>CM061132.1:34047474-34651698 GCA_030789695.1 Scilla litardierei | reverse complement strand
AACTCAGTGGCGATCGACATTTTCTCCCGTAGAGAGCAGCAAATGGCGCCATGCCAATGCTCGCCTGGTAGCTGTTGTTGTAGGAAAACTCCACCAGGTGTAAATGATCCTCCCATGAACCCTTGAGATCCAACATGCATGCTCTCAGCATATCCTCCAAGATCTGAATGGTACGCTCTGACTGTCCATCCGTCTGCAGGTGATACGCAGCACTGAACTTCAGACTGGTACCCAGATTAGTCTGCAGACTTTTCCAGAACTGAGATGTGAATCGCGTATCACGATCTGATACAATGCTCACAGGGACTCCATGTAAACGCACGATTTCCTACACGACATAATTCACATCACGACTTGTACCAGAAGGAAATTATAAAGGCATGAGTTAGGTCATTACCTCCATATACTTCCTCGCTAATATCTCTGTGGATTGCCTAAATCGGAAAGGTATAAAGTGTGCGGACTTGGTCAATCGATCAACGATGACCCAGATCGCGTCATTTTGCTTGGTGCTCCGAGGTAAGCCAGTCACGAAGTCCATCGTGATGTGCTGCCACTTCCACTCCGGAATCGGCAGAGGTTGTAGTAATCCAGCAGTGCGATGGTGTTCAGCCTTCACTTGCTGACACACAAGGCACTTGGCAACGCTACGTGCCACACTTCTCTTCATCCCATGACACCAAAAATTCTGTCGAAGATCCTTGTACATCTTAGTACCCCCGGGATGAATAGAATAAGGCGAACTGTGAGCCTCATTCATCAACTCCTCTCTGATATCTCCCGCAGGTACGCAGATCCTGCTACCATATCTCAAAGACCCATCCTCGTGAATCAGAAAATCTGTCCGAAGTCCTGCTTCAACTTGCGCTCTGATCTTCTTCAAGTTAGCATCTCCCGCTTGAGCAGTCTTGATTCGATCCACGATCGTCGATTGAATCTGCATGTTCATCAATGATGATGTGACTCCCTGTAGTACAGCTTCAACATTCATCCTTCGCAGATCCTGCTGCAATCTCCACTGAGCCGTGAGAATCATCACTTCGGGCAGTCGACTCAAGGCATCCGGTACGACATTCACCTTTTCTGGATGATACTGAAGATCGATGTCGTAGTCTGCCATCAATTCCAACCATCTGCGATGTCTCATATTCAGCTCCCTCTGAGTAAATATATATTTCAAACTTTTGTGATCAGTGAAGATTTTCACTTTCTCACTCAGTAAGAAATGTCGCCAGATCTTCAATGCAAAGATGACAGCGACTAGCTCCAAGTCGTGGGTCGGATAATTCTTCTCATGGACCTTCAATTGTCGCGAAGCATATGCGACCACATGATTGTGCTGGTGTAGAACGCATCCAAGTCCCTTGCCCGATGCATCGCAGAAAATCTCGAAGCCTCCGCTTCTGTCCGGAATAGCTAAGACTAGTGCAGACGTTAACCTCTCCTTCAAGGTAGAAAAGGCTTGCTCACAAGAGTCTGACCAACAGAACTTAATATCCTTCCTTGTTAGTCTCGTCATCGGCTCAGCTATCCTCGAGAAATCCTTGATAAATCTGCGGTAGTATCCAGCCAATCCAAGGAAACTCTTGATGTCCGATGCCGATCGAGGTGTAGGCCATTCACTGACTGCTTTGACCTTCTCCGGATCCACTGAGATACCAGCTCCTGATACTACATGTCCAAGAAATGCAATTCTGTCCAACCAGAATTCGCATTTGCTGTACTTGGCATACAGTCTATGGTGACGTAGCGTCTCCAACACCATCTTCAAATGTTCTGCATGCTCCTCCTTGCTCTTCGAGTATACCAAGATGTCGTCTATGAAAATCACCACGAACTTGTCAAGGAAGTCGTAAAAGATAAGGTTCATGAGATTCATGAACACAGTAGGAGCGTTGGTCACACCGAACGGCATGACAACGAACTCATAATGCCCATACTTAGTCTGAAAAGCGGTCTTGAGCACATCTTCCTTCTTGACTCTGATTTGATGGTATCCGCTCCGGAGATCCAACTTCAAAAATACCCTCGATCCACCAAGCTGATCGAAGATATCATCAATGCGGGGCAGCGGGTACTTGTTCTTCACTGTGATCTGATTCAACTCCCGATAATCAGTGCACATTCTCCTCGATCCATCCTTCTTCTTTACCAGCAAGAGGGGTGCACCCCAGGGAGATACGCTGGGATGAATGAAACCCTTCTGCAGTAGCTCATCTAACTACTTCCTCAACTCTTCTAATTCTGCAGGAGCCATACGGTACGGTGCCTTCGAAATCGGTTGAGCTCCTGGCATAAGATCGATGCTGAACTCCAACGCTCGATCGGGCGGTAGTCCAGAAATGTCTTCAGGGAAGACGTCTTCAAAATCTCTCACTACTGCAGGCTTCTCTGGTTCAGCAATCATAGATGCAACGGTCAATCGGTAAGGCTGTGCTCGGAACTTGACAGGTCCAAGCGAACGTCCTCCGCCGACAAACTCGAACACTGGGTGGTCAGGAATTTCGAACACCACTTTCTTCCAGTGACAGTCGATCGTGGCATAAAAAGCTCCTAACCAGTCAATGCCGAGAATAGCATCAAAGTTGGGTAGGTCGTGGACGATGAAATCAGCGTAAAGTTCGTGTCCACTAATCACCAACGGGCACGATTTACATCCCAGTGCAACCTTCACTACACCATTCCCAGTTATAATGTTCCAACACTTGGGAAGTGTATAGGTGGGTATCGAGTGTTCGACTACGAACTTCCGAGATAGGATGCACATGGAAGCTCCAGAATCGAACAGGGTTAAGGCCGGGTGAGATGAAACTAAGACGACACCTAAGGGTAACATGCAACTAGATTAACATGGATCTAACTAATCAAATATAATGCATAAATAAGGGTGACTAGTATAGAAGTTACCTGCAATAACTCCGTCCTCAGTCTCTGCCTCAACTGCAGTCATCGTGAAAGATTGCCTCCTAGGCTGAACGACCTGCTGGAAAGTCTGCTTCTGGAGAATGAGAGGCGCTCCACGTCCGGCAGCCACTGGAGCTCTCTGCTGCTGAACTCCATATGGTGCCTTCCACGGTTGCTTAGCTCTCAGACAGTCCTTCAATAAATGTGTAGCGTCCCCACAAACTAAGCACTGGCCCAAGAATCTCCTACACTGATCCTTCACATGACTAACCTTGCCACAAAAATGGCACAACTTCGGAGTAGGCCCACCTGGCCTCTTAAACTGCACGGACTGATTAGGCTTGAACCCAGGCCTAACCACAGTTCTGGCCTGCTCCATAGGCCTCTTCCCAGCACCTAAATACTGCCCTCTCTTCTGATTGGCAATCAGCTCCTGCCTCTTGGCGGCGATCAACAACTTCTGGTAAGAATCCAAGTCCGAAGAGGAAATCAGACTTTGCAGCTCCAAAGATAAACCCTGTAAGAATCTCTGAGCTCGATCCTCAGCAGTCTCCACCATCTTCGGCGAAAAGCGACTCAGTCTCATGAACTCTTGGTGGTACCGATCCACCGTCAGATTCCCCTGCTTCAGATTTATGAACTGCTGCATCAGCTCCCTCCTGGCAGCTCGAGGAAAATACTCATCATTAAATCTCGCCTTGAAAGTGGCCCAGGGGATAGGCTTCACCAACATCTGCTCTTCTGACTCCCACCAACTATGGGCATTGTCCTTCAGTTGCTTCTTCACTAAGTCAACCCATCCAGCCGGGTTAACCTTCGAGAGAAGCAGGTTATCCTCTGTGTTCTTCATCCATTCATCCGCATCTAATGCTCCTTCTGACCCAGTGAAATATGACGGGCCCAGCTCCCGAAACTGCTTCGCTCCCGGCTCGAAGCGAAGGGCCTTCTGAAGCATGCCCTGCTGAACCTGCTTCATCTGATGCATCATCCTCATCATCTCAGCTGTGGTGGGTTCTCTATTAGCATCTGCAACACGTCCGGCTCCACCACCAGCTCCAGATCCACTACCAGCTCCTCGGGTAATGCGTCTACCGGCCATCTAAGACAAGGAAATGTTCAGGTTAGACTTAATCATGACTCGAATGTTATGAATAATTAATTGGATGTTATTATCATCATTGTTGTTCCGATATTTCGCAGATGCAAAGAGGGACCTGCATGGGCCACCACTAAAACCTGTCACGCCCCGCTTCCCTAATATGGAAGGCGAGACGTGAGGAGGTCCGCTCAGACGTGGAGCTGTGAAGCTGCAGTCTGATAAGCGTCTGTAAAAATTTCGAAAGGTAGCAGGTCCTTGCATTGCGACGAAACAACAACAATAATAAAGCAGATAAAAGAACATCCACCAACATGTAACGGTCCGTATTTTTCATTTCAACTATTCACGTATTTTCAAATTTTAAACTATTTTATAATGGTTTGTCAGGAGTTTTACGATTTCAAAAATTTCTTATAAAAATATTTTGAAGTATCAGGGTAGTTATAAAGTATTTTAGTAAGATCGGATTTCATCAAATACTCAAAACATTTCTGATAAAATTCGTTTTCAGTTATTGTCGTTTTGGCTTAATGAATTTATTTTCTATACAAATATCTTCAAAACGTTTTCAAACTTCTACGGTATCATTCTATGATCATTTAGGGCCTCCCACATTAATTTCATAATTTTCTGAAGCCAAATCGATAGAGAACCCGCAAACCCGCTTCCTAAACGTTTTGGATGAAAACACGTACTTTCGTAGCCCAAACCCCGAAACGGACTTCGTATTCATGATCCTCGTGACGATACGATCCCGTGAGTATGTTTTCGTAATTTTTTGGACACGTTTACTGTCAGGGGCAAAATCGTAATTTCGGTTTTGTATTTCACTAATTACCTTTGCTAATGGGATTTTTACTTATTAATAATTACCATTTTACGTTAATTACCTATCCTAATTATTTACGTAACTTAATAGTAGCCCACGAGGATCACGTCTAGCCCATTTTTCCACAAACTCTCCACCAACCCTAATCACATTCTAAACTTAGTCAAACTCATTAATTACCATATTAAATACCTCTTAATATTATATTAGTATTATTCATTATTTAAACCCGCCTCACTGAACTCTCTCTCCCACGTTCACTCCGACACCCTCCGCCCTCGTCATCGTCTGCAAGCCCACGGCTCCGCCCGCACACAACTCCAACAACCCCTCCACGCTCCGAGCTGCAGCAAAGCCTCGCTGCTCCGCGTTCATCGTCGTAACCCCACGGCACCCACCGCCGATGTTCGACATCAAGGAGCAGCAGGGACGAGGCCCCATGTCGTCGTCAGCGACGCCCAAAGCCCGACACCACGTGCACGTCGCCGCCGTCGTAGGCTGCTGCGAGACCCCCGCCTTCTCTCCGCTTCGACAGGTCGAAGAAGACGCCGTGCAGCCCAAAGACCGCCGCCCGCTCCGCCACCCCGACCCAAGCTCAGGCAGACCCACACTCTCGCTCTCTCTCACCCCTCGATGGTGCACCGTCGATGCGCCGTTATCGCCGACGAGCAGCAGCTCGAAGGAGACCCGCCGCTCCCCACGCTCGCCGTCGACGGCGACCCAGCAGCACCCCGCCCCTCTCGACGCCTCACCACTGTACACAGCCTGAAGCGCGACGAGCCCGCCTCACCGACGGCCTCGCCACCTCCGAGAGCGAAGCCCGACTACCTTCGAGCTCCCGAGCCTCAGCTGCACACGCCACCACCCTCGACGGAACGCCACCGCTTCCCCTCTCCGATCTCCGATGATGAAACCCCTCGTGCAACGCCCTCCTGCTCGTACTGCTCCGCCGCCGCCGTCCTCGCCACGTCGCCGTCAACCGCCGCATGTCCTCGCTGCTGCACCGCCCGACGACCGTCGCCGCCTCGCCACCGACGACGAAGCCCCCGAGCTCGTCGTTGCATGCATGTGAAGGGGTACGCGGGGAGGGGGAAACGAAGAGGTATACCTTATAATAACGTATTTACGAAATTAAATGCGTATTTCCGTATTTTAAAAATTAAATAAAATGGTTTTATTGGTTTTTTATTAATAATAAATTATATAATGGTCAGAAAAATACACGGCTAGCTCCAGAAAATCAGAAATGATATTCTGGACCTAATGGCACTAGTTTCATCTCGATCAGATGCTTAGTTTTTCCAATATTAATTTTTAACCCTAAAAATTAAATACGTGATTTTCGTTTGAAAACCCGTAACTTGATATTTTCACATACACTAGTACGTGAGAAAAATATATGCTATAGTACTCTTCGATACGGTCATTTTGACAGCTCACTTGAACCATTCCGATGCAGATTGCATCCAGAATAAATGTTTGAATAAATACGTTACTAATTGAAAAATAGTTTTTAAATTATTTTTGAGCTTTTAAAAATTATAAAGATACCTAGGAGCTTCAGAAAAATATTTCCTCCTGCAGTAAAATTATTTTCATCATATCTAGGCTATAGAAAAATTTAGACTGCTTTCCGACACCGTTTCAATCGATTATAAAATCAAATACGTTAAGTTAAATAGGTAGAAAATAGGTGTTCTGTAACCAATTGTTCTTGTGTTTTGCAGGTACAAATTCTTGAGCACCAGCTTCCGTGGAAGTCTTAAATTCAATTCCGGTTTGCTACGTCAATCTCAAAATCAGTAAGTCACGACTAATTCTAATGTTAGAAAATTAGTAAGTGTCCCCGTATGAACTTAGGAACACTATCTATAGCCTCAGAACGGCTACTTGACTTGAACCGAACTAGAAACCTAATCTAATAGGAAAGTAATCAACTATAGATTACTTTGCCAACTTTCAACTTTGGTGGTTGTTAAACACAACCATCAACTTGGGTAAATTGTGTGCTAAACAATACTTCTACATGCTCGAAGCATGGAATCGGTATTACTGTTGTTGGACTTGTCTTTATCCTCAGTTCGCTTTGGCACAGTCAGCTTTGGAATGAGTTACCACCCTCTGGTTTTCAAAGAGAAAGTCAACCAGTGGACTTGGGTTGACTAACATGTGATACACCGTATGGAACATCTTGTGAAACTTGTTGTGGAATATCTTGTGGAATATCTAGTGGAACATCTCATGAAACATCTTGTGGAACATCCCGTATAAAACATGTACACAGAACAATTGACATTTCACTGGGGTTTTGGGGTAACTCATAGTTTGAGAGAGTATGAGAGTGACTGGAGTTCAATCTTCCCGTCCTGCTGCCTGTGTTACGGCACACCGTCCTGCTGCCTGTGTTACGGCATACCGTCCTGCTGCCTGGGTTTTGGCAAAATACATGTCCTGCTGCCTGTGTTTTTGGCTTTCGTCTGGGTCGCGTCCAGGCAAGAGATGAACTCAATGGTCACATATTGTACTCTCCGACTTGAGTCACGTAGTGTAGTTACTTTTGCACAGTCACTTTTACTTTACTCACTACAGTCACCTTTACTTTACGTTTTTCATGCACGTTACTTACTACACTTGTACAGTCACCAGTACTTTACTTGTCGTACTTTTAGCTACAGCAGTAGTATGTTTCACTTGCCTAGCCTGCTTTACACTTGCACTACCACCGTACAGTTGGTTCTCTCCTTTCAGTTCAGTTTACCTTTACTTTTCAGTTGTGAACAGTTCTTGCTCAGTACTTTACTTTTCACTATGGTCTGCTTGTACGTAGTTACTTTTGTCATACTTGTGCACTGCTTCTTTTCTATATTTAGAATTGTTGTGACTTACCTACGGTTCCATCTCCGTGGCACCGCAGACGACGTACAGATGAATATAGATGCTCTTGAGCTAATAGCGCCAGAATTCGATCGCAGCTTCCAGAGTTATTTTCGCTTATGTACTTTTCTTCTTTCATGTATATTTGTTGGGACATCTTGTACATTATGGATTGTAATAATTGGACACTATTTGGGTATTTTTGTACATCTCTGCATCGTGGCTATTTTGTTTTCACTGGTAACCTGCAGGACCTGCGTAAATATCAAATAAGTAACGGGCCCCCGGGAGCGGGTCGTTACAAGTTTGGTGGCCCACGCAGGTCCGCGCTAACTACCTCGTGAACAATATAGCAAGATCAGGGTGTACAATATAAAATACTCAAATTAACCTCGAGTACGGGATGTCTCGAGTGTTCACCTGTATTGGATATACGGGTAAAGTGTCCTTATTACCATCTTCATTAGGTCTTCCTCGACCCTTATCACTTTCTTTGAACTCTTCACCTTTGTCTAGAAATTCGTGTTCCATTCTTGGTTATACCTTCCCTAGTAACCTCTTTTGCTAGCAGTTATAGTAATTTTTCATAGGTTGAACTATCTACCCACTTCATCATCATCACCCTCCCTTAAGTTGATGATGGCACGCATATTAATGATAAGCTTCCTTCAATGGACCATGATCCGGTCAATGTGATTGGCTAAGTTTGTTGGATCACCCTTGCTAGACTTGGGATAAGTGTTCCTGGCTTAGTCACTTCCCTGGCCGTGTTCTGCTGGACCGCAAGGACGTGAGTCATGATTATGTAAGGCCATCAATCTTCATCACTATCACCCTTTGTTTAGCTAGTGATGGCCTTCTGATCATTCTACTAATTCTTATAATTCTTCCTAATTGCTTTTAGTTCCCCTGAACTCTAGCTACGTTTATTTTAAGGAGGGTAGCATTCGATTTTCGATCACCAGAAGTTCGATTTCGACAACGGAAGCGAATCGAAGGACGCTCAGAAGTATTCGATAATGGTACTGGAGATTTTGAGACGAGCCAAACCCGACGTACGAGTGTAGGCTGTTACGTCTTCTTGAGATCGTATTTCTATTCTAACCCCTACTCTCATCTTGTGCCCATGAGACGTATCTTTTCCCGCCTACCATCTCTCCTCCTCTTTATTTCCTTTGTCCGCTTCCTCACCTCGAGCCCCGTTCCTGCCTAACCGTCTACCCTACCGAAGACTTTCGGTGCCCTTTTTTTTATAAAACCCTCCTCTCTTCCTCGCCAAGCCATCCCGTGGCTTCCCCTATCGACTCCCACTCCTCCTCCCGGCCTCTTCCCCAAGCGAATTCGACCCATCTCGCCTCAAGCTCCTCCGACCTCACCCGAAGCTCCACCACTCCACCCTACTCCGGTGACACCCGCCACGTCAAGCAGTCGCAGCCACCATAGATCAACAACCACCGATGGCCCTCCGACGATATGTTTTGGGATTTTTGGCATTGGCGACAACCCTTGCCACCACCTTCGCTATCGCTGTGTGGCTGAGATCTTGGAAGGCCGTGATCCTTGGGCTTCTCTTGAGCTTTATGCCCTGTGTCTCACCCAGGTTGAGATCCCGTTTAGGCTTGCTTCCTCTTGCGTCTACTCCTTGTGGTGTGCGGGAAAGCATGTTTTTGGTTGTTCATTTGTTGGGTAATGTTGGGTGTTGCGAATATCGAGTACTGGTCTACAGAAGGAGTGATGGCGATGATTATTGGCATTATATTGGCCTTGGGTGTTGAAGTTGGATGTAAGCCTTGTGCTTGGCTCTGGATTAGAGCTTGGATCTTGCCTTATTGTGGGATATTATGGAGATTGATGGAAGGAATACTGGCAGTAAGTACTGACTTTGGGTATTGGCCTTGTACTTACCTTTGGGCGTTGATTTGGACGTTAGCATGTGGTTGGGCATTATGGAGATTGATGTTGTTGGTACCCATGGATTAGTCGATACATGCTATATTATGAACAACATTTGTGGCTAGACCCAGTTAGTTACCAGTAGCACGAATAAACTTTATGGTCTTCCGTTTTTATAGCTTGCTATTGGCTTATCACCTCAGGTTCCAAGTTCGAACAGATGTTGTCATCATAATAGCCCTCATTTTCATGTAATATTATCATCTCATGTTAATTTTAGGCTACCTGAGAAGTCAGAGTAACTATGGTGATGATACTGGTCTCAAGAATAGTTACGGAAGCCATGGTGATGTCAATAGTATGTATTCATATATAAATCTCTTGTTTTCTTGATGTTGTGATATCGCATTATATTTCATGTTATTTACAACCTAATTTACTATATTACTATCTCTTCTATCATTTATTTGCTTGAGCTTCTTCAAAAGAGATTTTTAAACAAAAGAGATTTTTAAATTCCGAGGACGGAATTATTTTAAGGAGGGTAGAATGTAACGGTCCGTATTTTTCATTTCAACTATTCACGTATTTTCAAATTTTAAACTATTTTATAATGGTTTGTCAGGAGTTTTACGATTTCAAAAATTTCTTATAAAAATATTTTGAAGTATCAGGGTAGTTATAAAGTATTTTAGTAAGATCGGATTTCATCAAATACTCAAAACATTTCTGATAAAATTTGTTTTCAGTTATTGCCGTTTTGGCTTAATGAATTTATTTTCTATACAAATATCTTCAAAACATTTTCAAACTTCTACGGTATCATTCTATGATCATTTAGGGCCTCCCACATTAATTTCATAATTTTCTGAAGCCAAATCGATAGAGAACCTGCAAACCCGCTTCCTAAACGTTTTGGATGAAAACACGTACTTCCGTAGCCCAAACCCCGAAACGGACTTCGTATTCATGATCCTCGTGACGATACGATCCCGTGAGTATGTTTTCGTAATTTTTCGGACACGTTTACTGTCAGGGGCAAAATCGTAATTTCGGTTTTGTATTTCACTAATTACCTTTGCTAATGGGATTTTTACTTATTAATAATTACCATTTTACGTTAATTACCTATCCTAATTATTTACGTAACTTATTAGTAGCCCACGAGGATCATGTCTAGCCCATTTTTCCACAAACTCTCCACCAACCCTAATCACATTCTAAACTTAGTCAAACTCATTAATTACCATATTAAATACCTCTTAATATTATATTAATATTATTCATTATTTAAACCCGCCTCACTGAACTCTCTCTCCCACGTTCACTCCGACACCCTCTGTAGGGAGTTGGGCGGTCCCTTAGGGCACAAAAATTCTAGTCCCGTCCTAAGTCGGACGGAACATAGACAGAAAAGAGAATTGCAGCGGAAGAAAAACTTATGTTAACAAATTAACATGCAGTTAAAAATAATTTTTAACTTAGCCCTAAGGTCCAAGACCATATGCCAAGATCTATGCCGACTTGGGATGGATCTGACCATCCCAAGAAGGATCTATCCTACTGCGATTAAACTAATCTAATGCTAATAAAATACTTTAACCACATACCCGGAATCTCAGCCCTGGGGCAGGCGAGATGTTTCGCGCCGTCTTCCGAGCTGCTCCCGTCCCACGCCGAGCCGCTCCTTGGACCGCTCCCCGAACCGCTCCTCGAACCGCTCCGCATCCCGAGGCGATCAATCCCCGTGCCGCCGAGCCAACCACGCGCCGAAGAAAGTTTCACGCGAGTGAAACCTCCGCCTAGATTTCAGATCCAGAATCCAAACTCCTTTGCGGCTTTGCTAGAGCCCGCAGGAGTAAGGCAGAAATTTATGGAGAAGAGAAATATTATTTTAAGCTTAGATCCGAGCGTGCTCCAACATTTACGAGAGCCGCTCAGATCTAGAGCTTGGGACGAGTTTTGAGAAAGAGGGGAGACCCCTATTTATATAGGCGGCGGACTCTCCCCTTTTCTCAAAATCCGATGTGGGACTAAACAGTGAGTTAATTAAAATCAAGTTAGTTTGCACTACACAAAGTGCAAACTTCCGTGAATTTTAACTCACTCATCGTTGAGCTTCAAGATTGATACAACCTATCAATACGACAAGCGTTCAACGGTGAACGCATAGGAAAAAACGATTCGTCAATCGGACTTTGTTTGACCCTCCAATTGAGTGTCCAAAGATCAGCCCTAGGCTAGTTTTTCGCAAAAACTGAGCCGTCATTTGATTCAGCACACTGAGGGTTCAAAACCCTAGAGGTGGGGCCCATGGGTGGGCCCCACGCAACCCGCGCGTGCCTGAATCCGCCTGGGCAGAGCCCAGGCTCGCGCCTGGGCTCGCCCAGACGGCCTGGGCGCGCCCAGGCCCGCACCTGGGCTCTGCCCAGGCGGGCCTGGGCTCTGCCCAGGCTTGCGCCTGGGCTCTGCCCAGGCCGAGCCTGGGCTTAGCGCAGGCAGCGCCTGGGCTAGCCCAGGCAGCCTGTTCTGCCTTGCTTGTACTGGGCCTGACCTGGTCTGATCTTTTGGGCTGTTTTGGCTCTAACTTGAGCATTTGGTGTCCGATTTGGACGCCGTTCGAACCTGGGTCTAGACGGGAATATTTCCGTCTTACCCGTGAACTTTTCCTTGCGTTTATATTATTAAATATTGTATTAAACAATTTAATACACATTTAATCGCTTTTGCATCAAATGCAAAATAGTCCCTATTTAAGCTTAAATTATCATATTGCATCAACTGCAATTATTTCATCCCTTGCATCAAAAATGCAATTATTCTCCCTAACTAATTTCTACCTATTACTAGACGAAGCGTTGCACTCTGTGTGAGACCCTACAGCCTGACCCTTACAACAGGTTGGGCTCGAAGCCCTATACGGCAGTGACCACGAGCAGTGGTTGCCGTCCCTGCTTCAGGAATCATCATTATGTGGTTGACTCATTGACATGAGTATTGTCGGGACCACCCTGACTGTTTCCGTGATGAATTCCGCAGTTATAGTCTCTTCGTCTTAAATATGTCGCGTAGATCAAGTCTAGGGTACGGTCAAACTGTCAACCCCAATAACTTGACTCCAGTTAGTTTCTATCGATCTTTAGTCAACTAATGTTGGACTTCTTCCAACATACTCTGCGCAGAGTTTTTACGAAAGACCGAACTAACACTACGACATTAACTCCCATTGACCGGGAGAGACGAATCCTCTCTTGGTCATTACTCGCCTCGTACGTTTCAAGTGACACCCAATCAAAAGACCTTTCGACAGGCCTTGCCTCGAAGCTAGGTCAGTTGATCTGAGTGGCACCGTTCACGCACAGGTCCGTCAAAATGACCTCAAGTCAAAAGACCAACTATCCTATCATCACTCAGAGTTACCACTGACAGATTGGTCAATATAACCATTTGATAACTCTAGTGGATCGTTCAATGAACTCATTCTAATGAGCACCTGTGTCTCGTCTTCGACTTCGCCAAGTCAAGCGATCATGAGATCATCGCCATCGCTAAACGGTGAAGACTAAGACACAATGGTCTATCCGATGTTTCGATATCCTTGTCTCGGAACATCTACGACCACGAACCATTTTAGACTTATGCTACAGACGGTCAAACGTTTCTCCATGATCGAGATACTCATCTCGATACCCGTTTGACCTTGCATAAAGTCTCAGGACTTTACCTAAGTTGATATCTAATGTTAACTACATTACAATATAACTTAGATAAATTATTACCAAACAGCTTACTGTTATTTCGAACAAGATGTTTGTGCTATTCACACAGGAATAAATGGCCTCGAGGGCATCATATTCCTACATCTCCCACTTGCACTCAGGCCCATTTATCTTGATATCTTATACCGTTTTTACATATAAGTCTTCCCGACTTCATGTGGTAGAGCCTTCGTGAGTGGATCTGCTAAAACCGTCTACTCTATAGACTTAAGGGGTTTCTATGTTTATATTAGACCAACCTTTTGAATCTTATTCAAATAATTCATTTGGTCTGTCGGAATCCATAATATTTTATTTTACTTGGATCTTATCCAGTTTATCGTACCTTACGATAATCATTTAAATTTGTTAATGGTCATTTTAAATGGCTCATATCTATTCTTGATAAAGTATCAAACCTTTTGATTACTTTGTCAAAATGTATGTTCCATCCCTTTGATGATTCGCATGTAATTTATACGCTCCCACTGACCTTGAAAACTTTCTGGCCAATTCATATAAGTTGGTTCGTCTAAATCATATTTAGAAAAACGAACTTATAAGTGAATGCTCAAATTTTCATTGTCAACTTGAGCGTTTACATCGAGTTTGGTCCGAGTAGATCTGTACACATCTGCTGGCGAAACCGGTTTCATCATAATCCGTTTTATAGGAATTAGGATGAAAAACCGTTCTCGACCAACATGATTGTACTTCACTATTCTTCTTTCTGCACCAATCTTTCAACTTAAAGATTTACTTGCAGAAAGTGAGGAAACATTTTCCTTGGGCACGTAAACTAAATTCTCAAATTTATTTACGCACACGGACCTATTCTGATTGCATCAAGTTTTAAATCGGAGTTACTACTCCGAATTTCATCCTAGAAGTTGACTAAGTCATCATCAGTTATGATGTCTAACTCGACAATCCGTCTCACGAGATTCGAGTAATAATACAACTTCCTTACGATTGATTTATTGAATATATTATTGATAATGTCCTCATAGAACTTTATCAAAACCTAGGCATTACTATCTGGGACTTAACCCAGAGGGAGGAGTTAACTCAGAGTTACTTATTTATGGATCGTACCAAGTCTAACTAAGTGTGATTCATACCTTTTAACACACCGATGTGTTAACAGACTTGATCTGAGAGAAAATCACATTTTCTTTTAATTACACAAGATTTTATTTAGCTAAGTATTTGACCATTCGATCTAATCGAATCAGTTTAAATACTTTAGTCATTTCGTTCTTTATTTTATCAGACTTGTGTTTTATCAAGAACACGTGTCTTAATAAAATATACGAACAACTTATTTTGGTTAATCTAGACTCGGGTACATCAGTATGTACTAGACTGAGTTCGACAACTCATTCTCCCACTGTCTCACAGATGGGTTTCGGCCATTGTATCAAAGAGGCTAAGACTCACAAGTGTCCGTAGACTTCATAATACGAGAGGTCAGACCCCTCTTTATGTGACTTGTGAAGCTTAATCTCTTGATACGGCCTAGTCTAATTTTACCATATAAGTTTGCTACTATCTTGTGTATTTATATATTAACATTTAATATATATATAATTATTTACAAATTACTTAACACAAAACATTACTTCAGAAGCAATGTGACGACATTCGTCAAAATGTGTTAAATGTCTTTTGTATAACAATTTATTCTGAAATCGTGACATCAAAATATGTCACATTTTCATTTCCTCCTACTTATGCCTCTACTAATGATAAATTAAACTAACTTTCTCAATTGACTTTCCGAAGTGCCTTCTTCCTTTTCTAAATCACATTTAGATATCAACGTAAATAAATAGCTATGCAAGCAACTTATGTATCCAAACGCTTGAGCTTTGCAATCTTGATTGTAGCTCAAAAAGTTGCTTGTCTCAAGATCCGGTTGGGATACATAGTCTTGCATCGCTCATGCACTCGTATTCGACTCAAACGGTTTAATCGAATTCTCGAACTTTGCGGATCAAAATTGTTTGTCCATACAACCTTGAGGGTAGCTCGACAAGTTGTAGGGAGAAACATACATTGAATGTCCTATATGTTCAAGCTGCCTCATATAGAGACGAGTGACATGTAGCGTTAATTTATTTGTTGGACCCAGAACTTAATGAAATCATATTTCTTAAGTCTGTTCTTTAGAAGGTCATTTAATTTGTCAACGAGAATATAGTTTAATTCTATCAACTAGAATTTAACTTTGATATTCAATTTATCAACCTGTTTGACCAGTTAACTAATTTGAATATTATAAATTGATTCTTTCGGTAAACATAGTCTTGCCCTAGTTTAGCATACGTTCAAAATTAAATATAGGTAGAATGGCTTTTATCTATCTATATCCTCCCACTATTTTTACGAACGTTTTAAAGCTTAATAACGAACGATTTAATCGAATTAAAAAATTAATGGGTAAGAGTTCCAATCACCTTGAGTCTAAACAACCTTGAGTGTAGCTCAACAAGTTGATTGACTCTCCGATCGGAAGATGACTCTTCATCGATCATATCGGATATGACTCTCTTAATCGGTTTTTGCCCCTAGCCATTCGTGATCATGAGTGTGCTCATCCAAATCACCATGTCTAGTCTAGTCGGACCCTTGTTTTCATGTCTAGCCTGACTTGCCCCTCAGCTCGGTGTATGCACGACACGTCGGTTTGGGTCAGGTCTTAGACTACAGCTTGGCAGACTACATCCTTGATTAAACTTGCGCCGCCGCTCGGTGTATTCACGACAACGTCGGTTTGGGTCAAGTCAAGATGTCATCTTATGTATTTAAGAAGTTGGTTTCTACAAGGTTGCCATGTCACAGCTTGAGTGTATCTCAACAACTGTAACACGGGCCCTATAGTTGCTAACCCCTAAAACAAGGAGGGCTACGGCTAATCTTGAAAAAGATCATTAACGTATTTGACTTAGATATAGTCCAGGGTGTCATACAATCATGATTTGCGACATTGCGGTCCAGCGGAACTCAGCCAGGGAATTGACTAAGCCAGGATCACTACCCCTTGGACTAGCAAGGGTTGACCCAGAACTCTTAGCCAAGCACATTGACTGGATCATGGTCCATTGAATGAAGCTTGTCATTTTTGTATGTATGCCATAGACTAAACAGCTTTTATTAACAACTAATTAATCCTATCAACTAGTTGAATCCTTAAATTCAAAATTTTTAGGATTTGTTTAATAACTTTTATTAAGTCCTTATCAACTATAAGGTTCACGTGCTACCCTAATCGTTATTAGGATTTTAATAAATTTTTAACAATGCTAGACGCGAAGTCCTTTAATGAAAATTAATTATAACAATTAGAATTTAAAATCATTTAAAGGACTACCCTAATCAGGAATTAGGTCTTAATATTGTTGTTAATGATTTATTAAAACATAGCATGTCATTAAAATTCAAGTAATAAAATTTTAATCATTTTTAATGGCTAACCTAAAAGGTTGTCTTGTGTTATCAAATAAGGGACAAGATTGACAAGCCATTAAAATAAAGCTACACTAATTTTATCAACATAAAATGAAAATGTATATCTATTTAACAATTAAATAAACTAAGTTTATCGCATAAACAATTTTTAGACTTTTAAAATCAGTTTTAAAAATATCTTATAAATTTAAAACATTACTTAAAAAATTTTCCATGTTCAAAAATTTATCATATACAATTTTTAAACATCTAAAATATTTTAAACTTATCGCATAAATTTAAAGCCTTAAAATCAATTTTAAAATTTATCACATAAATTTAAAAAACACTATTTTAAAATTTCCATGCTTAAAAAATTTATCATATAAAAATTTATAGGCATCCAAAATAAATTTTAAAAAAATTAGTTTTAAAATTATCAAATAAATTTTAAAACGTCATTTAAAAATTTTCATGTTCAAAAATTTATCACATAGAATTTTGAACTTCAAAAACATTTTTAAAAATTATCTTATAACTTTTAAAAAAAATTAAAAGTATTTAAAAAGCATTCTTAAGTTTAAAATTAATCGCAGGCTAGATCGACTACGCAAATCTAGGCTCTGATACCACTGTAGGGAGTTGGGCGGTCCCTTAGGGCACAAAAATTCTAGTCCCGTCCTAAGTCGGACGGAACATAGACAGAAAAGAGAATTGCAGCGGAAGAAAAACTTATGTTAACAAATTAACATGCAGTTTAAAACAATTTTTAACTTAGCCCTAAGGTCCAAGACCCTATGCCAAGATCTATGCCGACTTGGGATGGATCTGACCATCCCAAGAAGGATCTATCCTACTGCGATTAAACTAATCTAATGCTAATAAAATACTTTAACCACATACCCGGAATCTCAGCCCTGGGGCAGGCGAGATGTTCCGCGCCGTCTTCCGAGCTGCTCCCGTCCCATGCCGAGCCGCTCCTTGGACCGCTCCCCGAACCGCTCCTCGAACCGCTCCGCATCCCGAGGCGATCAATCCCCGTGCCGCCGAGCCAACCACACGCCGAAGAAAGTTTCACGCGAGTGAAACCTCCGCCTAGATTTCAGATCCAGAATCCGAACTCCTTTGCGGCTTTGCTAGAGCCCGCAGGAGTAAGGCAGAAATTTAGGGAGAAGAGAAATATTATTTTAAGCTTAGATCCGAGCGTGCTCCAACATTTACGAGAGCCGCTCAGATCTAGAGCTTGGGACGAGTTTTGAGAAAGAGGGGAGACCCCTATTTATATAGGCGGCGGACTCTCCCCTTTTCTCAAAATCCGATGTGGGACTAAACAATGAGTTAATTAAAATCAAGTTAGTTTGCACTTCACAAAGTGCAAACTTCCGTGAATTTTAACTCACTCACCGTTGAGCTTCAAGATTGATACAACCTATCAATACGACAAGCGTTCAACGGTGAACGCATAGAAAAAAACGATTCGTCAATCGGAGTTCGTTTGACCCTCCAATTGAGTGTCCAAAGATCAGCCCTAGGCTAGTTTTTCGCAAAAACTGAGCCGTCATTTGATTCAGCACACTGAGGGTTCAAAACCCTAGAGGTGGGGCCCATGGGTGGGCCCCACGCAACCCGCGCGCGCCTGAATCCGCCTGGGCAGAGCCCAGGCGCGCCTGGGCTCTGCCCAGGCGCGCCTGGGCTCTGCCCAGGCCGAGCCTGGGCTCTGCCCAGGCCGAGCCTGGGCTCTGCCCAGGCCGAGCCTGGGCTAGCCCAGGCAGCCTGTTCTGCCTTGCTTGTACTGGGCCTGACCTGGTCTGATCTTTTGGGCTGTTTTGGCTCTAACTTGAGCATTTGGTGTCCGATTTGGACGCCGTTCGAACCTGGATCTAGACGGAAATATTTCCGTCTTACCCGTGAACTTTTCCTTGCGTTTATATTATTAAATATTGTATTAAACAATTTAATACACATTTAATCGCTTTTGCATCAAATGCAAAATAGTCCCTATCTAAGCTTAAATTATCATATTGCATCAACTGCAATTATTTCATCCCTTGCATCAAAAATGCAATTATTCTCCCTAACTAATTTCTACCTATTACTAGACGAAGCGTTGCACTCTGTGTGAGACCCTACAGCCTGACCCTTACAACAGGTTGGGCTCGAAGCCCTATACGGCAGTGACCACGAGCAGTAGTTGCCGTCCCTGCTTCAGGAATCATCATTATGTGGTTGACTCATTGACATGAGTATTGTCGGGACCACCCTGACTGTTTCCGTGATGAATTCCGCAGTTATAGTCTCTTCGTCTTAAATATGTCGCGTAGATCAAGTCTAGGGTACGGTCAAACTGTAAACCCCAATAACTTGACTCCAGTTAGTTTCTATCGATCTTTAGTCAACTAATGTTGGACTTCTTCCAACATACTCTGCGCAGAGTTTTTACGAAAGACCGAACTAACACTACGACATTAACTCCCATTGACCGGGAGAGACGAATCCTCTCTTGGTCATTACTCGCCTCGTACGTTTCAAGTGACACCCAATCAAAAGACCTTTCGACAGGCCTTGCCTCGAAGCTAGGTCAGTTGATCTGAGTGGCACCGTTTACGCACAGGTCCGTCAAAATGACCTCAAGTCAAAAGACCAACTATTATATCATCACTCAGAGTTACCACTGACAGATTGGTCAATATAACCATTTGATAACTCTAGTGGATCGTTCAGTGAACTCATTCTAATGAGCACCTGTGTCTCGTCTTCGACTTCGCCAAGTCAAGCGATCATGAGATCATCGCCATCGCTAAACGGTGAAGACTAAGACACAATGGTCTATCCGATGTTTCGATATCCTTGTCTCGGAACATCTACGACCATGAACCATTTTAGACTTATGCTACAGACGGTCAAACGTTTCTCCATGATCGAGATACTCATCTCGATACCCGTTTGACCTTGCATAAAGTCTCAGGACTTTACCTAAGTTGATATCTAATGTTAACTACATTACAATATAACTTAGATAAATTATTACCAAACAGCTTACTGTTATTTCGAACAAGATGTTTGTGCTATTCACACAGGAATAAATGGCCTCGAGTGCATCATATTCCTACACCCTCCGCCCTCATCATCGTCTGCAAGCCCACGGCTCCGCCCGCACACAACTCCAACAACCCCTCCACGCTCCGAGCTGCAGCAAAGCCTCGCTGCTCCGCGTTCCTCCGATCGCCGTAACCCCACGGCACCCACCGCCGA
Source organism: Scilla litardierei (assembly GCA_030789695.1). Classification (NCBI taxonomy): domain Eukaryota; kingdom Viridiplantae; phylum Streptophyta; class Magnoliopsida; order Asparagales; family Asparagaceae; genus Scilla; species Scilla litardierei. The sequence goes on along the minus strand of CM061132.1, from coordinate 34,631,639 downwards.
TGTTCGACGTCAAGGAGCAGCATCCCCGCCCTCCGATGATGCCCCATGCCGTCGTCAGCGACGCCCAAAGCCCGACACCACGTGCATGTCGCCGCCGTCGTAGGCTGCTGCGAGACCCCCGCCTTCTCTCCGCTTCGACAGGTCGAAGAAGACGCCGTGCAGCCCAAAGACCGCCGCCCGCTCCGCCACCCCGACCCAAGCTCAGGCAGACCCACGCTCTCGCTCTCTCTCACCCCTCGATGGTGCACCGTCGCTGCGCCGTTATTGCCGACGAGCAGCAGCTCGAAGGAGACCCGCCGCTCCCCACGCTCGCCGTCGACGGTGACCCAGCAGCACCCCGCCCCTCTCGACGCCTCACCACTGTACACAGCCTGAAGCGCGACGAGCCCGCCTCACCGACGGCCTCGCCACCTCCGAGAGCGAAGCCCGACTACCTTCGAGCTCCCGAGCCTCAGCTGCACACGCCACCACCCTCGACGGAACGCCACCGCTTCCCCTCTCCGATCTCCGATGATGAAACCCCTCGTGCAACGCCCTCCTGCTCGTACTGCTCCGCCGCCGCCGTCCTCGCCACGTCGCCGTCAACCGCCGACTGTCCCCGCTGCTGCACCGCCCGACGACCGTCGCCGCCTCGCCACCGACGACGAAGCCCCCGAGCTCGTCGTTGCATGCATGTGAAGGGGTACGCGGGGAGGGGGAAACGAAGAGGTATACCTTATAATAACGTATTTGTGAAATTAAATGCGTATTTCCGTATTTTAAAAATTAAATAAAATGGTTTTATTGGTTTTTTATTAATAATAAATTATATAATGGTCAGAAAAATACACGGCTAGCTCCAGAAAATCAGAAATGACATTCTGGACCTAATGGCACTAGTTTCATCTCGATCAGATGCTTAGTTTTTCCAATATTAATTTTTAACCCTAAAAATTAAATACGTGATTTTCGTTTGAAAACCCGTAACTTGATATTTTCACATACACTAGTACGTGAGAAAAATATATGCTATAGTACTCTTCGATACGGTCATTTTGACAGCTCACTTGAACCATTCCGATGCAGATTGCATCCAGAATAAATGTTTGAATAAATACGTTACTAATTGAAAAATGGTTTTTAAATTATTTTTGAGCTTTTAAAAATTATAAAAATACCTAGGAGCTTCAGAAAAATATTTCCTCCTGCAGTAAAATTATTTTCATCATATCTAGGCTATAGAAAAATTTAGACTACTTTCCGACACCGTTTCAATCGATTATAAAATCAAACACGTTAAGTTAAATAGGTAGAAAATAGGTGTTCTGTAACCGATTGTTCTTGTGTTTTGCAGGTACAAATTTTTGAGCACCAGCTTCCGTGGAAGTCTTAAATTCAATTCCGGTTTGCTACGTCAATCTCAAAATCAGTAAGTCACGACTAATTCTAATGTTAGAAAATTAGTAAGTGTCCCCGTATGAACTTAGGAACACTATCTATAGCCTCAGAACGGCTACTTGACTTGAACCGAACTAGAAACCTAATCTAATAGGAAAGTAATCAACTATAGATTACTTTGCCAACTTTCAACTTTGGTGGTTGTTAAACACAACCATCAACTTGGGTAAATTGTGTGCTAAACAATACTTCTACATGCTCGAAGCATGGAATCGGTATTACTGTTGTTGGACTTGTCTTTATCCTCAGTTCGCTTTGGCACAGTCAGCTTTGGAATGAGTTACCACCCTCTGGTTTTCAATGAGAAAGTCAACCAGTGGACTTGGGTTGACTAACATGTGATACACCGTATGGAACATCTTGTGAAACTTGTTGCGGAATATCTTGTGGAATATCTGATGGAACATCTCATGAAACATCTTGTGGAACATCCCGTATAAAACATGTACACAGAACAATTGACATTTCACTGGGGTTTTGGGGTAACTCATAGTTTGAGAGAGTATGGGAGTGACTGGAGTTCAATCTTCCCGTCCTGCTGCCTGTGTTACGGCATACCGTCCTGCTGCCTGGGTTTTGGCAAAATACATGTCCTGCTGCCTGTGTTTTTGGCTTTCGTCTGGGTCGCGCCCAGGCAAGAGATGAACTCAATGGTCACATATTGTACTCTCCGACTTGAGTCACGTAGTGTAGTTACTTTTGCACAGTCACTTTTACTTTACGCACTACAGTCACCTTTACTTTACGTTTTCCATGCACGTTACTTACTACACTTGTACAGTCACCAGTACTTTACTTGTCGTACTTTTAGCTACAGCAGTAGTATGTTTCACTTGCCTAGCCTGCTTTACACTTGCACTACTACCGTACAGTTGGTTCTCTCCTTTCAGTTCAGTTTACCTTTACTTTTCAGTTGTGAACAGTTGTTGCTCAGTACTTTACTTTTCACTATGGTCTGCTTGTACGTAGTTACTTTTGTCATACTTGTGCACTGCTTCTTTTCTATATTTAGAATTGTTGTGACTTACCTACGGTTCCATCTCCGTGGCACCGCAGACGACGTACAGATGAATATAGATGCTCTTGAGCTAATAGCGCCAGAATTCGATCGCAGCTTCCAGAGTTATTTTCGCTTATGTACTTTTCTTCTTTCATGTATATTTGTTGGGACATCTTGTACATTATGGATTGTAATAATTGGACACTATTTGGGTATTTTTGTACATCTCTGCATCGTGGCTATTTTGTTTTCACTGGTAACCTGCAGGACCTGCACAAATATCAAATAAGTAACGGGCCCCCGGGAGCGGGTCGTTACACAACAACATCCAACAAATATTACAACATCACAGAATAGTCACAAAAGTACAAGTCTGAACAAAGCATGGCCAAACAAAACAAAGAGAGATAGGTGCTAACAGCAACTAAGGAAAGATAACAACTAAGGGGAGACTCCAAACGAGTCTAGGAGTGGTCACCCGTGTCCTCGAACTCAGTCTCTGTAGGGACCTCAAACTCAGCGTCAATGAACTGCTCGTCCTCTGCTACCTGCTCTATCTCAAAGCCTGACATGTGACACCCAAAGAGAAAAGGGCACGTGTCAGCAAAAGTCTCCCAAGGGAAGCGGAGAACTTTTGTGCAAGGATATAATAAACTGAAACAACTAACAGTTCTAATATAATGAGGTGATATGACATTTTAAGGATGCAGCAATTTTAATATGACATGAAGCATGTAATACAAGTAACAGAGACACGAAACATTATCCATTCACTTTGTGCACATGGTTTACGCCTTTTGGCTGAAGTGGCTGTACGGGCACACTTCTACACTCAAGTGATCGCTTAACCCTACCCATCCACGTGTATATGGACTGGCGCCCATCTTCTGGATCACGAGCCAGGAAGTGTTATTGGCATAGGGTTGTGCCCGCAAAGCAGGTGCCTAGCCTCAATAGTTACAATTATTGTAGCGTGTGCTACGCAATCACGATAAAACAATTTGATGCATGAATGACATAGCAAGATGCAGATAAGAGTGCGTACAGTTAATTGAAAGTAAACGTGACATGTCAGCATGAAAAGATAACATGGTAAAGGTGTCGCATTTAGCTTCGTTGTCAAGCTAGATCTAGTAAGGGCGTCTAGGCGACTATCATTTCACCGCCTAGTCTCTTTTACGCTAATACACAAATTGGCCTAAAACGTGGCCTAAATAATTACAGGCAAGTATCACTTGCATGTTTTCGGTGGAATCGGTTGTCGTGGTTCGTCTCGACGGGTATTACGTGTCGGTATTTTCGGTTCTCTGTTTCGGTTAATCAATTCACAATATTAACATGCTGAATTTAAATTATACGAACCAATTAACATTTAAAATTTCACTAGCAAATATTAACAACTAATTAACATTAACAACCCACTAATTAACTAGGCTAAACACATGGTTAAACGGGGTATTAAGTATTTTACCTACTAACTTAGACTAAGGTAAAAAATGACATGATATAATTCTAACTTTATCTACTAACACTATTTAATCAACTAACATGGTGAAATCAGATTAACATTTAAATTATACTAATTACCATGTCAATATAAGGATACGGTTATATGAAAACTTCACCTATTACCACTATACCTATCTAATATATTTTTCGTTCAATATCCAGGTCTTAATTGTCTTCATTGCTAATATTTGGCTAATGAAAGCCTGTCACCTACTCTTCCCTAATTTATTAACACAGTCTGTCACTTACTCCTCTAACATTATCTCTTTATTACTTGGGATAGGCTTCACATCTAACCTCCCCTTTATTTAATCATTCATCCCTTTTATTCATCTTACTGTCTGTCTCTGTCTTTATTTTCTAAGGGTAACACTTAGCCTACAACATCACTCTCTCTTTTATCCTGTCTCTTTCATTCTTTAACTAGTAACCTGCCAACCCCTTTTCTTTCTTTAAACTTATTAAAACTTCCTCCTTTATCTATTTAAATCAATGGGCCTGTCTCCTCCCTACTCATTCCTTATTAAATCCACCTCTTTCTTATCTCTGTCTGTTCTTTCTTATTTTATTTTTTTGTTTTCATTGATTCGTTTGCAGGCAACATTGTGTTCTCATACGAAAACAAAAGGGGAAAAAAGGGTGACTCACGCACGCGAAAGGGGGCACGGCCAGCGGCGGTTCTCGGCGACAGCGGGCGGCGCGGCCTCCGGCCTGGCGCAGGTGATGGCTGACGGGTCCGGCGGCAGGCGCTCCGGGCGAACGGTGGCGCGGCTTCCTCCGGCGGGCGTGCGTGGGCTGAGGGTTGGGGGTCGGCCAAGGGAAGGGAAGGAGGAACGAGAAAGAATGGAAGAAGAGGGTTTGTTTTCAGATTTGTTGTTCTAATTTCAGATCTAGGGTTTGTAATTTTTTGTAAAAATCTGAACTTCATCTCAGATTTCTCCTCTTTAGCTTTCAATTTGGGGTTGATGTTTGGATGTTGGATTTCTATTTTGGTTTTGATCTCTGGTTTAATTTTTGGCTTGGATGATTTGCAGGGAAGAGTTGATTTGCGTATGGATCTGAAATGGCTTTGGCTTCTGGATTTGGGAATTTGGGTTTCTGTTTTGATTTTTTGATTGGGGATTCGGTTGAATGGGTTTGTTTGCAGACGATGAAAGTGGATTTCTGGTTGTGGAATACTCAGGAATTGGTTTTCAGCAAGTTTAGCAGAGGAGAGGTGTTCCCTTAAGAAGATGAGTAGGGGAAAAGAACGCTTTCATTTGTCAACCCACCATCTTAATTAGATTAAGATGGAAGTTAATGCAACTTTAGACATTTGTAGAGACGTGTTGATTTGCCTAAGAGAATGCCAAGTTTGATTTCAGAAGATGTATCTGGTTGTTTAAAACGTGCGTGTTGTCGTGTAGTTAAGGGTTAAGGCATTTGCGTAATTAAGATTTAAATGTAATTATCAACTTATCAAGAAGTAATTAGTAAAATAAAATAATTAGTGAACTAATTAAAGTGTTCAACCATTGGTAATTAACACGATAATTAAGTTAAATTATTTACTTAGGCTTGATGGTAAATATTGACGATACGGTAAAACGAAAACAGTGACCCGCTCGCGTCGACACGTACGGACGAAAAGTTAACTGGATAACAGAAGTGTAAAATACTGGCACGCACAATCGAAAACTCGCCTAAAAATACTGGCCGTAACACGAACCCAGAACACCTTAGCCACCGGGACATAAAGAGATGACGATTGAGCCGGATCAAGGCCCCCCCTTCAGGAGGGGTTTTGGGGATCAAGGCCCCCCTTCAGAAGGGGTTTTGGGGATGAGGCCGGGAAGGAGAACTGCTTCAGGCGGTGAATGATTTGGGTTTTTTGATTTGTTATGTATTTAGAATATGTATAAACACAATGTAATTGGTCCATGTAAATTGATCTAAATATAATGAATATATATAAACTATATTTAGATCTTGGAGTTTTAGTATTTACCTCTAGATCCGTTAGATCTAGGGAAGATTGGAGGGCGAAAATCCTGCTCCTCGAGAACGTAGGAAAATCGGTGGCTACGCAAACGATCAAAACTCCTCGTGACATTGGCAAACGATCTGCCAACAAATATAAGATTCCTTCGCTAGACAGAATTTTTGTAGAGAAAAATTATCTAGAGGCAATCGTGCATGATAACATGTTAGAATTGGAAGAACTAGCTTATGGTGTAAACCATAGCCATACTCATATACTTTCATATAGGAGTTACATTCATATGAATCCCAAGGGACACCCAATACTAAGTGGGTGTCCTGGTGGATGGTTAGTGGGTGGAGACCAAAGGTCTTTCCCATTCATAACAAATTTTAAATTAAACCAGTAATTATATATCCTCGTTTATTATACAGATAACCCTCAGTTTTCAAAGACATTTATTCGTTTACTAATTAATTCCTAAGGGATAGGTCGACAGTGGTTTTGCAATCTTCCTAAGGGGTCGATGGGCTCTTTCGCTAACCTTTACAGACAGTTTCTCTCTCATTTTGTTGCCTAGAAAGTGAGGAAGAGATACCCCCGAGTCGTTGGCTTCCATCAAGATGGGGCCCAATGAGTTCAACAGGGCTTTCCTGGCTTGCTTCGACCGACCTCACATGGCAGTCGCCATCTACCTTGACGACTGATAGCGCCCCGGTAGTGTGCACACGCAACCGGGGCGAACGACTCGTAGTCTTACCGCAAGCGCACGGTGTAGCGGCGAGCGGGTATCGAACACGAGGAGGGCAAATGACAGTGTCTTCTTCAATTCACCTGGCTATAAGAACAGTCGAGAAATATTCGCAATAAAGCGGTCACAGTCGTTCAATTGTATAAAGGAAATATCAAATTGATAAAAACGCCTAGGGGTAGGGAATCCCCACTACAAACCGTATCTCGTCATTGTGATTCGTAGGTTTCACAGTTGCTAGACTTGAACTTCAGGTGAACTAGTTGCAACTAAATGTAGAACCATGCTCACGCTCTCGCGCTATTGCCGGTCTATAGCAAACCTAGGGTAGGATCCAATCTCTTGCAAACCCTAACCTAGGCAAGCTAGCGTGAAGAACAACATCATCGTTCAATCATATCTCGAGCCCACTCTCGTGTAAACCCGAGCTACGACCTAGGTTGGGATAGTTCCTACTCGTCCAATCTCTTGCAAACGGGTATTGGTATAGCATTGCAATCGAAAACCCTAGTTTCAGTCCAATCTCTTGCAAACCGATTCCAGAGAAATCCAATTGTAACCCAATTCGAATTTCTAGGACTTCCTATCGAGTTGGGATCCAATCTCTTGCAAATCCCAATCGGTATGAATCCCTAGCTATTCTTATTAAATCAATCCCAAACTAACCCTAATCAATTCTAGCAATAATTTCACCAATTCATCACAAATTAGAAATAGGGTTCGTAGGGTTCATCCCTACGCCCTAAGACGATAGAACTACTCACAATTCATAATGCAATTCATTAAAAATTCAATAACAAAATCAATAGAATTCATTGCAATAGACAATATATCAATAAAAATGAGGTTTTTAATAGAGAGAGAGACAAACCAATGAAGATTCAATAGCATCCAACAAAATAACACTTTTGTCTCCCTCCAAAAAAGCTCAATCTAATCTCCTAAAAAGTAATCTAAAAAAGGCTGCAAAAAGTTCTGAAAAAGCTCTCTAAACTAGGTTAAAAACTGGGGTTAAATACCCCCCAAAATCGCCCAAAAAACTGTGACAAAATTGCCCCTGCGCAGCCTGAAAATCGCAATTTACGCTACAGGCAGCGCGGCTCACTCGGCCGAGTGACAAATGTCATTCGGCCGAGTGACAAACCCTGACGGATTCCAGTAACTTAGGACTTTTGGGGGGTCGGCTCCTTGGGAGTCACTCGGCCGAGTGACTTTCTTTGCTTCGGCCGAGGGGACTTCTTCACTCGGTCGAGTCGGAACTCGGGACTGCACTGACGGATTACAGTAAGTCTGGGATTTTCGCTTGACGTCGTCTTGATGCCACTCGGGCGAGTGGTGTCTCCGTGGTTCGGCCGAGTGGGCTGGTGATGGTCGGCCGAGTGCACGCTGATACTCTATCTTTTGCGTGTCCGATCTGGCCGGCCGAGCGGGCTGTCGATGGTCGGCCGAGCGGGCTGTCGATGGTCGGCCGAGTGACTCCTTCACTCGGCCGAGTGGCATGCTGAAAATGTCCAATCTTCGTATTTTTGCTCCCTCGTCGCTCCTACAACGTTCTTTCTTCTTCCACCCCTCTCCAATAGCAAAATTCCCCTTGAAAGAGTCACGGGTGATACTCCGGAGTTGGTGCATCTCAGAATCACTCCAAATCGCTCCAAATCTCCTGAAATTCGACAAAAACAAGAAATCGTGAAAAGCATCGCAATATTGTCGAATAATCGTGAAAAACGCGATATGGGCGATCTAAATTGCATGCAAACAAGCAGAAAAAAGTTGTAAAATATGGAGTGATCAACGACATCGCCACAGCATGCAAGCTTTTGTGATTGGTCTGACCTGAAATTCAAGATCTGAAAGCAACAGTCTCTGACATTTGCTCACCTAGTGAGCCATGTCAACAAATTTATTGCAATAGAGGATGCCTGTGGGTGATGAACTGACAACCTTGGGTCCTCCTGAAAGAAACCTGCCTCAACCAAACTGCTCCCAAACAGTATCACAGGTCCAAGATGTGCTTCAAGAAACCTGAGCGCTCTCGGGCAAGCGACGACAGAGCCATATGTCCCGAGGTGCCAGTCTACACCACTCTGTCGGCCACGCTGTCAAAAATCCTGGCCAAAGCATCAAAAGAGTTTGATCCTCCACACCATTGACTAGATCATCCCAAGATGGAAAGGACTAAGTACTATGACTTCCACAGAGGGTACGTCCATGTTACCGATGACTGTAGGATCATCTATGATCAGATCGTGCGCCTCATGCGGAAGGAGCGACTTCGGGATTTCAGAGCTCCAGAGTAGGGCCGAGCTGAAGGACCCTATAACAAAGGCAAGGCCATTGCCAGTTCATCTAGCATGATCGACCTCATCTTTTGTTATGTCACCATGGTCGATTATAACATGACTTAACTGTTCAACCGTGCATAGAAGAGTTCTACCATCGCAAATCAGGCATGCTCTGCTCCGACTGACCTCGGCCCTGCCATCGCAAATCGAGCCTTAAAGAAGATATAACTGACAGATCTGCTCTTCACAATGGCTTAGGCAAGTAGAATTCATCAGGCCCATAATGATGCTATTGAGGTCAACCTACAAATCACCAACTATATGGTCTAGCGCATCCTGATCGACAACGGGAGCACGATCGACATCCTCTACCCGAACTATTTTCAAAAGCTGGGTATACTTGGAGACATCATGCATCCCATGCATGCCAATCTCTTTGGTTTTACAGGAGCTCATGTGATCTCGAAAGGGATGCTCTCCTTTCAAGTGAAGTTCGGCACACCACCTTGCCCTCAAGTACGGAACGTCCACTTCCTGGTGGTCAACTGTCCTGGAGCCTTCAATGCTATCATTGGGTGATCGACCCTTAACACAATGCTGACAGTGACCTCTACCTATCATCTACTGGTCAATTTTCCTACTATGCATGGGGTTAGGGACTCGAAGGACTCCAGGAGGCAAGTGAGTACTTTCTCATGGCCCACAAGGTGGCCACTTCCTTCCCAATTCAATCCAGTGGCAAGCACCCCTAATCATCTGCAAAGTGCCGATCACGAAAAGGTGATCTTCTTAATGTACTCAAATCAAAGCTCAATAAACTATTTTCATTCTGAGCTCAAACAATTGTGCATCCTTCTTATCTAACACCCAACATAGGATGGGTCCACTGCTGGTCCAACCTTAGTGTTCCATCACTGTCAAGCAGCATTTGACCCCGGTCATGCTGAGCCTAACTGCCAGCACAGGCTGGGCCCTTGCTGGTCAGACCATAGTGTCCTAGTGCAGGTAGTATGGAGCCCGGTCATGTTGCCTTCAGCAAAGCTCTCAATCCAGGCGGTCCCCCGCTAGTTTGACCTCAGGGACACAGTGCGAGTAGGCAACATTCAACTCAAGACATGCTGACTAGCCCTCAGCCCAAGATGGGGCCCCTGCTATTCTTACCTCTAAGTCCCAGCACAAAAGCACTCAGCTCAGTTCATGCTGCATCCAAAGAAGCCTACAGCCCAAGCTAGTGGGCCTGCTGCTAAAAATACAAGCTCTCCTTAGCCTTCACCTACTACTCTTGTAGCTGAGCAATCATGTGATCCTTCTCTTCCACAAACCCAATCATGTGGGCGATAGCTCGATGGTCTCTTTGCCATCACTCCTCGGTTCCACCTCTCTCTCCCTCGCTTATAGCTCCATATCCATTAAGAAGACTAGCTCTACCTGCTCCTTCAGCTCTGCCTCAGTCTCCCTCAGCTTTTAGAGTTCCTCCGTCGGCCTTAGGAGCTCCCCTTCAGCAGCAAACACCTAGGAGTGGAGAGCTTTAATCCCTGGCATGACTCTAACCTCTACGCTGGCTACAGTCAGCTCCTGCCTCTTCAGGAACCGAGCCTATATTTTTTGTGTTCCAAGAAGGGGCAGACACACCAGCAAGTTATGGTGAGGTCAACTTCACCTAGGCATCACCCTTTTACCTAGAAATCAAATTGTTGTGGTAGGATGGATCGACCAGACGGTGTTTGCAGACATTCTTCTGACTTTTCAACTTCTCTTCAGTTTCATGTTCTCGACTCTCTACACTTGACATGTATAGTTTAGCTCAGGCCGACAGTGTCAAGCCAAAAAACGAGGGGCCATTGTAGATGACATATTGGACTCGTCGACGGTGGGGGCCCATCCAAGCTCGACAGTTGGGACTCGCCATGCATAAGCCACCCGTGTTCTCGGTACCCCCCTAACTACAACTTGCAAGGTTATCCAGGGCAGACCTCAGCAGGACCGACCTCGGCGGGGCAGACATCCTCGCCCTAAGGTCTGCCCGTCTAACGAGGTCAGCCAGCATAACTCCGCATGTAATGGCCTCTCTCCTACACATGGCATGAGAGAAACGGCCCAAATCTGAGGGATCCAATTACATGATCTTCTTAACTGCGCATGACATAATCGCTCTCCCACTAATGGCAAGAGAGTTTTGGTCGAGAGAATCTACAGTCCATCAGTCCAAGCCTTGTCAGCTTACATGTCTTTTCTGCGGGAGTTTGTTATACCTGGTCATCACTTCATCTCTTATCTCAGGGAGCCTGTTATGCCAAGAAATTCGTGATCCTCAAACTACCTGACGTGATGTAACCTCCCCCAACTCTATATAAATGACTGACCCACTCCCTCATCATCAGGTACGCTAAACTTATATGTTGAATTCATATGCACAAACTTATGCATACATTCACGTCCAACGGGCTCTATTCATATGCCTCTATACGTGGGAACTACATCTGGGCTCATTCATTCACCAACTCTACACACACCTCCTCCCTCCTGCCTCGCCTGACTTAGGCATCAGATGACAATCAGGGGTCCGCTCCCGATCCTTTGACGCTTCTCTCTCTCTTTATTTTAGAAACCACAGAATGGGACTGGCCTAGTGAAACCCTGACCGGATCATATGTTCTGAGATACACACATCTACACAGCTAGCGAGCCTGACAAAGGCATGTAGGATCCACGCATCAACGGCGCAAGATCCCAGCCGAGCTCACTGTTGCAAGCTACATGCATCAACACTAGGAAACTTATGTCTCATCAGAAATCCATCTGGTAAGATATCATGTAGACAAAAAATGATGGAATAAGGGGGAGCTAGCTCGCCAAAATCTACGGTTCGAGGTCACAAAGTAAGGATTAGAGGTGAAGCCGCGACGTCAAATATATACTGTCGGCTGCGTAGACAGAAACAAAACATAAAGCATCTTTTATTGATGGCGCTGTCATCAAAACACGAACGGTGAATACTAGGCTCCAAGAAAACTCGCGAGACTAAAAACAGTGGGCGGTCAGATCAGCTCTCGTCCCTCCGCTGTCACCTCAGTTTCTCTTTGTTTGCTTGCGGTGAACGTGGTCCATTTTAATTTATGTAGTTAAAATTACATGCACCTATTTATCCATCTAATTTTTGCTATGTTTCTGCTGTTTAATCAATAAATTATATTAATTTTGACTAGAGAACTGCTTCTTTATTATGCGAGCTGTTTTTCCTGCATACTTGATCTCGACTGTATTGGTCTCTGAAGACGCGCGCTATGTTTATTCTTCTTATTTCACCACAACAAACTCAAAAGTCGCAACATAACCCAAACCAAAAACGAAAACGGTAGAGAAGGGCAAAACTAATTAAACAAAGGGCATGATATATAACAGCTGCTTAATTTCAAACATGGCCAATAATAAGTAGAACCCGACACACAGATAGCTGCTCTTTATTCTCAAAGACAACGTTCATCACTTGATCACCATATCACAAGTGATTCATACGTACGTACGTACGTAGCTTAACACACCCAGGAAAGACAGAGAGAGAGGGAGAGAGGGTAATTAACAGGGTTTAGAGCAGAAGCAACGGCGGCGGAGACCGACGCACTGGCCGCTGGGGAAACCTTCAGTCTGGCAAACGCTGGCGCAGTTGCTGACCCTGACGCACGGCCCTTTGAACCTGTGGCTCGCTGACAGGCAAGTCCTCGCCTCTACCCCTCCTCCCCCTGCCCCCATCTCTGCATGTTAAACCCAAGTTCACAATTGTCATCCTTAATCATGAGTTATTCTTGTATGATATGCATGGTTAGCAATCATCGGTTAGCAACCAGGTAGGTTGGTAGAAATACATGATCAGGGTTCAGAGTATAAAATTAATGGAAGCAAGCAAGGGTGAAGAGATGAACAACCAGTAGCAAGGAGAAGGAAACACAAGAGGAGGATGGCCGGAAGCATGCGCCTTGAGATCACCTCCATTTGCTTGACCGCCAGTTAATTTGATGTAGGAGACTGATGAAGGAGAGTGTGAATGGCTGTGCCCTTATATAGAACCATGTGAAGGGCATTTCTGAACTTTTATCTTATTAGCCAGAAGATATTAATTCCATCTTTGATTAGCTAGGGTTACTGGTGTTGCTAAAATAATCATTTTTAGTGGAAAAAGATAAAGTCTGTTGTGAATAGATATTACTGAGTTGGTTAGGATCACGTCTTATCTTATATATAAGGCCGTATCTATTGTATCTTAATTATCTCTGTACGCTCCTCCTCTACTATAAATAAAGAGCTAGGGGTTCCTCCCCCAGATGATGATTCAAAACACGTTATCAGCAGCCTCAAAATAGAAATTCCACACAAATTTCGATTGTTGCGAAAGCAAAGGAAGGGCGGGAGATCCACGCGCGCGGCGTCATCTACCTCAAACGGACCTCGTCATCCACGCGTAGGCTTCGTTCAACCGTCGCTAGATCCGGAGGACAGATCTAGAGGTATTTCTCCCTAAAAATCTAATTTTTATCATGCGCATGATTGTTTTCACTCCACGCCAGAAGCGCAGGGGGCGCCGCCCGAATCCAACCCCCAACACACACACACACACCCCCCCCCCCCACCGGTAGCGAGGGGGCGTCGCCGCTGTGTTCGAAACCCCCCCCCCCCCCCCCCCCCCCCCGCGCCTCACCTTGCACCGGGGGGCCCCTCCCCAGCCCCGCGGCAGCAATGAATGGGGGCGGTGGCGGCAACCCTTGCCGCCGCCCCCCTCCCCTCTCTCCGCAAGCCCATTACAAAAAAACAAATTTTGAATGCGGGCCTGAAGCCCACATCTCCTCTGCGGACTTTTGCCCGCACAACAAAAAATCCAGAACATAAATAAATGGGGAGGGGCTAAAAATATAAATTAAAATGTTTTTTGGAGCCTAAAAATTACTGAAAATCAGGAAATAATAAGGGACTGATATGGGATTTTAAGGGGTCATTTGGGGACTTGTGGTGGTTAACTGGGGAGATAAAAAGGAAAACTTCTTCCATTTTCATGAAGAACATGTCAATTTGGGCTCTTTTCAAACTTTTTTGAATAATCCCAACTAGCACAACTTTTTGCATTATATGATGCCTTTTAATTAGGATTATAATCATATGCTCTGCATTATTTTTAAATGGCTCATTCTGTGGATAAACTGATATTTTGTTGTGCAATATTAACAAAACAATTAGTAAGATCTCGCGACCATTCTACCGTTAGTCACCTAACCTAACGGTGTATGACGTTGCCCAGTAGTCCAATAATTATTAAGTATTCAAATTGTTTATCCTTCTGTGAATATGATGCATGTGATGCATGTGATGAAAATGTCTACTGAAAGTGTCTGCTGAAAATGTTTTGATGAGCACAAATATTTGCATAGGTAGCTAATTGTGGTTTTGGATCGACTGTTTAAGTCCCACATTTTACTTTTCCTGCACTTTTCTTTTCCTTTTGAGAGAAATTGTAGTGAGGAAAATATGTAATGTCCAAGACCGACGACTACTTTACATGGAGACGGAGGCCACACTTGAAGCTGAAGATTTTATAGGGAACCACATGGTTTCCAAAGTTGTAATCTCTTTTTTCGCTTTCATTTGTGTAATATGGACTGTAATATGGACTTTGGACTATATTTTTTATATGGGACTGGCCGATCCACGTAATTAGCTCTTCATTTAAAAATTGTCTCCGCATGAAAATGTTTATTGTATAAAGTATTAATTCATGCAAATTTGTACTCTGCTAGATAAAATGGTTAAATCGCAAGTGTCGATTTCGAAGTGCTGGAAGCATCAGAAAGAAATTATCTGAGATGGCAGCTCAATGTGAAATTTCACCTGCGGGCTAAGTCCCTCATTTCTAATGTGACTAAAAATGAAAATGTAAGCGATATAGAAAAGGCGAAAGCCATCATCTTATTCGTCGTCATGTGGACAAGACCCTAAAGGCTGAATACCTTACGGTCGAAAATCCACTTGAGCTGTGGACTGCCCTTGAGGATAGATATAAACATCAGAAAGATGTTATACTAGCAAGGGCACGATATGAGTGGGAGAACCTGAGACTGCAGGACTTCAAGTCCATAACTGAGTACAACTCAACTCTCTTTTACATCACCTCACACCTGAAGTTGTGTGGTGAAAAGGTCTCAGAAGATCGCATGCTGGAAAAAACGTACACGTCTTTCCACGAAAAGGATACAATACTGATGCAGCAATACCATGAACGAAAGTTCACCAAGTATTTTGAGCTGCTGTCATGTTTACTCATGGCTGAACAAAACAGAGATCGTCTCCTCGTTACTCACAACATGCGCCCCCTGGCACTGCCCCCCTCCGAGAAGCTCACAATGCATCTTCTTCTAGAAAGAAGAGAGACAACAAAAGAAAAGAAACACCACAAAAGGGGGACGGAACAAAAGGGCCAGAGGCCAAGTCCAGTAGCGAAGAAATAAAGGGAAACGGAAGTTCACTTGGCGCAGACAAGACAACAACAAAAATGAAGCACCCCAACCCAAGAGGGAATGGGAAGACTAGTGCCATAGCTGTGGCATGAAAGGCCACTAGTCTAGAGTGTGCAGAACTCCGCGGAATCTCCAGGAATTGTATAAAGAGAACATGAAAAAGAAAGTTGAAACAATTCGGGCGACCTCTAATGCTCTAGTCAAATTTTCAGCTGACGACTTCCAAACAGATGACCTGCTTGATTAGCCGCTATTTTTATCTTAGTAATTTGTTTTGTGAACATTTTATGTTATGAGAGCATTTGAATTATGCAATTTGTTTTTGAATAAAACATTTGATTATGTTCCTGAAATGCAAATGTTTTATTCATCTTTTCTAGATGGATCGCTCTCTTGACTACTTAGTAGATAGTGCTTCAACGCATACGATCCTTCAGTATAAATGCTATTTTCATAGCATTATACCATATAAAAGCCCTGTAAATACAATTTCATGATGCACCGCATCAGCCAAGTTTTTACTTTAGCATGATAGACTTGGCCACATGGATCTGTGATGATGCACCGCATCTTATCTCAATCACATGGGCATAACCTGAAGAACCAGAAGATTCTTCAGAATAGAGAATTCCCTTGCATCCCCTGCTTCAAGGGGAAATTAATAACAAGGCCATCACCACTAAAAGTGGATATCGAATCTCCAAGCTTCTTCGAAAGATTTCAAGGGACATATGTGGACCTATCCACCCCCTAGTGGGCCATTTCGGTACTTTATGGTATTGATTGATGAATTCTCAAAATTTTTGTATGTGTGTCTACTATCGACCTGCAACTTAGCTTTTCCAAAGCTATTGGCACAAATAATAAAGTTACAGGCGCATTTTCCAGACAACCAAATAAAGAAAATACGTCTGGATAATGCTGGGGAATTTACCGCCCGGTCATTTCAAGAAAACTACCAGGTAACGAGAATAGAAATTGAACATCCAGTGCCTCATGTTCATACCCAGAATGGTTTGGCAGAGTCACTGATAAAAAAGACTCCAATGGATTGCACGTCCATTGTTAATGAAATCCCAGTTACCGGTGGATGCATGGGGACATGCAATTCTTCATGTTGCATCATTAATAAAAATAAGACCCTCTGTAGGTCAGAGTCTCTCTCCAATGCAACTTGCATATGGAGTGCCACCGAACATTTCTCATTTGAGAATCTTCGGTTGCGCAGTTTACATCCCCATCACTCCACCACAGAGGACAAAAATGGGTCCTCAACATCACCTAAGTATCTATGTAGTGTTTGACTCACCCTCAATTATAAGATACATAGAACCCCAAACAGGGGACGCATTTAAGGCATGTCTTGAAAATTGTAAATTTGATGAGACAATTTTTCCCAAAATGGATCCAGAGGTGCGAAGCACATCATAACATGAGATATAAAAAGTTTGACCCACTATGATCCGATAACAAAACAATGTGAAGATGAGATCCTGAAGATCATCCACATACAGGACACTGTCCCGATTACCGTACTCATTCACTGACAACTAGAAGATTGTCAAATCACACATCCCTGTTGCAAATACTCCAGCTAAGATTGACATCCCCGAGAATGGATGCAATCCACCACCAGCAGAAGGGGATGCACCTCAACAGACAAGAGGCAGACCACCAGGCTCCAAGGATAAAAATCCAAGAAAAAGAAAAATATCCGGAGACCTAGGGACGATACCCCCACAGAGAAATGAGCTCATGTATATACCCTCACACCTCCCAGAATCCACTGTAGAGGAACTGCTGGGAGAAACTGAAATATCATTAAATTATGTACGTATATGGGAGGTGTTGGACAAAAAGAGTACAGTCGTCGACAATGACTTTGCATTTCATATTGCCATTCACGTCGTCGGAAGCAACGATGATCATGATCCACATTCCGTTGCTGATGCAAACGTAAAAATGATTGGCCAAAGTGGAATCAGGCAATAGAAGCTGAGCTGGACGCGCTTAAGAAATTCAAAGTCTTTGGGCAAATAGTCCAAACACCTACTGGTGTCAAACCTGTGAGATACAAATGGGTATTCGTGAGAAAAAGAAACGAAAATAATGAGATCGCACGCTACAAAGCCAGGCTTGTGGAGCAAGGATTTCCCCAAAGACCGGGTATTGACTATGAGGAAACATACTCCCCGGATATGGATGCGATCACTTTCCAATTTCTGATAAGCTTAACAGTAAAGGAAGGTTTAGATATACAGCGAATGGATGTTGTGACTACATATCTATACGGTAATCTCGACAAGGAGATATACATGAAACTTCCTGATAGCTTTTCAATGCTTGCTGAATTAAAAGATAGACCTTAGAACGTCTACTCTGTTAAGCTTCAAAGATCATTGTATGGTCTTAAACAATCAGAAAGGATGTGGCATAACAGACTGAGTGATTTTCTTGTACAACAAGGATTCACCAATAATGAAGGCTTCCCTTGCATCTTTATAAGAGCAAAGGGAAAATGATTCGTCATGATAGCAGTCTACATAGACGATTTGAACCTCATTGGATCTCCTGAAGAGATCACCGAGATATCTGTAAGCCTGACAAATGAATTCGAAATGAAAGACTTAGGCAAAACGAAATTCTGCCTTGGCTTACAGATTGAACATTTAAAAGACGGAATCCTATTACACCAAACCACATATACGAAGAAAATGTTGCAAAGGTTTCATATGGAACAATGTCATCCACTTAGTACACCTATAGTGGTACGATCTCTGGATGCACATAAAGACCCCTTCCGGCCGCTGGAAGAGGGAGATGATATACTTGGTCCAGAAGTCCCTTATCTGAGTGCAATTAGAGCACTTCTATATCTGGCCAACTGCACGCGTCCCGATATAGCTTTCGCAGTAAATTTACTAACCAGATACAGTGCAGCGCCTACGCAGCACCACTGGACCAGGGTTAAGCATCTTCTGCGCTACCTCCAAGGGTCTACAGATTTGGGACTCTTTTACAAAAATAGATTATCCTCCGCACTTGTTGGTTATGCTGATGCAGGTTACAGATCTGTTCCCCACAATGCAAAGTAACAGACAGAGTACATGTTTACCCATGGTGGGACAGCCATTTCCTGGAGATCCATTAAGCAAACCATGACGGCGACCTCATCAATCACTCAAAGATCATCGCCATCCATGAAGCAAGCAGAGAATATGTCTGGCTACAGTCAGTTGTAAATCACATACTGGTGACGACCGGATTGAAGTCTGGGGACCTTGAACCTACTACCATGTTTGAAGACAACGCTGCTTGCATAGCTCGGCTACGAGGTGGCTACATCAAAGGCGACAGAACGAAGCATATTTTCCCCAAATTCTTCTGGACGCACGAGCTACAGAGATATGGCGTGATCGACGTCAGATAAGTACATTCATGTGACAACCTGGCAGACTTGTTCACCAAAGCCCTTCCTACTCCTACGTTTAGGAAGGTTGTACAGAAAATTGGGAAGAGGAGCCTAAGAAATCTGAAAGCCCGAGTGCTTGTACAGATCAGGGGGAGTTAGAGAGTGTTTGTACTCTTTTTCCTTAACTATGGTTTTTCTCACAGGGTTTTCCATAGCTAAAGGTTTTTACGAGGCAAACCTCATCAACTCAGGATCCTGAAGTATCCACCCCATGTGAGACTCCTACTACACTCAGAATCCTGAAGTATTCATGGGCAGAGTCCACACCTATGGCTGGATAAGGGGGAGTGTTGTGAATGGATATTACTGAGTTGGTTAGGATCATGGCTTATCTTATAGATAAGACCGTATCTATTATATCTTATCTTTGT
The DNA here is from genome assembly GCA_030789695.1 of Scilla litardierei. Classification (NCBI taxonomy): domain Eukaryota; kingdom Viridiplantae; phylum Streptophyta; class Magnoliopsida; order Asparagales; family Asparagaceae; genus Scilla; species Scilla litardierei. Next base: position 34,612,357 of record CM061132.1, on the reverse strand, counting down.
ACGCTCCTCCTCTACTATAAATAAAGAGCTAGGGGTTCCTCCCCCAGATTATGATTCATAACAAAGTCTATGTATTTTAATTCATCTTTATAGCAATTATAAAGTTTCAACAACACTTCATTAAAACCACTAGCGAAGACGGTCGAAGAGTTGATATACATACTACGAGCATACTTTTTATTCTAAGTCCAAACTTGTTGATATAATATATTATAGATCATCTTTGACAAAACATCACCATAGAATTTAGTCTAAAATATTTAAATTTAAAGCAATTTAAACTTGTATTAGCTATTATCATCGATACCTAGCCAGGCTCGATGGTGAGAGCTCACAATGCGTGATCAGAAAGCCACACGTTCCACTAAACGACCAACCAGGTTAAGTCGGCCTGGTCGACCTCCGACAGCAGTGCTCTACAAAGATGACCATGTTCTCCCACTAATAGCAAAGGAGTTATAGCCAATAGATCTGTCGGAGTCTGTTACGATAGGAAATCTACAATCCTCACAACTGCCTAACGTGACATAACCTCCCCAAGATATATATAAACTGTAGGCTACAGCAAAACTTACATGCCTAACTTACATATAACTTACGCCATAACTTTTCTACTCAATCCACGCCTCCTTCCTCTCATCTCAGCTGACTTACTCGTCGGAGGAGAATCGGATGGTCCACCCCGTGATCCTCTGACGACCAGGTATTGGAGAAGGAGGTCAGCCCATCGAAACCCTGACTGGGCCCTCTATTGCAAAGATCCATGCATCAACAACCTAACCGGGATCTCTGGTGCAAGATGCTTGCATCAACAGTTTGCACAAGACGAAGGGCCATGTGCCGGACCAGCAGGCAAGCAGTACTCCATTTAGATTGTGTTGCCTTCAACAAAGCCCATGCCCATACTCGGGCCCCCCATTGGTTCAAATTCAGGGGCCCAACGTGAATAAGCAACACCTCTGCTCAGATCATGTTGCCTTCAATAAATCCCCAGCCTAGGCTGGGGGACCCTGCTGATCCAACCTCAGTGACCCAGCACGGGCAAACAGCACTCCGCTCAGATTATGCTGCCTTCAACAAAACCCTAGCCCAAGCTGGGGCCCCCACTAGTTCGGCTATATTGACCCAAAAGCAGTACTCTGCTCAAATCATGATGCCTTCAACAAAGTCCCCAGCGCAGGCTAGGGCCTTGATGGTCTAACCTCAAGACCCAGTGCAGACAATCAGCACTCAGCTCAGATCGTACTGCCTTCAACAAAGCCCCAAACCCAAGCTAGGGCCTCCACTGGTCCGACCTCAGGGACCTAACGTGGACAAGCAGCACTCTATTTAGATCATGCTTCGTCTAACAAATCCCTCAGCTCTGGTTGGGGCCTACACTAGTCTGACCTCAATGTCTCAATGCTGTCAAATAGCATTTGACCCCGGTCGTGCTAAGCCTAATCCCCAACTCAAGTTAGGGCCCTCACTAGTCTAACCTCAATGTCTTAGCATTGTCAATCAACACGCGTCCCTGATAATGATGAGCCTAACCCTTAGCTTAGGCTGAGGCCTTGTCGGTCTGACTCAGTGTCTCAACGCTGTTAAACAGCACTCGAGTCCTTTTATAATGAGCCTAACTCCCAGCTCAAGCTGGGGATCTCGTCGGATCGAACTTATTGTCCCAACATTATCAAAAAGTACTCGACCCCCAGTCACGCTGAGCCTAACCCACAGCTCAAGATGGATTCCTCGCTGAACCAACCTCTGTGTCATAACACTGTCAAACAGTACTCGACCCTAGTCAAGCTGAGCCTAACCCCCAGCTCAGGTTGGGCCCTGCTGGCAAGACCCACAATCCCAGCACTGACCTCTGGCACCCGACTCCACGGGTCGTGCTACGTTCAAACAAAGATGGCAAGACCCACAATCCCATCTCCAATGTTTAGCAGTCGACCCCACAGGTCGTGCCATGTCCAAACATGTTGGTCTTACCTCATGGGTCCCAACACCGATCTCTGACACTCGACCCAAGTCATGCTTAGTCCAAAACACACTGGTCGGACCCCATGGGTCCTAGCTCTGACAAACCGTACTTGACCCCGGTCGTGTTGAGCCCAACCCCCAACTCAGGCTGGGCCACTCGCTGGACTGACCTCAGTGTCCCAGTGCTAACAAACAACACTCGACCCTGGTGATATTAAGCACAGCCCCCAGCTCAGGTTGTAGCCCCATGCTGGAGCAACCTCTGCAACCCATTTTTGACCTCTAATACTCGACTCCATTCGTGTTACGTCCAAACATAGTTGTCGAGACCAACGATCCCAGCTCTGACCTCTCGCACTCAACTCTAGTCGTGCCAAGTCCAAACCAGGAGCTGTCGAGACCCACGGTCCCAGCTATAACCTCTGGAACTCGACTCTGATCATGATAGGTCCAAACTGACCTCTGGCACTTGACCCATGTCATTCTACGTCCAAACAAAGCCCCCAACACAGGCTAAGTTTCCCAGCTGGTGGCTTCTTGAGGGTCCCAATGCAGGCAAGTAGCACTCATCTCAAATCTTGCTGCCTTCAACAAAGCCCCAGCCCAGGCTGGGGCCTTTGCTTGTGCCATCTTCATGGTCCTAGCAGAGGCAAGCAGCACTCGTCTCGGTTCATGCTGCCTTTTACAAAGCCGCCCACCCAGGCTGGGCCCCAGCCGTTTCGACCTCACGGTCCCAGTAGTGCAGACAGGCAACATTTAGCTCCAGTCGTGATGCTTCCAACAAAGCCCCGGCCCATGCTTGGACCCTCCTGATGCGACCGATCTTAACGTCTCAAATCAGATGGCACTCAACCCCAATCATGCCAAGCTAACCCAACATAGACCAAGCTGTGGCTGCTTGGTCCAACCTCTAGGCTCTAAGACGAAAGCCCAAAGGAGCAAGTTAAAACTTCGTCTTCCCACCTCTCCACATCCGACCTTAAAAGTTCAGCGCAGGTCGGTAGTGTCAAGAAAGAAGACGATGTGCCAATATAGATGGCACTTAGATTGGGGCCTGTCACCAGTGAGACCTATCCGAGCCGACGATGAGGGCATACAATGCACGATCAGAAAGCCATGAGTGCCCTCTAGACGACCTCCCAAGTCAGATCGGCTTGACCAAGATCTGGCAATGGTGCTCTACAAGGATGATCTTAATGGTCAACACCCAAGGTCACTGTTAGGAACCAACCAAAGATCCGATTTTTATAGCAAAATAATAAAGAAGAACAAGATAATTGAATACAAAAAGGTGTATTCTCCTCCCAAGACGCCTAGAGGACGTCCGCACTCATTTAATCTAGAACTACTCATAGGACGCTCAATAGAGAATATCTCTGTCACGCCCCGCTTCCCTAAAATGGAGGCGAGACGCGAAAAGGTCCGCACGAGAGTGGAGCTGTAAAGCCCCAAACCCGATAAGCGTCAATAAAACATAAGCAGGTCCATGTAACCACAAACGGAACAACAATAATAACACAAGGAGAGACAGAAAGAAAATCTCATATCTCATAATTTGTCCAACATGAAAAGTTAAGTTCAACATCCAGAAAAGCCACCAGGCTAAAAGAAAGAGTCTAAAGGCCCATAACAAGGCCAACAAAAGCAACAACGTAACAAGGTATAGGTGCTACGCACCGACAACAAAACAGCAGTCTAAACAAAAGGGAAAGCTCAACGAAGACACTAGGACTGGTCCCCAGTGTCCACGTACTCCTCGCCAAACACAGGCTCGGGCTCGGCGTCAACAAACACTTCGTCCTCTACAAGGTACTCGGGCTCAGGATCTAACATGTGTCACCCAAAAGAGTAAAGGGGCACATGTCAGCAAGTCTAAAAGACTTGGGCAAGGAAACTGAAAGTAAGGCAAACTAACAACCTAGCAGTTATAGTATGCATGACATGGCAGTTATAACATGAGTACACAAGCAAGACATGGTGAAACAATAAGTACAAGAGAACAATTATCGGGACAAGTTAAGAGTAGCCAAGCTACTAACAATCTCAATCATTTCACTAGTCACGTTTCAAGTTGTTTGTAGATGTTTACGCCTTACAGCTGAATGGTTTGGCATTCATGCTGATTGGCCGCTTAACACTACCCCAGAACCCAGAGTTTACGCCTTACCACTGCAGTTGCTGATCGGGCAGACTCCCAGTTGATTGGCCGCTTAACTCTTACCCCCAATACCCACATGTGAACGAGCCAGGGTCCCTGCACACGAGCTCAGTAAATGAGCCAGGGTTGCCCCGCACAAGAGCTCGTTTTCTAGTTCATGATTCATAAGCATTTGGCGTAGGGGTGCACCTAGCCTCAATCATTTCACAAGATGTAGCGGAGCTACGCAATCACGGGAACACTTAAAGGATGCAATGACATGACAATTAATTGTGTACCGTTAATGGAAATTAAATATGACATGGTAGATGTGCAACATGATAAATGTCGGTTCTAGCTTCGTTGTCAAGCTAGTTCCTAGAATTGCGCCTAGGCGAGTATCATTTCGTCGCCTAGTCTCTTTTACGCCTACAACAAGCAAATGGCCTAAGACATGGCCTAAAACCCTAAGTGGTAAGTTTCACTTGCCTAGCACCGAGGATGACGATCGACGAGGGTTCGTCCCACGGATGCTAATCTACGGGAAAGTCGCTGTTATGGAGAAACAATCATCAAACAACATTCATTTCATTAGGGTTTCATAAAAACACAACGGGTTATGAAAACATTAAGAGATCGATTATTACCGTGTAGGAAACGGAAGAACGATGCCGAGCAAGCACGGCAATGGAAGAAACGCTCCGGGGAACCTAGGGTTCAGATCTGGAATAGATGGGGAAAATCTGGAGAAATGAGGTTTTGGGGGATTTTGGGGGATTTGATGAAGGTTTGAGGAAGATGAGGGATAGAATGTGTTTAGGGAGGGTTTGGATGATGGATTTTGGGCTTGGGATGAAGGAATAAGGGTTTGAGGTGGTAGGGGGCTCAATGGGGGAGAATTTAGGTTTAGAGTTGAGGAAGAAGAAGAAGAAAACGTTTGGAGGGGTATTTATAGAGTTGGTGGCGGCTAGGGCAAAACTAGGGTTTCCTGTACTTTTTAGTCGGTCAAAGAGCAACCACTGACCGACTAGTTTGGGAACTAGTCGGTTAGTTGACCAACGCAGACCGACTAAGTGTAAACAGTAACCCCAAACGAAAACCTGAACTAAGAATTAGTCGGTCTGAGTACAAAACTTAACCGACTAGTTTAACAACTAGTCGGTCGAAAGATAAACTTAGACCGACTAAGAATGAACAGTAACTGGTACCAAAAGATAGTTAATGAGTTAGTCAGTTAAAGAAGCATTGCTGACCGACTAGTTTGCAACCTAGTCGGTCAACCAACGTTCTTAGACCGACTAACGATAAACAGTAACTCCTGAATAACTTAGAAAGCCCACTAGTCGGTCCATGAAGGCTTGCCGACCGACTAAATCGTCATCTAGTCGGTCGGTTCCCCTTCTTGTACCGGCTAACGTGCACCAAAAGTTCCGAAATGGAGCGCGAAGCTCCGAGAACGATTCCTAAGACTCTTAGGCTTGATCTAACAATAAGATATGACCGATATGAAGCCCGTCACGAATGACTTACTCCGAAATCGACGATCAACGGAAGAAGCTAGGAAAACGCGATGAAACGATCGAAAATGAAAGCTACGGAGAAGAAAACCACACATAAGGAGAAAATCCACCAAAACATATATTATAATATAATAAATCCAGATACAAGAAAACCAGTCGTTACATCCTCCCCAACTTAAGAAAAATTCCGTCCTCGGACTTTCCCAACACTCACGTGTCCGGAAACAAAAGTAGGAAACGCTCTCGCATCTCATCCTCATTCTCCCAAGTAGACTCTCCTGACGAGCCGTGTCGCCACATCACCCTCACAAGATTGACAATCTTGTTCTGAAGTGACTTCTGACGCCTGTCCAGAATCTGCACTGGCTGCTGGTCATACGTCATATCAGGGCGAACGGTGATCTCTGAGAAATCCACAGCATGAGATGGATCGCTAATGTATCGACGAAGCTGCGACACATGGAAAACATTGTGAACTCCCTCCAAAGATGGCGACAAGGCTAAGCGGTAGGCTACCTCGCCAACTCTCTCCAGAATATCAAACGGTCCAATGTATCGCGGGCTCAACTTCCCTCGCTTCCCAAAACGAATCACACCACGATTCGGGGAAATCTTCAAGAACACATGGTCGTCCGGCTGAAACTCCAAAGGACGACGTTTAGCATCCGCCCAATGCTTAAAACAGTCCTGAGCAATCCTCAACCTCTCCCGAATGTTCCTGAAAATATCCACGGCCTCCACAATCATCTCAGGTCCCAACAGCTCCCGATCACCAACGTCATCCCAACTCAATGGCGATCGACATTTCCTCCCATAAAGAGCGGCGAAAGGTGCCATGCCAATACTCACCTGGAAGCTGTTATTGTAAGAAAACTCCACCAAGTGTAGATGGTCCTCCCACGAACCCTTGAAATCCAACATGCACGCCCTCAGCATGTCTTCCAAAATCTGAATCGTCCTCTCGGACTGGCCATCCGTCTGTGGATGGTACGCCGTGCTAAAACTCAGACGCGTACCCAAACTCTTCTGCAAACTCTGCCAGAACTGAGATGTGAACCTCGTGTCTCTGTCCGACACGATACTCACGGGGACTCCGTGAAGTCGCACGACCTCCTGCACGATTCACGTTACATCACTATCCAAACTAGGAAAAGGAAATAAAAACGGAGAGTAAAAGAATTTACCTACATATATCTCCTTGCTAGCGCCTCAGTGGACTGTCCCACTCGGAACGGAATAAAGTGCGCGGATTTGGTCAATCGATCTATGATCACCCAAATCGTGTCATTCTGCTTCGGACTCCGAGGTAGTCCAGTCACGAAATCCATAGTGATGTGTTGCCACTTCCACTCCGGAATCGGAAGCGGTTGTAGCAACCCGGCCGCACGCTGATGCTCCGCCTTCACTTGCTGGCAAACCAAACACTTGGCTACACTCCGAGCCATGCTCCTCTTCATGCCATGCCACCAATAGTTCAGACGAAGATCCTGGTACATCTTGGTGCCACCAGGATGCACAGAATACGGCGAACTGTGTGCCTCCACCATCAACTCCTCTCTAATATCCCCAGCTGGTACACACAACCTGGCTCCAAACCTCAGCGAGCCATCCTCATGAATCAAAAAGTCAGTCCGCAGACCGGCTTCCACCTGCTCCCGAATCTTCACCAGCTTAGGATCTCCGGCCTGACTCGCCTTAATCCGATCCACAATCGTCGACTGTATCTGCATACACATCAACGAAGAAGCCACCCCAGGAAGAACAATCTCCACACCAGACTCGCAAAAATCCTGCTGCAATCTCCACTGCGAAGTCAAAATCATCACCGCTGGAAGCCTACTCAGCGCATCAGGAACCACATTCACCTTGCCAGGGTGATACTGCAAATCAATCTCATAATCCGCCATGAGCTCCAACCATCGACGATGTCGCATGTTGAGCTCCTTCTGAGTAAAAATATACTTCAAGCTTTTGTGATCGGTGAAAATCTTCACTTTCTCACTCAGCAGGAAGTGCCTCCAAATCTTAAGAGCAAACACAACGGCAGCCATCTCCAAATCATGCGTCGAGTAATTCTTCTCATGAACCTTGAGCTGACGAGAAGCATAAGCCATAACATGCCCGTGCTGATGCAAAACGCAACCGAGACCCTTGCCAGAAGCATCGCAAAAGATCTCAAATCCACCGCTGCGATCAGGCACAGCAAGAACAGGGGCAGTCGTCAAACGCTCTCTCAGAACACCAAAGGCATCCTCACAATCACCTGACCAAACAAAAGCAACATCCTTCCGCGTCAACCTGGTCATCAGCTCTGTAATACGGGAAAAGTCCCTAATGAAACGCCGATAATAACCAGCCAAACCAAGGAAACTCTGAATCTCAGACGTAGACGACGGAACAGGCCACTCACTGATGGCCCTAATCTTCTCGGGATCCACTGAGATACCATCTCCAGTCACCACATGCCTGAGAAAAGCAACTCTGTCCAGCCAAAACTCGCACTTCGAAAACTTAGCATACAACCGATGCTTCCTCAAAATTTCCAATACCGTCCTCAAGTGCGATGCATGCTCCTCCTCCGACTTAGAATAGATCAGAATGTCGTCAATAAAGATAACGACAAACTTATCCAAAAAGTCGTAGAAAATCAGGTTCATCAGATTCATGAAAACTGCGGGTGCATTGGTTACACCGAAAGGCATAACCACAAACTCGTAGTGCCCATACTTCGTCCTGAACGCTGTCTTCGGAACATCTCCCTTCTTCACCTTCAACTGATGGTAACCACTCCTCAGATCCAACTTCGAAAACACCCTCGAACCTCCAAGCTGATCAAAAATATCATCGATGCGAGGCAACGAGTATTTATTCTTGATGGTCACCGCATTCAACTCCCGATAGTCCACGCACATGCGATGCGAACCATCCTTCTTCTTCACCAGCAGCACCGGTGCTCCCCACGGAGACACACTAGGATTGATATAACCCTTCTGCAAAATCTCGTCCAGCTGCTTCTGCAACTCCTCCAACTCAGCGGGTGCCATACGATAAGGCGCCTTCGAAATCGGCTGCGCTCCCGGAACCAGATCAATAGAAAATTCTAGAGCTCGATCCGGTGGCAAACCAGACATCTCCTCGGGGAAGACGTCATCAAAATCCCGCACCACAGCTGGCCTCTCGAACTCCATCTGCATAGCCACAACCTCCACCGGCCTGGCCCGAAACCTGACAGGACCAAGCGAGCTGCTACCACGGCTGAACTCAAATACTGGATGTCCGGGAATCTCGAACACCACCTTCTTCCTCCGACAGTCGATCGTAGCATAAAAGCTCGCAAGCCAATCCATCCCAAGGACCGCATCGTAGTTGATGATGTCGTGGACAATGAAATCAGCGCAAAGCTCACGTCCACAAACCACCAACGGGCAAAAATTACACCCACGATGCACCGAGACCACACCGTTCCCTGTGACGATATTCCAACTCTTGGAAAGAGGGGACGTCGACAAGGAATGCTTCTCCACGAAGCTCCGAGAAATAATGCACATCGATGCACCAGAGTCAAAGAGGACTCGTGTAGGAAATGTGCACACCAAAACCACACCTAACAAGCAATTAACAATCAAACCCTAGTCTAGCAAACAATCATGTTCAAGCAAACAACACAATCTAACAATCAAAACCAGCTAGGAAAGTAACAGCTAGATTGAGGATTACCTGCGATAACCTCATCCACAGCCTCGCTCTCCTCAGCGGTCATCAGAAAAGCATGCCTCCTCGACGGAATAGCCTGCTGAAAAGCCTGCCTCTGTGGAATAAGAGATGCTCCACGTCCAGCAGGAACAGACGTTCATTGCTGCAACGGCTGTGCTGCAACAGGTGCCCTCCGCAGCTGATTCGCATGCCGACAATCCTTCGCGACATGGGAAGCATCACCACAAACCAAACACTGGCCCAGAAACTTCCTACACTGATCATTGATGTGGCCAGGCTTGCCGCAGAAATGGCAAGTCTTCTGAATAGGCCCTCCTGGCCTCTTGAACTGAGCTGGCTGATTAGGCTTGAAACCAGGCCTAACCACCGCCCTGGCCTGCTCCATAGGCCTTTTCCCAGCACCAGAAACATGTCCTCTCCTCTGACTCAGGTTCAGCTCCTGCCTCCTTGCAGCGACCAGAACCTTCTGATAAGAGTCCAGATCAGAGGAAGACACAAAACTCTGGAGCTCCAAAGCAAGTCCCTGCATGAACCTCTGAGCCCTCTCATCAGCATCCTACACCATCTTCGGTGCGAACCGACTCAGCCTAGTGAACTCTTGGTGGTACAGGTCCACCGTCAAGCTCCCTTGCTTCAGATCAATAAAGCGCTGCAGCATCTCCTTCCTAGCAGCCTTCGGAAAGAACTCCTCATCAAACCTGGACGTAAAGGTAGCCTAAGCTATCGGCTCCACCAGCATCTTCTCTTCCGCATCCCACCAGTTCCGAGCGTTATCCTTGAGTTGCCTCTTCGCCAAATCAACCCATCCAGCCGGGGTGATCTCGGCCATCTTCAAGTTATCCTCTATGTTCCGAATCCACTCATCGGTAGCTAGAGGACCCTCAGACCCATCAAAATATGCGGGACCCAGTTCCCGAAATTGCTTCGCTCCCGGCTCGGAGCGAGGGGCATCCGGAAGTGCCCGGGCAGCTCGAGCAAGTGGAGCATTCTGGACTTGCAGAAGCACGCCCTGCTGCACTTGCATCATCTGAAGCATCATCCGCATCTTCTCTCCATTGGTGGTTTTCCGCTCAGGCTCCTCATCATGAGGGGGCGTACCACTACCTCCACCACGGGTGAATCGTCTTCCTGCCATCTAATGACACAGAAAACGAAGCAGATTAGACTCATAGCTTATGACTCGGACGTCGAACTTAGTTTATTGGATATTCTAATATTATTATCGTCATTTCGATAATCACAGTTACAGAAGAGGACCTGCATGGGCCACCAACAAAACCTGTCACGCCCCGCTTCCCTAAAATGGAGGCGAGACGCGAAAAGGTCCGCACGAGAGTGGAGCTGTGAAGCCCCAAACCCGATAAGCGTCAATAAAACATAAGCAGGTCCCTGTAACCACAAACGGAACAACAATAATAACACAAGGAGAGACAGAAATAAAATCTCATATCTCATAATTTGTCCAACATGAAAAGTTAAGTTCAACATCCAAAAAAGCCACCAGGCTAAAAGAAAGAGTCTAAAGGCCCAGAACAAGGCCAACAAAAGCAAAAACGTAACAAGGTATAGGTGCTACGCACCGACAATAAAACAGCAGTCTAAACAAAAGGGAAAGCTCAACGAAGACACTAGGACTGGTCCCCAGTGTCCACGTACTCCTCGCCAAACACAAGCTCGGGCTCGGCGTCAGCAAACACCTCGTCCTCTACAAGGTACTCGGGCTCAGGATCTAACAAGTGTCACCCAAAAGAGTAAAGGGGCACATGTCAGCAAGTCTAAAAGACTTGGGCAAGGAAACTGAAAGTAAGGCAAACTAACAACCTAGCAGTTATAGTATGCATGACATGGCAGTTATAACATGAGTACACAAGCAAGACATGGTGAAACAATAAGTACAAGAGAACAATTATCGGGACAAGTTAAGAGTAGCCAAGCTACTAACAATCTCAATCATTTCACTAGTCACGTTTCAAGTTGTTTGTAGATGTTTACGCCTTACAGCTGAATGGTTTGGCATTCACGCTGATTGGCCGCTTAACACTACCCCAGAACCCAGAGTTTACGCCTTACCACTGCAGTTGCTGATCGGGCAGACTCCCAGTTGATTGGCCGCTTAACTCTTACCCCCAATACCCACATGTGAACGAGCCAGGGTCCCTGCACACGAGCTCAGTAAATGAGCCAGGGTTGCCCCGCACAAGAGCTCGTTTTCTAGTTCACGATTCATAAGCATTTGGCGTAGGGGTACACCTAGCCTCAATCATTTCACAAGATGTAGCGGAGCTACGCAATCACAGGAACACTTAAAGGATGCAATGACATGACAATTAATTGCGTACCGTTAATGGAAATTAAACATGACATGGTAGATGTGCAACATGATAAATGTCGGTTCTAGCTTCGTTGTCAAGCTAGTTCCTAGAATTGCGCCTAGGTGAGTATCATTTCGTCGCCTAGTCTCTTTTACGCCTACAACAAGCAAATGGCTTAAGACATGGCCTAAAACCCTAAGTGGCAAATTTCACTTGCCTAGCACCGAGGATGACGATCAACGAGGGTTCGTCCCACAGATGCTAATCTACGGGAAAGTCGCTGTTATGGAGAAACAATCATCAAACAACATTCATTTCATTAGGGTTTCATAAAAACACAACGGGTTATGAAAACATTAAGAGATCGATTATTACCGTGTAGGAAACGGAAGAACGATGCCGAGCAAGCACGTCAACGGAAGAAACGCTCTGGGGAACCTATGGTTCAGATCTGGAATAGATGGGGAAAATCTGGAGAAATGAGGTTTTGGGGGATTTTGGGGGATTTGATGAAGGTTTGAGGAAGATGAGGGGTAGAATGTGTTTAGGGAGGGTTTGGATGATGGATTTTGGGCTTGGGATGAAGGAATAAGGGCTTGAGGTGGTAGGGGGCTCAATGGGGGAGAATTTAGGTTTAGAGTTGAGGAAGAAGAAGAAGAAAATGTTTGGAGGGGTATTTATAGAGTTGGTGGCGGCTAGGGCAAAACTAGGGTTTCATGTACTGTTTAGTCGGTCAAAGAGCAACCACTGACCGACTAGTTTGGGAACTAGTCGGTCGGTTGACCAACGCAGACCGACTAAGTGTAAACAGTAACCCCAGACGAAAACCTGAACTAAGAGTTAGTCGGTCTGAGTACAAAACTTAACCGACTAGTTTAACAACTAGTCGGTCGAAAGATGAACTTAGACCGACTAAGAATGAACAGTAACTGGTACCAAAAGATAGTTAATGAGTTAGTCGGTTAAAGAAGCATTGCTGACCGACTAGTTTACAACCTAGTCGGTCAACCAACGTTCTTAGACCGACTAACGATAAACAGTAACTCTTGAATAACTTAGAAAGCCCACTATTCGGTCCATGAAGGCTTGCCGACCGACTAAATCGTCATCTAGTCGGTCGGTTCCCCTTCTTGTACCGGCTAACGTGCACCAAAAGTTTCGAAATGGAGCGCGAAGCTCCAGGATCGATTCCTAAGACTCCTAGGCTTGATCTAACAATAAGATATGACTGATATGAAGCCCGTCACGAATGACTTACTCCGAAATCGACGATCAACGGAAGAAGCTAGGAAAACGCGACGAAACGATCGAAAATGAAAGCTACGGAGAAGAAACCCACACATAAGGAGAAAATCTACCAAAACATATATTATAATATAATAAATCCAGATACAAGAAAACCAGTCGTTACAATCTCAAAATACCAAGCATAAAAATCCTAATGACGGCTAGCCCTTATTTATAGAAGAAAACTATGGTTTCAAGAGCAATTGTGCGCGCGTGCAAGAGCAACCCGCCGGTCCACATGGGCCGGCCCAATATGGGCCGGCGGCTAGACCTGCGGGTCTAACAATACTCCCCCCCCCAAGAACCACCTTGTCCTCAAGGTGGTGTAAGTACCGGCGGTGCTACTTCGAGTGGGAGTCGTCCTCCCCTCCAATGCCTTCGTCCTCCAAGTCATCATCCTCGTCTGCTTCCGCTATCAAAACCTGCAGCTTTCGATCCACACAACGGTGTCCGGGAGAGAAGCGCTCGTCGCATCTAAAACAGAGTCCCTTTTGCCGCTTCTCCCTCATCTCCGCATCGGTCATCCGTCGGAATGGGCCCCCAGCTGGTAGCGGGTTCGGCTCCCCCGTCTTCTCAAGCCCTGTCTGAACTGTCTCAGTAGGGACCCCTGCTCCGCATATCCCAGTCGTGGTGATCCGATGTATCTGCCCACTGTAGCCGCTTCAGCCTCGCCTATCCTCAGCTCGGGAGTCCTCCACCATCTGAGCCATCTCGATGACCTCTGAAAGCCCTCGAGGTTTGTATGGCCTCACCGCAACTCGAAGACTAGGACGTAGCCCCTTCAAGAAGGTGCCCTCCAGCGACTCGTCCGACACCCCATGAACTCGTCCTGCCAGCGTCTCAAATTTCTCAATGTACTCCCGCACCGGCCCCTCCTGCCTGAGGGCAAATAGCTGCTCATGTAAGTTTCCCAGGCGGGGGTCTTGAAACTTCTCCAGAACCATGTCCTTCAGCTCCTCCCAGCTCCGGATCTGCTGCCTCCTCTCCTTCCACTGGAACCACCCCAAAGCACGCCCCTCCATGCATATGGCTGCCGCCTCCAGCTTCTGGGCCTCAGTCATGTGATGTGCGGTAAAGTATCGCTCTGCTATAAACAACCAGGAGTGTGGATCCTCCCCAGAAAATACCGGCATCTTCAGCTTCCTGACTCTACAATCTCCTCCAAAGTGCCCCTGCTCGGGCCTTCCCTCCTCTCGGTGATGTGGACGGCAGTGCTGCCTCCTCTCGTCCTGAGTCTCGTATCACCTAGGTGGCACTCCTCCGCGGCCCCCATAGTCTCCTCGGTAATCCTCTCGACGGCCCTCAAAATCGTCCCATCATGCGTCATCGCCGAACTCCGCCTCGTAGCCACCACGCCGTCATAATAATGGCCTCTCCCGCCTCCGTCTCCGTACAAGGGGTCCTCCGCTACTGGGCGACGTCCCGAAGGGTCCAAGAACCCTCCCAAAAGCTGTCCACGACCATCATCTACTGCTGTCCGCTGTCCGTAGGGCTCCGAAAACACATCTGGAGGCTGTCCGTACGCGCGCTCCCCCTGGCGGCTTCCAGGGGGCTCCCGCCCCCGATGTGCTGCAGGCGGGGCCGGCTGGCCCTCAGACAGGGCCGACGGGCCCTGCCAATCACCCAGCAGGGCCGGCAGGCCATGTCGGCCCTCCGGCAGGGCCGGCGGGCCCTCCCGGAGCCCCGGCAGGGTCGCCAGGCCCTGCCGGCCTCCGGGCAGGGCCGGCGAGCCCTGCCGGAGGTCCGGCAGGGTCGCCGGACCCGGGCGGGGGCCGGCAGGGTTGGCCGGCCCTGCCGGTACCCGCGCTGGGCGGGGGGCCTCCCCCGCCCCCGTTGCGTGGTGGCCGCCCCCCGAGAGGATTTTGGGGGGCCGGCCACCCCTCCTCGCCTTCGTGCGTTGTCAAAAAGGGGCGGCTAGGGCCGCCGCCCCCCCTTTGGTACTCCACCGCGTCGCGTTGCGCTGCACCTCCTCGCGATAATCCACCTTTCTTGGCTCTTCGTCTTCGTCGTCGGCTAGATCCTCCACCAAAAAAGCACTTTTTGGGTCAAAGCTTTCAACTTTCTCCTTTTCCTTCTTCAAAGGTGCCGCCTTTTCCCCCGATTTAGGGTTTTCCTCCCCTTGGTTGTTCGCCTCCAATTGCTTTAGGGTTGCCATCATTTGTGCGAATTGGTCGTCGTGTTTCGCTTGATTTGCCATCAATTGGTTGACGGCCTCCGTCAATTTTGCCATGGATTCGTCGTTGACCGTCAAAGATTTCTTGATTCCGTCAATTTCGCTCGTGAATTTGGCCTCCAAAGCTTCAATTTTGTCGTGGGATCTTGTCGTAGTCGTCATGGATCGTCACGTGCTCTGATACCAAATTGTTAGGAACCAACCAAAGATCCGATTTTTATAGCAAAATAATAAAGAAGAACAAGATAATTGAATACAAAAAGGTGTATTCTCCTCCCAAGACGCCTAGAGGACGTCCGCACTCGTTTAATATAGAACTACTCCTAGGACGCTCAATAGAGAATATCTCAAAATATCAAGCATAAAAATCCTAATGACGGCTAGCCCTTATTTATAGAAGAAAACTAGGGTTTCAAGAGCAATTGTGCGCGCGCGCAAGAGCAACCCACCGGCCCACATGGGCCGGCCCAATATGGGCCGGCGGCTAGACCTGCGGGTCTAACAGTCGCCTCCTTACACAACAGTGCTCTACTCAACCCTCAGCCCTTAAGGTCGGCTCCTTCAAACTCATCTCCAAAGGTCAACTTGTCTAACAAGGTCGGCCATCATTACTTCATATTCAATGGCCGTTCTCCCACACACCAAATCTGAGGGGGGGGTCAATTATGGGATCTTCATAACTCCACAATCAATGGCACATAGGGGTGAGCATCGGTCGGTTCGGTTTGCTTTTTGCAAAAAAATTCAAAACCGAAACCGAACCGGATTATGCATTAACCGAACCGAACCGAACCGATTATAAGCTAAAAACCGAACCGAAACCAAGGGGGTCAATTATGGGATCTTCACAACTATGTAATCAATGGACCCTCTCCCACACATGACAGAAGGCTAAAGGCCCAAATCTGAGTGATCCAATCGTGGGATCTTTTTAACTTTGCATGCCATAACCACTCTCCCATTAGTGGCAGGGAGTTATGGCGGAGAGATCTGTGGGAGTCTGTTACGTCAGGAAATCTGTGATCCTCATAACTATCTGACGTGGCATAACATCCACATTATCTATATAAACGGTAGGCTTGCTCCACACAACAAAAGTTACATGCCTAAACCACGGCTAACGTATGCCACAACTTTCCTACTCAATCCACACCTCCTTCCTCCCACCTCGCCTAACTTAAACATCAGAGGAGATTCGTGTGTCCATTCACCATGACGACACACTCTCTATTTCAGGTACCGAAGAAGGAGGTCGACCCGACGAAATCTTGAAAAGGCTCTATGTTGCGAAGATCCACGCATCAACCACCCAACCTGGTTATATGGTGAATGATCCTTGCATCAACATTAATCAAATAATTTAGTTCCCTTGTATTATAATTTATTTCATATGGTGCGCACCCAGTCCAATGTGACGGGCATCATCACCGGTGGCACATATCCACACCAATTCTCCATAAACTCGACCTTTAATTTCAAATTGGCTTACAAAATTCATCCCGGTAAAACTCAAGAGAGGAGAGAGTAATTCTGAAAACACGAAGGGCAAATCGACGTGGGCCCTATGCATGTGGAGAAATGACAGTGTTTTCCCACAAGAAACCAACCCACTTCCCAATGTTTTCCCCGTGAAAGGGATGGGCCATCGCACATTATTGACTTCTCAGCTGTCACCGGAAGACGTGAGGTCTCCTTGTCCTTCTCTTTTCTTTTCATTTTTTATCCCCTTGTTTTCTTGAACTTTATAAACACACATGCTGGCCTCTGCCCTTTCTATGTGCGAGTTTGAAACCAAACTTTTCCTACCTGATAGCTAGGCAAAATTCAAACAAGTTTACATTTTACTGAAATCAACCCTTCATAGAGTCATGCTGAGCTTTTTCACGTGGCCAAGGTGTGCAATGTGCATAGGCCAGAGGATTTCCGAAAAGCAGCATGAAAGGGGAGACAAGCGCTGGTGACCCAAAAAATCATCTTCTTTTCTTTTCATTTGTGTACAAAATTGTTTTTCAGAGCACCTTCCAGATAACCCCTTGGGGCCTTGCTGACTCGGCTACAGAAGTTGAACAGTTGTTTAAAGCTTGTTTTTCCACATCTTTCCACTCCTTCCACTCATTGCTTTTCCAGCTGGAGATTCTAAGATGTTTATGCTGCTGTAAAGATAATGACATTGGCCCGTCATGATTAGATTTTGTGCAAGTCCAAGCTAATGTGACCAACTGTTGCAGTCTGTTTGAACGCAGAAATTGCAACAATGCAGCGACTAATGCAGCAGCATAAACATGTCCGCAAACGGTAGCGAACAAAAACCACGTATAAAAGCAACAACAAACTATATCATTGGCAACAAGAAGAGAATACATATGTATTTAGGAGATTTCACACTCATATACAAAGTCTAATGGAAATAGCAAGAACCTGCATCCAGCCCTCACACAATTTTAGTGACAGGAGAACCTGAATTTACACGTAATAAATCTTCCACCACACCAATATTGCAGTTTCAAGGAGCTCTCACAGTATTCATTTCTCTGCAAAGCATTTGCAGAACAATTGACCTGCCAAAACGTGTTTGATATAAGATTACAAAAGTCCATGTGAAATATGGTTAAAATAAACATGTTTGATATATATGCACTCATAATTGTCGGCAAATTTAAAATAAACTTAGATTAGTCACTAGTCCACTACATCCTCTAAACCTAGATGATTGAAGCAATAATCGGCCTATCCACTGACAAAGGAATACAATAAAATTTTCATCTTCTGTTTTGTTTTTCCCTGTGTACGCGTGCATGCACTTGGTGGATGGGTGGGGTGGCTATGTGGGTTTTTGTTTCTATTAGTTCAGTGACAACCAGGCAAAATATAAGTGTACAAGTAACAATACATGCACCTCAACTTGTTTTAGTTTCATGCTTACAGCGGTAATAGAAACATCTGCAGACCATTAACAATGCATGTTGGTCCGCATTACTACCTAAGAACAGCATGCTGTAGTCCGTGGCTGCTCCGCTGGTCTGTCAGCGAGAACCATCCCTGTTGGATGCTGAGCTGGCTGAGCACGAGGTAATCTTCTTGCTGCAAGCACAAAAAATAGTAGTTTGAATCACAAACTCAAAAGGAAATATTAATGAATAGAGAAGTAATTGAAACTTGCTTGAGAAATAGATGGTGTAAAAATAGGACACTAAAAGGATAATAGCCAAATATTGGTATTTAAAACGGAGGGGAACGATGACAACAGTCAAAAATAGAACGCCATTATCAACGTTTCCAAGGGGAAAAAATGAACCAGGTAAATCACACCAGAAGCCTTGGCAAGGTGATCAATGTACAAAAATAACTTCCTGACTGAGATATAAAACAACAATGCTGAAATGCACATATAGAGAGCTAATTGTTTTGAAAGGTACAAATAAAAACTATGGTAGCATAAAAGATAATTGCTATTAACAAGATGTCGGAATCATGCAAACATGACAAATGCAACAACAACAAAAGTGTCTCCGCGCATATTTTCCTGATCCCAAAGAAAGAATGATAGCCAAAGTTCCAACAATGAGAACTTTAATTCTTAACATTACTTTCAAGTTTCCAAGAGACTTATAGTCCTATAAACAAATAAAACAATTATCCTACACAACCAAAAGAAGAAGCATAATCCTAACATCCACCCAAATAGGGCAGTAATACATATGTGCAGTACAGAGGTGGACATACCAGCATAAGCTGCAAAGGGACTAATTGAGCAACAGGAAGACTCAAACATCTATGGAATTTAACAGCCGTAATTCATATAGTAAAGCAGAAAAAACCCAGCCAAACTTGTAAAAATTATTCCAAAGCTTCTTTTTTAAGGATTATATGACCATGTATTAAGTTTTTAATTAAAAGAAAATTATTTATCTAGAAAAGACCTGGATTTGAAAAGAAATCACACCCATTCTAGAAGCAAGCATGAGCATGTAATCACTCATTCATAATTGAATACAAATAAATAAAATGTGAACACATCAGAGTTATCACCAAAGACAACTAAGCTGAGGGAATAGACAATCCGAAAAAAAGAGACAAATCGTATTTGCTATTATTATCCCTTCCACCTGAAAGAGATAATAAATTTCCAATGAGAAATATTTACACTACAAGAGTACCATTAACACATACATGACACCAGAAAGTCCTTTAGCAAAGCTCTAATCACTGCAAAGGAAATGATATGACAACTCGTTCACCATAAGCAACTTAGGCCCATAACTGTCTCACAAGGCGGTTCCAGGTATTGGATGGTTAAGGAGTCAATAAGTGTAAGACCGTGATCATCTGTTTGAGATCGTCATAGATATGAAACTCAGAGATATTAATCCTCTGCTAGTCCTAAACCGAGCATTCCTGGCACTTGAAACAGCTGTTAGTACATGATAAAGCTAACATCACCATCAGAAAATGCTTTCCGCCTCAAGTCTCCTATACAGGTCTCAATGTTGGGAACCTCTTCTTTTGAACAAGAATTAAAAAGATCATGGGGATTCTCTTATGTACTAAAATAGTTAGCTAGAAGTTACTGTAAAACTGAAGTAGGAATAGCCAGACCTTTTAAGCTATTTTTTTTTAAAGTGCAACGTAAAAAAAATTTAAATCCAAACTGCCACATGTAGTGAACGTTGCAAGAATGGCCAGAAAAATTTAATCCCATATTCACATTTCTAACAAACAAGAAATATCATCCTTCCATATGAGATGTCAAACAACTCCACCTTCTTAATGGTGAGGGATCAAATGTTCCTTGGAGGGGAAGGTACGACTATTCAAATGTTAATTTTATTCGATAGCCATCCCTATCTACTACCATCTGAATAAATGGTGAGAAGAGCTGGAGATACATTTCCAAAACAATCCAACACAAGCAACGACATTTTCAAATAACCAATGCGAACAATATGAACAGGATTATTATCAATTAGGAATCTTGATAAATAAAATGGTCTCAGACTTCCTCATCGATAGAAATTAGGATTACCCTTGATTGTATGCCTTAAAACTGCATGACCAAAATTCGTGGTCCATGTATGCATTTTTTTAGAAGTTTAGGCAAAATTTTCTCTTATAATGCCTTGGCATATGGCAGAGAACTCACTTTCTTTTATTGTATATATGAATTTATCGGGAACTTGGAACCAACCAATGAGCATCAGAAGTTACATTGACAAGGCCTAAAACTTGGTATGTTCTCATGCGGGGGTCCATATATAATTAAGAGTCTGCTCCATAGTCAACCCCATTTTGATAGGAAAAGGCTGGAGATGGCAACAATGAGGTGCCAGCAGCTGCAATGGTGAACTAGTTATTACCAAGAATATTCCAATTACCCACTCAAATCAGAGTACCAATGTCAGCAACGGCCGTAAATAATTCTCCCAAACTTGAACAAAGTGAATTCAAACGCCTACCTATTTCATAGAATATGTCGTTGACATTTATGGCGGTTTTGGCAGAGGTTTCCATGAAAAAGAGACCATTATCCTCGGCATACTTGCGTGCATCCTGTTGCACAGACAATAGCAACAACACTGGATAAGTACCACACTTGAAGTAACAGAGAATAACACTTGCAACATTTATATAATTCATCCCAATATAGCTTAAAAGCATAAAACTGAATGCCACCAGAAGTAAGAAACACTACAGTGACAACAAACTATGCTTCATAAAGTCAAATAGGTGCATGCATGGAAGCACAAAAAATAATCAAAACATGCAGTAGGAGTTGAAGGCAAACTACAATGCACCAACCTACAATATACAAATAGCCAAGGAATTTTAGTATTACCCATCTCCCCTTCAAGTCAAGACCACATGAGACCCTGTTGTTTGTGCTTCTGTGAGCATATACTTTTACCTTGTCAAGCAGGAGAACAAAAATAAGGCCAAGCCATCTAATCAGATAAACCTATAAGAAAAGTTGCTCCTAACTGGCTCATAGAAGTTACATATTGTAGATTCAAGTTCGCATACTCATCTTTCTTGCCATTGGATCATCAATAAGATTTGTCCATCCAGAGTGTGCTCTAACACACATCAAACTCAAGGTAATAAGTCTTGCCATCTTGCTTGCTTCGGGCCAAGCTTCTTAAGTTCTTATATGCCCGGTTATAATTTATGCTATCTTATCCATTTGGACAAACAGCATCCCCAAAGTGAGTGAAACAATGTGCTACAATGGTCATCCCTTTTTCTTCAACCATGTGTTTCCTCACAGTGATATTGACCTCAGGGCTCTCATAAACAATTGGCACTGGTGAAGGAGTGAATAAAAGTAGAGTGGCCTCACCACATGCATTATTATTGTAGGAAATTAACATCCAGAAATTTCTGACTACTAGTGTTTCATAGGCATTCGGCAAGGGCTCGAAGTGTCATGATGTCATGAAGTGTCAGATGCTTCAATCTAAACACAATAAAAGGAGGATTTCCAAACTAAAAGATTTTCATATGACTGTCAGGACAATAATTGCATGGAGTAGGTAACCTTTTTGCGTAGATGTTATACAACCTTAAGAAAAGGATTCCATTCCAACCAGAAACTCAAAAAAAGTTCAGCCAGGAACCAGGGAATTTTTTTTCAAAAGGCCAGATCAAAGCATACAATGGAGCTCTTTGCCCTTGAGCAAAATGAAGCAATGAAGCATAATATTTGAAATGAAAGTAAAGACCATAACATTTTTATTTCTATTTTGGAATTATAAAAATATGAAATAAAGAGAATACAAAAGAACTCAAAAGGATTAAAGAGTTGCATATGCCTAATATCTACATAGAAAGAAATAAGGCACAGCTGCAAATTGTTGTGCCACTACTTGGCTGCTACCGTTGCCACACGCAGTAGGTGGGGGAAAAATTATACTTGCATACACCTTGATACATAGAGAGACGAGGGTATGCAAAGAACTTCCCATATGGCTGAAAACTACAATTGGAAGCAATCCTATCATTTGAAGCAAAGCAACATATGGTGTTGTAGGAGACAACAGAAATTATATTGCAAAAGTATGAAAAAGGAAGCTTCATAGAAGCATTAGATTCATAGACTATGCAGAAAATTTCCATCGCTACACTTTGCATAGCATAAAAGTGCCTTTTTAAAACATCCTGAAATATCAAAACGTACAAGGTTGGAAGCAGTATACTTTTGGGGATCAAACCCCCTGATTCCCCGACGGCACAAGATGAATAAAATCACATTTATCAAACAAGAACAGACTACATATGTGGCTCAGCCGACCAAATTCTGTCTACATCCACAGGACACCGATAGAAAAAACATTGTGACTAGAAATAAATTTACAAGAGAACGCTTTATCTCTCTAATCTCTCACCATCTCACTCATAGACATCTCATCTCTATCCTTTCCAAAGCCGCCTATAATACAACCCATGAAAGATATTTATAATGCTATTAGGAAACCCTGGCTTAGCCCTACCCATCATTCCGCTGTACCCCAGACAATGACCAACTATATAATCCTAGCCTATAGGCACATGCTTATCAAATGACCTTCCTTAGTCCATCGATCGTCATCGGACATAATTGTTGGGTATTGGATTCCCACAATACATGTTTTAACGATGAGCAAACAAAATCTTTGGACTAATTATTTGTACAAGTTGTTGAATATTGTTTCAGGACTATTTAGACCAAGCATATATAGCTCAAGTGTGGATGACAATGCAAAATCACAAAGAAGAGCTTGACAAATAATGGTGATGATGTGACTCCAAAGCAAAGTGGATTTGAAGACTATGACGAGAAGATGAAGACCAAAAGCTACATTAATCAAGGCATTGAAGACAATTATACATATTGCCGTGATGGTTTCTATTCTTGTCTTAGAATATTGTCAAGGCCTTGAAGATGTCACACACACATAAAACCTTATGTAATATAACTTAGAATTAATAAGCATTAATTCATGCATAAAACCCCTAGGTATTATAGGCCAAACTATGCACTTTTGTGGGTATTAGTCAATCAATATGATACCTTAGTCTACGAATAAGATATTGGAATTAAACAAGATTTTGGCTTGTTAAATAATCCATTAATGGACTAGTCACTGTAGCACTAGTCGGCTAATTTAGACTTCTTAGTTGAGTAGTTAGTCCTAATAAGTCCTAATAATTGAACTGTAGTCGACTAATCATAGCTGAAAATTGTCTGCTCTCTGTCCTGAATGGCCTAGTCGACTAGGACTTTGATTAGTTGACTAATGTGCCAATTAGTCGACTAATCTTTGTACTCTAGTTGACTAGCAACTAACCGTTGTAGAAAATTATTTTTTTGTAACTAACCATTGGGAACAATATTCTGAGGCTTTTCTCTTACTATTCTTCCCATCTATAAATTGAGATCATCTCAAGTTTATTAGTATGGATTAATGGTGAAAATAGATGAGAAAGAAAAAGAAAAGGAAAAGGAAAAGGCCTAAAATTGCCCTAAAGCTCTAGCTCTAGCTCCCATTCTCCTATCTCTTGAGCTTTGTTTCTATTCTTCCTAGAGCCAAATCATATAGAATAGAAACCATTCCTTAACCACACTACCATGCTAAAGCTTCATCTTCAAGTCTTAGAGAAGTTGTATTCGTTGCTCAACAAAGATTGTCTCAAGTGTGAGGTGTTGGCCTCAAGTGCAGATGTTGTGCTGTTTACTCTCGGTTGAGACGTTGCACAGCGAATGTGAGGATTGTTAAGTTGTACTATTCTTAAGAATAGTGAAAAGCCCAAGTAGGACTTGAGAACGGGACATAGGTCACGAGAGTTGACCGAACCAGAATACATTTCCTGTGTTTGTGATTGTCTATTCTATGTTTAATTTATACTCTTGGAAATACAATTTATACTCTTGCAAATACTTTATCTTCCGATGTCTATATTGTTCTTACTATTTGCAAGTAAAATTGTTGATTAAGAAACAATCTAGTAATATAAATTGATTTCTTAGGCAGAATACTTAGAGAATTTTATTAAGTTTTATTAAACACTAGTACCCTTATAGTGTTTCTGTCTACCATCAACATGATCTGAACAAATTAGCAGTCGTAACAATAATCCTCCATGACAGAACCCAACAGTCTTCACCTTACCTCATATCTAGTAAGCCATACAACCTAAAGATGTTCTGTTGCTCTTATTATCTAGTTCGTAGACAAATCAACGCATGCACCTTGTTGTGCCTAGAACATCTCATACATTTATCACGGTCTTCAATCAAGCATAGATGGTGAATTGTCATGTACCCACGTAAGACAAACATGATCACTACATCACAATCCACATAGGTCAAATCATCATGATCACCAAGCACAAATGATCACTTTGCATGCCATTATCAAATAGCTACGATCACTATACAGTTCTCCACCTCAATCCATTTGTTATAACATGTTGGACCTTGCTAGGAAGCAAAACCGCATTCATCCAATGTGAGGTTGCATTAGTGCAGCTTATATACATCACCAATGCCACCAACCTTCTCATCAATCTAATATGCATTGGTCTCCTTGCTCAAGTCAATCTCATGCCAATCTCAAGAACCTATTCCAAAAGATGAAATCCGCTCAATCTACATCAACCATTGCATTTGGAACATCGAAAAACTAGTTTGACTCACATATCAACTCAATCAGCCTTTGAACCATCGATATTGACATGAGTCGATCCCAGGCATACGATCATCGCAACTTGTATTTTTCCTTCACATATGTTGTTTGTGGTCTTATCTCTTGCACCAAATCCCAATAGCACAATCTTCACCCCCCCCCCCCCCCCCCAATGCACCCCAACACATTCCATTGGTATTTTTTGTTTTACCTAACACAAACACCACCCAATTAATTTTTCTACCATCTTCATGAATGAAGGCTCATACCAACCTATCAAAGTCATATGGCCATCAGATGCACTTAATCAACCCGATCTATCGAGGCGATCATTGCAGTTACCAGCTATTGACCACGAAAGCTGGCATGCTTCGCCTCGCACCGCTATACGCCTTCGTTGTATATACTACTAAAATGGATCCGATCAAAATAGCATCCTTTTAATTTTTATTTTTATTTTTATTTTAGTTTGAGTCATTTGAGTCTTCGTTATTTTCAGCCTTTTCATTTATTTTAAGTGTTTTAATTAATCTAGAGTTTTAGTCCCATATTGGTTGGGAGAAGAGAGTGCAATGGATTGTAAGCCTATTAAACGCATCTAGACTTGTTTATTTGAAATAATAAATGAATCAAAAAAGATTTTGAGAAAATTAAAACCCCTAAAACCTGAAAAAGGTCCAACTCCTTGGTATGAAGCCTCGAAATCCTTGGTGAGATGCCTAGAAAACCTTTATTATCTTTCCCAATCTCCCTATAAATTTCCTAAATCTTTCTTGGTTCTACATCAAATTTGGTATCAAAACCGAAAGATCACATCGTCCTCTTCCCGATTTCAGGCCCACAAAAAAGAAAAAAACTCAAACAAAACTCAAAACACTAACCCTAGCCACTGTCGCTGCTGCCAAAACCTACGCCATCAACCAACGCCGTCAGCTCCACAAGGCTCCACCGCCCTCACTGACAGCCAGTATGATAGGAATTTCTGAGGTTTGGTGGGAGTAAAAATCTGATAAATTTTTATAGATGATAAGAAGAATATAAAGATAAGTTGGTTTCTTTCAGAGAACATCGCTCTCCTAGCTTTTGATTTGAGATAAAAGCCTAACTCTAACAAGATCTACTCTAGTCTACTCCTAACCTCTTTTCTTCTTTTCTCCCAAATTCAACATGTGAACATAACACTAACCACTCCTCATATATATGATGGACCAATTTGTCTAGAATTACAAAAATGCCCTTGAAGTCCAAAATTACAAGTTTGCCACTCGTCCCCTAAATTTAACATTACTCTGCCCCCAAAGAACCACCTTGTCCTCAAGGTGGCACCATGAAACCTGTGTGCACGCTACTCCAAATGGGGGTGTTCATCCACTCCTGGATCCTCTCCAGTCGATGTCACTCATCTTCTTCGACAACCAATATCTGCATAGCATGATCCCGGCAATGATGTTCGGGTCGGAACCTCTCACTACATATAAGCCATTAGTGCGCATATCCAGTCTTTCCTTCTGTGTGAAATGCTTAAACTTGCTGTCTGTTGGAGGCTCACCACTCTTCTCCTGAACTGTCTGACCCATCATTGGTTGGAACTTCTGGGTCTCCTCGACAGCATAAGTGCCTAATGTGACACCGCTCACCCCTTCCTTGACAGCCTGCTCCGCTATGTGTCTATCCTCGATCATCTGATTCAGCTCCATCGTCTCCATCAGGCCTCTGGACCTCTGTATGTGGAGCTCTGCTCTGATGCTCGCCTTCAAACCCTTCATGAAGTTTCCCTCCAGTATCGCCTCCGGTATTCCCCACTCAACCCGAAAGTGCCTCGAACATCTTCCTGTAGTCATTAACTGTTTTAGCCTGCCGAAGTGCAAGGAGCTGCTTGTGTAAATCTTCACACTGAGTGTCTCAAAATCGGTCAAACAAGCAGTCCTTGAACTCCTCACATGACCGCACTGGTTGCCTCTTTTTCCTCCACAAGTACCAGGACAACACATTTTCCTCTAAGCAAATGTCGGCTGCCCACAATTTCTCCTCCTCAGTCAAGCAATTTACCGTGAAATATCTCCACATGGTAAACCCACCCCTAGGGATGCTTCCCTCAAAAACCTGCAAAAACTGTTAATTTCAGCTTCCTGGCCTTGCTCTTAGTGTTGAATACCCCTCGCCCTGCTCTCCATCTCGGCTGGTAGACGTGAAATTACTGATGGGCATTCTGATGAACTCCAAAGTCTTCCCATTGGCCTCCTGCAATTCTGTCATCCCACAATCGTCATCAGTCCATTCCGGGTCTCTACCGTCCTCGTTGTAACGTGGATAGGCACCATGGTAATCTCCAAGCTCTTCCCAAGATCTACCACCCACGGAGGGATGTTGCCGCTGCCGATTACCCAGAAACAATGGGGCCATGAGGCCACTGAAAGTGCTCCCCACCACCGCCGAGCCCCCAGCGGCCTGTCCAGGGGGTCACGGATCTCTGGTCGGGCTGCCCAGGACCCACAAGGACCCAGGCAACCATGGCCGGGTTCGCATGCCCCTTGGTGGGCCGCCCAGAGGCCGTGAGGCCAAGGGGGACCCAGCAGTGGGTTGCTGGTCCCAGGCAGCCCTAAGGGGTTTGTCGACCCCAGTCAGCCCTTAGGGGTTCTCCACGACCTGCCCGAGGGCCTTC
Organism: Scilla litardierei; assembly: GCA_030789695.1. Taxonomy (NCBI): domain Eukaryota; kingdom Viridiplantae; phylum Streptophyta; class Magnoliopsida; order Asparagales; family Asparagaceae; genus Scilla; species Scilla litardierei. The sequence goes on along the minus strand of CM061132.1, from coordinate 34,584,928 downwards.
AGCCCATGTCGATGAATTAGGGGGTCGTCGTCCCCTGCCACTTCTTCTCAAAGGACGTAGTGCCCTAGATTGGCGTCATAAAAGTCCTCATTGATTAAAACTGATGCCGGTGATTGTTTTTCCTCAAAGACGATTTTTCCTTGGTTGTCGGTCAAAAATCTCACCTTCGCCTCAAATCTACGACGTTTGATGGTTCATCTTTTACAAAGTCGTCTACTTTCTCCTTGCACTTGAACACTTGCTCCTTTTGCCCTAGATCTAAGGGATTACCCTCAAATTTGTCATCTTTTGGCATTTCCTTACACCGTGGGCGATGGATCTCTAAGATCTCCTTCATCATCGATTCCATCGTAAAAAAATCTTCTTTTGAGGTCTTCTATCTCGCTTCCCAATTTTTATTGTCGCTCCTTTAGGCTTTCCACCTCGCTTCCTAATTTTTCTTCCAATGCATGAACTTTCCTTGTCATCATCGGATTGAAGAGCTCTGACAGCATTTTGATAGGAATTTTTAGGGTTTGGTGGAGTAAAAATCTGATTTTTTTATAGATAAAAAGAATACAAAGATAAGTTGGTTTCTTTCAAGAAAGAACCGCTCTCATAGCTTTTGATTCGAAATAAAAGTATAACTCTCTGAAATCTACTCTAGTCTACTCCTAATTTCTTTTCTTCTTTCAAATTCATCATAAAAACATAGCCCTAACCCCTTCTCCTATATATAATGAAATGGTTTGTCCATAAATGCAAAAATGCCCCCCCTGAATCCCAAAATTACAAGTTCGCCACTCACACGCCAAATCTAATATAGTATCCAGCAGCATTGCTGCCGCCGTAAAGCAAAAACCTCTGATCCATCGCCTTCTATGCCATCAAAGCTCGCCAGCACAGCCGCTAGGGACGGCCATGGTCATCGACACCACTAAAATATTTGCCACCTCAGGACGAACCATCAACCACAATTTGGCGGCAAATCTCTAACGAATTCATCGAAAAACGCGATCAGCATAGTTCACACCGATCTACTGCAGTGTCGGCTCGGTCGAGCCGATTCAGACGTCGACCCAAACCACCAAACGCACCGACACTGTTCATCGACTCCATTCGAGCCGATCCCGAGCCACCTGAGCCGCTGAGCCGACTGAGCCGACAATTCGACACGAAGCCGGCTCCAGCTGAGATGCTTTGACCAGTCAACGGCTCGGCTCGAGCTGCGACTCACACATTGAGCTGTGTTAATTTTTTGAGATTTTCAGTTTATTTTCTCTGAATTTTTGCGCAATCCCGTTACTTTGAAGATTCCGGATCCGTTAGAAGTCCAAATTCAGTGCCGTTCACGTCAATAGATACCTAACTCAACCAAGTACGCATAGCAAACTTTTGTGGAACTATTCTTTCATACATGAAGATCTGATCTAATTTATGGAATACAACGATGATTATTACAAAGGCTATCATCTTCCAACAAGTTATGAGCCTGAGATGTTCAGACAAGTCACATTCTTTTATGACTTCGATGATATGTATGAATATAATGATTGGAAATATCATCTAGAAAATTTGTGCTCCCGTTTTAATTCTTAAAACGAAGAGAAATGTATATATATGCATATCACAAGTTAAGTGAAGAAGCGCTATCTTGGTATATGCAACTTAAAGTTCCTTCTCATCAATGGTCAATATTCAAAAGCACTATTCGATCTCAATATTTTACCAAGTATCGAGTACTTCCCAAAACATCTCAGCAATTCTCAACTTCAAAGATTGAGAAGGATCCATTAAAAGAGATACATGGGATCCGCAACATCTTCAAGTACTCAAATGAATGGAGAGTTAACAAGAGATCACATCCAAGCCAGAGCCCACAATAGAGCTTGAGCTAGAACCTGAGACAGAGTGTAAGCATGGACATAAACTTAAGCTAGGTCCTGACCATGAGATTGAGACAAAGTTTGAGTCCAAGCTCAATTTAGGGCACGAGTCAACATTGGTGTCGGAGCAAAAGCCCAAGCCCGAATTGGAGCTTGAGCCAATGTTGGAGCCGAAGCCGGAACTAAGCCCAGACAAGAGCCATTTGTTGAACATGCACCGGAACTGCAGATAGAAGCGCCACCGAATCTGATTAGACACATTGAGTTTGTTATCACAGGTCCTCCACACTTTACTAACATGCTCTATATGCTTTTTAATCTTTTGTGAATTAAGAGAAATTCTCGAAAGACGTTCATCGACAAGTCTGCATCATGTAACACTTCAAAGTCCATGGACACATCTTTTTTACCTGCAGGGACTACTAATTTCTGCCCAGCTGTGATACTCTTGTCATCATTCATTAAGTGATGAAATTCTCAAACTTGAGAGAAAGACAAGGATCCAATCGAGATAGCATCCTTCTAATTTTTATTTTTTGTTTTAATTTGAGTCATGTGAGTCTTTAGTTATTTTGAGTCTTATTTTTAAGTGTTTTAATTAATCTAGAGTTTTAGACCCACATTGGTTAGGAGAAGAGTGTGTATTGGATTGTAAGCCTATAAAAGGCATTTAGACTTGTTTATTAATCAATGAATGAATCAAGGAAGATTTTGAGAAAATTAGAGCCCCAAAACCTAAGAAACATCCAACTCCTTGTTATAAAGCCTATAAAAGGCATTTAGACTTGCTTTCTATTTTGGGATAAGGTTTCTACATGACATCTCTCTTTCTGAGCTATTCTTAAAATTTTGCGGGTCGATGATGAGATGGTCGGAATATGTGTTTGCTTCACAAACTACAAATGTAATGATGCCATGAGTGCCTGTATTGAGTCTTTTATCATTTATCATGCTTTTTGATACGATGTGCTTGCTCATAGAAGTATGAAAACAAGGAGATATCTTTGCGGATCAAATTATGGGTGTGTGTCACAGATAATAAAAATAAAGGACTGGACATCTTAGCTTCAAGAGCATTGCCAAATTACAACATGTTATTGACATTACTGAATGGGATAAAAGGATACTGCATAATCAAGATGTTCTTATTGGGCGTGAGGTATATTTTAATTTTAGTATGTTGACACATTTGTTCATGTCTATCTTTCTATCTTTAATATGCTCTGTATTTCGTTTTCCCATGTGCTTTTGTGCAGGAAAAGTAAAAAAGGTAAGAGAAAAAAGGAAGCTTCTTTTCTTTTAAATGTTTTAAGGTTTCTTTTGCTTACCTTTTTTCATTTGAGAACTTTCTTACCTTTCGTAAAATTATAGATCTCCTTGGTCATTTATATTTACTGTCATATTTGGAGGGAAATTTTTGGAGGAATTCTTTTACAAAAGAGTTCAATTGGCATGGATATTTCTTCTTTTATATTTCTCCTTTTAAAAAGAGTTAAACTGACAGGGATATGCACAAATAACACAAATGAAAAAAAGACAAGAAAAGAAAAATAGATGAATCATGTGAATATGGTTGTTTAAACAAGCCTAATTTGTGTTCCCTTACAAGCAGCCGGATGGAGTGATGAAGAAGGTGGAGATCATTGGATTGATTCTTAATTACCACGCTACATGGAAGTTGTTGAGAGATGGAGGCTGGAACTTCCATCTAATACTTGAGCAACACGCTATGATAAACACGTGGTGATGAAAAGTGCATATTGATTTTTCTATACCAGGGATTGTGCTTTACTCAAAGCCTCTTAGTCAATGAATTTGTACCATAATAGTCTCAACGTATGGTATGCAATTTACAATAGTCATGTACAATATTCTTTCTTTTAGTCTTCTTTTTCTTTTGTGCATTTAAATGTAATATCGAGCATGTATTTACATAGCCAAAGCATGTGTAGCTCATATGTAATTGTGTCACATGATTAATTCAAGAAATGTAGATTTGAACAGGGGTAAATTTTTCGGAAACGCACAAAACCAGTCCATAACAGTCCAGGATTCCAGGTGTTTCTCTAAACAAATAGGCCTAGATTCTTACTTTGTGTGTTGATATGGATCCCGAGTAAGTTAGCTTAGTGGCATGACATGACCTTTCTTTACGGAAAGTCGAGACTTATCATCATCAACAATCATGCAAGGAGCTGATATGCTTACCTAAAAAGTAATAATATTACTAACAACTACTACTACTATCTTTGCCAACATCAAATTTTTCAAGAACCCAAAAACCCACTATCAATCATCTTGGCACCCTTACATATAAGAAACTAACAATAAGCGCATATATAATTCAAATCAAATGGCATATTAAATCAATAACGTACTATCTAAGCATCAAACAATCTTATAACAATAGAAAAATTCCAACTTTTGTTGCCATAAATATAGTACTCTAATATCCTATTGTCACACTTAGCCCAACGACAACAGAGGACAGACATGACAAGAAACAAAATGAGGGCAACAACCGCTTTGAACCCGACGATAAACGCCACCCAAAACATTAGACCATTGCATGAAGCTTGAGATGGAGCATGCTATAGAAGGGTTGGCATTACAGCTGTTGTCGCACTGATCCAATCCGATACAGAATTAGCCAGAGCGACACACATTATCATGCTGGTGGATGGATCCATTATGAACACTGGACCACATGCATGATGAACACTACAGTGATAGGAAAAAAGTTGATACTAAAACATCAAATAAAAAACATTAAACTAAATTCTCTAGGAAAATTAATTTTTGGGGAAAACTAAATCTAAAGGAAATTAAATTTTGGGGATGAACTAAAATTTTTGGTATAAACTAAATAACAATTATTGCGCTTTAATTATTATTATTCGTTTAAAATTAAGGGATCTACGGGTTTTGTGTGTGAATATTTTAAAAGAATGAGACTAAACTTTGGGAGGCCTAAAATTTTTGGTTGAACTAAATAACAATAATTACGCTTTAATTATTGTTGTTCGATGAAAATTAGGGGATCCAAGATTTTGAGGGATGCAATATTTTAAATGAACCGTGTCCAAATCTTGAGGAAAATAAATTTTGGGATTGGAACTAAATTCTTTTGTTGGAACTAAATTTTGATTATACCTAAAAAATTTGGAAGAATTAAATAACAATTATTGTGTGTTACTTATTATTGTTCTTTTAAAATTATGTGATCTAAGATTTTTAGGGGAAATATTTTGAATGAACAGTGCCATTAGGGCACAGGTTATGACTAGTCTATTATACAACTGAGAGATGTTTTTGAATGGATTTGCTGGCTTGGACAAGGATGGATAGAAAGATTGAATCTTGAGTAATCAATGGATATGACAAGAATTTGTGAAAAATTTGAAGAAAAAATTTGAAAATTTTGGGAAAAACTAAATCTTGATAGAACTCAATTTTGGGTGAACTAAAATTTTAAATTTTGAAATGAACTAAATCGAGAGGAAACCAGAATTTTTGGAAGAACTAAATTCTCTGGGGAGAAATAAATTTTAATTTAAAATTTTGGAAAAAAATAAATCGATAGGAAACTAAAATTTTAAGTGAACTATAATTTTAAATTTTGGGGAGAACTAAATCTGGAGGGAACTAAATTTTGAGGGAATTAAAATTTGGGGATGAGATATTTGAATGTGGCTACAAATTTTTTTTTGGGGGGGGGGTTTTGAATGGGTTGAAATTTTTCGGAAAAATATTTTGAATGCCACGTGACATGTGGGCATGGGTTATGACTAGTACACTTAAATAAGATAAATATAAAATTTCTCCACAAAGACAATTTTCCTTGCAGAAATAGACAGATTGCACAATAGATATTAAATGTGAAATATATTAGTCTCGCCAATATCATTTATTAGTACTCTGGATTACACCATGTAGCATATTCTTAATAACAGTTTGCTTTGTGCATCAGAAACATTGCCAAGCAGAGGCAAGTTCAGGTTGTCATTCTAAATATACAAACATGTGTGACTCAGCATGTTGATTTCTACATGATTCAAATCCAAAATTCAAATTACACATGATGTTTAACGGATCTTCAATATCCAAATCTAAACAATATCATGGCAAAACAAAGAACTTCGTAGTTGACGTTGTCCTTGTAACATAAGCACATACCACAAACAATTACATGAGTTTGGAAACTTTTATAGATTATAAGATACATGAACCACACAGATAAAGTAATAAATTTGACCTGGAATGCATGATCAATAATTGACAAAATAAAACAAGGAACATATTGATAATACTTGCCTCGGTTGCCACCTTCCTTTTCTCTTCCAAATCAGCTTTATTTCCAGCAAGAGCCGTCACCATGTTCGGGTTACCTAAACCAAAAAAATAACTTTGCTATTTAGTACGGACACATTAAGTTCAGAATTCAGTATTAGCATGTGCAAGAACACACACAAAAACACAAACAACCATTGATATAACCAATTATTGATAACACTGTTACAATTAAATGTTATTGTTAATTAATCAACTAACACTATTGTGCCATTATCTGAAATGACCTTAATGTTTGATTAACAGCTAAAAGATCAAATTAGGCAGCCAAGCTGTCCCGCATTTCAAAGACTTCCCCTGAACTTTGAGCAATATTTTCCAAATCTCGAGTTATGCAAAGCAGAGTGGGTAAAGCTATAATCACTGCACGGACCTTGCTTCTGTAGCTCTTCAACCCACTTCTTAGCTTTCTCAAATGACTCCTGCAATCAAAATGCACCATAAGAGATGGTCCCAATAATAAGTTTGTACTAATCTCAAAATCAAAAAGGCACTAATCTCACCGTGCTAGTGATATCATACACAATAATAGCAGCAGCAGCTCCTCTATAATACATCGGAGCCAAGCTATGATACCTCTCTTGACCAGCTGTGTCCCAAATCTCAAATTTCACCGTCGCATCGTTCACTGCCAGCGTCTGAGAGAAGAACGCCGCCCCAATCGTGGATTCCTGCCATAAACCTCCCAATCGAAATTAAAACCCTAATCCTAATTCCCAAAACCCCCCAATCGAGCCATCACATTTCAGATGTGGCTTAAAAAAATTTTACCTGGAAATCGAGGAACTGTCCCTTAACGAACCGAAGAACGAGGCTGGACTTCCCCGCCCCCATATCGCCCAGCAAAACCTAAAATCACGAAGATCGACGGTGAGATTGAGAACGGGGATCGGGGAAATTCGAGGGGTTGACTTACGAGCTTGGCATTGAGATTGTTGTTGCCGATCGTGGCCATCGGAGGGATCGATGAATTGAATTGTTGAGATTAGGGTTTTTTATACAGTGATTTGAATTTTAAGGGATTTTGAGAAGAACAAGGACGTGTTGAAATGAAATGGAAGGACGGAGAGATGAAGAACGAAAGAGGGCGATTGCTTCCTTGTCAATTGACGTCTGAGCTCTATGTTGACAAGCTTGGAAATGTCTGTTCGAAATGACGATCTTGCCCTTGACGTGTGGAAACCGCAGTGTCCTGGGAATAGTTTATATTGTGGAGGCCTTTTGCGTCACTCCACTGTTTTGGGCCCATTTGAAGTTCCTATTATTGGGAATTTGATTTCTTTTGGGCCGTGTTAAATGGACCGCACTGATTGCAGTGGGAAGGATTTTTCTTGGCTTTTGCTATATACACCGAATCCTCGGTGTGTGGAAGGGACAGGTTTCCCAAACTGAACTAAAAATCAAATCATGTTTTCAAATCTGTCTCTCTCTCTCTCAATTATTTTCCTTATTAAGAAAACTGTCATATACCTACACCGAAGGTGAGGGTGTATGCAGTCCTTCTCTTTTTCTTTGGCGTGTGTTATCTTCATCGAACTCTATTCAGTGTATGCACATAAAGTTAGGAGATGGGATGCGACAGGACGGGACACGACTCTGTCAGAAGGAAGCGCAATTTTTGTCAAGTGACCACGTGAATAAAGCAGGCCCGTGAGCACGTGAACAAGTCTGCGATTTGTACAAGGCATGAGAATTGCTATTCTCACATGAACAAGGCTGAGTGGCAAGCAATGTACAAGCCTGTGATCTAGTGAAATGACAAAAGTGCCATGACAAAAGTGCCATCAAAGCAAAGAGAGATGTCAGACTGCAGGAATCTTACCCAATCTTACAAGCCAGCTAGCCCGGGCCCACACGCGTACGGAATGAAACCCCTTCAACTCGTTTGTGACATCTTCAACACTCCTTCAACCTTCATTAAACTTGCATCGGGTCTTTTTCTTTACAAGAATATACAGCATATCTCCCCTCTCTCGCTCTCTCCATCTACTCGGTTGCCCAGCTCCGACGACACATCAGCGACCAACCCAGTGCTCTGCCCAGCTCTGGTGATTCCACCGCAATTACCCCACAACCAACCCCGCAACCAACCCCGCTCCAGCAACACCCCTTCTCCATCTACTCAATCTTCCATCTCCCTCAACCGGGCCAGTGAGCCATTTACACATTGTCACTGTGATCCGCCGCCTGTGAGCACATGAGCAGGTGATCACGTGAGCACTGAATCCCCCGCCGGGTGAGCATGAGCACGGCCAGTTAGTCCCCCGTCGTCGACTCGCCCCTTGAACGCCGTCGACTCGCCAGAAGCCCGAGCACAGGGACCCGAGACACTCTGTCGCCTGAAATAGGTTATTGTGAAATTCGATATTTTTTATGAGCAAGTTGAAATTGGTTCGAACATGACTTTTACGATGAGCACCAAGAGTTTATTCGAATAAAATGATATATTCTCAAACTTATGGGAACTCTTTGGTACCCGCCAAATATGAAACAAATACTATCTCGAGTAAATAGAAACTATTTACAAGTCCTGTAATTGCAGCTAATTAAGTGAGTTGCTTAACTTCCTCTTTATTTCTCGTGTCTGTCATGAGTTTGTTTCTTATTAATTATTGAAATTGCTTTAGTCATGGGTAAAAAAAACGAGTTAAATGTGACCCCTTTGAAAATTCAATTAGATTCAAACTTTAAGAGAAGCAAAGGAGAATATAAATATATGCCCGATTCTTACTATGTCTTAAATGCATAATATATATTGCATCAATTTACACTCAGATACTGCATCATTTCATATACATGTAAGCTGAAGTATGGGTATAGGCTTCATACTTTGAACTTAAGATAGGAGGCAACTAGATTAATGCCAATTCAAACCATATCTAAGACATCTACTTTAATTATTTTTTAAAACTTAATTATACTATTTAGTGAGCAAGGAAGAAGGAGAACTGAGCTTGGAAATCAATGACGCAGTCATGGCCGAGCTAAATTGCAATTTTAAGTGAGCAATGTTAGTGCTTGTGAAAAAAATCAACTCATATTTGTAGAGCACCAGGCTGAAGAATCAACCTAGATCGAGAATCTAGAAAAAATACCCAATGGCAAGAGGGATTTTTTTCCTAAATAAATAAATTTATATTCTCAATTTTAACATTTAAATAAATATAAAAAGATAAAGAAAATTAACTAGGAAATGAAATAAATATTAACGTTTATATTTTATATTCACAGGAATCGATATCCGTGCATGAGGACACTCGATATGACTAGCTCTAGCCCTGCTTTATTGCATCGATATCGATTCAAGTAAGTTACTCGAACTCTAGAGTAGGAAATTTAAATTTTGCAGTGGTATGGGCATGTTAGATAGGGTAACAATGCCTGATTAGGTAATGCTTTTAGGTGCAGTTGCAGGGTTTGTTAATTGAGGAATATGTAATATAATAAGTGGTTTGACAGCAATTATTATGAACAATATAATGAAATTAATTTGAATGAGCCTCGTGTTGTCACATTTCGGTAAGTATAATTTTGTATTTACTATATTTATAATTATGTTAATGAAACTTATGCATGTTTAACGAAAATCATAGGATGATATACCTGAAATGAATTATGAGCCTGAATCATGTGATCAAATCGTAAACTGTACAAATAGTTTCAACACTGACATGGTAATTATTTCGACTCATTCTAATTGCCAAAAAACATTAAGAAGATTCATTCGCAATATAATACATTTGATTTAACACAATCTTAGGTATTTGGTACTCGTGATGATCTCATAAATTGGGTAAAAGATACTGGAAAATGGAATGGATATGTCAATGTTATAAAGAGGTCGGATACGCAGCAACCGGGGCAGAAAGGTAATGTGACATTGGTATGTGAGAGGGGTGAGAAGTATATAAAGTATAATAACTCCACGAATATTCCTGACGAATTAAGAAGGAAAGGGACGGGAACAAAAAAATGCGATTGCCCATTTAAAGTGAAAGAGTATCAATTGGAAATTGGGGGTGAATGGGTGGTTGTTCTAAACAGTAGAATGCACAATCACCCACCGACGAAGAGGTTAGATGGCCACTCTATTGTTGGTATTTTGAGTAATGAGGAGAAAAACATGATGATTGATATGACAAGGAATGCAGTCCCCCCGAAAACATTTTACTCACATTGAATAGAAACGATCGTGAAAATGTGACCCACTTAAAACAAATATACAATGCTCGGCAAAAATATCGCCGTGAAATCCGAGAAGGCAGATCTGAAATGCAGTACATGTTGAAATTTATAACCGATAGCAATTATATTGAATGGCACAGAAAGGATGCAGAAACGGATGTTGTAAAAGACATTTTTTGGGCACATCCGGAGGCCATTCATCTACTAAACACATTTTCTTATGCACTGATTATGGACAGTACGTACAAAATCAACCAATATGACTCCCCACTCTTTGAGATTGTTAGAGTGACTTCAACCGAGTCCAAATTCTTTGTGGCACATGCATACATGCAGGTAGAGTGAGCTGAGAACTTTGTATGGGCACTAGAGATGTTAAAATCTTTGATTAAAAATGCCGATCGATTTCCACTTGTGATTGTCACCGATAGAGATCTAGCTCTATTGACCGCGGTGCAAATAGTGTTTCCATCAGCAACACACTTACTATGCTGGTGGCATATTTGTAGAAACGTCCAAGCAAGAATCAAGAAATATGTGAAACCCAAAAGTTTGTGGGAGTCGATGACTAATTCATGGGACACAGTGTTGAACGCTTCAACTGATGAAGAATTTGAAAGCTGTTGGAGTATATTTATAGAAAAATATGTCGAGTTTCCAAAGGTGCTGAATTACATTACCGTCACATGGCTGCCATATAAGGAGAGATTTGTGTCCGCATGGATAAACAGAGTGATGCACCTCGGCAACATAACAACAAACGGGTATGTTTAATGATTTTCACACATTAAACACAAATTTAAATTGTAATATTTTAACAAGTTCATTTTACATGCATGCAAATGTAGGGCCGAGGGTGCTTACAACACATTAAAGAAGATGCTTCTAGTACGCACAGGTGATTTCTGTCATTCTTGTGAAACAATTGACAACTTAATCACACTTCAACACACTAAAATCTCGCGATCATTTCAAAGAAGCATTATTCATGTGGAGCACTAGTTTAACACTGTGCAATACCAAAATTTGATTGGTTTTGTGTCAAAAGAAGCACTACATCACATCAGCAAGGAGAACCAAAGAGTCGGCAAGGTTGGGATTGACCCATCTATTTGTGGTTGCGAAAAAAGATACACATATGGTTTGTCATGTGCACATATGCTTGCCGAGTATTATTGTAACGACTGGTTTTCATGTATCTGGATTTATTATATTATATTATATGTTTTGGTGGATTTTCTCCTTATGCGTGGTTTTCTTCTCCGTAGCTTTCATTTTCGATCGTTTCGTCGTGTTTTCTTAGCTTCTTCCTTAGAATCGTCGATTTTGGAGCAAGTCATTCGTGACGGGCTTCATATCGGTCATATCTTATTGTTAGATCAAGCCTTGGAGTCTTAGGAATCGATCCCGGAGCTTCGCGCTCCATTTCGGAACTTTTGATGCACGTTAGCCGGTATAAGAAGGGGCACCGACCGACTAGATGACGATCCAGTCAGTCGGAGAACCTTCTTGAACCGACTAGTTTGCTTTGTGAATTTCTCAGGAGTTACTGTTTATCGTTAGTCGGTCTAAGAACGTTGGTTGACCGACTAGGTTGCAAACTAGTCGGTCAGCAATGCTTCTTTAACGGACTAACTCATTAACTATTTTTGGTATCAGTTACTGTTCATTCTTAGTCGGTCTAAGTTCATCTTTCGACCGACTAGTTGTTAAACTAGTCGGTTAAGTTTTGTACTCAGACCGACTAATTCTTAGTTCTTCTGTACAGTCGAGTACTGTTCACTTTTAGTCGGTCTAAGAACGTTCATCGACCGACTAGATGTCAAACTAGTCGGTCAGTAGTTGTTCTTTGACCGACTAACTCTTAGTTCAGGTTTTTGTCAGGGGTTACTGTTTACACTTATTCGGTCTGCGTTGGTCAACCGACCGACTAGTTCCCAAACTAGTCGGTCAGTGGTTGCTCTTTGACCGACTAAACAGTACAGGAAACCCTAGTTTTGCCCTAGCCGCCACCAAACTCTATAAATGCCCCTCCAAACATTTTCTTCTTCTTCTTCTTCAACTCTAAACCTAATTTCTCCCCCATTGAGCCCCCTACTACCTCAAATCCTTATTCCTTCATCCCAAGCCCAAAATCCATCATCCAAACCCTCACTTAACACATTCTACCTCTCATCTTCCTCAAACTTTCATCAAACCCCCAAAAATCCCCCAAAACCCCATTTCTCCAGATTTTCCCCATCCATTCCAGATCTGAACCCTAGGTTCCCCGGAGCGTTTCTTCCGTTGCCGTGCTTGCTCGGCATCGTTCTTCCGCTTCCGATACGGTAATAATCGATCTCTTAATGTTTTCATAACCCGTTGTGTTTTTGTGAAACCCTAATGAAATGAAAGTTGTTTTGATGATTGTTTCTCCATAACAGCGACTTCCCCGTAGATTAGCATCCGTGAGATAAACCTTTGTGATCGTCATCCTCGGTGCTAGGCAAGTGAAACTTGTCACTTAGGGTTTTGGGCCATGTCTTAGGCCATTTGCTTGTTGTAGGCGTAAAAGAGACTAGGCGACGAAATGATACTCGCCTAGGCGCAAATTTAGTAACTAGCTTGACAACGAAGCTAGATCCGACATTTATCATGTTGCACAACTACCATGTCATGTTTAATTTCCATTAACGGTACGCAAACTAATTGTCATGTCATTGCATTCTTCAAGTGTTCCCGTGATTGCGTAGCTCCGCTACATCTTGTGAAATGATTGAGGCTAGGTGCACCCCTATGCCAAATGGAATACGCTCCTGGTTGTGATCCAGGAAACGATCTCTTGTGCGGGGCAACCCTGGCTCATTTACTGAGCTCGTGTGCAGGGACCCTGGCTCGTTCACATGTGGGTATTGGGGTAAGAGTTAAGCGGTCAATCAACTGGGAGTCTGCCCGATCAGCAACTGCAGTGGTAAGGTGTAAACTCTGGGTTCTGGGGTAGTGTTAAGCTGCCAATCAGCGTGAATGCCAAACCGTTCAGCTGTAAGGCGTAAACATCTACAAACAACTTGAAACGTGACTAGTGAAAAGATTTAGATTGTCAGTAGCTTGGCTACTCTTGACTTGTCCCGATAATGGTTCTCTTGTACTTATTGTTTCACCATGTCTTTCTTGTGCACTCATGTTATAACTGCCATGTCATGCATACTATAAATGCTAGGTTGCTAGTTGTCTCCTTTTCAGTTTCCTTGCCCAAGTCTTTTAGACTTGCTGACATGTGCCCCTTTACTCTTTTGGGTGACACATGTTAGACCCTGAGCCTGAGTACATTGTTGAGGACGAGGTGTTTGTTGACGCCGAGCCCGAGCCTGTGTTTGGCGAGGAGTACGTGGACACTGGGGACCAGTCCTAGTGTCTTCGTTGATCTTTCCCTTTTGTTTAGACTACTGTTTTGTTGTCGGTGTGTAGCACCTATACTTTGTTACGTTTTTCCTTTTGTTGGCCTTGTTCTGGGCCTTTAGACTCTTTCTTTTAGCCTGGTGGCTTTTCTGGATGTTGAACTTAATTTTCATGTTGGACAAATTATGAGATATGAGATTTTATTTCTGTCACTCCTTGTGTTATTATTGTTGTTCCGTTGTGGTTACAGAGACCTGCTTATGTTTTATTGACGCTTATCGGGGTTGGGGCTTCACAGCTCCACTCTCGTGCGGACCTTTTCACGTCTCGCCTCCATTTTAGGGAAGCGGGGCGTGACAGGTTTTGTTGGTGGCCCATGCAGGTCCCCTCTATAACTGCGATTATCGGAATAGCGATAATAATATTAGAATGTCCAATAAACTAAGTTCGACGTCCGAGTCATAAGCTATGAGTCTAATTGTTTCGTTTTCTGTGTCATTAGATGGCAGGAAGGCGAATCACCCGTGGTGGTGGTGGCGGTGCGCCCCCTCATGACGAGGAGCCTGAGCGGGAACCCACCAATGGGGAGATGATGCGGATGATGCTTCAGATGATGCAGGTGCAGCAAGGCGTGCTCCTGCAAGTCCAGAATGTTCCGGCTGGTCTAGCTCCTCGGGCGGCTCCGGAGGCCCCTCGCTTCGAGTCGGGAGTGAAGCAATTTCGGGAGCTGGGTCCCGTATATTTTGATGGGTCTTAGGGTCCTCTGGCTGCCGATGAGTGGATTCGGAACATAGAGGATAACTTGAAGATGGCCAAGATCACCCTGGATGGATGGGTTGATTTGGCGAAGAGGCAACTTGTCACGACCCGCTTCCCTAAAATGGAGGCGAGACGTGAAAAGGTCTGCACGAGAGTGGAGCTGTGAAGCCCCAAACCCGATAAGCGTCAATAAAATACATAAGCAGGTCACTGTAACTTCAAATGAATAACAATAATAACACCAGGAGAGACTGAAATAAAAACTTCACATCTCAAATATTGTCCAACATGAAAATAAGTTCAACATCCAGAAAAGCCACCAGGCTAAAAGAAAAGAGTCTAAGGCCCAGAACAAGGCCAACAAAAGCATCAACAAAACAAAGCATAGGTGCTACGCACCAATAACAAAACAACTATCTAACAGAAGTAAAACACAACGAAGACACTAGGACTGGTCCCCAGTGTCCATGTACTCCCCGTCAAACACAAGCTCGGGCTCGGCGTCAGCAAACACCTCGTCCTCAACAAGGTACTCGGGCTCAGGATCTAACATGTGTCACCCAAAAGAGTAAAGGGGCACATGTCAGCAAGTCTAAAAGACTTGGGCAAGGAAACTGAAAGTAAGGCAACTAGCAACCTAGCAGTTTAGTATGCATGACATGGCAGTTATAACATGAGTGCACAATTTAAAACATGGCAAGACAATTTGTACAAGAGAACATTTATCGGGACAAGACAAGACAAGAGTAGCCACGCTACTAACATTCTCAATCAGTTCACATTGTTGTAGGTGTTTACGCCCTTCGCTGAATGGTACAACATTCAGACCGATCGGCACTAAACACAATTCACATTTCACGGTTGTTTTGTAGATGTTTACGCCCTTCGCTGAATGGTACAACATTCAGACCGATCGGCACTAAACACTACCCCACCCCAAAGAGTTTACGCCTTACAACTGCAGTTGTTGATCAAACAGACCCCCAGTTGCCTGGCCGCTTAACCCTTACCCCATCCCGCACTAAACAAGCCAGGGTCCCTGCACATGAGCCCAGCAAGTGAGCCAGGGTTGCTCCACACGGGAGCTTGTTTCTTAATTCACAATTCAATATCGAGCGTTGGGGTTTCCAACTACAGGGCTCGCTTCTGGAACACGAGCCAGGAACACAAGCATTGTAGCGAAGCTACGCAATCACAGCAACACTTAAAGAATGCAATGACATGACAATTAATTCGCGTACCGTTAATGGAAAGTAAACATGACATGGTAATTGTGCAACATGATATATGTCGGAACTAGCTTCGTTGTCAAGCTAATTCCCCAAATTGCGCCTAGGCGAGTATCATTTTGTCGCCTAGCCTCTTTTACGCCTACAACAAGCAAATGGCCTAAAACATGGCCTAAACCCTAAGTGGCAAGTCTCACTTGCCTAGCACCGAGGATGACGACCACTCCGTCACACGGATGCTATGCTACGGGGGAATCGCTGTTATGGGGGAAACAAACATCAAACAACATGAAATTTATTAGGGTTTCATAAAAATATAAATAGGTTATAAAAACAACGGTAGATCGATTTCTTACCGAGAGGAGGCTGAAGAAACACTCCGGGGAACCCTAGGATCAGATCTGGAAAAGATTGGGGAAGTTTGGGGAAACTAGGGTTTTGGGGAAATTTGGGGATTTGATGGATTTGGGTGAGATTTTGGGGAAGATGAGAGGTAGATAGAGTGAATGGATGGTTTGGATGATGGATTTAGGGCTTGGAATGAAGGATTTAAGCTTGGAGGAAGATGGGGGCTGAAGGGGGAAGATTTTAGGGTTTTGGGTCGTGTTGGGGAAGAAGAAATCGTTTGGGTTGGGTTTAAATAGGTTGGGCTGGCGGCTGCCCAGAAATTAGGGTTTTAACACTGGTTAGTCGGTCAAAGAGCAACCACTGACCGACTAGTTTGGCAACTAGTCGGTCGGTCGACCAACGCAGACCGACTAAGTGTAAACAGTAACTCCTGAACGAAAATAGGATTTAGAGTTAGTCGGTCCATGAACAAGTACTGACCGACTAGTTTAGCATCTAGTCGGTCGATGAACGTTCTTAGACCGACTAAGAGTAAACAGTAACTGATACAAAAATTTAGATGATGTGTTAGTCGGTTAAAGAAGCATTGCTGACCGACTAGTTTGCAACCTAGTCGGTCAACTAACGTTCTTAGACCGACTAACTATAAACAGTAACTCCTGAGAAATTTAGAATCAAACTAGTCGGTCCAAGAAGGATTGCCGACCGACTGTATCGTCATCAGTCGGTCGGTGCCCCTTCTTACACCGGCTAATAAGCACCAAAAGTTCCGATACGGAGCGCGGGGCCCCGGGATCGATTCCTAAGACTCCTAGGCTTGATCTAATAGTAAGATACGACCGTTATGAAGCCCATCACGAATGACCTACTTCGAAATCGACGATCCTAAGGAAGAAACGAGAAAATACGACTAATCGATCGAAAATGAAAGCTACGGAGCCGAAAACCACACAAGAGGAGAAAATCCACCAAAACATATATTATATTATATTAAATCCAGATACATGAAAAGCAGTCGTTACATCCTCCCCAACTTAAGAAAAATTCCGTCCTCGGAATTTCCGAATACTCACGAGTCCGGAAACAAAAGTGGGAAATGCTCTCGCATCTCATCCTCATTCTCCCAAGTAGACTCTCCAGGTGAGCCGTGTCGCCACATCACCCTCACAAGATTGACAATCTTGTTCCGAAGCGATTTCTGACGCCTGTCCAGAATCTGCACTGGATGCTGGTCATACGTCATATCGGGGCGAACGGTAATCTCCGAAAAATCCACCGCATGAGACGGATCGCTAATGTATCGACGAAGCTGCGACACATGGAAAACATTGTGAACTCCTTCCAAAGACGACGGCAAGGCCAAGCGATACGCTACCTCGCCAACCCTCTCCAAAATGTCAAATGGTCCAATGTATCGCGGGCTCAACTTCCCACGCTTCCCGAAACGAATCACACCACGATTCGGGGAAATCTTCAAGAACACATGGTCGCCCGGCTGAAACTCCAAAGGACGACGTTTAGCATCCGCCCAATGCTTAAAACGGTCCTGAGCAATTCTCAACCTCTCCCGAATATTCCTGACGATATCCACGGCCTCCACGATCATCTCAGGTCCCAACAACTCCCGATCACCAACGTCATCCCAACTCAATGGCGATCGACATTTCCTCCCATAAAGAGCGGCGAAAGGCGCCATGCCAATACTCGCCTGGAAGCTGTTGTTGTAAGAGAACTCCACCAAATGTAGATGGTCCTCCCACAAACCCTTGAAATCCAACATGCACGCCCTCAGCATGTCTTCCAAAATCTGAATCGTCCTCTCGGACTGGCCATCCGTCTGCGGATGGTACGCCGTGCTGAAACTCAGACGCGTACCCAAGCTCTTCTGCAAACTCTGCCAGAACTGAGATGTGAACCTCGTGTCTCTGTCTGACACGATACTCACGGGGACTCCGTGAAGTCGCACAACCTCCTGCACGATTCACGATACATCACTATCCAAACTAGGAAAAGGAAATAAAACGGAGAGTAAAAGAATTTTACCTCCATGTATCTCCTCGCTAGCGCCTCAGTGGACTGTCCCACTCGGAACGGAATAAAGTGCGCAGATTTGGTCAATCGATCTACGATCACCCAAACCGCGTCATTCTGCTTCGGACTCCGAGGTAGTCCAGTCACGAAATCCATAGTGATGTGTTGCCACTTCCACTCCGGAATCGGAAGCGGTTGTAGCAACCCGGCCGTACGCTGATGCTCCGCCTTCACTTGCTGGCAAACCAAGCACTTGGCTACACTCCGAGCCACGTTCCTCTTCATACCATGCCACCAATAATTCAGACGAAGATCCTGGTACATCTTGGTGCCACCAGGATGCACAGAATACGGCGAATTGTGTGCCTCCACCATCAGCTCCTCTCTGATATCCCCAGCTGGCACACACAACCTGGCTCCAAACCTCAGCGAGCCATCCCCATGAATCAAAAAGTCAGTCCGCAGACCGGCTTCCACCTGCTCCCGAATCCTCACCAGCTTCGGATCCTCAGCCTGACCAGCCTTAATCCGATCCACGATCGTCGACTGCACCTGCATGTACATCAACGACGAAGCCTCTCAAGGAAGAACAATCTCCACGCCAGACTCGCAAAAATCCTGCTGCAATCTCCACTGCGAGGTCAAAATCATCACCGCGGGAAGCCTACTCAAAGCATCTGGAACCACATTCACCTTGCCAGGGTGATACTGCAAATCAATCTCATAATCCTCCATAAGCTCCAACCATCGACGCTGTCGCATGTTGAGCTCCTTCTGAGTGAAAATATACTTCAAGCTTTTGTGATCGGTGAAAATCTTCACTTTCTCTCTCAGCAGGAAGTGCCTCCAAATCTTAAGAGCAAACACAACGGCAGCCAACTCCAAATCATGCGTCGGGTAATTCTTCTCATGAACCTTAAGCTGACGAGACGCATACGCCACAACATGCCCGTGCTGATGCAACACACAACCGAGACCCTTGCCAGAAGCATCGCAAAAGATCTCAAATCCACCGCTGCGATCAGGCACAACAAGAATAGGGGAAGTCGTCAACCTCTCCTTCAGAATACCAAAAGCACTCTCACAATCACCTGACCAAACATAAGCAACATCCTTCCGCGTCAACCTGGTCATCTGCTCAGCAATACGAGAAAAGTCCTTAATGAATCGCCGATAATAACCGGCAAGTCCAAGGAAACTCCGAATCTCAGATGCTGACGACGGAACAGGCCACTCCTTGATGGCCCGAATCTTCTCGGGATCCACTGAAATACCATCTCCAGTCACCACATGCCCGAGAAAAGCAACTCTATCCAGCCAAAACTCGCACTTCGAAAACTTAGCATACAACCGATGCTTCCTCAAGATCTCCAACACCGTCCTTAAGTGCGAGGCATGCTCTTCCTCCGACTTCGAATAGATCAGAATGTCGTCAATAAAGATAACGACAAACTTATCCAAAAAGTCGTAGAAAATCAGGTTCATCAGATTCATGAAAACTGCGGGCGCGTTAGTTACGCCAAAAGGCATAACCACGAACTCATAGTGTCCATACTTCGTCCTGAACGCTGTCTTCGGAACATCATCCTTCTTCACCTTCAACTGATGGTAACCACTTCTCAAATCCAATTTAGAAAACACCCTCGAACCTCCAAGCTGATCAAAAATATCATCGATGCGAGGTAACTGGTATTTATTCTTAATGGTCACCGCATTCAACTCCCGATAGTCCACGCACATGCGACGCGAACCATCCTTCTTCTTCACCAACAGCACCGGTGATCCCCACGGAGACACACTAGGATTAATATAACCCTTCTGCAAAAGCTCATCCAACTGCTTCCGCAACTCTTCCAACTCTGCAGGTGCCATACGATACGGCGCCTTCGAAATCGGCTGCGCACCTGAAATGAGATCGATAGAAAATTCCAAAGCTCGATCAGGCGGCAAACCAGACATCTCCTCGGGGAAGACGTCGCCAAAATCTCGCACCACAGCTGGCCACTCCAGCTCCATCTGCATAGCCACAGCCTCCACCGGCCTGGCCCGAAATCTGACTGTACCAAGCGAGCTGCTACAACGACTGAACTCAAACACTGGATGTCCGGGAATCTCGAACACCACCTTCTTCCTCCGACAGTCGATCGTAGCATAGAAGCTCGCAAGCCAGTCCATCCCAAGAACTGCATCATAGTTGATGATGTCGTGGACAATGAAATCAGCAAAAAGCTCATGTCCACATACCACCAACGAGCAAGAATTGCAACCACGATGCACCGAGACCACGCCATTTCCTGTAACGATATTCCAACTCTTTGGAAGAGGGGACGTCGACAAGGAATGCCTCTCCACGAAGCTCCGAGAAATAATGCACATCGATGCACCAGAGTCAAAGAGGACTCGTGCAGGAAATGTGCACACCAAAACCACACCTAACAATCAATTAACAATCAAACCCTATTCTAGCAAACAACCATGATCAAACAAACAACACAATCTAACAATCAAAACCAGCTAGGAAAGTAACAGCTAGATTGAGGGTTACCTGCGATAACCTCATCCACAGCCTCGCTCTCCGCAGCGGTCATCAGAAAAGCCTGCCTCCTCGGCGGAACAGCCTGACGAAAAGCCTATCCCTGCGGAACAAGAGCTGCTCCACGACCAGCAGGAACAGACGCTCGCTGCTGCAACGGCTGAGCTGCAACAGGAGCCCTCCGCAGCGGACCCGCATGCCGACAATCCCTCACGACATGGGAAGCATCGTCGCAAACCAGACACTGGCCCAAAAACTTCCGACACTGATCCTTGATATGGCCAGGCTTGCCGCAGAAATGGCAAGTCTTCAGAATAGGCCCTCCCGGCCTCTTAATCTGAGCGGACTGATTAGGCCTGAATCCAGGTCTAACCACAGCTCTCGCCTGTTCCACAGGCCTCTTCCCAGCACCAACAACAGACCCTCTCCTCTGGTTCACGAGCAGCTCATGCCTCTTTGTTGCTACTAGAACCTTCTGATAAGATTCCCGGTTAGAGGAGGTCACAAAACTCTGGAGCTCCGAAGCAAGCCCCTGCAGGAACCTCTAAGCTCTCTCCTCAGCGTCCTGCACCATCTTTGGCGCAAACCGACTCAGCCTCATGAACTCTTGGTGATACATGTCCACCGACGAGTTCACCTGCTTCAAATCGATAAAACGCTGCAGCATCTCCTCCATGGCAGCCTTCGGGAAGAACTCACCCTCAAATCTGGCCTTGAAGGTAGCCCAAGCTATCGGCTCCACCAACAACTTCTCTTCCGCATCCCACCAATTCCGAGCATTATCCTTGAGTTGCCTCTTCGCCAAATCAACCCATCCAGCCGGGGTGATCTTGGCCATCTTCAGATTGTCCTCGATATTCCGAATCCACTCATCGGCAGCCAGAGGACCCTCAGAACCATCAAAATATGCGGGACCCAGCTCCCGAAATTGCTTCGCTCCTGGCTCAGAGCGAGGGGCATCCGGAAGAGCCCGGGCAGCTCGAGCAAGTGGAGCATTCTGGACTTGCAGAAGCACTCTCTGCTGCACTTGCATCATCTGCAACATCATCCGCATCATCTCACCGTTGGTGGGTTCCCGCTCGGGCTCCTCATCATGAGGGAGCGCACCACTGCCCCCACCACGGGTGAAACGCCTTCCTGCCATCTAATGACACAGAGAAAGAATCAGATTAGACTCATAGCTTATGACTCGGACGTCGAACCTAATTTATTGGACATTCTAATATTATTATCGTCATTCCAAAAATCGCAGTTACAGAAGGACCTGCATGGGCCACCACTAAAACCTGTCACGACCCGCTTCCCTAAAATGGAGGCGAGACGTGAAAAGGTCCGCACGAGAGTGGAGCTGTGAAGCCCCAAACCCGATAAGCGTCAATAAAATACATAAGCAGGTCACTGTAACCACAAAGGAATTACAATAATAACACCAGGAGAGACTGAAATAAAAACTTCACATCTCAAATATTGTCCAACATGAAAATAAGTTCAACATCCAGAAAAGCCACCAGGCTAAAAGAAAAGAGTCTAAGGCCCAGAACAAGGCCAACAAAAGCATCAACAAAACAAAGCATAGGTGCTACGCACCAATAACAAAACAACTGTCTAACAGAAGTAAAACACAACGAAGACACTAGGACTGGTCCCCAGTGTCCACGTACTCCCCGTCAAACAGAAGCTCGGGCTCGGCGTCAGCAAACACCTCGTCCTCAACAAGGTACTCGGGCTCAGGATCTAACATGTGTCACCCAAAAGAGTAAAGGGGCACATGTCAGCAAGTCTAAAAGACTTGGGCAAGGAAACTGAAAGTAAGGCAACTAGCAACCTAGCAGTTTAGTATGCATGACATGGCAGTTATAACATGAGTGCACAATTTAAAACATGGCAAGACAATTTGTACAAGAGAACATTCATCGGGACAAGACAAGACAAGAGTAGCCACGCTACTAACATTCTCAATCAGTTCACATTGTTGTAGGTGTTTACGCCCTTCGCTGAATGGTACAACATTCAGACCGATCGGCACTAAACACAATTCACATTTCACGGTTGTTTTGTAGATGTTTACGCCCTTCGCTGAATGGTACAACATTCAGACCGATCGGCACTAAACACTACCCCACCCCAAAGAGTTTACGCCTTACAACTGCAGTTGTTGATCAAACAGACCCCCAGTTGCCTGGCCGCTTAACCCTTACCACATCCCGCACTAAACAAGCCAGGGTCCCTGCACATGAGCCCAGCAAGTGAGCCAGGGTTGCCCCGCACGGGAGCTTGTTTCTTAATTCACAATTCAATATCGAGCGTTGGGGTTTCCAACTACAGGGCTCGCTTCTGGAACACGAGCCAGGAACACAAGCATTGTAGCGAAGCTACGCAATCACAGCAACACTTAAAGAATGCAATGACATGACAATTAATTCGCGTACCGTTAATGGAAAGTAAACATGACATGGTAATTGTGCAACATGATATATGTCGGAACTAGCTTCGTTGTCAAGCTAATTCCCCAAATTGCGCCTAGGCGAGTATCATTTTGTCGCCTAGCCTCTTTTACGCCTACAACAAGCAAATGGCCTAAAACATGGCCTAAACCCTAAGTGGCAAGTCTCACTTGCCTAGCACTGAGGATGACGACCACTCCGTCACACGGAAGCTATGCTACGGGGGAATCGCTGTTATGGGGGAAACAAACATTAAACAACATGAAATTTATTAGGGTTTCATAAAAATATAAATAGGTTATAAAAACAACGGTAGATCGATTTCTTACCGAGAGGAGGCTGAAGAAACACTCCGGGGAACCCTAGGATCAGATCTGGAAAAGATTGGGGAAGTTTGGGGAAACTAGGGTTTTGGGGAAATTTGGGGATTTGATGGATTTGGGTGAGATTTTGGGGAAGATGAGAGGTAAATAGAGTGAATGGATGGTTTGGATGATGGATTTAGGGCTTGGAATGAAGGATTTAAGCTTGGAGGAAGATGGGGGGCTGAAGGGGGAAGATTTTAGGGTTTTGGGTCGTGTTGGGGAAGAAGAAATCGTTTGGGTTGGGTTTAAATAGGTTGGGCTGGCGGCTGCCCAGAAATTAGGGTTTTAACACTGGTTAGTCGGTCAAAGAGCAACCACTGACCGACTAGTTTGGCAACTAGTCGGTCGGTCGACCAACGCAAATCGACTAAGTGTAAACAGTAACTCCTGAACGAAAATAGGATTTAGAGTTAGTCGGTCCATGAACAAGTACTGACCGACTAGTTTAGCATCTAGTCGGTCGATGAACGTTCTTAGACCGACTAAGAGTAAACAGTAACTGATACAAAAATTTAGATGATGTGTTAGTCGGATAAAGAAGCATTGCTGACCGACTAGTTTGCAACCTAGTCGGTCAACCAACGTTCTTAGACCGACTAACTATAAACAGTAACTCCTGAGAAATTTAGAAAGCAAACTAGTCGGTCCAAGAAGGATTGCCGACCGACTGGATCGTCATCTAGTCGGTCGGTGCCCCTTCTTACACCGGCTAATAAGCACCAAAAGTTCCGATACGGAGCGCGGGGCCCCGGGATCGATTCCTAAGACTCCTAGGCTTGATCTAATAGTAAGATACGACCGTTATGAAGCCCGTCACGAATGACCTACTTCGAAATCGACGATCCTAAGGAAGAAACGAGAAAATACGACGAATCGATCGAAAATGAAAGCTACGGAGCCGAAAACCACACAAGAGGAGAAAATCCACCAAAACATATATTATATTATATTAAATCCAGATACATGAAAAGCAGTCGTTACACAACTCAAGGATAACACTCGGAACTGGTGGGATGCGGAAGAGAAGATGTTGGTGAAGCCGATAGCTTGGGCTACCTTTAAGTCCAGGTTTGATGAGGAGTTCTTTCCGAAGGCTGCTAAGAAGGAGATGCTACATCGTTTCATTGATCTGAAGCAAGGGAGCTTGACGGTGGACCAGTACCACCAAGAGTTCACTAGGCTTAGTCGGTTCACGCCGAAGATGGTGCAGGATGCTGATGAGAGGGCTCAGATGTTCCTGCAGGGACTTGCTTTGGAGCTCCAGAGTTTTGTGTCTTCCTATAATCTGGACTCTTATCAGAAGGTTCTGGTCGCTGCAAGGAGGCAGGAGCTGAACCTGAGTCAGAGGAGGGGACATGTTTCTGGTGCTGGGAAGAGGCCTATGGAGCAGGCCAGGGCGGTGGTTAGGCCTGGTTTCAAGACTAATCATCCGGTGTAGTTCAAGAGGCCAGGAGGGCCTATTCTGAAGACTTGTCAATTCTGCGGCAGGACCGGGCACGTCAAAGATCAGTGTAGGAGATTCTTGGGCCAGTGTGTCGTCTGTGGGGATCCTACCCATGCCATGAAGGATTGTCCGAGGTCGAAGCAGCCTTGGAGGGCACCTGTTACAGCACCGCCGTTGCAGCAGAGGGCGTCTGTTCCTGCTGGACGTGGAGCAGCTCTTGTTCCACAGAGGCAGGCTTTCCAGCAGGCTTTTCCGCCGAGGCGACATGCTTTTCTGATGACTGCTGTGGAGAACGGGGCTGTGGATGAGGTTATCGCAGGTAATCCTCTTCTAGCCGTTCCTTTCTTATTTGGCTTTGTTTGTTAGACTATGTTGTTTGCTTGAATATGATTGTTTGCTAGGCTAGGGCTTGATTGTTAGACTGTTTGTAGGTGTGATTTTGGTGTGCACGTTTCCTGCACGAGTCCTCTTTGACTCTGGTGCATCGATGTGCATTATTTCTCGGAGCTTCGTGGAGAAGCATTCCTTGTCGACGTCCCCTCTTTCCAAGAGTTGGAATATCGTTACAGGTAATGGCGTGGTCACGGTGCATCTTGGTTGCAATTCTTGCTCGTCGGTGGTTTGTGGACATGAGCTTTACGCTGATTTCATTGTCCACGACATCATCAACTATGATGCGGTCCTTGGGATGGATTGGCTTGCGAGCTTCTATGCTATGATCGACTGTCGGAGGAAAAAGGTGGTGTTCGAGATTCCCGAACATCCAGTATTTGAGTTCAGCCGAGGTAGCAGCTCGCTTGGTCCTGTCAGATTTCAGGCCAGTCCGATGGAGATTGTGGCTGTGCAGATGGAGCTGAAGAGGCCAGCGGTTGTGCGGGATTTTGATGACGTCTTCCCTGAGGAGATGTCTGGTTTGCCACCTGATCGAGCTCTAGAATTTTCTATTGATCTTGTTCCGGGAGCGCAGCCGATTTCGAAGGCGACGTATCGTATGGCACCCGCTGAGTTGGAGGAATTACGGAAGCAGCTGGATGAGCTTTTACAGAAGGGTTATATCAACCCTAGTGTGTCTCCGTGGGGAGCACCGGTGCTGCTGGTGAAGAAGAAGGATGGTTCGCGTCGCATGTGCGTGGACTATCGGGAGTTGAATGCGGTGACCATCAAGAATAAATACCCGTTGCCTCGCATCGATGATATTTTTGATCAGCTTGGAGGTTCGAGGGTGTTTTCTAAATTGGATTTGAGGAGTGGTTACCATCAGTTGAAGGTGGAGAAGGGAGATGTTCCGAAGACAGCGTTCAGGACGAAGTATGGACACTACGAGTTTGTGGTTATGCCTTTCGGTGTAACCAATGCACCCGCAGTTTTCATGAATCTGATGAATCTGATTTTCTACGACTTTTTGGATAAGTTTGTCGTTATCTTTATTGACGACATTCTGATCTATTCGAAGTCGGAGGAGGAGCATGCCTCACACTTGAGGACGGTATTGGAGATTTTGAGGAAGCATCGGTTGTATGCTAAGTTTTCGAAGTGCGAGTTTTGGCTGGATAGAGTTGCTTTTCTCGGGCATGTGGTGACTGGAGATGGTATTTCAGTGGATCCCGAGAAGATTAGGGCCATCAGAGAGTGGCCTGTTCCGCAGTCAGCGTCTGAGATTCGGAGTTTCCTTGGACTTGCTGGTTACTATCGGCGCTTCATTAAGGACTTTTCCCGTATTGCTGAGCCGATGACCAGGTTGACGCGGAAGGATGTACCTTTTGTTTGTTCGGGTGATTGTGAGAATGCCTTTGGTGTTCTGAGGGAAAGATTGACGACTGCCCCCATTCTTGTTGTGCCTGATCGCAGCAGCGGATTTGAGATCTTTTGCGATGCTTCTGGCAATGGTCTCAGTTGTGTGTTGCATCAGAACGGGCATGCTGTGGCGTATGCTTCGCGTCAGCTCAAGACTCATGAGAAGAATTACCCGACGCATGATTTGGAGTTGGCTGCTGTTGTGTTTGCGCTCAAGATTTGGAGGCACTTCTTGCTGAGTGAGAAAGTGAAGATTTTCACCGATCACAAAAGCTTGAAGTATATTTTTACTCAGAAGGAGCTCAACATGCGACATCGTCGATGGTTGGAGCTCATGGCGGATTATGAGATTGATTTACAGTTTCACCCTGGCAAGGTGAATGTGGTTCCTGATGCGCTGAGTAGGCTTCCAGTGGTGATGATTTTGACCTCGTAGTGGAGATTGCAGCAGGATTTTTGCGAGTCTGGTGTTGAGATTGTTCTTCCTAGGGAGGCTTCTTCGTTGATGTGTATGCAGATACAGTCAACGATTGTGGATCGGATCAAGACGAGTCAGGCTGAGGATCCGAAGCTGGTGAAGATTCGGGAGCAGGTGGAAGCCGGTCTGCGGACTGACTTTTTGATTCATGAGGATGGCTCGCTGAGGTTTGGAGCCAGGTTGTGTGTGCCAGCTGGGGATATTAGAGAGGATTTGATGGTGGAGGCACACAGTTCGCCGTATTCTGTGCATCCTGGTGGGACCAAGATGTACCAGGATCTTCGTCTGAACTTTTGGTGGCATGGCATGAAGAGGAGTGTGGCTCGGAGTGTAGCCAAGTGTTTGGTTTGCCAGCAAGTAATGGCGAAGCATCAGCGTACGGCCGGGTTGCTACAACCACTTCCGATTCCGGAGTGGAAATGGCAACACATCACTATGGATTTCGTGACTGGACTACCTCAGAGTCCGAAGTAGAATGACGCGATTTGGGTGATCGTAGATCGATTGACCAAATCCACGCACTTTATTCCATTCCGAGTGGGACAGTCCACTGAGGCGCTAGCGAGGAGATATATGGAGGTAAATTCTTTTACTCTCCGTTTTTATTTCCTTTTTCCTAGTTTGGATAGTGATGTAACGTGAATCGTGCAGGAGGTCGTACGACTTCACGGAGTCCCAGTGAGTATCGTGTCGGACAGAGACACGAGGTTCACATCTCAGTTCTGGCAGAGTTTGCAGAAGAGTTTGGGTACGCGTCTGAGTTTCAGCACGGCGTACCATCCACAGACGGATGGCCAGTCCGAGAGGACGATTCAGATTTTGGAGGACATGCTGAGGGCATGCATGTTGGATTTCAAGGGTTCGTGGGAGGACCATCTACATCTGGTGGAGTTTTCTTACAACAACAGCTTCCAGGCGAGTATTGGCATGGCGCCTTTCGCCGCTCTTTATGGGAGGAAATGTCGATCGTCATTGAGTTGGGATGACGTTGGTGATCGTGAGCTGTTGGGACCTGAGATGATTGTGGAGGCCGTGGATATTGTCAGGAACATTCGGGAGAGGTTGAGGATTGCTCAGGACCGTTTTAAGCATTGGGCGGATGCTAAACGTCGTCCTTTGGAGTTTCAGCCGGGCGATCATGTGTTTCTGAGGATTTCGCCGAATCGTGGTGTGATTCGCTTTGGGAAGCGAGGGAGGTTGAGCCCGCGATACATTGGACCGTTTGACATTCTGGAGAAAGTTGGCGAGGTAGCCTACCGCTTAGCCTTGCCGCCATCTTTGGAAGGAGTTCACGATGTTTTCCATGTGTCGCAGCTTCGTCGATACATTAGCGATCCATCTCATGCTGTAGATTTTTCGGAGATTACCGTTCGCCCCGATATGACGTATGACCAGCGGCCAGTGCAGATTCTGGACAGGCGTCAGTAGTCACTTCGGAACAAGGTTGTCAATCTTGTGAGGGTGATGTGGCGACACGGCTCGCCAGGAGAGTCTACTTGGGAGAATGAGGATGAGATACGAGAGCGTTTCCCACTTTTGTTCCCGGGCACGTGAGTGTTGGGAAATTCCGAGGACGGAATTTTTCTTAAGTTGGGGAGGATGTAACGACTGGTTTTCATGTATCTGGATTTATTATATTATATTATATGTTTTGGTGGATTTTCTCCTTATGCGTTGTTTTCTTCTCCGTAGCTTTTATTTTCGATCGTTTCGTCGTGTTTTCTTAGCTTCTTCCTTAGAATCGTCGATTTTGGAGCAAGTCATTCGTGACGGGCTTCATATCGGTCATATCTTATTGTTAGATCAAGCCTAGGAGTCTTAGGAATCGATCCCGGAGCTTCGCGCTCCATTTCGGAACTTTTGGTGCACGTTAGCCGGTATAAGAAGGGGCACCGACCGACTAGATGACGATCCAGTCGGTCGGAAACCCTTCTTGAACTGACTAGTTTGCTTTGTAAATTTCTAAGGAGTTAATGTTTATCGTTAGTCAGTCTAAGAACGTTGGTTGACCGACTAGGTTACAAACTAGTCGGTCAGCAATGCTTCTTTAACCGACTAACTCGTTAACTATTTTTGGTACCAGTTACTGTTCATTCTTAGTCGGTCTAAGTTCATCTTTCGACCGACTAGTTGTTAAACTAGTCGGTTAAGTTTTGTACTCAGACCGACTAATTCTTAGTTCTTCTGTACAGTCGAGTACTGTTCACTTTTAGTCGGTCTAAGAACGTTCATCGACCGACTAGATGTCAAACTAGTCGGTCAGTAGTTGTTCTTTGACCGACTAACTCTTAGTTCAGGTTTTCGTCAGGGGTTACTGTTTACACTTAGTCGGTCTGCGTTGGTCAACCAACCGACTAGTTCCCGAACTAGTTGGTCAGTGGTTGCTCTTTGACCGACTAAACAGTATAGGAAACCCTAGTTTTGCCCTAGCCGCCACCAAACTCTATAAATACCCCTCCAAACATTTTCTTCTTCTTCTTCTTCAACTCTAAACCTAGCCGCCACCAAACTCTATAAATACCCCTCCAAACATTTTCTTCTTCTTCTTCTTCAACTCTAAACCTAATTTCTCCCCCATTGAGCCCCCTACTACCTCAAACCCTTATTCCTTCATCCCAAGCCCAAAATCCATCATCCAAACCCTCACTTAACACATTCTACCTCTCATCTTCCTCAAACTTTCATCAAACCCCCAAAAATCCCCCAAAACCCCATTTCTCCATATTTTCCCCATCCATTCCAGATCTGAACCCTAGGTTCCCCAGAGCGTTTCTTCCGTTGCCATGCTTGCTCGGCATCGTTCTTCCGCTTCCGATACGGTAATAATCGATCTCTTAATGTTTTCATAACCCGTTGTGTTTTTGTGAAACCCTAATGAAATGAATGTTGTTTTGATGATTGTTTCTCCATAACAGCGACTTCCCCGTAGATTAGCGTCCGTGAGACGAACCTGCGTGATCGTCATCCTCGGTGCTAGGCAAGTGAAACTTGCCACTTAGGGTTTTGGGCCATGTCTTAGGCCATTTGCTTGTTGTAGGCGTAAAAGAGACTAGGCGACGAAATGATACTCGCCTAGGTGCAAATTTAGGAACTAGCTTGACAACGAAGCTAGATCCGACATTTATCATGTTGCACAACTACCATGTCATGTTTAATTTCCATTAACGGTGCGCAAACTAATTGTCATGGCATTGCATTCTTCAAGTGTTCCCGTGATTGCGTAGCTCCGCTACATCTTGTGAAATGATTGAGGCTAGGTGCACCCCTATGCCAAATGGAATACGCTCCTGGTTGTGATCTAGGAAACTAGCTCTTGTGCGGGGCAACCCTGGCTCATTTACTGAGCTCGTGTGCAAGGACCCTGGCTCGTTCACATGTGGGTATTGGGGTAAGAGTTAAGCGGCCAATCAACTGGGAGTCTGCCCGATCAGCAACTGCAGTGGTAAGGCATAAACTCTGGGTTCTGGGGTAGTGTTAAGCGGCCAATCAGCGTGAATGCCAAACCGTTCAGCTGTAAGGCGTAAACATCTACAAACAACTTGAAACGTGACTAGTGAAAAGATTGAGATTGTTAGTAGCTTGGCTACTCTTGACTTGTCCCGATAATTGTTCTCTTGTACTTATTGTTTCACCATGTCTTGCTTGTGCACTCATGTTATAACTGCCATGCCATGCATACTATAATTGCTAGGTTGCTAGTTGCCTCCTTTTCAGTTTCCTTGCCCAAGTCTTTTAGACTTGCTGACATGTGCCCCTTTACTCTTTTGGGTGACACATGTTAGACCCTGAGCCTGAGTACATTGTTGAGGCCGAGGTGTTTGCTGACGCCGAGCCCGAGCCTGTGTTTGGCGAGGAGTACGTGGACACTGGGGACCAGTCCTAGTGTCTTCGTTGAGCTTTCCCTTTTGTTTAGACTGCTGTTTTGTTGTCGGTGCGTAGCACCTATACTTTGTTACGTTGTTCCTTTTATTGGCCTTGTTCTGGGCCTTTAGACTCTTTCTTTTAGCCTGGTGGCTTTTCTGGATGTTGAACTTAATTTTCATGTGGGACAAATTATGAGATATAAGATTTTATTTCTGTCACTCCTTGTGTTATTATTGTTGTTCCGTTGTGGTTACAGGGACCTGCTTATGTTTTATTGACGCTTATCGGGTTTGGGGCTTCACAGCTCCACTCTCGTGCAGACCTTTTCACGTCTCGCCTCCATTTTAGGGAAGCGGGGCGTGACATTAGGTTTGGATAGGCGATTCATATATCATCTGTGCATCCACTTTGGAAAAAATTGGCCATTAATAGAGGCATGGACGAGGAATATGAGCACTGGTCATTCGCTCAAGACCTAGAGGCTGTTCAGAGGCGATTTGATAGTTGTGATATATTAGGTAAAAGAGTCCTTCATGGGAAAGTACGTGAATTAGCTTATCCCGATACCACATTAATGCGACCGCCATCGGAAAGGGTTAAAACAAAAGCCATCCGCGTTCCAAAGTAGAAAGTTCAACCAAACGGAATCCTTCGTACTTCGAACACATCGATGTGGTGTATGATAGTGGTTCGGGTACTCTCCCCATCGTGTCGGTGAAATCATCGAAACGCAAGAAAATACCATACTCCGAATGGTTTTCCAAACAAGTTGTTCCTTACATTGACAATATTGATGATGTAGTGCCTGATGGCAATTGCAGATTTCGAGTCGTTGCAGAGTGGGTAAGCTTTATCGGTGCGGACAACTGGTTTCAAATAAGGCAGGATCTACTCGATGAGCTGATCCTTTGGCAGAATGATTACATTGAATTGTTTGGGACTGATCGTGCCAACAAGATTCAAAATATACTTTATATGCCCAAACCCACAGCAGCACCCATGAATAAATGGATGACCATGCCAGATATGGGTCATTTGATTGCTTCGAGATATAATGCCGTCGTCGTCCTTTTATCTAAAGATATGTGCTTGATATTTCTTCCATTAAGAGATGCACCGCAACAACCTGACCAACAAAAAATTGTCATGATCAGATTCTTTCAGAATAACCATTTCGTAAAGGTATTTTTTAAAAATTATTTTTTATAACTATTAAGGATTTTATTTTCAATTATATATAATATTTTTATCCTGTTTGCAGGTCACCATGCATGAAGGCTCACCAATACCACCCGTTTCTCTGCAATGGAAAAGATATCACTATGCAAATGCTAGCGGATGTGAGACTCCTTACGTACAAAGGATGCTTCGGTTTAGATCTTTATTACCTATGAATACAAATGTAGCAACCCAAGATGTATTTTTAGATTTAGATTAATGTATAATATGACAATTTCTTTTTTTCTTAATCCAACAGCTTTATATAAAATTTAATACATGAATGTTAACAGATAATCAAATGAATTTTAGTAATTCTTTTAGAAATGCGTTGGCTGGGTTAGTATCTCGAAATTCTTTTAGAAATTTTTTTATCAATTGGTTTCTATCATATAGGTGCACCATTATCATACGATCCTGATGTTCCTAATGTGGACACGCATTATTTTTTATGGCTACGTAAGTAATTTTTAACTTTAGTTAATAACATTTTATGATTTCTTGTATTGTTTTCTAAATGAATAATTTGCTAAAATATGGCTTTGTATTTTGCTAAAAGATGGTAGGCAGCACCCGCCGCCGCCTGCAGCGGCTGGCATACCCCGCCGCCTGCAGCAGTTGGCACCCTCGCCGCAGCAGGCGTGCCCCCCATGCGCGCGCGTGTCCGAAACCCTAGCCGCTAAAAGCGGCAACACACGTGATTGAAACCCTAACCGGTTACACGGGATCGCACGACAGATCGAACCGAAAAACCCTAACTAGGGTTTGTTCACAAAATTCTGTTTTTTTCAAATTCTTTTTTCCAGATTTAATTAAGTTTTTCTTCATTAAATTCTGGATCATTACACTCTTTTTATTTCATGGCATTTTTTGGATTATTTGATTATTATACGTTTAATAATTAGGAAGATCCTGTGACCGCTCTGTCGTTAGTCAACTAACCTAACGGTGTATGACGTTGTTCAGTGGTCCAATAATTATTAAACGAAAAATTTTCATTTCTATTATAAAATGCCTGTGATGATTAATTGCATGTGATAATTAATTGTCTGCAATATAATAAAATGCCTGCTGCATTTTTTTCTGTGACGTATGTGTATATTTGTTGTGGTTTTGGATCGGCTAGCTATCACCATTATTTCCCTCGCATTTTTTTCTATTTTTCTTTTAAGAGAAAAGGTAGAGAGGATATTATTGCATAATTTCCAAGACCGGTGGACGTCCCACGAAGCTGAAGATCTATTCCAGAAGAATAGGGGCCCCACGAGGGTTCCCGAGTTGTATTTTCAATTTTATGGGACTGTATGGACTTTAAAATAGTGATTAGCCGATCCACACAACAAATATCTATGTTTGAAATGCTTAATTATTTGTTTTACTTTAAAATATCTAATTATTGCTCATTTTGAACATGCTAGAGATAATGACTAAAATTGCGAGCGTCGAGTTTGACGTATTGAATGCTACAGGCAAACATTATCTGACCTGGCAGTTGGATATAAAATTCCATCTATGCTCACAGGGACTGAGCCATGCCATCGCTGCAGGCGATAAGGTTTTTGACATAGATAAAGCGAAAGCAATTATCTATATCAAACGCCATATCGATGGGACCCTGAAGGCCGAGTACCTCACGGTGGAAGACTCTTATGAGTTATGGACCGCCCTCAAGGATAGATATAAACATCAAAGAGATGTTATACTTCCTTGAGCGCGATATGAATGGGAGAACCTCCTTCTCTAAGACTTTAAGTCTATCGCCGAGTACAACTCGGCACTTTTTAGTATCACCTCACGCCTGAAGTTGTGTGGTGAGAAAGTGACGGAGGAGCGCATGTTAGAGAAGACGTATACATCTTTCCACGAGAAGGATGTTATACTAATGCAGCAGTATCATGAACGAAAGTTCACGAAATACTCGAAGCTTCTCTCATGCCTTTTGATGGTAGAGCAGAATAGAGACCTCCTTCTGGCCACACATAACTCACGCCATGCTGGCACTGCTCCTGCGCCTGAAGCGCATCACAGCTCCTCCCAGAAGAAGAGGGCCAACTTCAAAGGTAAACCCCAGAAGGGCAAGGCAATGAAGAAGCAGGCTAGAGGACCCCCTCTAAGAACCAACAATGAGGAAAAGAAGAAAAATGTGTGGAAGAGAAAAGACAATGGCCAGACATCTGCCCCCAGAAAAGACTGAAAGATAAATACCACAGGTGTGGCATGACTGGACACTGGTCCAGGAATTGTCGGACTCCACTACACCTACAGGACTTTTACAAAGCTAGCCAGAAGCCAGCCGAGACAAATCTGGTGGAACATGAAGACCTGGCACCAATCAGGTTCATCGCTGAGGACTTCTCAAACGATGACCTGCTCGACTGAAACATTATCTACTTTATGCTATGCATTGTAATTTGAAAAAGAATTTACTTTCTAGTTATCTGCCTTCTAGCATGTTGAATGATTTTTCGGACAATGATTGAGTTTAAGTAATCTTTTTGTGCCTTATATTGCTATGTTTTCTCTTAGATGGATAATAAATGCCTAGTGGACAGTGCCTCTATGCACAGATCCTCCAAGACATTTGCTTTTTTTCAAAGCATACATAAATACGATGGAACCGTGAATACAATCTTCGGTCTATCAGGAATTATTGAAGGATCAGGGGAAGCACATTTTATGCTCCCCAACAAAACACAACTACTAATAAAAGATGCGCTTTTCTCCCCTAGCTCTCATAGAAATCTGTTAAGTTTTAAAGATATCCGTTTAAACGGATACCACCTAGAGACGGTGAACAAACAAAACAGAGAATTCTTATATGTAACGACTCATAAAACTATACTAAAACCACCGTCGAGCGTTTTGAGGGACTCCCGTCGAGTCTCTACCATACAAGGATAAGAGCAATGGAAGCAAACAAGATTGAGCACCAGAAGTGCGATAATCAACCAGAATTCCAACTCTGGCACAACAGACTCGGACACCCTGAAAGGAACATGATGCGTCGCATCATATCCCAATCCAGTCGAATTAACTCGAAAAGCCTGAAGCTACTTCGAAATGGTGCATCTCCTTGTCCCCCTTGTCACAAAGGAAAATTGATTACGAGACCATCCCCCTGAAGGTGGACTCAGAGTCTCCAAGCTTCCTAGAGAGAATATATGGAAACATTTGCATGCCTATTAATCCAGCAAGTGGCCCATGTCGATACTACATGGTACTGATTGACTCATCTTCCAAATGGTCGTATGTGTGCCTCCTGTCCACCCGCAACGTAGCCTTTGCCAAGCTACTGGCACAAATCATAAAGATGCGGGCACATTTCCCAGACAATCAGATCAAGAAATTGCGTCTGGACAACGTTGGGGAATTCACATCGCAAGTCTTCATAGACTACTGCCAAGCAACCGGCTTAGAAGTTAAACATCATGTAACTCATGTTCACTCCCAGAACGGGTTAGCCGAATCTCTTATAAAGAGACTATAATGGATTGCTCGTCCATTGTTGATGCAATGCCAGTTGCCGGTGAACGCATGGGGATATGCCATCTTGCATGCTGCATCGCTGATAAGATTACGATCGTTAGGAAGTCAATCTTATTCTCAGATGCAACTTGCATATGTGAACCCACCAGATATCTCTCACCTGAGGATATTCGGATGCGCTGTCTATGTCCCCAAAGCACCACCGTAGAGGACCAAGATGGGTCCTCAACGTCGACTGGGTATCTACATAGGATTCGATTCACCATCGATCATTAGATATCTGGAACCTCTAACGGGAGACACCTTTAAGGCACGTCTAGCAGATTGTGAGTTTGACGAAAGCACTTTTCCCAAACTAGGTATTAACAGAGAGAAGCCAGAAGCTTCAAAGACCATCTCATGGGATATCAACAAAGACCATCTCATGGGATATCAAAACTTTATCCCATTTTGATCCGCGTACAAATCAATGTGAAGACGAGATCATGAAGATCCTTCAAATACAAAATACAGTTCACATTTTACCGGACAAATTCACTGACAACCAGAAGATTGTCAGATCGCACGTCCCTGCCGTAAACACGCCAGCTAGGATTGACATACCCAAAGATGGTTGCAATCTACCTTCAGCAGAAGCGGCCGTACCTCAATAAAAGAGAGGACGACCCTAGGATCCAAAGATAAAAACCCCCCGAAAGAGGAAAAATTCTGGAGCAATGACAACGATACCACCACAGGATGCTGAGCTCATCCCAGATGCCTATCCCCTCCTAAAAACCCCTGAAGAGGAAATATATGAGAAATATCATTAAACTATGTACGTACTGGGGATGTACTGGACAGAAAAAGTACAATCATTGATGATAACTTTGCGCTCATTATTGTCAATCACGTCACTGAATACGACGATGAGACCAATCCACACTCTCTAGCAGAATGTAAACACAGAGAGGATTGGCCAAAGTGGAACGATGCAATAAGAGTAGAGTTGGACTCACTCTCGAAGCGCAAAGTTTTTGGACCCGTAGTCCTAACACCAAAGGGTGTTAAACATATGGGATATAAATGGGTATTCGTAAGAAAAAGAAATGAAAATAATGAGATCGTACGCTACAAAGCGCGCCTTGTTGCACAAGGCTTTTCCCAACGACCATGAATAGACTATGATGATACATATTCTCCAGTCATGGATGCGATCACTTTCTGTTTCATTATTGGCCTATCTACTAAGGAAGGCCTGGATATGCAGCTCATGGACGTTGTGATTGCGTACCTATATGGAAATATAGATAAGGATATCTATATGAAAATCCCGGATGGATATAACTACCGACGAAAATGACAGAAAGACCTCGGGACGTCTATTCTGTCAAACTCCAAAGATCACTGTACGGTCTAAAACAGTCGGGAAGAATGTGGTATAACAGACTCAGTGAGTTCCTAGTGCAACAATGATTCACAACAAATGAAGTCTTCCCTTGCATCTTTATAAGAGCAAAGGGAACATGATTCGTAATCATTGGCGTCTACGTAGACGACCTAAACATCATCGGATCTCCTGAAGAGATAGCTGAGATTTCTAAGAGTCTCACACAGACTTTTGAGATGTAAGACCTTGGCAAAACGAAGTTCTGCCTAGGCTTACAAATTGAACACCTAAGCGGAGAAATCCTGTTACACCAATCCACAATCACAAAGAAGTTGCTGAAAAATTCCTTATGGACAAATGTCATCCGCTTAGTACACCAATGGTTGTCAGATCATTGGATGTTAATACTAACCCCTTTCGGCCGCTGGAAGAGGGGGAGGAAGCGCTGGGTCCTAAAGTACCCTACCTGAGTGCAATTGGAGCACTCCTATACTTGGCAAACTGCACGCGTCCCGACATAGCTTTCGCAGTTAAACTACTAGCCAGATACAGTTCAGCGCCCTCAAAGCGCCACTGGAACAAAGTGAAGCACCTTCTGCACTACCTCCAAGGGTCTGTGGACCTGGGACTATACTTTAAGAAAGGTGTATCCTCCGACTTAGTCGGTTACGCAGATGCCGGATACAGGTCTGACCCACACATCGCAAAGTCCCAGATCGGTTTCGCATTCACATATGGTGGGACAACCATCTCATGGAGATCTGTGAAGCAAACTTCAACAGCAACCTCATCCAACCACTCCGAGCTCATTGCGATCCACGAAGCTAGTAGAGAATATTTTTGGCTTCGATCAGTCATTCACCATATCCTCGTGACTACCGGCCTGGAGACGGGAGTGTAATGCCCTGATAGCTACTGCACAAGTACTAGGGGGTGAATAGTACTTTAAAATAATTAAGAAGATAATTCCCAATTATCTTGTAAACTCAACCAACAATGCGGAAATGAAAATATTGACAACAACAAAATACAATCGCAGACAAACGATATAACGGGTTCGGATCCACCCAAGTCTCCCCGACTTGTTCCCGGTGATCCTACGTTCCAAACACCCGGATCCCCTCCAGATACTTGAGTTAGAAACTTCTAACTCAAACTTGCACTATGAAATACTTGTAAAAAACCTCTACAAGATCAAATCATACACAAATGAAAATGTGACTCCCACAAACCGGGATCACACACAACTCTCACAACCGAGAGTAAAACTTGCAATATCAATGTAATTGAAATAAGAAATGCTTACCAACAAAATCCTATGCCTTGAGTAAAACTTACAATATTAGGGCAAGAAGGATTTTGAGGAAGAAGAAGGCACCAAACCCTAGCTCCAAGAAGTTGACCAGCAATGGAAGCCTAGGGAGGAGTTGGTGACCTTGAATCAAGCTCTTGGCTTGAATGGCTCACAATCAATGAATCTCTCTTGAGGAATAAGAGTGATGGAGAGATTCTTGTGAGAAATGGAAGCTTGGAAGATGAGAATAAATGCTTCTCTTTGATTCTCTAAAATGCAATTAATATCAGCCTTGAATGCTTAGCAAGAAGCCCTTCAAGTATATATAAGATAGAGGAAAGAGAGAGCAAAAATCGTGGTATTTAATGCTCCAACGGCTCTATTCTGAAGCAGTCTAGTCGGTCAAAGAAGGATCACTGACCGATTAGTTTCTCAACTAGTCGGTCGGTGATTCAACATGAACCGACTAACTGGAGAACAGCCAAAAGAGAAAGTTCAGACAATAAAGAACTAGTCGGTCTAAGAAGA
This sequence comes from Scilla litardierei, assembly GCA_030789695.1. Lineage (NCBI taxonomy): Eukaryota > Viridiplantae > Streptophyta > Magnoliopsida > Asparagales > Asparagaceae > Scilla > Scilla litardierei. The sequence goes on along the minus strand of CM061132.1, from coordinate 34,545,966 downwards.
CTTGCCAACCGACTAGTTTGACAACTAGTCGGTCGGTGAGTGTTCTTTGACCGACTAAGAGTTGAAACTTGATAGGCTGAATTCAAGGAGCACTAGTCGGTCTACGAACAAATTCCAACCGACTAGTTTCTCAACTAGTCGGTCGACGGTTGTTCTTTGACCGACTAACGATAAACAGTAGCTCAGGCTATGAAACTGAATACACAACTAGTCGGTCTAAGAAGGATTCCAAACCGAATAGTTTGACAACTAGTCGGTCGGTGAACCTTCTTGGACCGACTAACTGTAAACAGTGAATGAGCTGAAAATGAACAAGGCATTCTAGTCGGTTCAAGAAGGAATACCGACCGACTAGATTGCCATCTAGTCGGTTGGTTCTTCTTCTTGAACCAACTAAGATGCACAAGAAGCCGCGATATGAAGCGTTAAGCTTCGGGAAAGATTCTATGGGCTTCTAATATGATCCTAGCTCTAATATATGAGCGTTATGAAGATTATAAAGTAAGACCTACTCAAGGGTTAACATTCTATGAAAAGAAGCTAGAAGACAATAAATAAAACTTGACGAACCGTCTTCAAAAGCTTCAATCGAATCTTCTTGACTTCAATAAAGGTCCTTGAGCTTCAACGAAGCTTCAGGCACACGATCACACGCTTTGAGAAGTCTTGAGACGTCGCTTTTGATGTTCATAGGAATTTGGCGACGATCTCCATAACTGCGCTCACAAAGAGTTAGTTCACGATATTTATGTTTGTTCATCATCAAAACCAAATCCGAGGAATCAATACTCAACATTCTCCCCCTTTTTGGTGATGACAAACCAATATAAATAATAATCAATAATAATGATTCAAATGAAATTTACTTACTCCCCCTGCATTGATGACACATTAATTCTATATAAAATAATAATCATAAGTGTTTCAGAGTGTTTTCTCACTACAAAAGCGTTGACCGTGGACTACCCGGTCAACGTGGTCAAGGGGCCGACTAGGGTCCCTCGGGTGCGTCGAGTCTGTGCCGACGCGACGCGAATCGGAGTTGCGGATGATGTGAAGCACGTCGGCTGGGCCGGGTCTGGATCCTCGGCCACAAGGGGAGTGAGGGGAAGCCTCAACCCGGTGTGAGACGCTCGGCCTCGGACAGTCGGATGACGAGGGGTAGCCTCGGTGCCTCGGGAGCGGAGGGGAAGCCTCGGCTCAGACGGACGTGCTCGGCCTCGGTCGGTCGGACGACGAGGGGTAGCCTCGGTCGTCTTGCTTGATGCGTGGCCGGCGTGGGGCGGAGGGGAAGCCTCGGCCCGTGGATCTGACGTCCTCCTGCGTAGACGAGAGCACTCGTCAGGGGGGCCGGTCCTTGGTTCCGGCCAAATCCCCTCCGATGCCTAAGTCAGACGATGATCTGAAAGAGGAGGCTCGGCGGAGACGGTTCGACTCGAGAGGAGATCGGAACGACGTCTACCGGTGCGAGCGGGGGAGGAAGGAGATGAAATGAGGGAACTAGGTCGTTGATGGAGTACCTTCCGGTTTTAGTTACCTAAGATGCGGTCCCTTGTTCAGTCGTCCTTCTGGCCCTTTATCGTCCTCCCATCGTGATTGCCCACGACCCACGTCCCTCGCCCGTCCCTAATCGTGCCCCCTCAATCCGCCTCCCCATCGCCACTCCCTGCGCCATGCCAGCATTTCCCCATAATGGCCATTAAGTGGTCGCGGGCCTGGGGGAACGGTTATCGCTGGAGTGAGTGAGTGACTTGCGCGTTTTCGGGGCCGGGTCGGATCGTCGTTTGGGGATCCTTTGGGGGGCTTTGTTGGGCGGGCCTGATCTCGCAGACGGGCTTCTGATCGGCAGCTGGGTTTCTGGCTCCATGTTCTTTCGGGCTTCGCGTAGTAGGCTGTGCCTTTGGGCCCATATTGTTGGGCCTCCGTAAAACAGACGTATCAATTGCCCCCATCGGTGGGTCCGATCGGCCTTGGCCGGCTCGGTTCGACCGATGTGACGTCTGGGATTCCGAGTGGCGCGTCAGTCGAGGAGCGGTCATAAATGAAAGTTATGATGAGGCGGACCGATTGGACTTCCCTTGGCGCCGATTTCAAAACGCCACCGGCTCTTTGTGGCCTGCCACGCGTTCCTGTCAGGCACTTCGAATTCACCCCTGGGTCTTGTATATAAGATCCCCGGCTGCGTTGATCCCGACTTCTTCGCTCTTCCCTCTGTTCCGGGCTTTCCACAAACTCGGAGTCTCCCGCCGTCTTCGTTTCCTTGTCTTCTCCAAATTAACAAAAAGGTAACTCCTTTCCCATCTTCTTATTATGGCTACTCTTAGGATAGGTGGCCCTGGTCAAGGGGCGAGGGATCCTCCTGAGTCCAGGCGGGGCGGGCCCCGATCTGTGGGATCTGGTTCCTCATCAGGGAGCCGTTTCCTCCGAGATAAAGGGAAGGGGAAGCTCTTCCCAGATTATGCCGGCGATGATGTGGCGTCGGCTGCCGTGCGGATTAATGTACCTCCGGTTGTCCTTAGAATGCCGTCGAGGACTTCTTTTCTAGCGGCTGCGGAGATCCGGGGAAAGTATCTCTGTTACCCGTATGATGTTCGAGTCCCTTTCATCGACGAGCGGATCTGTCTTCCGAGGGGAAATGAAGTCGGCGTCTACGTCGAGATGTTCCGCCTGGGTCTTCGTTTCCCGTTCAATCCCTTCTTCATCCAAGTCATGGAGTACCTTATGGTGCCCCTTTGCCAGTTCACCCCCTGTTCAATTGCAGTTCTAACGGGCTTTGTGATGCTCTGCTGTACTCGCGGTCTGGAGCCATCTCTCTCCCTTCTCTTCTACTTTTATCAGGTCCAGACGGTCGGTTCGGGGTCATGGTTGCACCTCCGAGCCTGCGCGGGGAGGGAATGCCTGATCGGGCTACCCCGCTGGTCGGGGAATTGGAGCTCGGATTATGTCTTCATGGTCTTCCTGGAGAATGCCCAGATTTTGACAGGTTGGGGAGGATCGGGTCGGCCTTGCCCAACGCTAACCCTCTCTGAGGCTGATCAGGCGGCCGTCGCGCTGCTGTCGGCCCTCCCCTTGGAGGCGAAGTCTATCTGGCCTTTGCTGGACGACCTACTTTTGAAGGCCGTCTTGTGGTCTCCGGGTAGGTTGCTTTTTCAGTCCTAGATTGCCCCGTGGCTTACCCTGATTTCGGTTTCTCTTGCAGGGATGGCTGGTCGCGAGTTCACCCGCAATGTTGATGAGCTGATTCGTCATGGAGCCGCTCAGAGGCGAGGTAGTACCTCGGGAAGTGCACCTCAGCGGACCGTTGAGGAGGAGGTGCGTCGAGCCGAGCCCGCCGTGGGCAAGGTGGTGGCCGCACCTCCCGCCTCTTCTTCTGGTAGTCTCCTCCCCAGGGGGGTTGCAAGGGCCGGATCCGTCCCCCCAGCCCAAGTGGCGGGGGGGTAACGACTGGTCCGTGGCCGCTCCTCCTGCGCTTGGCGTGCCCCCTCCTGTCCCCGAGGGTGGAGACGGCACGAGGCGGAAGCGCTCCCCTTCGGCGCCCGTCGAGCCTCACGGAGGGAAAAGGAGGAAGGAAGGTGCGGATCCCTCCAGTCCGGTGTGCTCCGTGCCCCCGGCGGCGACCGCCGGGGATTTTCCGGTGGCCCTGACAACCACCCCCGTCGCAGCGTCTCGGTCTTCATTACCGGGAATCGGTGCCCTGTTGGCGAGTAGCTCGGCCTCCCTCGAGGTCACCCCCGGGGGTTCGATGTTTGTCGACCGAGCCCTGGCTCAGCAGTTCGTCGAGGGCTCCGTCCTCCCCCAGGACCGCAGTCTCCTCGAGAGGATCCCCACCGACAAGGTGTCGGACTCCTTGGTCTGGATCCTTCAACAGGTTTGGCTATCCTGCTGTCCTTTCCTTTCCTTCGCTCTCTTCTTTGGCTCATGTCTTGTCTTTCAGGGTTCAACGCTCGCTGTTGAGTCGCAGCGTCGAGCTGTCCATTTGAGGGAGCTGGAGGAGTCCTCTGCGAGGGCCCACGAGCGGGCCGGGGCGGAGGAGGTAGCTATGGTGGATGCCCAGATGGAGTCTCGGCAACTCAAGCTCCGGGTGGCCGAGCTAGAGGGACGAGTGGGTGACCTCCAGGGAAAGTTGGAGGACGCTCGGCAGTCGGCTGAGGAAGCGGCGGAGTCGTTCCGCCTGGAGAGGGAGGAGCTTCAGAGGGAACTGTCGGATCGGTGTCAGGTGGCGCGGTTTGCGGAGGAGGTGGAGAGGGGCGTCGTCGGGACTCTGGGGGAGAGGATGTTCGAGGTCCTCAGGGAAGCCTTCGGTACATATGAAGGCCTTATCGGCCCCCGGATCGTCGAAGTCGTCCAGTCCTCCTTCCAGGAATGTGCGGAGCGAGTCCGGCAGGCTCCTCCGCCTGTTGATCCCCCTCGCTCCGAGCAGGGCGAGGCGCCCGAGGATGCATCCTCTCGAGCCCGGGCCCCCTACGTCATCCTTCCCGGCCTGTCGTCCTTGTTTTTATCCTCAAATTTTTTAGCATCCGCTCCGCTTTGGGCCGGTCTACTTGAAATGGATCCCGGGCCCCGCAATCTCCATTGGCCTCTTCACCGGTTCTCTGCTTCGGAGCGAACAAGTGCTGATTACCAGGATGATCGCCTAAACCAGCAACTTTGTGTTCTTGGTCGACAAGTTTTGCTCTGCCGGCGTTACCCTAGTTTCCGTAGGTGACGAATTTTTTTGTCCTCCGAGAGCGGATTATTTGTAAGGAGGTTTCTCCACTTCGATTTCCTGTAAATAAGACACACTTTTGTACCTTGGTTAATTGTTGGAAATGAAATTGACTTACTTGAATCTTCCGCGCATCTTGCTTTGTTGTCGCGACCTCGGTTCCTCTGCTGACGGTGGTCGCTCGCCTCCTTTCTCCGGGAGGTTGCCCCTCGAGTGGATGAGTCGGTTGGTGTTCTTGATGGTTGGGGGGAGGCTGCCCCCAGTCTTATGAGCAACGGAGTTGGTCAGCGGGGGTGTAGCTCCTCGACTTAGGACCGGTCGGCATCTGCGCTGGCTGGGGGGATGGCCCCCAGACTTACGAGCAAAGGAGTTGGTCGACGAGGGCGGAGCTCCTCGGTTTAGGACCGGTTAGCGTCTGCACCGGTCGGCCAGGGCGGAGCTCCTCGGCTTAGGACCGGTCGGCGTCTGTGCTGGCTGGGGGGATTGCCCCCAGACATGCGAGCAAAGGGGCTGGTCGGCGAGGGCGAAGCTCCTCGGCTTAGGACCGGTCGGTGTCTGTGCTGGCTGGGGGGATTGCCCCCAGACTTACGAGCAAAGGAGCTGGTCGGCGAGGGCGAAGCTCCTCGGCTTAGGACCGATCGGCGTCTGTGCCGGTCGGCGAGGGCGGAGCTCCTCGGCTCAGGACCGGTCGGCGTCTGTGCTGGCTGGGGGAATTGCCCCCAGACTTACGAGCGATGGAGCCGGTCAGCGAGGGCGAAGCTACTCGGCTTAGGACCGGCTTTGATTGACCCCCCGTCCTGTGAGGTGACGGTCTTCGCTCTTATGCACCCTTAGTGAAAGGTTGATTCCGTCGGAGATGAAGAAAAGATAAAAGGAATGCATTTTTACTCTTAAGGGTCCTATTGGACTAGTACATTTGGAGGAAAAACAAAGCTAGGCGGAGGGATGTAAACCTAGATAATCTCCTCCTTGGACGGTATTGACCTTCTTCCCCTTGTCCGGCTGCATGGAGGTCCCTCCTCCGTGGGACGGCTTGTCGGCTAAGTTCCTTGCATGCCCTCGGCTCATCAACTTCTCAATGTCCTTCTTTAGGTGCCAGCAGTCTTTAGTGTCGTGGCAGTTGTCCTTGTGGTATTTGCAATACTTTTCCCCATTCTTCCCCCCTCTTTTTGTCTTCGGTGGGGGGCGATCAGCGCGCTCTTCCTTCTGCACTTGAGCGAGGATGGCGTCTGGGGTGGCGTCCCTCGTACCCTCTCCCCGTTGCATGTTTCTCGTCCTCTTCTCGGTCCGGTACCCTTCGGGGCTGCGGCGATCGCTATCGCCACGTTTGGTCCCTCGTTTGGCCTTTCCTGCCTCGATGGCCAAGGTCTCCTCGGTCAACATGAAGCGCTCGGCCCTCGCCATGATCCCAGGGAGGTCTTTCGGGGGATCGTTATGCAGAGATTTCTTCAAGCCTCTATGGCGCAGCCCTTTCTTAAGGGCCGTTTGGACAACAAGGTCGGGAGGGCTGTTTACGTTCAGCCGTTCGGCGTTGAAGCGGCGCATGAATTGTCGGAGCGGCTCGGTCGGGCCCTGCACTATGTTAAACAAGTGTTCAGCATCAGGCATTACCTGTCGTCCTGCCATGAACTGTTTGCAGAACAGCTGGGTGAGTTCCTCAAAGCTATCGATGGAGCGGCTGGGTAGGCTGCGGTACCAAGTTCTCGCCGATCTCCTGAGGGTCGAATAAAAGCCCCTGCAGAGCAGGGTATCGTCGGCTCCTTGGAAGGACATGTCCCCCTCGTAGTCCATCACGTGGTTCCTTGGATCTCCTATCCCGTCGTACTTCCCCAGTGCTGGGATCTTGAATCGGGAGGGGACCCGTGCGTCGGTTATTCTCCGTGACAGGGGGCACCGGTCTCCGTGGATTCCTCCGGGGGTCCGACACCCGCCTACCTCAGGCTCGTTCGGTTGTGGCGGTGGCACAGGCGCCTGCTGGGCCGGCTCCACGGCCCTTGCCACACTGGGGGTCGGGCTGACCCGGCGTTCCCGGCTCCTCCGGCGGGAGCTTCCGCTTCGCCGTGATCGGTCCCTTGAGTGGTGTCGATCGCTTCTTCTGCGGTGGGGTGATCGTGGCCGGCGAGATGAAGCGGTCACTGATTCGTCCCCCGTGTACTCGGTTTTCCTCCGGCTCCTCTCACGATAAGGGGAGGAGGCGCGTGATCTCGCCTGATGGGAGCCGGGCAGTGTGAACCGACGCTCCGTGTTCGGTCTTCGGTTCCCGTGGTCATCAACCACAGCGGATCGTAGGAGCAGGGGACCCCCCGCCCAACGATGGCCGTCGCTCAACACGTCCCCGTTGGCTGGCGCGACACCGATGAGCTGCTGTACCGTCGCGACCAGCGTCTGGATGTTCGTGTTGGTCTCCTGGGCCAGGGCGCGGAGCTGCCCCTGCGTGGCCAGCTCCGACCCGTCAGTCTCTTCGGCCGAGGGGGCGGGGTGATTGCCGTCGGGCGCGCCCTCAAGGTTGCTGTTGGGTGCGCCATTCCCCTCCTCCGGGATGGGGGGCATGCGTCTCTTTCCGTTGCAGGCGCGTGCCATTGCAAGTGCGGTTTTCTTCTTCGTGGGACAGTTCGTTCCTACAGACGGCGCCAGATGTTTCAGAGTGTTTTCTCACTACAAAAGCGTTGACCGTGGACTACCCGGTCAACGTGGTCAAGGGGCCGACTAGGGTCCCTCGGGTGCATCGAGTCTGTGCCGACGCGGCGCGAATCGGAGTTGCGGATGACGTGGAGCACGTCGGTTGGGCCGGGTCTGGATCCTCGGCCACAAGGGGGGTGAGGGGAATCCTCGACCCGGTGTGAGACGCTCGGCCTCGGACAGTCGGATGACGAGGGGTAGCCTCGGCGCCTCGGGAACGGAGGGGAAGCCTCGGCTCGGACGGACGTGCTTGGCCTCGGTCGGTCAGACGACGAGGGGTAGCCTCGGTCGTCTTGCTTGATGCGTGGCCGGCGTGGGGCGGAGGGGAAGCCTCGACCCGTGGATCTGACGTCCTCCTGCGTAGACGAGAGCACTCGTCAGGGGGGCCGGACCTTGGTTCCGGCCAAATCCCCTCCGATGCCTAAGTCAGACGATGATCTGAAAGAGGAGGCTCGGCGGAGACGGTTCGACTCGAGAGGAGATCGGAACGACGTCTACCGGCGCGAGCGGGGGAGGAAGGAGATGAAATGGGGGAACTAGGTCGTTGATGGAGTACCTTCCGGTTTTAGTTACCTGAGATGTGGTCCCTTGTTCAGTCGTCCTTCTGGCCCTTTTATCGTCCTCCCGTCGTGATTGCCCACGACCCACGTCCCTCGCCCGCCCCTAATCGTGCCCCCTCAATCCGCCTCCCCATCACCGCTCCCTGCGCCATGCCAACATTTCCCCATAACGGCCATTAAGTGGTCGCGGGCCTGGGGGAACGGTTATCGCTGGAGTGGGTGAGTGACTTGCACGTTTTCGGGGCCGGGTCGGATCGTCGTTCGGGGATCCTTTGGGGGGCTTTGTTGGGCGGGCCTGATCTCGCAGACGGGCTTCTGATCGACAGCTGGGTTTCTGGCTCCATGTTCTTTCGGGCTTCGCGTAGTAGGCTGTGCCTTTGGGCCCATGTTGTTAGGCCTCCGCAAAACAGACGTATCAATAAGCATCAAGCAGACGATGAATGTATAAAATGTGAATCCAATTATTGAAATTTAGGATCTAAATCCATTTTTATATCTTAACTCCCCCTGAATCTAACATATCAAATTAGATTCACGGTAAATTGCTTTAAATTATCATTTATCACATCATCATAATTAATTCTCTCCCCTTTTGACATTAGCAAAAAGAGTGGGAGGAGATCAACGACAACAACAATGGCTAAAAAATAAAAGCACGGGAGTCGAAGAATACGACCATGGTCCAAATGACACCAAAGTAAAATCACGAAGGAAATCAAAGTGTGCCAACGAGACCATAGTCGAAAATCGAAAATGAAATCATCAAAACTCAAATCAATTTCACATATTGAGTTATGTAACATACTCTCCAATATCAACATTCTTGATGAATTAAGTGCATGGAAAACAATTCTATGTTTTCATAGAATTAATTTCTATTAAATCAAGATAGCCGTCGAGCGACGAAGTCAACATCAGAGACAAAAATATAAGTAATGTGCACACGGAAGTAAATGGCAACACGATGTATATATATATATATATATATATATATATATATATATATATATATATAAAACATGATACAATAAAATGTATACATCCGCCAACATACAAAAACGCGATCGAAAGATCGGTGCACACATACAGCATATGTCTCACAGACATCAAAATGAACATACAACAAAAAGTGTATCATCATAACATCCAAAAATATCAAAAATCCATAACCACCAACTATCCTACCCCACTCTCTCACGACTAAATATATCATCCAAAGTGCACATGGGAGAGTCCTCCAACGCAAGCTCAGGAGGTGGAGGCAGGGTCAGCAGCAGCAGCAGGCTCTGCAGAAGGGGTGGTGGTCACTGGGTCGACTGGAGTGTCCACAGATGAGAGAGTCGCAACAGGAGTGGTCTCGGGAGCACTAGCAGAAGTATCCACCAAAGGAATGGTGGCAGCAGGTGTGCTCTCGGGAGCACCAGCAGAAGTAGCAGCAGTAGATGTACCCTCTGGGGCACGGACAGGAGATCCAACAAGCTCCTGGAGCTCAGCCTCATCCATCTCTTCCTCGTCAAAAACTGAAGGAGGAATCTCAATGCCCAAGCGAGAGCAGATGCGAGCTAGCATCTCCTCAGAACGAGAAACACGAGACTCCACATGTCTCAAGGAAACAGCAAACTCAGCGAGAGTAGGAGCAGGAGGTGGAGGAGCAACTGAAGAGGTACCCTCGGTGGCAGAAGGGGTAGTCCTCTGAATGTGACGAAGAGCCGCAAGAGACTTCTTGACGGCCGTCGCATTCAGAGGAGGACCCAACGGACGCTGGTCATCGGGAGTGTCACGCCCCGCTTCCCTAATATGGAAGGCGAAACGTGAGGAGGTCCGCTCAGACGTGGAGCTGTGAAGCTGCAGTCTGATAAGCGTCTGTAAAAATTTCGAAAAGTAGCAGGTCCTTGCATTGCGACGAAACAACAACAAAAATAAAGCAGATAAGAAAATATCCACCAACAACATCCAACAAATATTACAACATCACAGAATAGCCAGAAAAGTACAAGTCTGAACAATAGGCCTAAAGCATGGCCAAACAAAGCAAGGAGAGATAGGTGCTACGCACCGAAACCTAACAATAACTAAGGAAAGGTAACAACTAAGGGGAGACTCCAAGTGAGGCTAGGACTGGTCACCCGTGTCCTCGAACTCGGTCTCAGCAGGGACCTCAAACTCAGCGTCCCCGAATTGCTCGTCCTCAGCAACCTGCTCTGTCTCAAATCCTGACATGTGACACCCAAAGAGAAAAGGGCACATGTCAGCAAAAGTCTACCAAGGGAAGCGGAGAACTTTCGTGCAAGGATACAAATAAAATAATGCAACTAGCAGTTCTACAATGATGATATGACATGACATTAAAAGAGTGCAACAATTAAATTAACAAGATAAAAATAATTAAGCACGTTGTAGCAGAAAGCTACAAATCACTATTTCACGATTTCACGATTAACTTGTATTCACGATGTGCACAGGGTTTACGCCTTTTGGCTGAAGTGGCTGTACGGGCACACTTCTACGCTTAAGTGATCGCTTAACCCTACCCCTCCACGTGTATCGAGCGTTGGTTTCCCAACAACACTGTGCTCGCTTCTGGATCACGATCCAGGAAGTGTTTATCAATATGGCATAGGGTTGTGCCCGCAAAAGCAGGTGCCTAGCCTCAATAGTTACAATTATTGTAGCGTGTGCTACGCAATCACGATAGAACAATTTGATGCATGACATATAATGAGCAGTTAAAGTGCGTACATTTAATTGAAAGTAAACGTGACATGGCAGCATGAATGAAAACAGGTAAAAAGTGTCGGATCTAGTTTCGTTGACAAACTAGATCAATATGGTCGTCTAGGCGACTATCATTTCACCGCCTAGTCTCTTTTACGCAACTACACAAATTGGCCTAAAACATGGTCTAAATAATTACTGGCAAGTATCACTTGCATGTTTCCGGTGATATCGGTTGTCGTGGGTTTGTCTGGACGAGTACTACGTGTCGGTATTTCCGGTTCTCTGTTTTAGTTAATCAATTTAATGAATTAGATATATAGCGAGATAAGTCAAAATATCCAGTTAATCCTTAAAGTGGGTTCACCTAATTTTAGCGGGTTCTCTGGCTAGGGTGATGTTTTTATATGGTGTTACACTAACAGGGTACGCCCTATTATATACCAGTATTATTATCCCAACATTAGTTAATTATACAACATGGTGAAATCAAATAACATCTTAAGTAATAATCTCACCTACTCCTTCCCACATCAATAATATTTTTATACTCAATCTCTATCTACTGCCATTCTTATGTACAACTAATACCTACTCTAGACAAATTAATACACCTACCACAACCTGCCCCTTTTTATTGTTTTTTTCCTAATAACCAAGGCTGTCAACAACTTTTTATCACTCTTATTCTTTTATTATTGAATACTCCTTCTCTGTTTCTTTCTTTATTACCTAGCCTGTCACCCTCCTATTTCGTTCTACTGCTCTCATTTAATACATATCCTAAGGCTAAGGCTGAACCAACTTATTTAATATATTCCTAAGGCTAACACTCCATTCACAGGCTTTCATCATTCTGTTCTTTGTTTGCCACTTTCGTTTTCTTTCTCTTTTTTTGTTTGATTTCTATACTTGCAGGTAACCTAAAATGAAAGGGCTCCTTGCAAAAATCAAAAGAAGAGAGGGGAGCTTACCTTACGTGCGACGGGGGAAGAGGGCAGGCGGCTCCCAGCAGCGGCGGCCTTGCTCCGGTGGCGGCGCAGGAGCTGGGCACGGCGGCGCGTCTCCAGGCGTCGGCGTCGGGGGCGGCTCCGACCGGTCAGAGGGCGGCGCGTGGGGCGTTTCCGGTGGGCAGTGGCGTCGCACGGGTTGAGGGGGACGGCCGGCCAAGGGTGAGGGAGGAGGTGCCGGCCTAGGGAGAGGGGGATGAAGAAGGAGATGAGGATGGAATGGAGGGTTTGGGGTTTGATTTTTGATTCTTTTTAAGTTTCAGATTTGGGGTTTGGGGATTTGTAGGGTTTGGATGTTGAAGATCTTGGGGTTTGATTTTTTTTTAAAAAAATCTGAAATGTTTTCAGATCTGTGGTTGATTTGAAATGGTTTGCTTTGAGCTTGAATCTGAAGTTGAGTTTTCAGAATTTGGGTTTCCAAACTTCAGATTTGAAGTTGCTATGTTTTGTTGATTTTGAATTTCAGTTTGGGGATTGATTGAGAATTTGATTTTGTTTTTGGGAAAGATTTTTGAGAAATTGGTTGCTGGTTGAATGGTTTACATGGATTTGTTTTGCAGGAGGAAGAATTGTTGTTGGCAGGAGGAAGGAGAAGATGTCCCTGTTGAAATACAACAGTGCAGGTGAACATGTCGACGGATGGAAGAGCTGGAGGTGGGGGAGGAACTTCAATGTAGTGTTGGATCTGAACTACCCAAACGGTGGGTATGAATGTAGGGTTAATTAGCAACTTAATTGGGATTAAAGTATAAACAATATTTGATTTGGGATATTTTAATTAGGGTAATTAGTTAGTGTAATTAATTCGGGTTAAGGTTAATTAATCACGCCATGAAAATTAAAAGTCATCCGAGACGCGCTCACGTCGACACACAAAGAACTCGCGCACAACACATCCGGACGATCGTGCAAAGATACGGGCACACACAAAAATTACACGCGTAGAAAAATACCGGCCGTTACATTCTACACACCTTAGGAAAAATTCCGTCCTCGGAATTCTTATCCACTAAAGAGTAGGGAACAAATATGGGTAACGCTCCCGTATCTCATCTTCCCGCTCCCAGGTAGACTCTCCTGGCGAGTCGCGACGCCACATCACCCGGACTAGATCAACAGTCTTGGTCCTGAAAACTTTCTGACGTCGATCTAAGATCTCCACCGATTGCTATTCGTACGTCAGATCTGGTCGAACTGTGATCTCTGAGTAATCCACAGCATGAGAAGGGTCGCTGATATAACGACGGAGCTGGGACACATGGAAGACGTCATGAACTCCCTCCAAGGACGGTGGTAAAGCTAAGCGATATGCTACCTCTCCAACTCGCTCTAGCACATCGAATGGTCCAATATATCTCGGACTAAGCTTGCCTCTTTTTCCAAATCGAATCACTCCTCGATTCAGGGAGATCTTCAGAAACACATGATCTCCTGGCTGAAACTCCAGAGGACGTCGTTTAGCATCTGCCCAATGCTTATAACGGTCCTGAGCGATCCGAATCTTGTCTCTGATATCTCGCACAACATCAACTGCTTCCACTATCATCTCTGGCCCCAAGAGCTCTCTATCACCTACGTCATCCCAACTCAGTGGCGATCGACATTTTCTCCCGTAGAGAGCAGTAAAAGGCGCCATGCCAATGCTCGCCTGGAAGCTGTTGTTGTAGGAAAACTCCACCAGGTGCAGATGATCCTCCCACGAACCCTTGAGATCCAACATGCAAGCTTGCAACATATCTTTCAAGTTCTGAATAGTGCGCTCCGACTGTCCATCTGTCAGCGGGTGATACGCAGTTTTGAACTTCAGACTGGTACCCAGATTGGTCTGCAGACTCTTCCAGAACTGAGATGTGAATCTCGTATCACGATCTGATACAATGCTCACAGGGACTCCATGAAAGCGCACGATCTCCTACACGACATAATTCACGTCACGACTAGTACTAGAAGGAAATTAATAAGGCATGAGTTAGGTCATTACCTCCGTATACTTCCTTGCTAATATCTCCGTGGATTGCCCAACTCGGAAAGGTATAAAGTGCGCGGACTTGGTCAATCGATCCATGATGACCCAGATCGCGTCGTTCTGCTTGGTGCTCCGAGGTAAGCCAGTCACGAAGTCCATCGTGATGTGCCGCCACTTCCATTCGGGAATCGGCAGAGGTTGTAGTAACCCGACAATGCGATGGTGTTCAGCCTTCACTTGTTGACACACGAGGCACTTGGCAACGCTACGTGCCACACTTCTCTTCATCCCATGCCACCAGAAATTCCGTCGAAGATCCTTGTACATCTTAGTACCTCCAGGATGAATAGAATAAGGCGAAATGTGAGCCTCATTCATCAACTCCTCTCTGATATCTCCGACAGGTATGCAGATCCTGCTACCATATCTCAAAGATCCATCCGCGTGAATCAGAAAATCTGTCCGAAGTCCTGCTTCGACTTGCTCTCTGATCTTCTTTAACTTAGCATCTCCATCTTGAGCAGTCTTGATTCGATCCACAATCGTCGACTGAATCTGCATGTTCATCAATGTCGATGTGACTCCAGGTAGTACAACTTCAACATTCATCCTTCGTAGGTCCTGCTGCAATCTCCACTGAGCTGTGAGAATCATCACTTCGGGCAGTCGACTCAAGGCATCTGGTACGACATTCACCTTCCCTGGATGATATTGAAGATCGATGTCGTAGTCTGCCATCAATTCCAACCATCTACGTTGTCTCATATTCAGCTCCTTCTGGGTGAATATATATTTCAAACTTTTGTGATCAGTGAAGATTTTTACTTTTTCACTCAGTAAGAAATGTCGCCAAATCTTCAGCGCAAAGATGACAGCGGCTAACTCCAAGTCGTGGGTCGGATAATTCTTCTCATGGACCTTCAATTGTCGCGAAGCATATGCGACCACATGATTGTGCTGGTGCAGAACGCATCCAAGTCCCTTGCCCGATGCGTCGCAGAAAATCTCGAAGCCTCCGCTTCTGTCCGGAATAGCTAAGACTGGTGCAGTAGTCAGTCTCTTCTTCAGGGTAGAAAGAGCTTGCTCACAAGAGTCTGACCAACAGAACTTAATATCCTTTCTTGTCAATCTCGTCATCGGCTCAGCTATCCTCGAGAAATCCTTGATAAATCTACGGTAGTATCCAGCCAATCTAAGGAAACTCCTGATGTCCGATGTCGATCGAGGTGTATGCCATTCACTGACTGCTTTGACCTTCTCCGGATCCACTGGGATACCAGCTCCCGATACTACATGCCCAAGAAATGCAATTCTATCCAGCCAGAATTCGCATTTGCTGTACTTGGCATACAGTCTATGGTGACGGAGCGTCTCTAACACCATCTTCAGATGCTCTGCATGCTCTTCCTCGCTCTTCGAGTACACCAGGATGTCGTCTATGAAAATCACCACGAACTTGTCAAGGAAGTCGTAAAAGATAAGGTTCATGAGATTCATGAACACAGCAGGAGCGTTGGTCACACCGAACAGCATGACAACGAACTCGTAATGCCCGTACTTAGTCCGAAAAGCAGTCTTGAGTACATCTTCCTTCTTGACTCTGACTTGATGGTATCCGCTCCGGAGATCCAACTTCGAAAATACCCTCGATCCACCAAGCTGATCGAAGATATCATCAATACGTGGCAGCGGGTACTTGTTCTTCACTGTGATCTGATTCAACTCCCGATAATCAATACCCATTCTTCTCGAGCCATCTTTCTTCTTTACTAGCAAGACGTGGGCACCCCAGGGAGATACGCTGGGATGAATGAAACCCTTCTGTAGTAGCTCATCCAACTGCTTCCTTAACTCTTCTAATTCTGCAGGAGCCATACGGTACGACGCCTTCGAAATTGGTTGAGCTCCTGGCATAAGGTTGATGAATACTTTTCGAATTCTAATTGTTGATACTTAACGTGTTCTAATTGTCCCAGAAGCCCTTGCAGGTCCGATTGCACCCCTTCCGTCGGCACGGGGTGACAGGTCGGGCAAGTTGAGTACTCAGATTCTTAAACCGAAAGCAGTCTACTTTTATACTTATACTCGGGAGATCAGAGAATAACAAAGAAGTTAGTCTACTCGGCTGCCTCTATTTCTATGTCTGTCATCTATTGTGTTCGTTCCCCTTCCTTAGCGCATCTCTCTCTCATCAGTGGAAAAAGAAGCCTGGAATCTAGCATGTGGATTCCAAAGCTGTGCCAAAACAGAGGCCTTTGACTACGCCTACCTCACTCAGTCTCCATCTGCGATAGCATTTAGAACGGGGCTCTTTCACACCTTCGAGCTTTCGACTGTCATTTCCACTTACTCTCAGCATAGAAGGAAGAAGATTAGCACCCGTACTATTGAAATGGTTCGTCAGTAGAGATGTTCAGTCTAGTCCCTACAGTACTTATGAATAGTGGACAACGACCAACTAATCAGTATTGGGATCTAGCTATTAGCTAAAGGTAGTTCAAGCGGAATCAGCAAAGAAAAGAAAAACTGGTCTTAATTAATTAATATTTGAGAGATTGTCCTCGGGCTGAGGAGTGTCCACATGAGTTCGTTGAGGTGTCTACACGCCTGCGGCCCTCTTGTCTATTCTGCCGAATTCCAACGCTCGATCGGGCGGCAGTCCAGAAATGTCTTCAGGGAAGACGTCTTCGAAATCTCTCACTACTGCAGGCTTCTCTGGTTCAGCAATCATAGATGCAACTGTCAATCGGTAAGGCTTGGCTCGGAACTTGACAGGTCCAAGCGAACGTCCTCCGCCGACAAATTCGAACACTGGATGGTCGGGAATTTTGAACACCACTTTCTTCCGGTGACAGTCGATCGTGGCATAAAAAGCTCCTAACCAGTCAATGCCAAGAATAGCATCAAAGTTGGATAGGTCGTGGACGATGAAATTAGCATATAGTTCGTGTCCACTAATCACCAACGGGCACGGTCTACATCCCAGTGCAACCTTCACTACACCATTCCCAGTTGTAATGTTCCAACACTTGGGAAGTGTATATGTGGGTATTGAGTGTTCGACTACGAACTTCCGAGATAGGATGCACATGGAAGCTCCAGAATCGAACAGGGTCAATGCCGGGTGAGATGAAACTAAGATGACACCTAAGAGTAATATGCAACTAAATTAACATGGATATAACTAATCAAATATAATGCTTGAATAAGGAAGACTAGTATAGAAGTTACCAGCAATAACTCCGTCCTCAGTCTCGGCCTCCACTGCAGTCATCGTGAAGGCTTGCCTCTTAGGCTGAACAGCCTGCTGGAAAGCCTACTTCTGGGGAATGAGAGGCGCTCCACGTCCAGCAGCCACTGGAGCTCTCTGCTGCTGAACTCCATCTGGTGCCTTCCACAGTTGCTTAGTTCTCGGACAGTCCTTCAATGCATGCGTAGCGTCACCACAAACTAAGCACTGGCCCAATAGTCTCCTACACTGCTCCTTCACATGACCAGCCTTGCCACAAAAAATGGCACAACTTCGGAGTAGGCCCACCTGGCCTCTTAAACTGCACGGACTGATTAGGCTTGAACCCAGGCCTAACCACAGCTCTGGCCTGCTCCATAGGCCTCTTCCCAGCACCTGAATATTGCCCTCTCCTCTGATTGGCAATCAGCTCCTGCCTCTTGGCAGCTATCAACAACTTCTGGTAAGAATCCAAGTCCGAAGAGGAAATCAGACTCTGCAGCTCCAAAGATAAACCTTGTAAGAATTTCTGAGCTCGATCCTCAGCAGTCTCCACCATCTTCGGCGCAAAGCGACTCAGTCTCATGAATTCTTGGTGGTACTGGTCCACCGTCAGATTCCCTTGCTTCAGATTGATAAACTGCTGCTCAGCTCCCTCTTGGCAGCTCGAGGGAAATACTCATCATTAAATCTCGCCTTGAAAGTGGCCCAGGGGATAGGCTTCGCCAACATCTGCTCTTCTGACTCCCACCAACTGTGGGCATTGTCCTTCAGTTGCTTCTTCACTAAGTCAACCCATCCAGCCGGGTTAACCTTCGAGAGAAGCAGGTTATCCTCTGTGTTCTTCATCCATTCATCCGCAGCTAATGCTCCTTCTGACCCAGTGAAATACGACGGGCCCAGCTCCCGAAACTGCTTCGCCCTCGGCTCGAAGCGAGGGGCATTCTGAAGCATGCCCTGCTGAACCTGCATCATCTGATGCATCATCCTCATCATCTCAGCCGTGGTGGGTTCTCTATCAGCATCCGCAACACGTTGATCACTCCTTATTTTACACCTTTTTTCCGCATGTTTGCATGCCATTTAGATCGCCCAAATCATGTTTTTCACGATATATCGACGATATTGCGATGCTTTTCACGATTTGTTGTTTTTGTCGCATTTCAGGTGATTTGGCGCAATTTGGAGTGATCTCGAGATGCGCTTACTCTAGACGGTCACCAACGACCTCCCCGAGGGGTATTTTGCTGTTGGAGAGGAGCGGAAGAAGAATGGACGTCGCAGGAGGACGAGGAGGCCAAAATAAGCAGATTGGGCATTTTTTGTGTCTCACTCGGCCGAGTGGAGGAGCCACTCGGCCGACCAGCGAGACACTGCTCGGACGACCAGAACAGACACGATTTATGTGTGCACTCGGCCGAGCACTGAAGACCACATCGGCCGAGTGACGATATCTCGTCCGCCCGAGTGGCGCCCAGACGAAGCCCTTCCAAAACATCGAAGTTACTGTTTTTCAGCTGCCTGAACTTCAGAAGACCCACTCGGCCGAGTGGAGAATCTCGTCCGCCCGAGTACAATGAAGCCATCGGCCGAGTGACGACAACTCACTCGGTCGAGCCGCCTCCGAAGTGAAGACCCCTGAAATCCCCGACTTACTGGAAAATTGCAGGGTTTTCACTCGGCCGAGCGACTTTTGTCACTCGGCCGAGTGCGATGCGCTGCCTGTAGCGAAAACTGCGGAAAACAGGCTGTACAGGGGTATTTTGGTCACGATTTTTGGACGATTTTGAGGGCTATTTAAACCCTGTTTTTACCCTAGTTTTGGGGGCTCTCTCTTAGATTTTTTTGCAGCTTGTTAGATCTACTTTTTAGCTTTATTTTGGAGATTGGAGAGAAGACAATTTTTGATTTTTGTTGGATTAATTGAAGAACTCCATTGGTTTGTCTATCTCTACTCTAAAAATTCTATTTTTTATTGCATATCTCAATATTGTGATGACTTTCATTGCTTATTTCAACGATTATTTTTGTGATCTTGCTATGAATTGTGAGTAGTCTCCACGTCTTGGGGCGTGGGGATGAACCCTACAAGCCCATTTTCGTATTTGTGATGAATTGGTAGAAATTGTGCTAGAATTGTTATTAGGGATTAGATTGGGATCAATTTACTACGGTTAGCTAGGTATTCATATCAATTGGGATTTGCAAGAGATTGGATCCCAATTTGATAGGAAACCCTAGAAATCCGAATTGGGTTGGACTCGGATTTCCGTAGTATCGGTTTGCAAGAGATTGGACCGATACTAGGGTTTCCGGTTGCAATTTCGTGCCAATACCCGTTTGCAAGAGATTGGACGGGTAGGAACTATCCCAACCTAGATCGCGAGCCGAGTTTGCAAGAGATTGGGCTCGGTGCGCGATTGGACGATGATGTTGATCCTAATGCTAGCTTTCCTAGGCTAGGGTTTGCAAGAGATTGGACCCAAACCTAGGATAGCTATAGACCGGCAACAGCGCGAGAGCGTGAGCTTGGTTCTACATTCAGTTGCAACTAGTTCATCCCAATTCTCATTCAAGCAATTTTGATACCAATAAACCGCATTTATGAAATACGGTGAGTAGTGGGGATTCCCCATTCCCTAGACGTCTTTATTTGATTTGATATTTCCGTATTTTTGTCTGACGATTGTGACAGGATCACCAAAGGCAAATCTCTCTTCTTGAATAGCCAGGTTGGTTGGAACAAGCACGGTCATTCGTCCTCCCTGTGTTCGATATCCCGCTCGCTGCTACACCGTGCGCTTGCGGTAAAACTACAACCGTTCTTTGGGTCACATCCCGGAGCGATCACACGTCCTGCTCCACCACCAGCTGCAGGTCCACTACCAGTTCCTCGTGTGATGCGTCTACCGGCCATCTAAGACAAGAAAATGCACAAATTAGACTTAATCATGACTCGATTGTTATGAATATTTAAATGGATGTTTTTATCATCATTGTTGTTTCGATATTTCGCAGATGCAAAGAGGAGACCTGCATGGGCCACCACTAAAACCTGTCACGCTTCGCTTCCCTAATATGGAAGGCGAGACGTGAGGAGGTCCGCTCAGACGTGGAGCTGGGAAGCTGCAGTCTGATAAGCGTCTATAAAAATTTCGAAAAGTAGCAGGTCCTTGCATTGCGACGAAACAACAACAATAATAAAGCAGATAAGAAAATATCCACCAACAACATCCAACAAATATTACAACATCACAGAATAGCCAGAAAAGTACAAGTCTGAACAATAGGCCTAAAGCATGGCCAAACAAAGCAAGGAGAGATAAGTGCTACGCACCGAAACCTAACAACAACTAAGGAAAGGTAACAACTAAGGGAGACTCCAAGTGAGTCTAGGACTGGTCACCCGTGTCCTCGAACTCGGTCTCAGCAGGGACCTCAAACTCAGTGTCCCCGAATTGCTCGTCCTCAGCAACCTGCTCTGTCTCAAATCCTGACATGTGACACCCAAAGAGAAAAGGGCACATGTCAGCAAAAGTCTCCCAAGGGAAGCGGAGAACTTTCGTGCAAGGATACAAATAAAATAATGCAACTAGCAGTTCTACAATGATGATATGGCATGACATTAAAAGAGTGCAACAATTAAATTAACAAGATAAAAATAATTAAGCACACTGTAGCAGAAAGCTACAAATCACTATTTCACGATTAACTTGTATTCACGATGTGCACAGGGTTTACGCCTTTTGGCTGAAGTGGCTGTACGGGCACACTTCTACGCTCAAGTGATCGCTTAACCCTACCCCTCCACGTGTATCGAGCGTTGGTTTCCCAACAACACTGTGCTCGCTTCTGGATCACGAGCCAGGAAGTGTTTATCAATATGGCATATGATTGTGCCCGCAAAAGCAGGTGCCTAGCCTCAATAGTTACAATTATTGTAGCGTGTGCTACGCAATCACGATAGAACAATTTGATGCATGACATGTAATGAGCAGTTAAAGTGCGTACATTTAATTGAAAGTAAACGTGACATGGCAGCATGAATGAAAACAGGTAAAAAGTGTCGGATCTAGTTTCGTTGACAAACTAGATCAATATGGTCGTCTAGGCGACTATCATTTCACCGCCTAGTCTCTTTTACGCAACTACACAAATTGGCCTAAAACATGGCCTAAATAATTACTGGCAAGTATCACTTGCCTGTTTCCGGTGATATCGGTTGTCGTGGGTTCGTCTGGACGGGTACTACGTGTCGGTATTTCCGGTTCTCTGTTTCAGTTAATCAATTTACTGAATTAGATATATAGCGAGATAAGTCAAAATATCCAGTTAATCCTTAAAGTGGGTTCACTTAATTTTAGCGGGTTCTCTGGCTAGGGTGATGTTTTTATATGGTGTTACGCTAACATGGTATGCCCTATTATATACCAGTATTATTATCCCAACCTTAGTTAATTATACAACATGGTGAAATCAAATAACATCTTAAGTAATAATCTCACCTACTCCTTCCCACATCAATAATATTTTTATACTCAATCTCTATCTACTGCCATTCTTATGTACAATTAATACCTATTCTAAACAAATTAATACACCTACTACAACCTACCCCTTTTTATTGTTTTTTTTCCTAATAACCAAGGCTGTCAACAACTTTTTATCACTCTTATTCTTTTATTATTGAATACTCCTTCTTTGTTTCTTTCTTTATTACCTAGCCTGTCACCCTCATATTTCGTTCTACTGCTTTAATACATATCCTAAGGCTAAGGCTGAACAAACTTATTTAATATATTCCTAAGGCTAACACTCCATTCACAGGCTTTCATCATTCTGTTCTTTGTTTGCCACTTTTGTTTTCTTTCTCTTTTTTTGTTTGATTTCTATACTTGCAGGTAACCTAAAATGAAAGGGCTCCTTGCAAAAATCAAAAGAAGAGAGGGGAGCTTACCTTGCGTGCGACGGGGGAAGAGGGCAGGCGGCTCCCAGTGGCGGAGGCCTTTCTCCGGTGGCGACGCAGGAGCTGGGCACGGCGGCGCGTCTCCAGGCGTCGGCGTCGGGGGCGGCTCCGGCCGGTCAGAGGGCGGCGCGTGGGGCGTTTTCGGTGGGCAGTGGCGTCGCACGGGTTGAGGGGGACGGCCGGCCAAGGGTGAGGGAGGAGGTGCCGGCCTAGGGAGAGGGGGAGGAAGAAGGAGATGAGGATGGAATGGAGGGTTTGGGGTTTGATTTTTGATTCTTTTTATGTTTCAGATTTGGGGTTTGGGGATTTGTAGGGTTTGGATGTTGAAGATCTTGGGGTTTGATTTTTTTATAAAAAAATCTGAAATGTTTTCAGATCTGTGGTTGATTTGAAATGGTTTGCTTTGAGCTTGAATCTGAAGTTGAGTTTTCAGAATTTGGGTTTCCAAACTTCAGATTTGAAGTTGCTATGTTTTGTTGATTTTGAATTTCAGTTTGGGGATTGATTGAGAATTTGATTTTGTTTTTGGGAAAGATTTTTGGGAAATTGGTTGCTGGTTGAATGGTTTGCAGGGATTTGTTTTGCAGGAGGAAGAATTGTTGTTGGCAGGAGGAAGGAGAAGATGTCCCTGTTGAAATACAACAGTGCAGGTGAACATGTCGACGGATGGAAGAGCTGGAGGTGGGGGAGGAACTTCAATGTAGTGTTGGATCTGAACTACCCAAACGGTGGGTATGAATGTAGGGTTAATTAGCAACTTAATTGGGATTAAAGTATAAACAATATTTGATTTGGGATATTTTAATTAGGGTAATTAGTTAGTGTAATTAATTAAGGTTAAGGTTAATTAATCACGCCATGAAAATTAAAAGTCATCCGAGACGCGCTCGCGTCGACACACAAAGAACTTGTGCACAACACATCCGGACGATCGTGCAAAGATACGGGCACACACAAAAATTACACGCGTAGAAAAATACCGGCCGTTACAGGGAGGGAGAGGGACCCCGAAGTGACGAAAAACGAGGGTCAAAAGGCAAGGATATGGGATGTGAGCTGACTTAGTGGACTTTCGGATGCATTCAAAAGAGTCCATCTTATCTAGGATGATACGATCCCAATTGATCTCGCTCCCCATGAAAAGAGCGTAGATCAGCTTGAGGAATGGCTGGGATGGCAAGCTAGAGGAGCCGTACTTCGGAAGGAGACACGACTTCAAGATAAGATTTAAGACCCAAGCATTCGGCTTAAATGATTTTGAGGGGACGCCAATCATGGCAGGAGGTATAACATGAAACATCTCGGTAAGCATCGTCTGGTCCAGATCGTGGATATTATCCACGGAGATATCGGCAGTAAGCAGGCCATAGGATGAGACACCTATCAAATCCCCTAAGATCTCTGCTGTGAGGACAATAGGTGTCCCCAAGACAGTCGTCTCAATGGAGTGAGTGTCGTCATACTGACCCCGGACACGATTCACATAGAATAATTTGATGAGACAGGGTACGTGGGAGGATTCGCCTTGGGGTCATGGCGAAGATAATCGATGAGGCAGCTATAGGAAAGAAGATCGACGAGATGTGGAAAATCGGAGAACTGAACGAAGTGCTCCAATATCAATGGACAATGCTCAATACGTTTGTAAGCCGTGAGACACAACGGATCATCGTGACACAACGATATATCGACACCGCCCAAAGGCATGGAGCCTTCCCCTTAGACGGACGAGTGCTAGATCGAGGAGGAGGAGTAGGAGCCCTATCGGTAGGCTCGGACTCAGGGATATACTCGGCGTCAGAGTCAGAAGCGGGAGGAGAGTGTGCATGAAAGGAGGCTGAAGACACAAGCTGCTTCTTAGGCTTGGGTTTAGATGTGGCTCTAGGCTTGGCAACGGTAGTTCTCTTCTTCTTAAGAGGAGGCGAATAAGAAGAGGGACGAGTGGTCTTGGCTCGGCGTTTGGATTGAGGGGGGGGGGTCCGTAGGAGGAGACTCGACGGTCATGGATGACGGACTAGATGGACGGATAGGAATACGAGTCTTCGCCATGATCGAGATGAGACAGCGCTCAATCGAACTAGAAATCGAAAGCTATGTCGAAAAACCCTAGGACAAACCCTAAAAACAACGGAAAACCAAGATAGACCTAGAAAGAAACCCTAAAACGCAGAGAGAAGGTGAGAGTGATGCCCTAGGAGGAGGAGAGAGGAAGATCGACGGTCGGAGATGGCCGGAAAACGCGGCAAACGGCGGAGGAGACTGAGGGAGACGAAGGGTTTTCAGGGGTTGGAGGAATTCGCACCGATTAGAAAGAGATCTAATCGGTGCGGAGGATATAAAGTCGATCGGGAATGCCAAAAGACACAACAGCCCATGCGCATTTAGTCGGTCACAGTTCAAGTGCTGACCGACTAGAATGAGATCTAGTCGGTTAGCCAATGAGCTTGAACCGACTAAGTGCAAACAGTAACTGAAGCCAAAGTTAGAGCATGAGTTAGTCGGTCTGAGTTCATTCACTGACCGACTAGAACTGAATCTAGTCGGTCGGCCATTGAACTAGGACCGACTAAGAGAGTCCAAAAATTTGAAATTTAGAAATTTTGAGTTCTCTCCTAATCGCACTTGGACGAAACATCGAAATACACTCATACATCATTAATCTACCCCATAAAACATCGAAAGATATAAATACGACGTTCATGAATATTTCGAGCATAATTTCCGAAAATTCAACCAAAAATCCAGAAAATCTCAACACATCTAGCATGAGCAAATATAACGAAAATATTATCATGCAAGATTATTGAACAAAAATGAATCCTAAATCTCAGATTCACCCACAATCCCCAATTCTCGACGTAACCGCACAAAGGAGTCTTCCTTTAGAGGTTTCGTGAAAATATCGGTGATTTGCTTCTGGGTTTCAACGTACACTAAAATGATGTCCTTTTTAGCAACATGATCATCTAAGAAATGGTGACAGACATCAATGTGTTTAGAACAGGAATGGTGTACCAGATTTTTAGAGAGACATATTGCATTTTGGTTGTCCACCATGATAGGGCAAGTATCACAGTTTATACCAAAGTCTTTAAGAGTGTGTCTCATCCAAAGAACCTGAGCACACGCAGCACCGGTAGCAATATATTCCGCCTCGGTGGTTGAAAGTGATAGGAATTCTGCTTCTTGAAAAACCAAGAGACAAGAGAATTTCCTATAAAATGTCAAGTGCCACTAGTACTTTTCCTGTCGGATTTGCATCCAGCATAATCTGCGTCACTATATGAGAT
This sequence comes from Scilla litardierei, assembly GCA_030789695.1. Taxonomy (NCBI): domain Eukaryota; kingdom Viridiplantae; phylum Streptophyta; class Magnoliopsida; order Asparagales; family Asparagaceae; genus Scilla; species Scilla litardierei. The sequence goes on along the minus strand of CM061132.1, from coordinate 34,520,846 downwards.
TAATTCATATGTGCTAGACTTTGGATAAAGTAATCCGAATTCGAGTGTGTAACTTAAATAACGGAAAATACGTTTTACCGCTACTAAGTGAGATTCCTTAGGTTGAGACTGATAACGAGCACATACACATACGACAAACATAATATCGGGCCTACTGGCAGTAAGATATAGTAAACTACCTATCATACCTCGATATAGACGAATGTCTACATCTTTACCGCCCGAGTCTTTATCAAGATGTGTAGTAGTGCTCATTGGAGTCTTCTTGCCCGAGGCATTCTCCATTCCAAATCTCTTTAGCAACTCCACCGTGTTCTTGGTTTGGTGGATGAAGATTGCATCGTTCATTTAGCGAATTTGGACACCTAAGAAATATTTGAGCTCAGCCATGTGGCTCATCTCAAATTGATCCTTCATGAAATTAGAAAACTCTTCGCAAAGAGTGAAGTTAGTAGCACCGAAAATGATATCATCAACGTAATTTTGAACTAAAATAATATCATTATTCGAATACTTAACAAATAATGTAGAATCAACTTCACCCAGTTTAAAACCCAAATCAAAAAGAAAGTTCTTTAGACGGTCATACCAAGCTCGAGGAGCTTGTCTCAAACCATAAGGTGCTTTCTTAAGTTTGAAAACATGATTTGAAAAATTTTCATTTATAAAACCAGGAGGTTGAGAAACATAAACTTCCTCAACGACATCTCCGTTTAAAAACACACTTTTTACATCCATTTGAAAGAGTTTAAAATCTTTATGGCATGCAAAAGATAACAATAACCTAATAGATTCTAATCTAGCTACCGGAGCAAAGGATTCTTCGAAATCTATACCTTCCTCTTGCTGGTAGCCTTGAACTACTAACCGAGCTTTGTTCCGGACGACGATTTGGTCCTCGTCGGTCTTGTTCTTGAAAATCCACTTCTTCCTATAACGGTGTGGTTCTTCGAAGGCAATGGAACAAGCTCCCAAACCTCATTCCTCTTAAATTGAATGAGTTCCTCCTCCATGGCTAAGATCCAAGCACTATCTTCGCACGCTTCGTTAATATTCTTTGGCTCTATTGAGGAGGCAAATGCACAATGAGCGAAGTAGTTGACTTGCGATCTCGTCTTGACACTATCAAGTATGTTGCCAATGACTTGCTCATGGGGATGGTCACGAACTGTATGAAGCCGTTTGGGAATTCCCTGATCACTAGGAACATTCTCAAAAGTATCATCAGTAGGGTTAGTATCAATAGAATCAATAGAATTAGAATTACCAATAGAATCACATAAAACATCCATGGAGTCATCATCATTAGTAATTCTAGTAGGGACAAAATTTTCATTGATTGAAACATGAAGTGATTCCACGATCGTTGAGGTTCGTTTGTTGTATATCCGGTAGGCTTTGCTACGTGATGAATATCCAACAAATATCCCCTCATCGGATCTTGGATCAAATTTGTCCAAACTACCATACATGTTTTTAATAAAACATTTTGCGCCGAAAACTCGAAAATGTTTAACTTGAGGCAATCTACCAAACAAAAATTCATAACAAGTTTGTTTGGTGCCTGGCCTCAAAAGTATTCTATTAAACACATAGCAAGCGGTATGTACCGCTTCCGCCCAAAATTGATGGCCAAGTTGGCTATCATCAATCATAGTGCGAGCACATTCCACTAGCGTCATATTCTTCCTCTCAACAACACCATTTTGAGGGGGTGCACGAGGGAAAGAAAAGGTGTGAGTAATACCAAATTCATCACAAAAATTTGAGAAAGACTCATTCTCAAATTCCCCTCCATGATCACTACGAATAGTGACAATGGTGGTTCCAATGAGATTTTGTACTTTCTTAACAAATATTGTGAAGTTTTCAAAAGCATCATTTTTATTACTTAAAGAAAATACCCAAGTAAATCTAGAAAAGTCATCAACGACGACAAGTCCATATCGTGCATTTCCTAATGAAGCAACTCTAGTTGGCCCAAAAAGATCTAGATGTAATAGCTCTAGAGGCCGCTTAGATGAAATGCTTTTCTTAGGTTTGAATGACGATTTAGGAAGCTTACCTCGTTGACACGAGTCACAAAAGCTTTTCTTTTGGAAGACAAGCTTAGGAAATCCTTTAATAGAATTTGACTTGGAAAGTTTGAAAAGTGTTCCAAAGTTCACATGACCAAAACGTCGATGTCATAAGTGTTGTTCACTCGTGTTGGCAATGAGACATTGTTCATGTGATTTTGGAAGATCTAATATATAAATATCCTTATGGCGTGTGCCAGAGAATAACACATTATTAGTATCTTTATTCAAAATATGACACATTCCTTTCGCAAAGCTAACTTTGTAACCTTTGTCACAAAGTTGGCTTATTGAAATAAGATTGTGGTTTAATCATTTAACAAGGTAAACATCACTTATTAGTGGTTTAGAAGGATTAACAACTTTACCAACACCAATGATGGTTCCGCTCTCGTTGCCTCCAAAGACGACTCGGTTCCCATTTGCAATGGGCACCACTCCTGAGAGCAATTGAGCATCACCCGTCATGTGTTTTGAACACCCGCTATCGAGTATCCAATTATTCTTGGAGCTAAATTTGGATTTATTGCTCCGTTTCTTTTTCTTGAGTACCTAAAGATAGAAATATCATTTCATGGTAGCCAAGGTCATTGGGTCCTAAAAGATTAGACCTTTGGAAGCCATGTCCAATTGGACTTAGACTTTCCAATGTAATCATCATTATGCACGACATCCATAAAATAAGAATTCATGTATGCTTGTTTTTCATGCATGTTAGTGTTCTTCGGGCCCCAAATAGTGAATATTTTGGGAGCCCTATTCCTATTGGGAGCATGCATACGTTGTTGATTTCTACGTGATGCATGTCGTGGATATGCATATGGCACATGATGAAATGGTGGTGGCGACATATGATATGATGCATGATGGTAATCATTCATATGATAATGTGGATGAACATATGCATGTGGAGGAACATGTGCGTGAGGGTGTCTTACTTGGTGTGCACATGCTCGTGGAGGTGTAGCATAAAAATCATCATAATTGTGAACCGGTGGAGTAGGATGTGTGTTCCTACGTGGCATAGTATTGGTGTACATAAATGCATGACCCTTCTTTGGAGGTCCACCCAAAGTGGGTTTCTTTCCAAATGGGGATGTGTACGAAGTGGAAGCACCATTGGTAGAAGAACTACCAATGGGGTGTTTGCTCCCACTCGTTGAGGCATCGAAAGTTGGCCTAACAAAGGTAGTGGACGATTTGGATGAATTTCCCATCTTATACCCCAAGCCAATGTGGTGATTGGCCGGAAGTAAGTCATTTAGGATATTATCCAAATGATCCTTACCTTTATTGAATTTATTAATTCGGCCTAATGTGCACTCATACTTCTCGGTGAGAGAATGCATAGAAGCATCCAAAGTGGATACTTGCGATGTGAGTACATAAACACGAGATTTGAGATTCTCATTCTCAATACTCAAAGTTGAGTTTCGAGAAATCAAATCCGACATCTCGCGTTCATCCGATTCCTCAATATGAACATGCTCAAGTTGAGATTTGAGATTTACAATCTCATTTCTCAAGTCTTCAACAACGGTGTCGTTGTTGATGACGATAGGCTTAGGTAAGGTTTGGAGACTAGCTAACTCATCTTTAGTCTTAGTATATCTATTTACTAGTTTAGAATACTTAGACCATATTTGTTCGTTAGCTAATCTAAGGTCATCCAAAGTTACCTCATCGCCTTCATCCTCTCTATCATCGGAGGAGGATTCTTGATCATGTTTCTCTCTAGCCATGAAGCACATGTGTGCTTGCTCCACTTGTTCATCGTCCGACTCTCCACTTGAGGAGTCATCCTCGGAGTTGGTGAATGTGCCGACAAGCCCCTTCTTGTACCCTTTCTTGTACTTCTTTGACTTGTCGAACTTTGGCACCTTCCACTTCTCCTTTTGCTTGTTTTGAGGACAATCCGCTTTCATGTGTCCTGGCTTATTGCATTTAAAGCACAAAGGAGCGGAGGCGTTAGTAGAACTAAATTTTGATTTGTTCTTGAAATTACCTTTCTGGAAGAATCGGTTGAACTTCTTTGCCATGAGGGCAATGGATTCCAAGTCCAACTCGTCTTCTGAGTCTTCATCATCGGTAGATGTAGATGTAGATGGAGCGGCCTTGAACACAATCGCCTTTTTATTTGGCTCGTCTTGCTTCAAGTAAGACTTCATCTTGTCATGTAGCTTTAGTATACTGTCCTTGCGTACCTCATAAGACATCAAGGTACCCATTAGTTGAATGACAGTATATTTACTCATATCGTTACCTTCCTCGATGGCGAAGGTACGCTTTTTCTAACAAGAAGGAAGTCCATCAATGATCTTTGAGACTTTCTCCTTTTGGGTGTAGGTCTTTCCAAGAGTCTCCAACTCATTGGTGATGTCAACGAAGCGAGCATAGTACTCCTTCATCTTCTCACCCTGTTGCATGTGAAATAATTCGTAATCTTTATTTACAACAACGAGTTTGGAGTCTCTTACCCTACTTGTTCCTTCATGCAAGATGAGGAGTGGGTTCCAGATTTGATATGCACTCTTACATGTGCATATCTTGTTGAAGTCTTCGGGCTCCAACGCACATTGCAAGACATTCATTGCCTTAGCATTGCTTACCTCCGCGACGACCTCCGCGGTAGTCCACTTAGCGAAATCTTCTTCTGCGGGCTCGACATACTCCGTCAACGTAGCTCTCCATAGTGAAGCGCTCCGGAGGAAAGTTTTCATCCGGCATTTTCAGTACCCGTAATTGGTACCGTTGAAGAAAGGAGGCCTAGTTGAGGAGTGTCCTTCCATCACCGAAGAAGCTCCTTCACGGTTCCTGAAGGTGCTATAGTCTGAAGGTGGACGAACGGTCTTGTTGTCGTTGGAAGACATAGCTATTAACTTGGATCTGATACCAAATGTAATGCCCTGATAGCTACTGCACAAGTACTAGAGGGGGGGTGAATAATACTTTAAAATAATTAAGAAGATAATTCCCAATTATCTTGCAAACTCAACCAACAATGCGGAAATGAAAATATTGACAACAACAAAATACAATCGCAAACAAATGATATAACGGGTTCGGATCCACCCAAGTCTCCCCGACTTGTTCCCGGTGATCCTACGTCACGAACACCCGGATCCCCTCCGGATACTTGAGTTAGAAACTTCTAACTCAAATTTGCACTATGAAATACTTGTAGAAAACCTCTACAAGATCAAATCATACACAAATAAAATTGTGACTCCCACAAACCGGGATCACACACAACTCTCACAACCGAGAGTAAAACTTGCAATATCAATGTAGTTGAAATAAGAAATGCTTACCAATAAAATCCTATGCCTTGAGTAAAACTTACAATATTAGGGCAAGGAGGATTTTGAGGAAGAAGAAGGCACCAAACCCTAGATCCAAGAAGTTGACCAGCAATGGAAGCCTAGGGAGGAGTTGGTGACCTTGAATCAAGCTCTTGGCTTGAATGGCTCACAATCAATGAATCTCTCTTGAGGAATAAGAGTGAGTGAGAGATTCTTGTGAGAAATGAAAGCTTGTAAGATGAGAATAAATGCTTCTCTTTAATTCTCTAAAATGCAATTAATATCAGCCTTGAATGCTTAGCAAGAAGCCCTTCAAGTATATATAGGATAGAGGAAAGAGAGAGCAAAAATCGTGGCATTTAATGCTCCAACGGCTCTATTCTGAAGCAGTCTAGTCGGTCAAAGAAGGATCACTGACCGACTAGTTTCTCAATTAGTCGGTCGGTGATTCAACATGAACCGACTAATTGGAGAACAACCAAAAGAGAAAGTTCAGACAATAAAGAACTAGTCGGTCTAAGAAGACTTGCCAACCGACTAGTTTGACAACTAGTCGGTCGGTGAGTGTTCTTTGACCGACTAATAGTTGAAACTTGATAGGCTGAATTCAAGGAGCACTAGTCGGTCTAAGAACAAATTCCAACCGACTAGTTTCTCAACTAGTCGGTCGACGGTTGTTCTTTGACCGACTAACGATAAACAGTAGCTCAGGCTGTGAAACTGAATACACAACTAGTCGATCTAAGAAGGATTCCAAACCGACTAGTTTGACAACTAGTCGGTCAGTGAACCTTCTTGGACCGACTAACTGTAAACAGTGAATGAGCTGAAAATGATCAAGGCATTCTAGTCGGTTCAAGAAGGATTGCCGACCGACTAGATTGCCATCTAGTCGGTTGGTTCTTCTTCTTGAACCAACTAAGATGCACAAGAAGCCGCGATATGAAGCGTTAAGCTTCGGGAAAGATTCTATGGGCTTCTAATATGATCCTAGCTCTAAGATATGAGCGTTATGAAGATTATAAAGTAAGATCTACTCAAGGCTTAACATTCTACGAAAAGAAGCTAGAAGACAATAAATAAAACTTGACGAACCGTCTTCAAAAGCTTCAATCGAATCTTCTTGCCTTCAATAAAGGTCCTTGAGCTTCAACGAAGCTTCAGGCACACGATCACGCGCTTTGAGAAGTCTTGAGACGTCGCTTTTGATGTTCATAGGAATTTGGCGACGATCTCCATAACTGCGCTCACAAAGAGTTAGTTCACGATATTTATGTTTGTTCATCATCAAAACCAAATCCGGGGAATCAATACTTAACAGGGAGATCTTGGACCAACCACCATGTACGAAGACAATGCTGCCTGCATAGCTCAACTACGAGGTGGCTACATCAAAGGCGACAAGACGAAGCACATTTCCCCCAAGCTCTTCTGGACGCATGAACAACAAGTAGACAACCAGATCGATATCCAGCAGATCCAGTCTTGCAACAACCTGGCAGATCTATTTACTAAAGCTTTACCTCGCAGTATTTTTAGAAAACTTGTATTAGGGATTGGGATGAGACAGTTGAGAGATTTACAAGCCTGAAGCTTGTACACTCCAGGGGGGAGTTAATGTTGGGTTGTACTCTTTTTTCCTTGGCTATTGGTTTTCTCACTGGATTTCCCATAGCCAAAGGTTTTAACGAGGCAACCACATCAACTCTCGATCCAGAAGTATCCACCTCTGATGATATCCATCGATCAAAGGAAGTTACAGAGACTTGTACTCGTTTCCCTTACCCACTGGTTTTTCCCACTGGGGTTTTCATGGCAAAGGTTTTAACGAGGCAAGAACTCTTAACTTAGGATCCATAAGTATTCATAGCCCCATGGTCAGATAAGCTCTACGAACCCTGAAGCGTTCATTACGGCTTACAACAATGGATGGATAAGGGGAAGTGTTATAAACGGGCTTTTGGAGGCCCAATTGGGTATTGGGTATCCAACCATTATGTAACCATATTACTATAAATACAGGGCTATGGGTTCCATAGCCACCAAGTTTACAACAATTTGAGAATTTTTATCAAAATATCTTTTTCGTTGAATAACCTACTACCATTTGTGATATAGAATTGGAAGCTAGTCTTGGCTGAGCTTGAGTGTGTTCGCAAACCACAACGGCAACGCTCCCTCGAAAAAAGGTAAATAGAGTTTTAGCTTTACAATTTTTTATATTCACAAATATATATATTTATTTCGCTAAAAAATTTATATTCATTAATTACCTAGGTTATTGAGTATCCAAGTGGCACTTCAGCATGGATTGAGATTGACACTCACTTTATAATGTGATGAGAAAAAAGTTTTCTATTGAAACATGAGTGACTATAAAAACTCGTGATGGAGCTATTGTGGAAGAGTTCTTAAGGTCACGTAAACCATCCCATCAATGCTATTTTTAGCAACAACACAATGTATTTAGGCGGGCCGGGATGATACTGTTTAGGCGAACAGATAATACAAACAATTGGCTGATACGAAGATCAAACCTTGGTTTGTAGGTAGTCTAAGCCATGTTGACTGTAATGCAATGGGAGGATATTCGGTTAAAACATGGACACCAACAGATGTACCTAATTTCATATTTGATTAAATTGTACATAAGTATAATATTGTCGGAACGTGGTATGTCATCGTAAGACCGTAACCATATCTTATTTTCTACTATAAAGAGATAAGTTCACGGCCTAGAAGTAAAGACGCTGGCTAAGGCTAACTATGCATCAAATGCTTAAGCGATTGATAGATGAACTAAGAGGTAAAGAGGTTAACTGGCATGTTTACATGTAGAAGCAAAGCAAAGCCAAAGCAGTCATGCATCCCTTATGAACTGGCATGCACTTAGAAGTAGACTGATGATTCAAACAATAATGCAGCAGGAGTGCATGTTTTTTCACTTCAAAGGCCTCAGGTGTTCTTTCACTTCCCATCCTTGTTCATTGATTGCCACTCAGCCTTGTTCACGTGAGAATAGCAATTCTCACGCCTTGTGCACTTAGATACTAATGCAGCTAGACAAAAATTGCATCTTCTTTAATGCAGTGAATTAAGCCTTCTTTAATGCAATGTATAATGAGCCATCTAAATCATAGGAATGCAGCTAGACAACGTCTTTCCATTTCCAGCACACCGCTTTGTTCACGTGGGCACTTAGACAAAAATTGCGCTTTCCTCAGGCAGAGCCACGTCCCGTCTTGTCGTCGCGTCCTATCTCCTAACATTCCGTGCATGCATCGAATGGAATTCGGTGTAGATAACACGCGCCTTTTTTTTGTTTTGTTTGGAAACTCTGTCACATCATATAGGACTGGTATGATATTTGATTTGATAAAATTTCCAAAAAAGCAAAAAACGAGATCAACACCGCACTCATTGCGGTGTAGTTAGCAATTTTCTTCTTTTTTTTCTTGATTCATCGGAAAATAATTTTTTTAATAACCATGAGATGACGAAGATGCTGGTAATTGAGAGTTCCTTCCGTTTTACTCCACGCACATACCATCCCGGTGTACATACCAAATTGAGAGTTGCTTCGCGCACCCAACGTTTTACTCCGCACACATATCACTATTTGTAAATAGTGATATGTGCGCAGAGTAAAACGGTCATATGTACACGGGAGTAAAATGGAAAATTTGTAAATAGTGGTATGTGCGCACAGTAAAACAGCGGGTGCGCGAAGTAACTCATTGTAAATTTGTAATAATATTCTCTAAGGATAGAAATTATCTAGGAGACTAGGATGATATTTTTGCAGCTTATTCAAAGATCTTATATTTATGTAAGATGGAATATGCTGGTTGACGTAGAAATTATTACCTTCTCATGCATTATCTCCAAGACATTGATGAAGCTAAATCGACTTTCTGAACGCTATTCGTATGAACAAAAACGTTACTTTGAAGGACTTGCAGTCGTCCTCACCTTCCTTCATGTGGTAGTATGTTATCATAGTATCTGATCTCAGATGTTTACGGGCTCCTTCTGCATTACCAAGATTGACACTAAAGCCAGTAATAATGAGGGCAATGAAGACCGGTAAAGTGCCAGTTAAGTTAAAGAAAATAATAAAATGCAAGAACCAGAACAAAACTAAACGGAAAACACTACAAGGAAATAGGTCTTTGCTGACGAGACCATTACTGACAAAACTATTTGCCATTGGTAAAGGTCTAATTGTACATAGTTTAACTGATGGCATAAGAATCCCGTCAGTGATGGTGCACAATCACTGACGGGAAATATTACTCTCAGTAAAAATCGACTATCGCCGACGGAACCGTCAGCAATCAGGCAACCACTGATGGTTCGTCAGTGCAATTTTGGCAATACGGCAAATTCAATGACGGTAGAGAAAACATCAGTGATAACTTGTCGTTAATGACGGGTGTAACCGTCAGCGAGATTTTATAATATTCTGCTAATTTTATGAATATGTTAAAATAACTTTCACTGACGGCAACAGTTAGTAAAAGTTGGGATATTTTGTAAAAAGTTCACTGACGTCCTGTCAGTAAAGATTACGTCGTTCACGTCATTTCCATTTAAGCGTGTAACCATCACTGACGGGAGATTTATCGTCAGTGCTGGTTGTTTTCAATGACGGCCCGTCAGAGAAGACTCCGAATTATGTCCCCGCGATCGAGGCCACTACGCCTCCTATCACTGACGATCCGTCAATGAAAGTTGACATATATGACGGCCCATTAGTGAAAACCCCTAGACTTTTATAAGAACGTCGTTGGAATCGAGGAGACGCCCAAGTATACTGACGATACCATCAGTACATGCTACTATTACCGACGATACCATCCGTAATAGTCACAAATAACTCCCTGAACTACTCGTTTACGCTTTCTCACTTCTCACCCTTTCGTCTGTCTTCTACTTGGGTGTTCAACTACGGTCGATCGGCTTTCTTGTCACGCGATTGTTGCTCGTTCGGCTTCCCCTTCAATCGGAACTCGCTTGTTTATCTTCCTCTTGTCGTTGTTCAGCTTCTGTTCGTCATGTTTCCCTTGAAATCAGTATGTTGTTGATGCATTGTTTGTCTCAAATATGGCTTAAAATGACTCTGATCGAATACGTATGCATTGCTTGTGTTAAATACGGCTATCTTAGTTTGGCAAGATGGGTTGTTGCGATTGGAGTTTTGTTCTTTTGTTATGCTATTGATGTTTTCGGAAAAATTGGTTTTTTGTTTGAATGAAAGGTTTGCTTGTGGAGTGGTTTGCCTTCTGTGTGTGGTCGGTGTGGATGGTTAGCGGGTCGGTAGTCTGCGTGTGTGTTGTCTATGTGTGCGTGTGGTCTGCGGGTGGGTGGTCTGTGTGTGGGGTATGTGTGGGTGTGGGGTATGTGTGTTTGATATTTGTGTGTGGGGTCTCTCTGTGTTGTGTAATCTATGTGTGTGGGGTAAGTGTGGGGGTGATCTGCGGTTGGGTGGTCTGTGTATAGTGGTGGAGCCAGAAAACTTTCTTAATGGAGGCAAAAACTTAACATTTTTTTTTCTTTTTTGCAAAAAGATAAGGGTACATTCAAAATTCATAATTTAATTGATACAATTTTCTAAGAACAAAATGAAACAAAAAAAATCATAACACAAATAGCCTTTGTTATTTGCATACGAAATGAATTTCAGCTATCTAATACTTTGTAACGCGGAAAGTATGATGGGTAAAAGAAGAAGAATGGAAATTTATGCAACAAAATTCTAGAAAGATTGAATTAGAAATGTTGAAGCAAATAGCCTTTGTTATTTGCATACGAAATGAATTTCAGCTATCTAATACTTTGTAACGCGGAAAGTATGATGGGTAAAAGAAGAAGAATGGAAACTTATGCAACAAAATTCTAGAAAGATTGAATTAGAAATGTTGAAGCATGTACACAAGATTGTAATGAGAAATGGATGAGGTGATCGGTATTGTTTAATTCAAAAATAGAACCAATCGTGTAATCTTGACATCCAGCTGTACCAGTTCGAGGTCGAACTGTGCAACCAATGCCAAAAGGATCCGAATCGAGCAATGCTTCATTGCAGGAGAGAATACTTCATTGTAATCGATACATTCTCTCTGTGCGAAGCCCTTTGCTACGAGGCGAGCTTTGTAGCAAACATCTCATGATTCGACTCACGGCTTCTTGGTGTAGACCCATTTACACCCAATTGCCTTCTTGCCCTTCGGAAGCTCCACGAGATCTCATGTGTCGTTCTTCACCAGTGATTTCATCTCTTCGTCCATCGCACTTCTCCATTGCTTCTGGTCTTCGGATTGCTCCACCTCATCAAATGAGTTTGGAACATTGATACATACTGTGGGAAAAGCAAATGAAACCAACTCCGAGTACCTCACAGGTTTTCTAATCTCATGCCTCGGTCTCGATACTGCAATAGAATCCTTCAACTGAACGACCCTTGAAGACGAGCTATCTCCACCAACTGGGCTTGAGCCACCAACTACACCATTGATGGCCTGGAGCTCGCCTTCTGCTACATCTGGTGTGGGTCGATCTAAGTCGTCGATCGACCATTGTGGAGTATCAGACACGTTGTCAAAAACATGCTTCAATAGTGTCTGTTCGACCTCCACCTTTGGCTCATTCTCCTTCTTCAGTAACCCCGACTCATCAAACGTTACGTCTCTACTCAGGATCACCTTCTTCTGTGTCGGAAACCATAATCGATATCCCTTGACACCACTACTGAAAACCAAGAAGATGGCTTTCTTGGCTCGAGCATCGATTTGTCTTCCTTCACGCATAGTAACTTGGACAGCCTCAAACTCAAAATGATCCATAGTCGAAAACTGGCCTTCCAGACCATACCTCTAAAGAAGGTTTCCTTCCAATGCAGCAGATGGTAGCCGATTGACCAAATAGGTCGCATACACCAGGGCCTCTGTCCAAAACTCCTTCGATAGGTCAGCAGTTGACAACATGCATCGAACTTTCTCCAGCAAGGTTCGATTCATCCTCTCTGCTACCCCCAATCTGCTACGGCGTACCAGCAATGGTGTAGTGTCTCTGAGTCCCTTTCAATTTGTAGAACTTCTCGAAGAGATCTGACCTATACTCACAACTGTTGTTACTTCGTAGACGCTTGATTCTCTGACCAGTCTGAGTCTCGACCAGTTTCTTCCACTCGATGAAAGTGCTAAGAACTTGGTCTTTCGACTTCAGCGGAAACACCCACATCATGCGTGAGAAATCGTCGATGAACCACACAAAGTAGTGTTTCCCTCCCCATGATACCGTCCTAGACGGATCCCATACGTCGGTTGTACGTAGTCATGCACTGCCTTCGTACTTTGGATAGCCATTCCAAATGAAGCATGTATCTGTTTTCCAAACACACAATACTCATAGAACTCAGTGTTCCCGGTCTTGGCTCCCTTTAGTCGACCCCCAATGATAAGCTTCTGCAATGCTTTCATGCTCATATGACGTAGTCGCATGTGCTATAACATTGAGTCGTCCTCCTCAGCCTCATGAGTCAGAGCTGATGTGCCAGCTACGACCAAGCCATCTAAGTAATAGAGGTTGTCTTGACGCTTCCCCGTCATCACGATCATTCCTTCTCAGATCACCCTCAGAGCTCCATTCTCCATGGTCACTCGACATCCCTTGGATTCGAGTGAGCTGAGCGATATGAGATTGCGCCTTAGGTCGGGAAAAAAATGCGCCTCCTCGATGTCTCATGTAACACCATCGCCCATCCTCATCCGTACTGTCCCAACTCCTGCCGTGCTACAGGCTCGGTCATTGTACATCAAGACTATACACTTACTACATTCCCTGAAGGTCGTAAAGTACTCTCGATATGGCGTCATATGGAACTAGCACCCAGAGTCGAGCACCCAACCATATGACGTAACGCCCTCCGAAGCACCAACCAATACATACTCCTCGACCTCAATGCCCTCGTAACGTTGGCAGTTGCGTCGTGGTTCTTCTTCGCCTTAGGGCGGTCTCTGACTCAATGCCATCTTTCTTTACAGAAAGCACATTGGTCCTTTGTCACCTTGCACTGTGGGCCTCGTCTTGTCTCTGGACTTGGATCTGAAATAGCCCCTTTGATCTCCACCCTTCTCATCACTACGACCCCTTACGAATGTAAGAGCGTCGCTCGAAACCCGGCTGCAGGTGTCTGTGTAACGACCCGCTCTCGGGGGCCCGTTACTTATTTGGTTTATTCGCAGGTTCCGCAGTTTACCAGTGAAATCAGCATAGCCACAACTCAGAGATGTATCACAATACTCAAACCAGCGTACAGACGTTATTACAGTCCAAATTAAAGTACAACAACAACCAGCACTCTCTCTCTCAAATACATGAAGAAAGTACTGAAAGGAAATGCGGAAAAGGAAATACACTGTACAACACACACACCAACAGAAAAGTAACTGAAACTCTGCCGCCTCTGGGTCAATGTAGGCCCCTCGAACTCTGGGGCAATCTCCTCGATCATGTCTTCGTCTGCCGGTGCCATAAATGGAACCGAAGGTAAGTCACAACAATTCTAGCGATAGAAAAAGAGGAGTGCACAAATATGGAGCAGTCTATAGTAAACAAGTGCGGAAAGTAAAGTAGGGACAGACAAGCATGCAAGTGCGATAAGTAAAGTACATCTGTCAAGCATGCAAGGGTGACAAGTAAAGTAAAGGTGACCGGGCAATGACAATAGCAATAATGAGAGTAACTGTGCCTATTCTAGTTTGTGACTTATAACGGGAAGTACAATGAGCAACCAAGAGGCCAACTCTTGCCGCGGGTGCTACCCGGGCGAACCAATTCTCTGAGTACTGTGCAATAAACTGTGATCTGTGATCTGTGATGGTTGTCACCGGCACTGTTATGGGTTGCTAGAACCCGCACGGTGACAACAAAGTCTGGACTAGTCGCTCCCGCACTTCCGTAATTATAAGTTACCCCAAAACCCAGTGTCTGTGCAGGTTACCGTACTTAGCAATTTTACCAGTCATTTACTGTTCTTACATTTTTAGTTACAATCTTTCTGTCAAGCAATGTCAATAATCTGTTCAGGTCAATAACTGTTCTGAGACTAGATGTCAAGTCCTATGTTCATACGAGTACACTATCTATATTTCTAAGGGTAGAATTTACTGTGACTTACAATCTTCGAGGTGGTGGTAGTGATCCAGGACTGGATCTAGTGTCGATGCACGAGATTTGCTACCTGTAAACACAAGAGATAACTAGTTAGAGAATACCATATTTTCTTATCTATTTAAGTTGAGTGTCTGATTTTAAAACTGGTTAAAACGGCGATGAAAAGGGTCCTAAATTTTTATATAGACTATATATATTAAAAATAGTTTTACTGCAAGAGAGAATATTTTTCTGACGTCTATAGTAATTTTTATAATTTTTAGAAACTCAAAACTAGCTTAAAAACCCAATTTATTTAAGTGGCGCGTATCTTCCGTAAATTGTTCCGGGAGCAATCCAAGTCGGAATTACTCGAATGAACAGTCAAAACGACCGTCTCGAAGTTTACTTTCACATATAATTTTCTCACGTATTATTGTGAGTGAAAACAGCGAGTTACGATTTTTAGAATGACTTATACCTATTTAAATTTTAGGTTCAAAAAATGATTTTGGGAAAAGTAGGCGTCTGCTCGCAGTGAGACTAGCGCCATTGGATCCGAAATATCGTTTCTGATTTTCCAGAGTTGGTTTCGCATTTTTCTGGTCCCTGTATAATTACTTATGGATTTATAACCATTAAACCCTATTATAATTATTTTAATAATACGAAAATACGAGATTTCCTCGTATTTACGAGTTTGCCACTGCGAGTTCTTCTCGCACCCACCGTTTACCTTCGTCGGAGGGGGAGGCTTTGGCGGCGGTGGCCGGAGGGGAATTCGGGGGTCGGCGGCTCAGGCGATCGACGGCGGCGGCGTGGGCGGTTGACGGCGGAGCGGCGACGGCGGGGTGGCAGCGATCGGGACAGAGAGAGAGGCGGAGCGGGAGGGGGGCTGTGCGAACCGGCGGGGGGTGGCAGCGGGGGTGCCGGCGAGCGGCGGGGCAGCGCGGCGGGTCTTGCGGCGTTCGACGGCGGCGGGCGCTGCTGGGGCGTGCTTCGACGGCGGGGCCGTGGGCTCGGGCGGCGCGAATCGGGGCACAGGGCGGAGATCAAGGCACGACGGCGCAAATCGGGGCACAGGGCGGCGTCGTTTGCAGCGAGGCGAGCGGGGGCTTTGGGAGGCCGCTGTCGGGGCGGTGGAGCCGACCGGAGACGAGGGCGGGGCGGTCGTCGGGGCCGGCGGATGGCCGGAGCGAGGGGGAGAGAGAGTGTGAGAGAACGAGGGAGAGGGTGAGGGAGGCTGTGAGAGAGATGGAGGGAGAGAGAGATGCGGGATAAAAATTTCGTAATGCCCTGTATTTTGCACCGTAACACGGAGAAAGAGAGTGAGGGGGTTACTGTGTGGGATAATAAAGTGAAGCTGGGAGGGGGGTTTAAATAACTATTAGTAAATGGCAAACTAGTAATTAAAGGGGGAGACCAAATTGATTAATGGGATGGTTGAACGTTGGATCTGAAATGATTCAGATCCAACCAACCAAACGGTGGTTTAAGAGGGTGGTTGGGGGATTAAGGGGAAAGTAATAGTTAAAAGTTAATTAGTAATTGTAATTAGTGAAAACCGGAGGGATAGAAACTCGTTTTCACAAAGGACTCCGAAAAATTACGAAAACATACCCACGGGATCGTATCGTCGCGAGGATCGCGAATACAAGATCCGTTCTGGGATTTGAGCTACAGAAGTACAGGTTTTTGGCCAAAACGTTTAGGAAACGGGTTTGCGGGTTCTCTATTGAAATGATATCAGAAAATTATGAAATTAATGTGGGAAGCCCTAAATGATAATAGGATGCTACTGTAGAAGTTTGAAAACGTTTTGAATACGTTTGAATAGAAAATAAATTCGTCTAATCAAAACGGTAATTTTGGGAGATGAATTTTAACAGAAATGTTTCGGGCATTTGAGGAAAACTGAAATTGCTGAAATAATATATGATAAGTCTAGTGCTCTAAAATATTTTTCTAAGAATTTTTGAAATCAGTTTGTAGAAAATTCTTGACTAACATTTATAAAGTAAAATTTATTCTTAAAAAAATACGTAGAAATACGTAAATTGAACTGTTGAAAATACAGGTCGTTACAGTCTGCATCATTCTTCCTGAACTCGTTGCTCGTCAGGACATTGGACACCTCTTCAAATGTGATCGATTCCTTACCATAGGTAAGAATCGTCACCAAGTACTCATACTCGATGGGTAGAGAGTTGAGGAGAATCATCTTCTTGTCTTCATCGTTGACCTTCACGTCGACGCTCTTCAGGTCGGTAAGAACCTTGTTGTAGTAGTCGAGGTGTTCCTATATAGAAACCACCTCGGCTAACTTCAAACCGAAAAGATTCTTCTTCAAGTGTAGCCGGTTCTCGATATTCTTCTTCATGTACTTGTCGCCGAGCTCTTTCTAGAACTTGCTTACACTTGTCTCCTCCATGTGGGCTGCATCCCAATGGGCTCCCTTCGACTGATCAACCTTCATTCTTTGTCGATCGACCGAAGTGCCGAGCCTTGCGTACAAGCCTTCATCCTTCTAGCCTTCAAACGACCGATCGATCGAACACGTACTCTAACCGCGTTACGACCCATCGACCAAATGTCGAGAGTTCGAACCTCTGACTCGAACTGACGACCGAACGACCAACTGCACTGTAGAAGCCATGGATTGAGGTTTCGGCCGAAACCAAGAGGTTTCGACCGTTTCGGATCGGTCTCGGAGGGGACCGATCCGAAACCCCTCAAATTTCTCGGTATCGGCCGAAACCGC
This sequence comes from Scilla litardierei, assembly GCA_030789695.1. Classification (NCBI taxonomy): domain Eukaryota; kingdom Viridiplantae; phylum Streptophyta; class Magnoliopsida; order Asparagales; family Asparagaceae; genus Scilla; species Scilla litardierei. The sequence continues at coordinate 34,503,549 of CM061132.1, read as the reverse complement.
CCAGTTTCGACCGGTTTCGATCGAAACTGGGCGGTTTCGACCGATACCGGCCTTCATTTTTAGGGTAACAGCAAAAGAAAAAAGAAAAGAAGAAGAAGAAGAAGAAGCTGCAGCAGCTACAACATCATAACAACAAAAAAGAAAAGAAGAATAATAATAATAAATGAAGAGGAAGATCAAGAAGAAGGGGGACTTACCGGATCTCCAGCGGCCGCCCTCCAGCCACCGTCCATCGGCCACCCTCTCCCTCTTTTTTTCCAACGATGTGCTGGCTGGAGGGATGGGGGGAAGAGAGAGAGAGAGAGAGAGAGAGAGAGAGAGAGAGAGAGAGAGAGAGAGAGAGACTAGTTGCAGTTGCGTTTATTTAAACAAAAAGCAAAATGAGTGGCAAACTTGCAAATAAATGTTAAATGTTAAATGTTAATACAGATGTGTAAATTGAGCTCAAATCAGACTTTTTTGCTATTCAAACTTGAAAATAAATGCTAGCTCACTTCTTTTATTTACAAGTTTGCCATTCTATTTATAGCATCATGTGATACATTTAGCCTAATGTGTAAAGTGAATAGCTCTTCCTAATTATTTTTAATTTTGATAGTATTATACAAAATTGTAAATACGTATTAATCATACAAATTTGATAGTATTTGTCTATTTGATAGTATTTGATTAATATTTTAGTTAAAATATTTGATGTATTTGAGAGTATTTGATACTAATTGATAGAGTTTTAAGTATTTAAAATTACCGATACAGACGAACCGAAACTCACGTGCGAAACCGTCGAAACGGACGATACCGATACCGAAACCTAAATTTTTGGAAGAGCGAAACCGAGACCGAAACTGAGACCTCAAACCTTGGTAGAAGCCACATGCCCAGCATCCTCATATCTGACTTGTGCAGAGTCAGATAGGTTGAATCCAGGCGCAGACGAGTTACCTTTGCACAAGATAATTTGTCTGCCATACAACTGCTTCTCATGCACCGAATCGAGCCAACTACTCCACAGACGAAATACTGAATATAAGATGTCAGCATCAGGTCCTCTTTTATTAGGTTTGTCATCCTTATAGTTATTTGCAAGAAAGCAATATTAGGGACTGATGCATAACACCCAACCGAAAGGCTAGCGTGTAATTATGTACACACATGTAACATGTAATGGATCTAAATGAATCTAATGAAGTGAATATTTGCACATATATATGCAGCTGTCTTGCCATTAGGGCAAAGTCAAAAGCATACATACGTGAACTTACCATATGTCTTTTTTATTTTTGCTATTTTGCAGTATTAACAATAGTTCAGTTGAAACAGCTCTCAGATAATTAATGTATCTTCTATGCTGTGTTATTCTAATTGTTGCAACAACCACTTTAAAAGCAATTCTAATTTTTTTTTTTTTGAATACCAAGTAATGTTCTTTAACTAGCTACACACATCCTTCAACATATCTATATTCCTTTTGTTCTTCCACACACCATTTTTCATGATAAATCAGGGTGGTGATCAGATAATCGGCACGAAGATGAATCGATCCGATTTCATCGATAAAGGCATCCTCTGTACGTCGGCGTCCAGTAATCAGGCCCGGTGTTCTCGCGATAAGCCTGAGGGGTGCAAGATACAGGCACTAGGCACAGCCCTCTACTCCTCAAATCAAGCTTCGAGTCTGCCTTGTCCTTTCTCTCGGTGATTAAGATTACCTTGTTTGCGCTAGACTTCAAGTATGGATCACTGAGCAACTGCAAATGTGGCAATGTGCCGGGTTATGTACAATTTTGTTTTGTTGAATATTGTGACTAACACTTACCTGTACTTGCTCCTGCAAGAATCTGATGTAGTTGATGGCTTCCAGCAGCACTGAAGCAGTGTCAGTCTGAAACAAAATCATATTAGCAGCGAATTTTCGTAGTCGTGATTCATAGACAAACATGTTCGGGTTATTTTCTACCTTTCCAAAAGGCGACACAATTTGCTGGAGAGCAGTGATTTTATCCCCCAACTTCACTTTAGGTGGCTGTGCCTGTGTCTGTTGAGTCTCATAATTAATCTCTAAGAGGGCCTAATAATATTTTTTTTGAGCATAATAATTAGTACCTTGATAGAAGAGGCATTTGAGCTCTCATGTCTGGACTTCTTGAACATCGTCTCTGAACCGTCTTCGGATCTTTTCTTTTTCCCATCGCCTCGCCCACCTCCCTTTGCCTGCAGGCAATGCAGCAGATGAGATCGTGAAGTGCTTAACGAGGAGAGAATGGAACTAGTTTCATTCTTACAGTCGAAGTCCGAGGCTTGTTCAAACAGGCGCCGAGCCCTATCATCGAGTTGTGCAGGCTCACCTGGTACCCAAACGGAGCTCCGATTTGATCTTGGTGCGACGGCATGTAGCCCGTGCATCCGCTGCCCGGGTACGACGGTGGCACGGGGAGTTCGTGTTTGATTTGGGACAGCGTGAAGTTGCTGGTCGTTGTGTTGGGGGGTGCGATGGACCAGTTGCTGACCAGATCCGATAGGTTGGCCAGTCGCTCGGGCTCGATCATGGCCCCGTTGTTGTAGCTGCTGCCGAAAGTAGGGGAATGATTCGCAAACTCCCAGCCGCGGTCTAGTTTCTTTAAGTAATTGCATGCTGGGCTTTGGGAGGACAATACTTCGAGGAAACTCTCTCCACCGTCATGGCCGTGGTGCAAGTGATCTGCTCCGCCATTGCCCACGTTACTGAAAATAGAAATCGTGAATACATGAATCAACAACACACAATCAAAACATCCAAGCGAGCTCTAACCATGCATCTATGTACTTACAATAGAACTTGGCTCCACATGTGATTCTCCGCCGGCTCCCCCGAGAGATCAGCCGACGACGAGTCCATGCTCGATGCGTTGGCGAACGAGGCGGTCGAGATGTTGGACATGTCTGGATCCTCGCAGGATGAGTTCGGGTGGGGCTGCCATGTGTTCATCGCGTTCCAAGATGATATAGGATTTGTGTGAATCTCCCACCAATTTGGCGTAGGGGAAGAGCTGGCAACTGATGCTTCTGAGCCTTGTTGAGCCATGAAAACAGGCTGGGAACGGTGTCTCTTTGATCGTGTTGGGGGCAAGCTAGGGTTTTTATGGAGGCAGTGTACATGATGTGTTCGTGTGTTTGTATGGGTTGGATGATCATTTTTGTAATATCTTAAATTTTGGAGGACGGGACAGCAAAGCATATGCAGAGAGCTAGCCCTCGTGTTCTTTCCACTGAGATTTAGGGGCTGAAGTGGTGGGTCATTCTTGCAATTGTTTCGTTGTTGGATCATGAAATTAACATTAATTTATTGATTAGCAAGGGCTTACTCTTTATGAGCTGCTTTTTAGTATACCGTTTCTTTATGCGACAAATGATCTTTCTTTCTACCCATCTCAGTCTCTTTTCTTGTTAATTAGCACGAACCAAAAGAAAAAGCTCCCTCTTTTCTTAAAGCCATACTATCGCACTGCTAGCGAGTTCTCCCTTTAGAGACAATTATTTCGTTTGAAGGAGGCAATGTGCTCTACGTAACCTAAGCCAAATCATTTGTCTATAAAATATCATTTTACTTGTATATGTTGTTGACATGTTGTAGCATCAATGGTCATCATTTTCGTTGAAAAGAATGTGTAGACTTTCGCCATAGAATTTTTATTAGGCCAATGACTTCTACTATCACAGTAGTCCCTTGTACTCGAATTGAGATCGTAGTGCTCGCCCTTTTAACGTCGACAGCTACATGTACACTAAAAACGAGGATGATCTTCATATGCTCTGAAGTAGATAAAATGTTGGCTGATGGGACTGCTTGTATGTTGACAGTAAACCCTAACCCTAATTCCCAAAACCATGGCAAGGAACACTAGGGCTAGAATATACCCATCAAAGCAAATATGATTCCCATGTCAGAAAAAGGCTTAAACCTTCAGCAGTGGCTGGTGGCAGTCTTTTCTCAAGGCATGAATCATGAGGATGGGGCTTTAAAGTGCATTGCTATATACCTAGGGCGCAAATTAAGGGTGCTAAATTGAGGCTAAATGTAAAAGGAAAGTGACAGTGGGTTTTGTTGGTGGAGTAATAGATTTCAAGGATGCAATCGATTGCATGTCAAGTTGATTCTAGGAATAGTTCGATGGGCCTCAAATGTGTAAAGAAAAAGATGTGTTCAGCAGCATTGTGCGCAGAAAGCGACATGGCTAGGCTAAGGTTATATAGTTAGTGATGAATTAGAACAGTGATTCTTCTCACAGTTCAACCAAGTGATGGATTAGTAACAGCGAAGGCTTTTGACAAACGCAAATTGCAGTCAACCCTTTAGCACGAATCGCTGTTACCCACTGAACTTGTCGTCAGAATGGAGACTATCTTTGTATCAGAATCTCATGGGAATCTGGATGCAGTCTAATCCCAATCCTTGCTACTTTCGCATAAACGAAACGAATGCACGTGAGATGCTTATGACATTGCATAACAAAGAGGAGTCCGACGTGTCTCATGGGCTTAATCTAAGTCACTCTCTAAAGGGACACGCGTGCATCTTTAGTAGATATCAATCGCAAACATGTCTTTAACCGAGATCAAATCAATCTAACAAAGTTGAGCTATTGATCGATCCAAGACTCAACAAAAAAACTAAAATGCCCATGTCCAAGGGTTGATGATAACACCACATTATCCTGCCTACTCGATTTTCCTTGCTTCCATTATGTGTTTCCTTGGCAAAGGACTGTGGTCCAGCGGCATTTACCTCTGCTTCTCAGTGGGCCAACCAGTGATCAATCTCTGGTGGACGCGGAACGCGCACGCGCCTTGAACCAGCTTTCCGATGTATCAAAAAAATGTGTCCTATTCGACTAATAGGATAACGATCTATTATACAAAAGAGGGATGATTGATGGTGTTTGTCCTACTAGGACAAAAGAGTGGATAGAGTGGTGGCCTAAGTTTGGCCATCTCATCATGGTGGGGTGGGTTGAGAGTTGGGTGAGGTTCTTGGTGTTGTTGTGGAGCACCAATGAAAAGCCTCCCACATTCTCCTTATTAGCCATGCTTGCCATTGCCTAGAAAACCCCCATCTCTCCCCTATTTTACATGCTCGGCATTGGTCATTTTTCACTTTGCCTCCCAGTGTTTTTTACGTTTTAGCCCCTGTTTTTTTCCCCTTTTACCCTCCGACGATACCCACACATACCCTTGCTTCTCTCTCCTTTTCTGCTGCCCGCGGCCCCCGCGGATTTTTCCTTGGGTTCCCGTGGCTTATTTCTAGTATATCTATATACATGCTTCCAAGATCAGGCTACTGTGACGCCTACTTCCACTCGGACTCCCTTTCCGAATACTTGGCTTTCAGGCTCGTCGACGGCCACCACCACCCACACATTGGGCTCCCTTTGCCATCTGATATCCACATAAATTACTTGTTCTTATTCTAATGATCACAATAACTTAATATGATCCCTGGAGGGTGAGTGTGAGATTGGCTAACTTTAATTAGGTCGAAATATGAAGCTTACCTAAACAAAACGAATGTCGTGACACGGATGGCAATCTCCTCCCCTTTCTTTAATCCCTCAGCAAAACTTTAGCCCCCCGTGGTGTTTCGCTCTCACAAGATTATTTAACTCGCAATTCTTCTTCTATATGAAAAGTCGAAGAAACTCGAGATCAATATCCTAATTACGTGTGTCTAAACATAATTCGATCAAACATCCATCAATAGGGAGGATTCAGCTTTGGCCGACTACGTACAAAGACAAACGACAATTGAACTCTCGATCGAAACAGTTAACACCATAGCGCAAGCAGTAGCTTTCATCTAAGCTCTCTCGGGCATCAAAAAGCTAATTGCCTCTTAAAGGGCTTCTCTAACGTAAGGCCATTATCTCAGTTAGTGGCCACATTTCGTCGTGTAGCTCGGAGAGAAAGCTCAAAGCAACTCGGAAAGGAGCGAAGGTAGCTTGTCATTTGAAATATAAAGAGAGAAGAAAGATGATGAAGTGTTGCGAGTCTACATCACACTTTGGTTTTTGGGAGTAGGCCATTGGGGATGATGATGGATGACAAGAATAGCTTCTCAAAAGGGGTTGTCTAATTGTGAGTGGTGAAGGGGAGAGAGGTCATGGTGAGGGTTGACGAGGATCTTGGAAACCCACAGCCCACAGGGTAGAGCAAATGTCAACGGGGGTGGCTGCTGCCTTTTTGGTTGAATTCGAGAAGAAACGGGGGACTGGAAATCGATGGGGCTGGGAGATGGGAGAGGCAAGAGTCAACAAGGTGCAATGTTAATGGAGTGGACGCCAGTACTGCAACTGTGCACGTATCTTTGTCTCCCCTTTGAGTTGGGCGAGGAAATATAAACCACCTTGCATATATAGACTGTGTACCCACCTGTCCGAGGAAATATAAACCACCTTGCATATATAGACTGTGTACCCACCTGTCCTTGTTTTTATTTTATCGGAGGTTGTTGTATACACCGAAAATTCGGTGGAGGGATGTGACGATTTTTCAAAAAAAAGGAAATAGGGTAGGAGAGATGGTGCTTGTAAAGTGACAAATCAATGATTTGCTTTCCATTTATGGTAAACATTTCCATCTTTACGCCGACTTTTTCGGTGTATACAGTTGCACTCATTTTATAATGCAAGGCCACATTTCTTTGGGGGAAAATAAAAGGATTCGTTTTTGGCGGTCTAAAGGTTTTGTTGCTCGCGGCTGTGGTGGATGTAGCGGTCTTATCAGAGGATTTTTAAAAAAGGAATATTGTTGATGATACAGCACTGGGCAGACTTAATGATCACTCGGTTGTTTATTTGAGCGGACATGACCAAAAGCCCAGTAAAGCTCACTGCTTTGGCCCAACAGCCTAGAGGTCCTCACGTGAGGCCGACCGTTTCTTCATTTAAGATGATAGCCCAGCTGTCCGTTGGGCTCCTTCATTTAAAGCATATCAGCTCAGAATGAAGGTATTTAATGACTCACCATTAAGCTCGTTATCAATGACGACAACTCAGGCCTAAGGCAATAAAGAAATTTAAAAGCTCGTACATTAAGGAATTGTCTGTAAGTAATCTCTCGGACAAAGGGAGGGAGGACAATTTCTGAGAACAAAAAAAGTCAAGTACTCTTATACTAGTATCTGCTCTACTTAAAAATTCTACTTTTTCCCCATACGTCGATACAATAACTATCGGTAGATCTCCCAACAGATCGGCGACTTAAGCATCAGAGGGATTAGGTCAGACCCCAGATCCGACCCTCCCTTACGAGCTCTTCATGTTACAGGAAGCTGATGCTAGCCGGGAAATAGCTCGGACTTGGCTGAAATAGCTCGGATTGAAGTCTATTCAGCCAGGGGTCAGCTTTCCACATACCCAGTCAGCTAGCTGTCAACGTCATCATACGCCAGATACTGCAACCATACCATCATCAATAATCATCCAACAATATTTCAGTGGTGAGAAAATACAAGTAAACATTTGGCACCGTCTGTGAGAAATTCGAGTTGACATCCACGACTTAAGCCATACTGACGATGACACGACCCACTTATCAAGGGCCTGAAAGGCAAATTACCGTAGGGACGGCAGATGTTACGCTGCACCCCGTGGATCCCAGTTCTTCCACTCATGAAATGTCTCAGCCGTAATTAGGGACTTTGGAGCAGTTCCATGCGTTCTCATGGGAAGCGAGCGTCAATATTCAAGCACTAACTACCGTGAGAGAACGATTGAAGAATTTGCAGCCTCAAACAATCGCGAGTCGGCCCACCAGTCATTCCAACTCCTTCTCAGAAACACACAGAAGTTCCATCCACCATGCCAGTGGGCTAAGAAACTGTACCTCCTAATCCGAAACGACGGTTCACCATGCCTTCTTCCCCACAGCAACAACAACAGTGCCTCATCTCCCCTAGTCTTGAAGGAGCTCAAGTCAGTGAGATAGTGGGCCACATCTCAACTACATCCGGTCTCAGGGGCCCGTGGCCCTCACTTGGTTGAGCTGAGGACCGCCGCCCTACTCTGGTTGATGATCGACATAGAGAGATCCATCGTGGGTGAAGTAACAGCCCTCATTGTAGGTCTCACATAGGCCTCTAGAGGAAAGCTTGGAGAGATAACCTCCGCCATCTTAGCTCTTCCAATAGCTCGGATGAGGATCAATGCGACTCTTCTAGTGCTTCCATTTGATGACTCAAGAGATGCAGGCACCGAGGTGATGTACGATGACATCGCTCCTCGTTATCGAGCTCAGATGAGGAGCAAACCCCATTGAAGAAGAGAATTAGCTCGGCCCCCCAGCTGCCCAGATTCAAGACCTAAACAAATATGATGGCTCAGGCGATCCGCATGAACATGTCCAAGACTATAAATGAGTGATGGAGATACAAGGGGCCGATGACTCCCTCCTCTCTCAGGCTTTCCAAACAAGTCTAAGGAAGGATGCAAAGGAGTGGTATAATGTACTTTCCATTCGGTCTATCGGGTCGTTCAAGAGCTTGGCCCAAGTCTTTTGCAAACAATTCATGTCAAGAAGAAGGACGAAGAGAAGCTTGGACCACCTATTCACCTTTGTGCAGAAATAAGGGGAGACATTAAGAGGCTTTCTGAAGCACTTCAATTCAGAGAGGCTGAACGTCGAGAGCTACAGTGATGACCATTGATGCACTCAAGAAGGGGTTAGATGTGAAGACTTGATGAAATCTATGCATCATAAATCGCCCCGCAGGATCAGCTCCTTATCAGAGCAGAGCAGTATATGATGGTAGAGGAGGTGATGTGCCAAGTTCGATGCTCTTCTATATCTTAAGTGATTGGGGCCACATGAGGCTGATCATCCGAGAGATCCATGAAGGCCACTATGGAAATCAATATAGAGGGAAAAGGATCGCTCTGAAGGCCTTAAGATATGGCTATTTTTGGCCCACTATGGTCGATGATACAACTGAGTATGTGCAAAAATGTCCGGATTGTCAAAAGTTTACAAAGCACAGCTCAGCTCCAGTAGCCGACCTAGTTCTAATTATCAGCCATGTACCTTTCGCCAAATGGGGACTCGATATATTCATCCATTCACCCCTGCAAGTAGACAACGGAAGTTCTTGGTCGTAGCTATGGACTACTTCAAAAAGTGGATAAAGGCCGAGCCCTTGGCTTGCATCATATGGAAGAACATCAAGAGCTTTGTCTGAAAATCAATCATCTCCTTGTTCAGCATCCCTCGATTCACAGTCACTGACAATGGACCATAGTTTGACTGTGCAGGCCTCAAAGAGTTCTGTTCATAATGGAAGATCAAACTGCATTTTGCCTCCGTAGCTCATCCTCAGACCAACGGATTAGCGAAGGCCGCCAACAAGTGCATCTTGGAGCCACTGCGGAAGAGGAATTGGAGATTTCCGGGGTACATGGCCAGAAGGGCTTTCAGTGATACTCTGGCCATACATAACGACCTATAAGGATGCCACAGAGGAGACACCTTTCATGCTCGCCTTTGGAGCAGAGACAGCAGTCCCGGTAGAGGTCAGTGAGGAGTCACTTCATCTCAAACACTTTGACGAGGAAAAGAATGTGGAAGGCCTCAAATTGAATGCAAAGCTTGTTGATGAGGTATGAGACCGAGCGCTCACAACTATCATCTGACAGAAGCATCGGGTAGATTGGTACTATAATTCCATAGTTAGAGGCATGAGCTTCCACCTTGGTAACCTATTCATGAGGAAGGCAGCATTCTCTCTGGAGATCATTCGTCAAGACAAGCTCGTTGCCAAGAGGACCGCTTATGCAGCCGTCCTCGCGGGCGAATCTAGCTAGACGATCGGGGATCACTCTTAGCCGATCTCGCGGGCTGATCTGGCTATATGATCGAGGGCCGCTTACGTAGCTGCCCTCATAGGTTGAACTAGCTATACGATCAGGGATCACTCTCATCCAACCTTGTGGGTTGATCTGGTTATATGATCAGTGGCCGCTTACGCAGCTACCCTCGCATGTTGTTCTAGCTATACAATCAAGGATCACTCTCAACCGACCTCGTAGGCTAATCTAGCTATACAATTAGGGGCTGCTTATGCAGCCACCCTTACTAGCCGATCCAGCTATACGATCGAGGATCACCCAACCATGCATATAGATCTGGTTATACGATCAGGGGCCACTGGCGTAGCCGCCCTTATGGGCCGATCTTGCTATACGATTGGAAAACACTCTTAGCTAACCTCACGAGCTGATCTTACCATACAATCGGTCGTTGTTTAGGTAGCTGCCCTCGCGGGCTGATCCAGCTATACGATCAGGGATCATTCTCAAACGACCTCACTGGCTGATCTGGCCATATGATTGGGGCCTCTTACGTATTCGACCTCATAGGCTGATCTAACTAGATAATTCGTAGCTGACCTTGTGGGATGATCTGGCTATACGATCAGTGGATGCTTACACAACCACTATCTTAGGTTGATCTAGCTATACAATCGGGGACACTCTTAGTCAAACTCACGGGCTGATCTGACTATACGATCAGGAACTTCGAGATATCAAGAAGCGGTCGATACCTTTTATTTTGAATAAATGTATCGAAATGATGTTTTAAAACAACGATTGAGCGATTGTCGCTCATAGATTTTGTGGTGAACAAGCTTTATTTCATTCTGGATGAAATTATGGATATCTTGGGAATATATGCTCTGGTTAATAATGTGATTTGTTATGAATGGCTGGTTAAATTGCTATGTATGGCTACCTATTTTGGTGTATATTTTTCTGAGCTGTCATGGATGTTTTTAAGTTAATGAGATTAATCTGAACAGTCAGTATATATATGTAAATATATTTCTAATCCTTAGTAACTAGTAAGTCCCATAAGGGTATAAATTAGATGTGATTAGATGTGATCCTAATGATATGCACAATGAGAATAGTTCTCGTTGGGCTGCAATTAATGCTGCTTAGTTAGAAGATTAATGCAGTTAAAAGGAAATAAAAGTGTTGGATTTTTTTTGACTGAGTAAGTTGTCATCAAGACTCTTATTAACGGATCTTGATATGACTTATTCGTCAAGTCAACCTGACACTGATACATTCCACTTTGATTTAGCACGAATGGGCTGGTTATGCTTAATAAATGTTCTAAATAAGATTTAGAAATTTAAGTTAAAGCATTTAACCAGACGGTTCTCAAAGTCAGTGGGAGCGAGCATATTACTTAGTTCAAATTTTGTGAATAAGTAAAAGCTCCAAATTATAAAACCATCTATATATGACATCAAGTCAAAAAGGTTTTGATTGAGTCAGAGATATAGAAACTTTAGTGTCATTAATGTATTGGACATAATTGACACTAGGATATTTGGTATATAAAAATGACTGACTTGTAGGAATGATAAACATTACATCAAGTTGTGTATGCTAATCGTTAGCTATACAAGAAGAGAAATCATTGAATGAGATCCAAAGATGGTTTCGAAGGATCAACCATGTGTGATCAAGTGATGTAATAATAATAAGACTCCATTAAAATGCATAATAGATACGCGTTAGTAGATCCATTCTTAGGTTTGACATATGAATGTCCAGTGTGATTAATATGCTATAGCGGTATGAGATACTGAGATAAATAGCCTAAGTGTAAGTGGGAGATGTAGGAAAATGTATGCCCTTGAGGCATTTATCCTAAGATAAACATCTTGTTCTAATAATTATACTGTATCAATTGTCCTAGTATAAATTCTATGAATTATATACTTAGATAATTTCCTTAGACTTAAAGTGAGGTCATCACGTATCTAGATGTAGATCTAGATTGTGAGAAGTGAATGACCGATAAGAACTTAAGTCTTAAACGGTTCATGGTCATAGATGTGTCGAGAATAGGGTATCGGCACATCGGATAGACCGTTGTGTATTTGTCTTACCTTAAGGGTAATAATGATCTCATAGTCATTCGGCCTGGTGAAGTCGGAGATAAGGCACAGGTGCTCATTGGAGAATGAGTTCACTGAACGACCAACTTAGAGTTATTAAATGGTTAATCTTTAACTAAACTGTCAATAATAACTCGATAGTGATGATAGGCAAGCTGGTCCTTAAGACCTGAAGTCATTTATACAAACATGTTCGTGAATAGTGTCACTTAAATCTATGACCTAGCTTCAAGGCTAGGCTTGCTGAAAGGTCTTAGGTTGGGTGACACTTGACGCATACGAGGTAAGTAAATGACTAAGATGGGATTCGTCTCTTCCGTTAAAGAGGAAGTTAGTGTTACAGGCTCAGTACGGTCTTTATGTTAATCCTCAGCCGGGGTACATTGTAGGATGTACAATATGTATATAACAAAGACCGTTGTATACTGACCGATCCTGGCAAGTGGGATTGACGATTAACCATACCCTAGGCCAAGCAGCGACACATTTATGAAGAAGACTAAAACTGCGGTATTCATCACTGACACAGTCAGAGTGATCCCGACGACACTTTTTGTCGATGGGTCAATCACGTAAGTATGATTCTGAAACAGGGACGATACCTGCTGCTCGTGGTCACTGTCGTCTAGGTACTTTGAGTCCCAACCTGTAGTAAGGTCAGGCTGTAGGGTCTCACACCGAGTAGTATTCACATCTTAGTAATAGGAAGAACTTTAAAGATGAATGCATTCAATGCAATGGAATAATTTAGTTCACAAGTCAGTTGTGAGATTAAAACAAAAGGAGTTTAGCATTTGGGATTGAAGAAGACTTCCTGAGGAATCCACAGGAAAAACCCGCATTGGACTCGTAGCTCAAACGAGCCAAGAAACACGAAAACAGCAGAAAGGGGCCAAAGTGGGTCAGTCCCACTTTGGAAGGTAGGCCCACCCGCAAGGGAAAGCGGGGCCCGCCTGCTAAGGTGGGCGGGTGCGCCCTCTTTAGAAGCGGGGCCCGCCCGCCGGGTGGGCGCGCCCGCTGCTGTAGCATGGCCAGTCCGCTTGGCAGGCTGGCGCACCTGCACGGCCCAGCAGGGGCCAGCCCGCTGTGGCCCGCAGCGGGGCCTGCCCGCTAAGCAGGCAGGCGTGCCCGCTGCGCCCGATTGCGGGCGCCCGCCCGCAAGCCTTAGCGGGCGCGCCCGCGACTTAAGGGCTGTTTTCTTAGGTTTTTTTTGAAACCATTGACGACGGCTACGAACTGCGATTTTTGCTCAACTTTGAGCAATTGTTTGAGGGGTCAAACGAAGTCGGAATTCGTCATCGTTTGTTCCTACGTGTTCAAAATTTGAAGCTCTTCGAAATGATAAGTTGTATCATCTTTGAAGATCAATGATGAGGGAGATTTAATTAGTTGAAGTTTGCCCTTTGAGAAAGGTTTACTAACTTAATTAAATCCCTCTTTCACTCATTAGTCCCACATTGCTCGTGCGACGAGCAAGGGGGTCCGGCTCCCTATATAAATAAGGGTACACGCCCCTTGGAAAGAATTGCACCAAGTCTCCGATTCGAGAAGCTCCTGATTTTTGAGCACGCTCGATCGACGACTTAATTATTCCTCTTTTTTCTTCCTATCCTCCAATCGAGTCCTAGCAAGATAGCGAGGAGGTTTGGATCTGATCCAGAAGTCTCTGACGTGGATCTGCTCAAGTGAAATCTTCTTTGGCAAGTGGTTGGCTGGGAGACGGGTGTCGGCTCGCTTTGGGTGGATCGGTTCGAGGGCGCAAGGCGGCTCAGCTTCGGGGAGCGAAAGAAGGTGGTTCGGTATATCTTGCCTGCACCAAGGCAAGATTCCGGGTATGTAATTTAGTCGCTTTTTAGTTTTATTTTTTATATTATGTCGTTGTAGCTTAGAACCCTCTTGGGGTGGTCACTTAGAACCCTCTTGGGGTGGTCACTTAGAACCCTCTTGGGGTGGTCAGATCCACCTCAAGTCGGCATAGATCCTGGCTAAGGGTCTGGCTTCCTTAGGGCTTCGCTAAATTGTTTAGCGTTTTTTTTATTTCCGTTGTTTTGTTATGCTTCTGTAGTACATCCGACTTAGGACGTGCACAGATTAGAGCCCTAGGAATCCGCTAAAATCCTTCACCTCCATTGTCACACTTCACACACATGTCACGATGATATTATACGAATCGTTATTGCTCAAATCTTATATTGGTTTGTCATTATCAAAAGGGGGAGATTATTGGATACAACGTGTAGTTGGATACAACGATCGATGACTTTGTGTTTGATGATAACAAACATGTGTGAACGATTTAATGTGTGTGTTAAGTGTTTTCAGGAATGGCACTCTCGCAAATACGCAAAGAGAGACTAAGTAAAAGTAATGGAGAATGTGACATGCATTAGCCAAGTGGACTAAGTCAAAGATGGAGATAATGGCTACAAAAATTGGACCAAGTCAAAGATGGGAAGATAAGGAAGAAATCGATTCAAATCCATATTTGAATTGATTCAAATCAATTGGTGCAACATTCAAATCCTAATGCCATGCAAATTGAAGACTTGGTCAAAGATGGAGAGATATGGAGAATCTCATGCAAATCAAAGGTGATTAAATGAGATCCAATTCAAATCCTATAGCTACTCAAATTCAATTCCATTACCGAATCACCTCCAAGGCCAAAGCATCCTACCTCTTATCTCCATTGCCATACTCCTCCCTTAGGCTGCAACTTGTAGAAGCTTTCATGTCCATCCATTAGCTACAAACATCTCCTTGCGCAACCTCCTATATCCAAGGCCAAAACTCCAAGACCCCTTGCCACAACTACCTTGCGCAACTCCATAGCCCAAGCACACATCAAGGCCGCAATATAGCCCAAGGATCCTAGCTTCAAACTTCACCAAGGCTGCAAGTATCCAAGAGGAAGGAGTTCTCCATATTACGCAAGACATCAAAACCCATCTCCCTCCACATTGTGCAACACAAGAAGGAAAGACACATGATGGCCGCAAGTTTCTATATGGGAGTCTTCATATATTGTGCAAGTTTCAGAGGAGGTTACATCCAAGGCCGCAAGTTCCAGAGGAGGACATGACGTTGGTGACTACATCCTGTCAGATACGATCTGACCTAAGCTGATTGACAGATATGACTACAACGACACAAACTGAGATTCTCTAAACTCTTTATTATTATATTTGTGTAGTAGTTGCAATCTTTGTAGGGTAAACTTTACCATTATTGTGCTTTTGGGGACTTGACGAGTTGGGACTTGTCAAGAGTGAGAGCATCTGATTAGGTTGATAGTGTTGAACATGCGGGAGTGCATACGAACTAGTGAGAGTTGAGTTTAGGCGCTTGACTCATTCTAGTTGTACCTTGATAACATATTAATCTAATATTTGCTTTCGGGGGCTGGACGTTGGTCGTAGGGACGACCAAACTAGGGTAAATCTGCGTGTACTCTGTGATTGCATACTTTTTACTCTGCATGTACTTATAACTGTGTGTGATTGTTCATGGAATGCACGAATATTTTTAGCCTATCCATCCCCCCGTGCTCGGCTTAGATCCAGATCAAACACACCTAAGCTTTGTTCTTCTCCTTGTATATGCATTCATAAGTATTAGCACAACAAATATGTTTGCTCATTATCGGAACATATATTGGTGGTGACTCAATACCTAACAATGATATTTTGATATAATTGTGATTGTAATGTCCTACTAAGCTACTGCACAAGTACTAGAGGGGGGTGAATAGTACTTTAAAATAATTAAGAAGATAATTCCTAATTATCTTGCAAACTCAACCAACAATGCGGAAATGCGGAAATGTAAATAATGACAACAAAGAATTAGCAATCGCAAACAAGCAATTTAACGGGTTCGGATCCACCCAAGTCTCCCTGACTTGTTCCCGGTGATCCTACGTCCCAACCACCCGGATCCCCTCCGGATACTTGAGTTAGAATCCCTAACTCAAGATTTGCACTATGAAATTCTTGTAGAAACCTCTACAAGATCAAATCCTACACAAATCGAAATGTGGCTCCCACAAACCGGGATCACAAACAAACTCTCACAACCGAGAGTAAAACACTTACAATATGAAAGTAAATGAAATACGAAATTGCTTACTGACAAAATCCTATGCCTTGAGTATACTTACGAATTAGGGCAAATGAGGATTTTGGGGAAGATGAAGGCACCAAACCCTAGCTCCAAGATATTGACCAGCAATGGAGTCTTAGGTGGATGTTGGTGACCTTGGATCAAGCTCTTGGCTTAGAAGGCTCACAATCAATGAATCTCTCTTTTGAAATAAGAGTGAGGGAGAGATTCAAGATGAGAAATGAATGAGCTTTGAATGAGATTGAATGCTTCTCTTTTGATCTCTAAACTTCTCTTAATATCAGCCTTGAATGCAATGAATGCAGCACTCCAAGTATATATAGGATAGAGGAAAGAGAGAGCAAAAATCGTGGCATTTAATGCTTCAACGGCTCTATTCTGAAGCAAACTAGTCGGTGAAAGAAGGATCACTGACCGACTAGTTCATCAACTAGTCGGTCGGTGATTCAACATGAACCGACTAAGAGGTGAACAGTGAATAGATGAAGTTCAGACTTAAAGAACTAATCGGTCCAAGAAGACTTGCCAACCGACTAGTTTCACAACTAGTCGGTCGGTGAGTGTTCTTTGACTGACTAATAGAAGAAACAAACTAGTCTGAATAGAAGTTGAATTAGTCGGTCCAAGAACAAATGTTGACCGACTAGTTCATCAACTAGTCGGTCGACAAATGTACATAGACTGACTAACGATAAACAGTAGCTCAGGCTCAAAAATGGAAGTTCAACTAATCGGTCTAAGAAGGATTCTTAACCGACTAGTTTCACAACTAGTCGGTCGGTGAACCTTCTTTGACCGACTAACTGTAAACAGTAACTGAGCTAGAAATTGAGAAGGCAAACTAGTCAGTTCAAGAAGCTTTGCTGACCGACTAGATCACCATCTAGTCGGTTGGTTCTTCTTCTTGAACCAACTAACATGCACAAGAAGTCGCGAATCGAAGCACGAAGCTTCGGAAAAGTTCGTATGGACTTCTACTAAGATCTTAGCTCTAAGATATGAGCGTTATGAAGATTAAAACGTAAGACCTACTCAAGGCTTAACATTCTACGAAAAGAAGCTAGAAGACAATAAATAAACTTGACGAACCGTCTTCAAAAGCTTCAATCGAATCTTCATGACTTCAATAATGGTCCTTGAGCTTCAACGAAGATTTAGACATACGATCACACGCTTTGAGAAGTCTCGAGACGTCGCTTTGGATGTTCATAGAAGTTTGGCGATGATCTCCATAACTGCGCTCACAAAGAGTTAGTTCACAATATATTTATGTTTGTTCATCATCCAAAACCAAATCCGGGGAGTCCAATACTCAACATTCTCCCCCTTTTTGGTGATGACAAACCAACATAAATAATAATAAAAAATAATGATTCAAATGAAATTTACTTACTCCCCCTGCATTGATGACACGTTAATTCCAAAATAAAATATTAATCATACGCATCAAGCAGACGAGTAAAGTAAAAATTGAGAATTCAATTATTGAAATATCGGATTTGAAATCCATTTTTATATCTTAACTCCCCATGAATCTAACATATCAAATTAGATTATTGGAAAAATGCTTAAATTATCATTTAGCTCATCGTCATTATTATATCTCTCCCCCTTTGGCATCAGCAAAAAGAGCGGGAGGAGATCAACGACAACAACAATGGCTTCAAATAAAAACACGGGAGTCGTAGAATACGACCACGGTCCAAATGACACCAAAGAAAAATACGAAGAAAATCAAAGCGTGTCAATGAGACCAAAGTCGAAAATCGATAAATAAAATCATCAAAACTCAAATTAATTTTACGAATTGAGTTATGGAATATACTCTCCAATATCAACATTCTTGGTTAATTTAGTGCATGGAAAATAATTCTATGTTTTCATAGAAATAATTTCTATTTAACCAAGTTATTATCGTCGAGCGACGAAGGCAATATCAGAGACAGAAATATAATGTGCACAAGAGAGTGAAATGTCAACAACGATGTATATATATATGTGTGAAATAGGGATACATCAAAATCATACATCGCCAACATACATAGAAACGATCCTCAGATCGAAGCACAAAATACAACATGTATCACACCGATATCAAAAAGATCATACATCACAAATGTAGCATCATAACACCAAAAATAAATCAAAATACATCAAAATATCATAACCACCCACACTATCCTATCCAACTCTCTCTCTCACTACATAAATCATCCAAAGTGCACAAGAGAGTCCTCAGAGAAGCTCAGGAGGCAGCGGGAGGATCTGCAGCAGCAGCAGGCTCTGCAAGAGGAGTGGTCACTGTGACGGCAGGAGTGTCAACGGGAGCGACGGGAGTGGCCTCGGGAGCACCAGACGAAGTATCCACCGCAGGTATGGTGGCACCAGGTGTGCTCTCGGGGTCACCGGCAGACAAAGCAGCAGCACCAGAAGTATCCTCAGGGGCACGAGCAGTAACAGAACGAGCAAGCTCCTAGATCTCATCCTCATCCAACTCATCCTCGTCAGAAACTGACGGTGGGATATCAATCCCCAAGTGAGATGCGATGCGAGCGAGAATCTCCTCAGATCGAGCACAACGAGACTCTACACGTTTCAACGAATGTGCAAGCTCAGCAAGAGTGGGAGAGGGACCAGGAGCAGCTGAGGCAGAGGCTGAAGCAGAAGGGGTCGTCCTCTGAACATGACGAAGCGTCGCAAGAGACTTCTTGACGGCCGTCGCATTCAGAGGGGGACCGAGGGGACGCTCATCGTCAGGAGGAAGAGGGACATGGAAGTGACGGAAGACGAGAGTCATAGGCATGGATACGGAATGTGGGCCGACTTGGTGGACTTTCGAATACATTCGAAAGAGTCCATCTTGTTGAGAATGATCCGTGCCCAATTGATCTCGCTCCCCATGAAAAGAGCGTATATGAGTTTAAGGAATGGCTGGGAAGGCAAGGAAGATGAGCCGTACTTCGAAAGGAGGCACGACTTCAAGATCAGATTCAAGACCCAAGCGTTGGGCTTGAAGGATTTGGATGTGACGCCAATCATGGCAGGAGGGATGACGTGGAAAATTTCGGCGAGCATCACCTGATCTAGCTCAGAAATATCATCGACGGAGATATCGAAAGGGAGGAGGCCAGACGAGAAGACACCAATCAACTCCCCTAAGATTTCTGCCGTGAGGACAATCGGTGTCCCCAAGACAGTCGTCTCAATAGAGTGGGTCTCGTCGTACTGACCCCGGACACGGTTTGCATAAAACAGCTTGACAAGGCGATGATATGGATGTGGATTTGCCTTAGGGTCAAAGCGAAGATAATCGAGAAGTCCACTATAGGATAGGAGATCGGCAAGGCCTGGGAAGTCGGAGAACTGAACGAAGTGCTCCAACAGCAGCGGGCAGTGTTCGATACGGTTGTATGCCGCGAGACACAAAGGGTCATCGCGACATAGCGAGATATCGACACCGCCAACTGGCATCGGAGCCTTCCCCTTAGGCTGACGGGTGCTAGATCGAGGTGGAGGAGTAGGATCCATATGGCTAGGCTCGGTCTCAGGTATATATTCCGTGTCGGAATCATCAGGAGGAGTGGGTGCACGGAATGAAGCTGGAGAGACGGGCTGCTTCCTAGGCTGAGATCTAGGCTTGGCGATCGCCGTCCTCTTCTTCTTAAGAGGAGGCGACGACGACAATGGATGGGTGGTCTTAGATCGGTGTTTGGGTTGCGGGGGGTCCGTAGGCGGTGAATCGACGGTCATGGGTGACGGACGAGTAGAATCGATCGGGATGCGTGTCTTTGCCATAAGCGAGACAAGACACGCACGAAATCAAACTAGAAATCGAATCGAACAAACCCTAGCACAACCCTAAATGGAAAGAAAACGAGATAACCCTAGGTCTAAGAGCTGAAATCAAAACCCTAGAAACCTAAACAGCTGAAAGAGAGGGAAGATAGATACCCTAGGGAAGATCGACGGCCGGAGAACTGACGCAAGTGATGGAAAATGGCCAGAGAAGAGGAGGAATTCGAAGGGGCTCGGGGGTTTTGGGGGTTGGAGAAGAGACTACGAACCGACTAGAAGGAGAATAAGTCGGTTAGAATGGATATAAATCGATCGGAAGTCGAAAAGACCAAACAGTCCCCGATGCATTTAGTCGGTCACAGTTCAAGCGCTGACCGACTAGATGACAATCTAGTAGGTCGGCCAATGAGCTTGAACCGACTAAGTGCAAACAGTAACTGAAGCCAAATTTAGGGCTTGAGTTAGTCGGTCTGAGTTCATTCACTGACCGACTAGAACACAATCTAGTCGGTCGGTCAATGAACATGAACCGACTAACAGAGTTCAAAAATTTTAGAATTTGAAATTGTGAGTTCTCTCCTAATCGCACTTGGACGAAACATCGTAAAACTCTCATTAATCATTATACTACCCCATTAAACATCAAAAATCTTAGAATTGACGTTCATGAATAAATCGAGCATAAATTCCGAAAATTCAACCAAAAATCCAGAAAATCCCAATACATCAAGCATGTGCAAATATAACGAAATTGAATAGCATGCAAGATTATTGAACAAAATATGAATCCTAAATCTCGGATTCACCCATAATCCCCAATTCTCGACGCAACCACACAAAGGATTCTTCCTTTAGGGGTTTCGTGAAAATATCGGCGATTTGCTTCTGGGTTTCAACGTACACTAATATGATGTCCTTTTTAGCAACATGATCATCTAAGAAATGGTGTCGGACATCTATGTATTTAGAACGGGAATGGTGTACCAGATTCTTTGAGAGACATATTGCACTTTGGTTGTCCACCATGATAGGTCAAGTATCACAGTTTATACCAAAGTCTTTAAGAGTGTGTCTCATCCAAAGAACCTGAGCACACGCGGCACCGGCGGCAATATATTCTGCCTCGGTGGTTGAAAGTGATATGGAATTCTGCTTCTTGGAAAACCAAGAGACAAGAGAATTTCCTATAAAATGGCAAGTGCCACTAGTGCTTTTCCTGTCGGATTTGCATCCCGCATAATCTGCGTCACTATATGAGATTAACTCATATGTGCTATATTTTGGATAAAGTAATCCAAAATCAAGTGTGTAACTTAAATAACGGAAAATACGTTTTACCGCTACTAAGTGAGATTCCTTAGGTTGAGACTGATAACGAGCACATACACATACGGCAAACATTATATCGAGCCTACTTGCGGTAAGATATAGTAAACTACCTATCATACCTCGATATAGACGAATGTCTACATCTTTCCCGCCCGTATCCTTATCAAGATGTGTAGTCGTGCTCATTGGAGTCTTCTTCCCGGAGGCATTCTCCATTCCAAATCGCTTTAGCAACTCCACCGTGTACTTGGTTTGGTGGATGAAGATTGCATCGTTCATTTGGAGAATTTGGAGACCTAAGAAATATTTGAGCTCACCCATGTGGCTCATCTCAAATTGATCCTTCATCACATTAGAAAACTCTTCGCAAAGAGTGAAGTTAGTAGCACCGAAAATGATATCATCAACATAAATTTGAACTAAAATTATATCATTATTCGAATACTTAACAAATAATGTGGAATCAACTTCTCCCATTTTAAAACCTAAATCCAAAAGAAAATTCTTTAAACGGTCATACCAAGCTCGAGGAGCTTGTCTCAAACCGTAAAGTGCTTTCTTAAGTTTGAAAACATGGTTTGGGAATTTTTCATTTATAAAACCCGGAGGTTGAGAAACATAAACTTCCTCAACAACATCTCCGTTTAAAAACGCACTTTTAACATCCATTTGAAAGAGTTTAAAATCTTTTTTTTGGATTAACAAAGAGTTTAAAATCTTTATGGCATGCAAAAGATAACAATAATCTAATAGATTCTAATCTAGCTACCGTAGCAAAGGATTCTTCGAAATCAATACATTCCTCTTGCCGATAGCCTTGAGCTACTAAACGAGCTTTGTTCCGGACGACGACTTGGTTTTCGTCGGTCTTGTTCTTGAAAATCCACTTCCTTCCTATAACGGTGTGGTTCTTCGATGGCAATGGAACAAGCTCCCAAACTTCATTCCTCTCGAATTGAATGAGTTCCTCCTCCATGGCAAGGATCCAAGCACTATCTTCGCACGCTTCGTTAATATTCTTTGGCTCAATCGAGGAGGCAAAGGCACAATGAGCGAAGTAGTTGACTTGAGATCTCGTCTTGACACTATCATGAATATTGCCAATGACTTGCTCATGAGGATGGTCACGAACGGTATGAAGTCGTTTGGGAATTCCCTGATCACTAGGAACATTCTCAAAAGATTCATTAGTCGGGTTAGTATCAATAGAATCAATAGAATTAGAATTACCAATTGAATCACATAAGACATCCATGGAGTCATCATCATTAGTAATTCTAGTAGGGACAAAACCTTCATTAAATGAAACATGAAGAGATTCCTCGATCGTTGAGGTTCGTTTGTTGTATATCCGGTAGGCTTTGCTACGGGAGGAATATCCAACAAATATCCCTCCATCGGATCTTGGATCAAATTTGTCCAAACTACCATACGTGTTTTTAATAAAACATTTTGCACCAAAAACACGAAAATGTTTAACGTGAGGCAATCTACCAAACAACAATTCATAACAAGTTTGTTTGGTGCTGGGCCTCAAAAGTATCCTATTAAACACATAGCAAGCGGTATGTACCGCTTCCGTCCAAAATTGATGGCCAAGTTGGCTATCATCAAGCATAGTGCGAGCACATTCCACTAGCGTCCTATTATTTCTCTCAACAACACCATTTTGAGGAGGTGCGCGAGGGAATGAAAAGGTGTGTGTAATACCAAC
The DNA here is from genome assembly GCA_030789695.1 of Scilla litardierei. NCBI lineage: Eukaryota > Viridiplantae > Streptophyta > Magnoliopsida > Asparagales > Asparagaceae > Scilla > Scilla litardierei. The sequence goes on along the minus strand of CM061132.1, from coordinate 34,480,654 downwards.
TTCATCACAAAAAGTTGAGAAAGACTCATTCTCAAATTCCCCTCCATGATCACTGCGAATAGTGACAATGGTGGTTCCAATGAGATTTTGTACTTTCTTAACAAAAATTGTGAAGTTTTCAAAAGCATCATTTTTATTACTTAAGGAAAATACCCAAGTAAATCTAGAAAAGTCATCAACGATGACAAGTCCATATCGTGCATTTCCTAATGAAGCAACTCTAGTTGGCCCAAATAAATCTAGATGTAATAGCTCTAGTGGCCGCTTAGATGAAATGCTTTTCTTAGGTTTAAATGAAGATTTTGGAAGCTTGCCTCGTTGACACGAGTCACAAAAGCTTTTCTTTTGAAAGACAAGCTTAGGGAAGCCTCTAATAGAATTTAACTTGGAAAGCTTAAAGAGTGTTCCAAAGTTCACACGACCAAAACGTCGATGCCATAAGTGTTGTTCACTTGTGTTGGCAATGAGACATTGTTCATGTGATCTTGGAAGATCTAGGATATATATATCCTTATGGCGTGTGCCGGAAATCAATAATTCATTATTATCTTTTCTTAAAATATGGCACATTCCTTTCGCAAAGCTAACTTTGTAACATTTGTCACAAAGTTGACTTATTGAAATAAGATTGTGGTTTAATCCTCTAACAAGGTAAACATCACTTATAAGTGGTTTAGAAGGATTACCCACTTTTCCAACACCTATGATGGTTCCGCTCACGTTGCCTCCAAAGACTACCCGGTTTCCATTTGCAATGGGCACCACTCCGGAGAGCAATTGAGCGTCACCCGTCATGTGTTTTGAACACCCGCTATCGAGTATCCAATTATTCTTGGAGCTAAATTTTGATTTGTTGCTCCGTTTCTTTTTCTTGAGTACCTAAAGATAAAAAATATCGTATCATGGTACCCAAGGTCATTGGGTCCAAAAAGATTAGACCTTTGGAAGCCAAGTCCAATTGGACTTAGACTTCCCCACATAATTATCACTATGCACGACATTCATGAAATAAGCATTCATGTAAACTTGTTTTTCATTCATGCTTGTGTCCTTTGGGCTCCAAATAGTGAAGATTTTGGGAGCCCTAATCCTATTGGGAGCATGCATGCGTTGTTGATTTCTACGTGATGCATGTCGTGGATAGGCATATGGAACATGATGATATTTATTCATATGATGATGTGGGTGAACATATGCATGTGGAGGAACACGTGCGTGAGGGTGTCTCACATTGTGTGCACATGCCCGTGGATGTGGTGCATAAAACTCATCATATGTGTGAGCATGTGGAGTAGGACGTGTGTTCCTATGTGGCATGGTATTGGTGTACATGTAAGCATGACCCTTCTTTGGAGGTCCACCCAAAGTGTGTTTGTTTCCAAATGAGGGTGTGTACGAGGTGGAAGCACCATTGGTAGATGAACTACCAATAGAGTGTTTGCTACCACTCGTAGAGTCACCGAAAGTTGGCCTAACAAAGGTAGTGGCCGATTTGGACGAACTTCCCATCTTATACCCCAAGCCAATGTGGTGATTGGCCGGAAGTAAGTCATTTAGGATGTTATCCAAATGGTCCTTAACCTTATTGAATTTATTAATTCGGCCTAATGTGCACTCATATTTCTCGGTGAGAGAACGCATCGAAGCATCCAAAGTGGATACTTGCGATGTGAGTGCATAAACACGCGATTTGAGATTCTCATTCTCGATACTCAAAGTTGAGTTCCGAGAAGTCAAATCCGCTATCTCATGTTCATCCGATTCCTCAATATGTACATGTTCAATTTGAGACTTGAGATTTACAATCTCATTTCTCAAACCTTCAACAACGGTGTCGTTGTTGGTGATGATAGGTTTAGGCGAGGTTTGTATGCTAGCTAAATCATCTTTTACTTTAGTATATATATTTACTAATTTAGTGTATTTAGACCATAATTACTCATTAGCATTTCTAAGGTCATCCATTGTTACATCATCGTCGCCTTCATTGTCGCTATCATCGGAGGAGGAATCTTTATCTTGCTCCTCTTTAGCCATGAAGCACGTGTGTGCTTGCTCCACTTGCTCATCGTCTGACTCTCCGCTAGAGGAATCCTCGGAGTCGGTGAATGTCCCGACAAGCCCTTTCGTGTACCCTTTCTTGTACTTCTTGGACTTGTCGAACTTCGACGCCTTCCACTTCTCCTTTTGCTTATTTTGAGGACAATCCGCTTTCATGTGTCCTGGCTTGTTGCATTTAAAGCACAAGGGAGAGGAGGCGTTAGTAGAACTAAACTTCGATTTGTTTTTGAAGTTACCTTTCCGGAAGAACCGGTTGAACTTCTTTGCCATGAGGGCAATGGATTCCAAGTCCAACTCTTCTTCCGATTCTTCATCATCGGTCGATGTAGATGTTGATGGAGCGGCCTTGAAAGCAATAGCCTTTTTTCTTTGGCTCGTCTTGCTTCAAGTAGGACTTCATCTTGTCCTGCAACTTTAGCTTGCTATCCTTGCGTACCTCATAAGACATCAAGGTACCCATTAGTTGTACGACAGTATATGTTTTCATGTCATTACCTTCCACGATGGCGAAGGTACGTTTCTCCCAACAAGAAGGAAGTCCATCGATGATCTTCGAGACTTTCTCCTTTTGGGTGTAGGTCTTACCAAGAGCCTCCAACTCGTTGGTGATGTCGACGAAGCGAGCATAGTACTCCTTCATCTTCTCACCCCATAGCATATGAAATAATTCGTAATCTTTATTCACAACAACGAGTTTAGAGTCTCTTACCCAACTCGTTCCTTCATGCAAGATGAGTAGGGAGTTCCATATTTGATATGCACTCTTACATGTGCATATCTTGTTGAAGTCCTCGGGCTCCAAAGCACATTGCAAGGCGTTCATTGCCTTGGCATTGCTTACCTCCGGGGCGACCTCCGCGGTAGTCCACTTCTCGAAATCTTCTTCGGCGGGCTCGACATACTCCTTCATCGTGGCTCTCCATAGTGAAGCACTCCGGAGGAGAGTTTCCATCCGGCATTTCCAGTACCCGTAGTTGGTACCGTTGAAGAAGGGAGGCCTCGTTGAGGAGTGTCCTTCCATCACCGAAGACGCTCCTTCATGGTTCCTGAAGGTGCTGTAATCTGCAAGTGGACGAACGGTCTTGTTGTCGTTGGCAGACATAGCTATAGACTTGGCTCTGATACCAAATGTAATGCCCTACTAAGCTACTGCACAAGTACTAGAGGGGGGTGAATAGTACTTTAAAATAATTAAGAAGATAATTCCTAATTATCTTGCAAATTCAACCAACAATGCGGAAATACGGAAATGTAAATAATGACAACAAAGAATTAGCAATCGCAAACAAGCAATTTAACATGTTCGGATCCACCCAAGTCTCCCCGACTTGTTCCCGGTGATCCTACGTCCCAACCACCCGGATCCCCTCCGGATACTTGAGTTAGAATCCCTAACTCAAGATTTGCACTATGAAATTCGTGTAGAAACCTCTACAAGATCAAATCCTACACAAATCGAAATGTGACTCCCACAAACCGGGATCACAAACAAACTCTCAAAACCGAGAGTAAAACACTTACAACATGAAAGTAAATGAAATACGAAATTGCTTACCAACAAAATCTTATGCCTTGAGTATACTTACGAATTAGGGCAAATGAGGATTTTGGGGAAGATGAAGGCACCAAACCCTAGCTCTAAGATATTGACCAGCAATGGAGTCCTAGGTGGATGTTGGTGACCTTGGATCAAGCTCTTGGCTTGGAAGGCTCACAATCAATGAATCTCTCTTTTGAAATAAGAGTGAGGGAGAGATTCAAGATGAGAAATGGATGAGCTTTGAATGAGATTGAATGCTTCTCTTTTGATCTCTAAACTTCTCTTAATATCAGCCTTGAATGCAATGAATGCAGCACTCCAAGTATATATAGGATAGAGGAAAGAGAGAGCAAAAATCGTGGCACTTAATGCTCCAACGGCTCTATTCTGAAGCAAACTAGTCGGTCAAAGAAGGATCACTGACCGACTAGTTCATCAACTAGTCGGTCGGTGATTCAACATGAACCGACTAAGAGGTGAACAGTGAATAGATGAAGTTCAGACTTAAAGAACTAGTCGGTCCAAGAAGACTTGCCAACCGACTAGTTTCACAACTAGTCGGTCGGTGAGTGTTCTTTGACCGACTAACAGAAGAAACAAACTAGTCTGAATAGAAGTTGAATTAGTCGGTCCAAGAACAAATGTTGACCGACTAGTTCATCAACTAGTCGGTCGACAAATGTACATAGACTGACTAACGATAAACAGTAGCTCAGGCTCAAAAATGGAAGTTCAACTAGTCGGTCTAAGAAGGATTCTTAACCGACTAGTTTCACAACTAGTCGGTCGGTGAACCTATTTTGACCGAATAATTGTAAACAGTAACTGAGCTAGAAATTGAGAAGGCAAACTAGTCGGTTCAAGAAGCTTTGCTGACCGACTAGATCACCATCTAGTCGGTTGGTTCTTCTTCTTGAACCAACTAACATGCACAAGAAGTCGTGAATCGAAGCGCGAAGCTTCGGGAAAGTTCGTATGGACTTCTACTAAGATCCTAGCTCTAAGATATGAGCGTTATGAAGATTAAAACGTAAGACCTACTCAAGGCTTAACATTCTACGAAAAGAAGCTAGAAGACAATAAATAAACTTGACGAACCGTCTTCAAAAGCTTCAATCGAATCTTCATGACTTCAATAATGGTCCTTGAGCTTCAACGAAGCTTTAGGCATACGATCACGCGCTTTGAGAAGTCTCGAGACGTCGCTTTGGATGTTCATAGAAGTTTGGCGACGATCTCCATAACTGCGCTCACAAAGAGTTAGTTCACAATATATTTATGTTTGTTCATCATCCAAAACCAAATCCGGGGAGTCCAATACTCAACAGTGATGCGTGAGAAAATAAATATTATGAGTGTAATAACGATGATGGGTCTTGATTTTTCTTAGAGACTCCAAAGAATGCCAAGTAAATATCATGGTAATGGCGATGGCGATGGCCAATGAGGTGCGACCACCAAGAAGCAGGTCATCGACCCGGATAGAGATGGTGTCCTACCGCTTGAGATTCCCGAGAATGCCCTGAAGGTAGATTTTCCAATATAGTAGGGGGAAAGACATGGGTTTTGGTGATGTCATTTGGTTGCATGAAAGGGCAATGGCAAGAATGTAAAGAATAGGAAGGAGGGGGCCTTTTCGTCAGGGATTCCACAAAAATACCCAACATCAAACCCAAACCCCCACCCACCCCCAAGTGGGCCCCACCATGATGAGGTGGCCAAACCATGGCCACCAATCTATCCACTTTTTGTCCTAGTGAGACAAATGTCCCATCATCATCCCTCAAATGTATATTAAACTAGAAATAACCCGTGCACAGTGCATGGAGCAAAAAAAACGCACACAAAGGATGTCGTGCACACGAGCAAACGACAAAAGAGCGAGAAGAGTGGATGTGTGTGTGTACATCGTGGGGAGGAGACAGGACCCGCACGAAACTAAAAAAGATTGAGAAGTGTGGGTGGGTGTGTGTGTATCGTCCAGGGGTAAAAGGGAGAAAAGGGGTGTTAAAGTACAAAAATTGCAGGGGTCAAAGCAAAAAAAGACCGATGGCAAACCCATAAATATGTGAAAATGGATGGTCAGTTGGGTTTGATGAAGAAGAAATGGCAAGCTTACAAATAAGGGAAATTAGTAGGCATTTAACCCAACTCCCCAAAGCCACACCCCAAAGCAAGCCGAAAATCCCACCTACACCCAAAGGGGCCCCACCTTGCCAAGATGGCAAAATCTAGGTGACTTGTATGTCCTACTGGGTTTGTCATAGTAGGAAAAACATCACATCAAAGCCCTCATTTGTCTAATAGACTAGAAATTGCCCGTGCCTGGAGGGCACGGAGGCAGTCGTCACCAGGGCGCAAATACGGAGAGAAGCATGGGTCAAAGCAAAAAAAACCATGCGTGAGGAAAAGCATGTGCTAAGTCTCGAGGGCAGGGAGGCAGTCGTCGCCCAGACACAAATGCAAGGACCAGGATAAAACCCGTGCACATGGTGCACGGGGACCGAAAAAACCGGGGAGAAGCAGAGGCCAAAGCGGAAAAAAAGTGTGTGTGTGTGTGTAAGGAGCGTCATCGGTAAAATGAGGAAAAGTATGGACTAAAGTGCAAAAAAACACAGTGTGCAAAGTGGGAAAATGACGGCAACCCCGTAAATAGGGAAAAGATGAGGAGTCTAGAGGTTTTAAGAAAAAGCAATTGCAATCTTACAAATAAGGGGAATGTGATGGGCTTTTGTTTAGGGGTTCCACCAAAACACCCAACTCAACATCCAAACCCCATTGGGCCCTCCCACTCTTTCAAACATGTTGTCCAAGTAGGACAAATGGGTGCCACATGAGAACCTCATTTGTCCTAGTAGGACAAAATTCAAAATCATCACTCATTTGTATAATAGATGATGAAGTTATTGTCATGGTGGAAGAAATTGAGGGTTCGCTGGCCAATTGTAAGGCGAAGGGGTTCGCTGGCCGGTTCTTAGTTACACTATGCTGATGCTGAGGGATAAATCCCATGTTCTGACGCTGCAGAATTTTAAGAGTGTTACATCATATATGGCCTGCCATTGTTGAGCCATTGCCATGAGTGTGTGCATCCAGCTAGGAACCATGGTTGCAAGATAGGCATAACAGCTCGTGTAGCCAAAGGAGCTGGCGAGATCGGTGAAACTTGGCCAATTCGGACCTAGAATGCCGCGAATGGACGGGACAAAACGCTCGATGTTAGTTACAGAGCAACAATGAAAGAAAAAAATGAATCAATGCAGTGCAATAAAGAATGTAACAAGGGATTGATTATAACATGTGCAGAGTGACAAAATTTATTTTTTATACAATCATCATAGAACATGACAGAAAGAAAGAGCACATATTTGTGCAGCTCAGGAAATTCAAACTTAAGAATGATGCAGGCGCATTTTTTATATGCTCGTGTGACGAGTACGACGTTCTCTGAACACACGACACAAATTTTAATCAGTTACACAAAATCAAAACGATACATGATTCAATTCCACTACAGGCTCTGCAATAACCCCTACGAGAGCAAAAATCAGCCTACATCATGGGAACCACATGCCTGGGCGAAACAAGCGGGAACAGGACACGCCACCCAATGGACATATCTAAAACAAAGCTCATACACTAAGCATGGTCCTTCCACCATCCATCTGATCCAAAAGCACAAATCTTCGGCAATCTATACGTGAACTGTTCATTTATTCTGATATCTTCAATGAAGTAGCTAGTTACTAGTAAATCAAACACAAATCTTTGGGGAACATTTGTTCAGTGGTCACTGATTCGAGAAAGCAATGGCAATGGGAGGAGCTCCAGTTCCACGGATACAACCATCCATCAATACATAGCTGGACGTAACCTATTGAGCAATATTCGTTGTCTGTCCACCATGATGGTTGACTGAAGATTAATGAATGGTAAGTCAAATTGCCGACGCGATCCCTGTTGACATACTGGAAGTAGCGTGAATTTTCAAAGGTTGCTCGGGTTTATACGTCACACCTGTTAAATGTCATGAAAACTCACTATTAGTATAGCACTAGAAATAATCCGTGCACAAAGTGTACGGCACGGACAAAAAACCCCACGAACATGATGCGGTGCATGCACGCAACCGTAAAGGAGCGAGAAGTGTGGGTGGGTGTGCCAGTATCACCGGGGGTAAAAGGTGCAAAAGGCAAACACGTAAATAAGTGGCTTGAGGAGTGTTTTTTTGGTTTTTTTTGGGGGGGGGAACGGCAAACATGTAAATAAGTGGCATGGGGGGGAGGGTTGGGTGAGTTTGGCCCAGTCAGCTTGTGACTGGGACAAAGGTGCCACCTAGGACAATCCTAGGTGGACATCCCAAATAATATATTATTTCATATAGCTGTTTCATGCATGTTCATGCATGCCGAAACAAATGTGGATCATTACCATATGAGCGGAAAAGGAACGTGAAAGTATGTTCAATTCCCGGTGCAAAGTAAGCTGAAACGCGACAAATAAAAAGAGAATGCATCTGCTGCTAGTTTCTGGCGACCAAACATTTCATACGATAAAATCAAGAAATGGCCTTTCAGTAACTAATATACTAATGATTTCTACTAATAAACTATAGTGCCCTAAGCTAGCAAATCCGTTCACCAATCCATCCATTAAATAATGTACCTAGGGGTAAAAATGAACCATCTGACAGCTGACGTACCAAACAAGTGAAAAGCTTTTGGGCTCTACTCAATGTGACACAGACACTTCCATTATGAAGACGAGCCCGTGTCAAACGTCTACACTTTCCAGACACCCCTTGGTCACAAGTGGAACACTTCTCAAATTTGTCTTCAATTAATGCCGATTTTAATTAGAACATTTGTTGGGCATTTTTTTTAACAAATGAACCTTTCTCAGACACTTCTCAGTTCACAGTTCATGTTTGATATGTCCATTTTACATGCATCTATTTTTCATGGGTTATAATTAGTGGAAAAAGGACATCAAGAAATTGACTTGTATTAAAACTATTTGCAAATTTAGAAAAACGGGTATCATCTATCGTATCAGTAAATTTTATCATATGGTGGAAAAAGTGTCCACATTTCACATCCATTTCCGATGATCAGTGCCGTTCACCTTAATATGCAAGTACATGATGAGTATCTAATCTACCAGAATGAACTTTTGAAATTAGTTTTTGAGTAATTAGCTTTTAAGTTATTTTCATTTAAATTTAATTTAGTAGAAACCTAAGTCTTTTTTATTATTTTCTTATTTTAGTTGTTCTTTTGTTTCACATCGGTTGTGGTAAGAGGATTGTGAGTCTTGTAAGTCTATTTAAAGATCATAAAATTGTTTTATTTTTCATTGAATAGAAATTTGATTAAAATTCAGTGTAAACACTATTTGCAGTAACCAAACTTGTCCATGGAGAGTGCGAGAGCTAGCTTAGTTGTATGGGGCGAGTTTCAAAAAATCCTCACGTGAGAGGCATGAGTCTGTGATCGTTGGGTCTCCAGTTGTGAAACCCAAATATTATCAAATCACTCATTTCCCCCCCAAATTTCCCACCACAATCCCCTTTCTCTTCCATCGTGAGTCAAATTTGATATCGGAGCTATATCCTGAATTTTTTCTATTTCTTATTGGCTGCTTCTTTGTCCTCTTTTTTTTCTTTTTAGGTAGGTTCAATTTTCAAAAAAAAAATAAAAAGGAGAAAAATAAAAAAGAGAGAATGATTTAAAAAGAGGAAAAGGTCAAAAAAAGTTTTAAAAAATTTGCGTTTCGTCTTCCATCGTCTTCCATCTTCCTCCTCAAACAACATTCCTCAAACCCTAACCCAGACCATGTCGCCTCTATTTCCGCCATCGTCCAACCTCATCACCACCATCCATATCATGTCATTATCACCGACAACAGATACCTCAAATATCTTCATCGTTGTTGTCATCTCCAATCACCCCAACACCTTCGTCCGAGAAGGATGTCATCCGCCTTCCATCATCCACGCTGCAGCCCTCGACCATTGCTGATGCAGCCTTCATCCACCCTCATCTTAACCGCATCAATCACTGACATCGTCGCCGCCTTTGCCCAAAGTCACTACCACCGTTTTCACCACCGTCTTAGAATTTCTCTATCCCTCCATTCCACCATCGACACCACAACCCTCGTCATCGATCAACCTCCCCAAAAGCCTCATCGTAGGTCATTGAATCTAAGATGATCAACTCCAATGAAGAACAACAACAAAGCTTGTCGGAATCATCGTCGACTAAAATCAAGCCGAATTACTATAATGTAGACTTGATCGAGCCTAATCCAACCCCGAGCCGAGTCGCCAAGCTGGCTTATAGTCGAGTCAACTCAAGCTGCGAAGATGACCAAAACCGACCCTGAGCCAACTTGAGCCGTGAATTCATTAACCAAGTCGGTGGCTCAAAGTAGTCATTGACCAAAACTGAACCACCAACGCTATAGTAAGGTTTCGCTACTTTTCTACGATTTTTTAGTTCTGTTACAATAGTAAACGTATTTTGGTAAATTTTTAACTGTTTTGCAAGCTTTTTGCATGAAATTTTTAACCATGATCGTCTGGATCAAAACTTTATAAATTAAATCCCTAACTAATATACCTAAGAGTGAGAAAAATTGACGAAGAACAAATATTTTCTTTGTCTAAGTTAAAACTGGATATAAATCTTTTGAAATGATGATCGATGAAGGTAGTTGTACAAATTTAGGAACCTAGCTATGAAGAAAATATATTAAAGCTGAACTTCACCAACAACCTTACAACGTTACATGGATTGATCATAACTCACATATTGTTACCCAGTATTGTTTAGTATTTATTCAGTTTATGAGCTATCAGGATCGTATCTGGTGTAATACCGTACCTATGGATGTCATACATATTTTGCTAGATATGCATTGGATGTATGACTAAGATGTTGAACGTTTTGGCAGAGCTAATACATGCACGTTTATATTTGGAGGGAAGAGAATTATGTTGATCCTTAATCGATCCAAAAAGCATAGTTAGGAATCAGAAGAATGGGTTAATCTGTAGTAAACTACTAACTTAAAACTTCATTCTGTGATTCCGAGTAATTTAAAGTTATGTCATGATCAAATCCCTAAAGCATGCCCTGAGCATCTTGCATATCATCCAAGTGCTTTGTATCCCTTATAAAATTCTTGCAATTAACTATGATGCCCATGAGTTTGTTGCGGAATTAAATAAAAATTTACAAGATAAACAGTTATGGATAACACGTTGAGTAAAGCTTACGCAAAGAGTATCATTCTTGAACCCATGAAGAGTCGTTACATACATCATATATCATATATGTTCTCGACGAGCTTTCCTGAGTATTGATCAATATGCAGATGACTCGAATATTTCAAAAAAAACTTGATAACAGACACTCACCCTCAAAATTCATACTCATCCTTCACATATACCGACATGAAGCGGATTGTGTAATTCTGTGTGTTGTGCTATTTGGTTCACCATTCATCATGTGCTAAAGTTCTCAAAAGTTAGGAAAATTGACGAGGATCTTGTCTACATCAGAATGTGCTTTTCAGATTAGTTTTTAAATCATTAGTTCTTGATTTATTTTTATTTGAATTTTAATGGAAACTTGAGTCTTATTTAGTTATTTTCTTATTTTAATAGTTTTAATCTCACAAGTAGGATTTTGAGTCTTGTAAGCACATTTAAAGACTTTGAAATTGTTTTTTATTGAATATAAATTGGGTATTATTTGGTGTGAACTCTAGCTGTGTTTTTCATATCTTTTGCATTGAGAACGCGAGAATGGTACATGGGCATAAAGTTCAAAAAAAATCCTCACGTGAGAGGCGTGTGAATCGAAGGTCGTCATGTGTGGTCCGAACATTATCAAATCCTTAAATTTTCCCTCAAATTTTCCACCACAATCCCATTTCTCTTTCGTCCTGCATCAGTACCTAAAGCACAAATATGCAACAATTCTTGTGGTTTCAATGTTTGTACATGCATCTGTCACTTGAAATTTGATGGTTTTAGAATAATAGAACTTTTTCACCCCCTTATCAACAAGAAATGAGCATGGGATTAACTTGATTTTTGGTGTATTTGGGATCTACAATATATATGAAGATCAAAATGAAGAATTTTGATCGTTGAAAAAAATGTGGAGCAGACTTTTCAGTCGCCATATGAGAAATTTTTTACATATAACATATGAAACCCATTACTGTCTTATAACTTAGACATGTTACGATATAGGAACTGATATAGATTAAGTTACTGTATAAAAAGCTGAAAGCCAAGTACTATTCTTTTGCAAAGGTATAAAGATATCTAATAGATTGTAATAATTGTGTGATTATTTTGTTATAAAAGTGTCTAGATGTTTTGATGATGGATAAGTCTATCTATGTATGTTTATATGCATGCATTCTCTTTACTATTTATGTGTTCCAATGTCATGTCGGACCCCAGGTACTACTTAAAAAATTGATACGTCACATGTTTGTCAATATTTAGACTCTGATGAAGATTACAAATTAATCACATGCTTGTCAATATTGTATCCGCATTCGCATCCATACTTTCTTAAGACTCCCATGAAGATTACAAATTAATAAAGAATCAGCATGAATGTTAAAAATTTTAAAGCAAGTTTCAGTACTACAAAAATCAGTACCTTTTTCTTTGGCAGCTATTTCCAGAGTGCTGAGTGTGATTATTCCATCAGTCAAAGGAAGCAACTCCAACTTGACCGTAGCACTTGAACCAGCAGGAACGCATCTAAGTTGACCAAACAGAGCTAAAATAAGAACCCTGATACTCCAATATATATAGACTTGTCAACAATAATGAATAATGTTAGCAGATAGTGTTACCCTAGAGGAACAGTACTCTGCAACCAAAGATGAGAACAGCCCAAATCCGAGCTCAACATTATATCTGAAGTTGTACCAGTACTCTGTGCGAGAGAGATTGCTCTCTTTCTGCTCTCATTGGTCTCCTTTTGAAATTCTGTAGAAATGGGCATTGAACTCAACCTATGCTGTACATCTGCTCTCCCTGTAGCTGCAGAATAGTCGCCGAAGGAGCTTTTGGGAGTCATAGGAGTGGAACTCAAGGGCATAACTGAAGGAGAAGCGTTAGATGCTACTGGAGCAAGAACAGTAAGCGTACGGTCTTCGGATGCCAGATTTGTAGCCTGAAGAGTTAGCACCTGAGACGGTTTTAGAACAAAAAATCATGGATCCGTTTGAGAATAGTCATATGCTTAGAATCTAAATTCATTATTATCATTGATTTCAAACAATAAGAAAAACCTGGACTGGAAGTTGAGATACTCTTCCATTCGGTCCAATGGTTTGTTCTGAAACGTCTAACACAACAGAGAGCATAAGATCCCTCGCAATGCGTGGTTGCCAACTTATCGGCTGCTTGAAAAATAGTTTTGATTCTGTTGCATAGAAAATTCATGGTTAAAACATATTGAGAATTATTCTGTCAAGAATTTTGCATCAAAGAGCGTTACCAGAATAATTGACACGACATGACACTAGGACTGCATAATGATCCGCATTAGCAGAATCCTTTCTCCCATTATTTGCCATTGGTGTAGACAGAAACATACTTTGATGTGATTGCACAAGTTTTCTTTCACCATTCAGATCCTTAGTGATTGTAGTTGCGGGTTTCAGAATGAAAGAATGCTCCTCACCTCTCCTGCATGAAAAGTTGGCATATGAGAACAGGAAAAAAAAATAGAACCCAACGTTTATCTAACAATGCTTTGATGATTGCATCACAATTGTTTATGGGGTGATTATTCTATAAGCTGCGTCCTATATACATTTCTCTAAGCTGCGTCCTATATACATGACACCCACCCCACCCCACGCCCCCCCAATATATATATATACATATATATATATATACATACATATATATATACATACATATATATATATGGGGCAAATGTGCCTGAGAACGTGCGCAGGTAGAATTACCTGCGCACGCCCCCTCTGTTCGGGGTTTCTAAATATTTTTTTTTGAAATTTTTTTTTGCAGTAGGTAGATATACTTGTTATGAAGCTCCCCACAAAATTTCAGGTCAATCCGACACCGTTTGAGCCTCCGTTCATCGATTTCAAAAACGTTGCGCAAAACTGTCCAGAATTTGGACAGTTTTGCGCAACGTTTTTGAAATCGATGAACGGAGGCTCAAACGGTGTCGGATTGACCTGAAATTTTGTGGGGAGCTTCATAACAAGTATATCTAGCTACTGCAAAAAAAAATTTCAAAAAAAAATACTTACAAACACCGAACAGAGGGTGCGTGCGCAGGTAATTCTACCTGCGCACGTTCTTAGGTACATTTTTTGCTATATATATATACATACATACATACATATATATATAGCAAAAAATGTACCTAAGAATGACCTCGGGTAGAGATACCTGAGCACACCCCCGCTGTTCGGGGTTTGTGAGTATGTTTTTTGAAAAAAAATTTTGCAGTAGGTAGATATACTTGTTATGTAGCTCCCCACAAAATTTCAGCTCGATCCGACACCGTTTGAGCCTCCGTTCATCGATTTCAAAAACGTTGCGCAAAACTGTCCAGAATCTGGACAGTTTTGCGCAACGTTTTTGAAATCGATGAACGGAGGCTCAAACGGTGTCGGATCGAGCTGAAATTTTGTGGGGAGCTACATAACAAGTATATCTACCTACTGCAAAAAAAATATTCAAAAAAAAATACTCACAAACCCCGAACAGCGGGGGTGTGCTCAGGTATCTCTACCCGAGGTCATTCTTAGGCACATTTCCCTCATATATATATATATACACATATATATATACATACATATACATATGAGGGATCAAATGACCCCCCAAAAATAACCCCCAAAAACAACCCCCTATCAAAAATCATATGCCCCTATTTTTTCGGAAAATCCGAACCGTTCATCTTGATCTCCACCCTCTAAATACCTGACCCACCAATTTTCATCCCGATCCCATGTGTTTTGCCCGTTCATCAACCATTCGCAAAAGTTCTGTTCATGCGAAACCGTTAAATTTGTGTCGGATGGATGAACAGGCAAAACACATGAGATCGGGTTGAAAATTGGTGGGTCAGGTATTTAGAGGGTGGAGATCAAGATGAACGGTTCGGATCTTCCGAAAAAATGGGAGGCATAGGATTTTTGATAGAGGGTTATTTTTGGGGGTTATTTTTGGGGGGTCATTTGATCCCTCCTCATATATACATACATACATACATATATATATATACACACACACACACACACACACACACACACATACATACACACACACACACACACACACATATCTTCAAATGAGAACTTTTCGCAAATGGTGCGAAACTTGCCCAACACGTGCGGGGCATAAGTCAAAATTATTAGAGGCACATCCGCTACATTAAAAATAAAAATAACATGTAGCCTTGTGGGGTTAAAGCACATTTCAGAACGCTTGTACATTGCATGCTTAATCATAAGTTAATAATAAAAAATATGTAATTGAATTCCCTGGTGTAGGCTCAACAACATCCTCCCACAGCCTAACATGTGAAGGACATCGTAAGTTATGTTAGATCGGGCATTAGATTGGCCTAGCCACCCAAAGTAAACTAGGAATGAGAAAAAAATTAGAAAAGAAAACGACAGTGTTACCAAGACATTGCAACATGGATGTCAATTGTCCGAGTGTCCTAAACTGTCCAACAGTAGAAACATTAATGTTAGGATATAGGGACATGTATGCAATACAATAATATATAATATATCTATATACGATTTTCATATTTAGGGTAGCAATAAGCTTTCATTACTTACCATGAGATTCACATAGAAAGGATCAGAACATGAGTTTGGATGACTACGATGGTAATATATATATATATATATATATATATATATATATATATATATATATATATATATATATATATATAACCTTCCGTTTGCTTGTTTCTATTTCTTCATTATTTCCTTATGGATTCTTTTCGTATATTGTTATTAAGTGCTTCCTTTCTATTACTAGAATACCATATTTCCCTAATGCACTTAGCATGGGCAATTGAGCTGTGTCCAAATGTGTGTCATGGATGTCCATGTGTCCTGAAGAGTCTCCAACATGACAAAATCTTGTAAAAAAAAGTGTTCCGGAAGCACCAGGAAAAGATTAAAGCAGGCAGGAGAAATGAAGAGAAAATACACAAAAGTGGGAGAAGAAGATGAAAAACGAGGAGCCCAAATGAGGAGAAAAAGTATACACAACAGCAGGAGAAGTTGATGAAAAACGAAGAGCCCAACTGAGGAGAAAAAGTTATGTACATCGGCAAATGGCATCACTAGGCATGCCAATGTCAACATTCAGCCGCAAAAGCTCACACTTTCCAGAGAAGAGTAATCAAAAGGAAATATATCTCCCTCCAATCTATTAAGAACAAGAAACGACGGGTGGAACTAAATTTTTTGGGGTTGTAATTTTGGTATTGTGATACTCTTGGTTTCTCATAAACTTTTCTTCTGATTACAAAATGAATCTCCTCTTTTCATAAAGATATTACCCTGAGTTCTCTACTTAAAATAGAGTCATCTTCATGGTAAAACAGAAAAATTACAATGCCTTCTCTCAAAATAATCTTCTACACGTTTCCACTTGGCAATACTCCTAACCACAATGGGATTTACAACAATTTTAATTAGGAAACAAATTCCTCAAAATCAAAGTCAAAATTTAATTATGAATAGTTCCATGGAATAATATATATGTTTGAGTTTAAATACACGAACCTATTTGAACCATAAACTTAAAAATTATTTATTAAAATTATAAAAATTATAAAAACTCTAAACTTTTATTGAAATTCTAAAAATTCATTTAAATTCTAAAAAACGTATTATAAACGCATTGTTATATAAATATATAAATAAAAATACATGTAAATCCAAAACTGAAACTCAAAACAAAACCTACAAAACGGGTAAAACTATTTGAAACCTAAAAAATTTCCAATGGCCAAAAACCAGAACCAAGTTATCAAACCTTGGTTCTACCCTCCTCCTTTCTTTCATAGGCCTCCTCTTTTTGAGGGGGCAGAAATTTGGGAAAAGCAGCAGGCTACAAGATGATAGGGTTAACCTTGCAGGACCTAGGCCTACTTAGTTCAGCTGTTGTACATGTGCATATGGAGTATGATATCATGTTTCCATATTTGCTATTTGTGATTTCCTGTTTGAATTGTAAGCATGGCGTATCATCACCATGAAGACTTCACAGCCACCAATTAGCGAACTATTTCATTTCAGTAACAAATTTTCCCTCGTATTACATCTCCAATATAGCTCATAGTGGGTAAACAATCATTGTGTCCAGTGAACTGATGGACAAGAAGAGTCTCTATAGTCAGCACAATTGTTAACATGTAGCAAACTGATGTGTATAGGAGCACCAACACATGCATCTTCTTCCGTATGTGTTTGATGCGGACTAGGGTTGATTTGATGGAATTTGGGGATTTTTATTGAATTGGAAATAGGGAAATAGGGTTATAAAAGGGATAAGTAGCCAATTTTGGAAGAGTTGGCCCCTCTCCTAGCTTTTGCTAAGGGAAAAGCCTAGATCTCCTCAGAGAACTCTAGGAAATGTCAAAAGACGGCTACAAATTTGATAACCTAACCCTAGCCCACGCCATCACTTATATAATGATTAGGCGTGGTGCGTACAGCAACAAAAACAAAACTAATAATGCATAAAGAAAATCTTCCCCAAATCGTCGGTACGCCTAGTAATTACTCCTTCGTCTTCTTGCGCCTCCTCTCATAGGTGATAATCGTATCAGTGTTTTGGTTGTTGACTGATCATGGGTCCAACATGAAAAGTTCAATACAGAGTGCATGGTAGAAGAGGAAAGATGTACATGAAACTGGAAGTTCATTGCGTAATGGAAAATATGCTTCAGACAAACCTGAGGGAAAGATTTGGTAAGCTGTGGCCATTTCCTGTCTCAATACTTGCAATAGGTAGCGAAAAAGGTGGGCCAGCTTTAGAAGCCTCATCAAAGATAATAAATATTCCATCCAAAAATATTACAATATCAGGCAAGTTGGTGGGAGTAACGTTCTGGTAAACAAGTAAGGTAGTTATTAGTCGAAAATAGTGAAACATTTACAATAAAGAGGAAAATATATTCATGACAAACAAACAATGACCCATAAAAATTAGAAGGAAAAATTGGTAAATAAAATGCAGATCGACCTTGACTTGAACACACAGAAGATCCTCTGTTGAGCACTCAGCTGAAAAGGAACGGATTTCTAAAGGATGAACGATTTCAAGTTTTCTATGCCACCTCCTTCGTGGTAAATACATACCTTCCAACCCGCAATGGACAGTAAATCGTTCTGGCTCCAAAGGCACACCCCGGAAAGATAAAAGCACATTTTTTCTTGTATCTTGATTCATCCTCTTTTCTTGTGAGGGGCGACCATAATCTTCAAGGTCCAAGGAAGGTCTAGAATAGGATGTCGGAATTGATGGTGGAGGTGCACTAACTTGGGGGAGTGAAGGCATAGAGTAGCTTCTAAAATGACCAAAAGAAAAAATTTGTGGACCGGAAGAGACAGATGTTGACCTTTGAGTCATGCCTACCACTGAGGATGAACTTAATGGAGGGGATAAAGGATGAGGAGGTAGAGTGCGATCCAAAGGAAGCAACCAATTAAGCAGCTCACAAGATGGATCCTCGTAATTTGGATGTGAGCCATTTACGTTTTCTGAAGCACCATTTGCAGCTTCATGCTTCTCAAATTGAAGAACCTCCAAAACAGGGTCTTTAAAGTTGCTGCTAATTGCAACATTCACTTGTAAAAGAACCTACATGCTTCCAACAAAATAAAAATGAATATGTAAGTACTGGTTTTGATTTTTTCCACGGCGGTAAATGTCAGGAATCACAATTATAAATCATAATTAATAGTAAAACATGTTAAGATGATTCGAAAACAAAACTGGAATCAGGTGGGGTGGGTGGGTGTGTAATAAAAATCTCAGCTCGTAAGCTCATGCAAAATACCTGATGCAAGTGAAAAAAAATTTACTTTGTGGAAGCAGTGGTACATGGAACCCCGCTTCTAAAATGAAATGGCCGTGTTTTAGATGTTCCTCCAGCTGTATAACTAATATGTACGGCTATTTTTGAGATCCACAATGCAAACGATAAAAATGATCATGTAAGCAAAGAACAAACGGACTTCTAGAACATATTAACAACAACATTAGACTTTCGAAGAAGAATAAAATTAGTTGCCAAGTATATGGCAGATTAAAATTTTAATTGGGCAGGATTTAAATCTGAACATTTTGACAAAGGGACCCTCCATTTCTATGAGAATATACAAAAAGATGTAGAGATGGTGAGAACCATCGACATTGATTACATTGAGCACAATGCAGAGATAAGCTATAAATGACATTTTGGTGAGTTCAAATCATCGTTTGACACTTTTAGTTTGTCCCAGGGTCTTCAAGAGGGGTATAATTCGACATTTATGGAGACTCAGAGTGGATAACTCTAATATGTCCTATTTTCCCTTCTCGCTCAAATTGACATTCCTCTTTCAGGTTAAAGCATGACATGGTTCTTTTTTCAGGTTAAAGTACGACACAGGCGAAGACCCAGCTTCATGTCAATGAAACACTTTCCAGAACCTAGATAACAAATGACATAATGAATAAAGAAATCCTAGAGTCCAGAAAAGGTTTTTAGCACCAACTTGTTTTAAAAGGGATCTGATTGGATTCACTGTCAAGCAGCCAAATTGCATGGAGAAGTTTACAACCCTAAGCTCCATCACTAATTATGCTACAAGATTTTGTGTTAAGAATGCATGTGAAATTCTCTGATTGTCTTCCATTACCACCCATTCTTCTTGTGTGTTCATTATTTTTCATCTTCCAACTTCCAATTATCGATGGTTGATACATTTCATGTCCAATTCGCTTCATTTTTATTTCTCTTTTCCGAGTGGGTTATTTTTCTTTTTTCCCCCTTTTGGGCGGGTAGATGGATGGTGCGGTTCCTATTCACTGAAATTTTGAGGTCTGTATCGTCTTTTGTTTATAGATTGTCTTGCTAACCAGAAGAAAGAATATTGATGCATGAAAGTCAACAGTTGCATGAATATGAGCAGATGAACAAGGCGGTTACATAGGTGATCAGCTGCCAAAAGCATAAGCATTTTTCTCATTCTCGTCAAAACTGTGCTAAAACATATACACCAAAAATAATATGTGCACTTCCGTGAAGATGTTGTCAGTCTCAGACATTAGAAAAATCGCGCAATGATGGCAGATAACAGAAAATTAAGTTGAAAGGATTAGCATAGTTTAACACCCTTCTTTGATAAGTATTGAAGGTAACAACTTCTTAAGAACATACCACTATGTTGCCATTGCGTAAAGAGTAGCATCTAAAAGAACCTCTGGCCAGTCCACCAGAAGTGCTACCATCGAAACTTCCCCCATCGATAACTGCATTGAGCAAGTTACTTCTACAAGTCATTCTGGATTCAACGTTCTTTAACTGAGAATCTCCCCTTGCTTTCTCAGAACTAATTGAAGATAGATCTGCTACATTTCGTTTAGACCAAAGTGGTTCTTCTGACTCTGCAACTTTAACAAAGAAATGTGAATTTCTAAATTTTTCTAGCAGCGCTTCAGTCTGATTTTTATGGTCTTCCATGCGAAGAAGGGATTCGGTTGCAGATATATCCTCCTGCTGTGACGGTATGTCTGCCGTTGACATGGTTTCTCCATTCCCTTCTGTAACTTGGTCAGCATGTTCCTCACAAGTGCCATTCACATTACCTTTGTCACTGATGGAATCAGATCTATGGCCGAAGTTCTCTGTTTGCTTCTTAGTGGAGACATTGTTCTTAGACATCACAGCAGCAACTTTAAAGGGAGTTATAATCCCAGAATCCTGCGTAGATGCCGATAAGCAAACTAGTAAATGAATCTGCTCGCCTGGAATGAAGATAGATCAGATTCCTAATATCAGCCCCCATTTACTGGTCAGGAACAGAATCAGATCAACCGAGATGATGTAACTACCAGGAAAAACAAACGAACGATCCAAAGAGCGCAACTGGAGTATATCTGATGCATCACTCCAATCATCAGGAAGTTCACCTGCAAGCAAAGGAAAACGTATATTAGCCTATTAAGAAATTTCAACACATGAAGATTAAAATCTGCAGGTTATATACGAATTACTGACAGCAAAACAAAGGATGAAAAGAAAATACTAGAGGCATGAAGGTTCATGGAACACATTGCATATTAATATCATCTGACCGCTCCCCCCACCGAAGAGATCCATTCAGTATATACATTCGCCATAAAGGTAGTAAGCCCCATGCTTGGTTGAGCTCCCTAGACATATGAGAAAAGAAAGGACCTTGTGCATCATTGAAATAAAAAATAGGTCATACCCACAAAACTAGTAGTATGTTCTATTTATATAGTTTTAAAACAATACGATTACAAATCTTATTCTGATTCTTGCGTCTACTCAAACTCTAATTACTAATTTTAATTTAATTATGAGATATCGCGTACTTTACACAAAAACTCTCCTACTTTTACATATTGCTTAACACTGCCCCCTCAAGCTGGGGCTTATACATGGTATGTGATTAACTTGTCACAAATAAAGTAAACTCACAATCTCCCAAGCGACTCATCAGATCTACCAACTAATTGGTAGAAGGCGCATATCTTGGCTTGATAATACATGCGCCCGAACAAAATGATAATCCGTCTTGATATGCTTTGTTCGCTCATGAAACACACGATTTTGTGCGATGCAAATAGAAGACCAATTATTATATATTGATTAGCAAGCGTAATTGTCTTCTCATCATCAAATGGTCATTTACTACCACTAGAAAAATAAAGTGAATGCAATGTTCAGTATTCCTATCAAAACCTCATGTAATTGTTTAGATCCTCTTGATAAATTGTCACTTACTCCTCACTTGAGTTACTTTGGCACGGCACACAAAACATGGGACAACTGTATCAAGTGTCCACATGAACTAAAGCGACCATCACATCAAATTCTGAATAATGGGATGGACATGGATAACGGAAACACAAAGATGTGAATGTGTACATACATACATTTGTACACATATCATCCTTGGAATAGAAATATACTCTCCTTAATTTTCATCTACCATAATTTTAATATGATAGAAAAAGAGCACGACACAGGTTCGGATAGGTTGATGAAAAAATAGAAATTACTAACTTCTCTTGTTGCTATTCCTCCCGTATTCCCCTCTGGATTCTTTTTGGATATTCTATCTAATTCTTTCACCCCTTTTATACAAAGACGTGTTATCTTCTTGTCGCTTTCTACATGAACCATGCCCAAGTCATGTGATACAGGCGTCCAAGTGTCCCGAAGTGTCTGAGAATCCAACAAACATGCAAAAAAAATTTGGAAAATGAAGAAATCATTATTTTTCGAGACAAAACCATTTGTAATTATTTTTACGTATTATAGCCAACAAATCAAAGTTGATTTTTCCAATTTAATTTACATACAATGTATCATATATGCAGGGTCGGACTTACGGCAACCATTGTGGGGGCATGGACCCTCACAAAATTTTTGCTAAATATTTTTTAATACACATCGCATACCTACAGCAAAGCACCCATTACTCATATTGATGGCTTGGGCCCCCATCAATCAATGGGAGATCAGAGATGGGATGTGTGAGATGTTAAAGGGAAAAAAGGAGGAAGCTAAGTCTGCAAAAAAAATTCTATTCATCCATCTTCGTTCTGATCTCTCCTATGCCTCTTGCTGAATGACCGATCTTGCTTGAGGCTCTACGGAAGCACGTTTTTAAAAAATATTCTGTTCGTTGTGATCTCTCCGAGGCCTTGCAGAAGGACTGAGCTCGCTTGAGGCCCATAGAGCTCGTGTGATTGAGGAATTGGAGCAGAAAAGGGCTGCCAAAAAGAGTGGGTACTCTTCTTGCTTAGCATTTTCAATGTGTACATCGGTTCCCTTTTGAAAGAAGGTTGAATTGTAGTTGAGGCTGTTCAGCTAATATAATAATAATATACATGTAAAATTCACATGACAGTTGTAATTAGCTTCAAATCCGACTGCTCGACCTTTTTCCAGTCGTCGTGGACCGCCACTACCACTCGAATTGGACTATTTGGCGCCGATCCGCCACTGGATTAGTAAGGATTGGGGCAAATCCGAAGCCGATTCATCAAAGCCTCGCTCTTCTTATCGGGTTTATTGAAAGCGAGGTAAGTTTGTGATAAAGTTGCGATCGTTTTTGTACAGAGTGTGTTAAAATTTTGTACAGTGTGTTAAATTTTTGATTGATTGCAGCAGAGCACCCATTTTTAAATATAATATTATTATTTTTTTAATTAATATTAAATTGTGACCCCATAATTCCAAAGTACTGGTTCCCGCCACTGCATATATGGCTGTAATTTTGGCCCCAATGGACTAGATACTTGTATCGATTTAAATGGTCAAACCTATCTGTTGTTCATAACTATTTTTAAACTTTCACATAAGTATTATTGTTCAAGTTACCCTACCACCCCAACCCCAGAAAATAAAAAAAATCTAGCTTCACCAATGTCTTATCACCAACGGTGATTTATATACGCAAAAATTTCTCAAAGTACCTGGAATGGGAGAATTAAACGAATATCTCATATATTAACACTAAAAGAATATCTCATGCTCACCAACTCCAAACGCTAGGTAACAAAACCACACTATGCAAATGTCCAACATTCACCTAAGAGTATCGGAGAAGTAGATGCTAGCAAAAGCATATCATAAAAAGAACACCCTATCAAGATTTATAAAGACAATTGAGGCAGCACTGGATAGTCACCGCCAAATTTAAGTCCAACTATGGAGTTGTAACCTAGCAGCAATTTATGTTTGAAAAAGTAGAAATTTGTTGTGTTGCGTTGAAGGATGTGGAAAGAGAAGGCTTGGAACAGTATTACAGAAAATGATTGACCAAATATGAAGCCGGCCCCATTTTTGAGATCAAGATATAACACATAACATATGAATGTTAAGATCAATAGAAAGAGACATAGACCGAAGAAGATACGAATGGAATTGATAAGAATGAATAAGAAAGATCTTATTTTAAGAGAAGAGAAAGCTTTGGATCGAAATGCGTGAAAAAAGAGTATCTAACATCACAATCCGACGTAATCAAGATCTGACATTCTTTCTATTAAATCCATGAATCCGACCACAATTTTTTGGATGAAGGATAAGATAATGATGATTGACCAAACAGAAAGCCTGTGTGAATAGCCTAGAAGAGGCATGAAAGTTCTCAAATGACAAAAAAAATGAGGAAGCCTTATGTAGATGGTTTATCATTTGCAGGTATGGGTGAGTGAGATCTATGGCAGTTTAATAAGCACCTCAAACTTACGAGTAAACTTATTGGTTACACAGGTAACATAGAAGTTTTTATGGAAAAATACAAGAGTTGAACTATATTGACCTACATATATAATTAATTAAAAGCAATAAATGGTTATAAGTAATACTCTGTGGAATTATTATGCATCCTTCATCCTCTGCAACATCTGAATGGCAACCCATGGGAACTTCATTTTCTGAATTTGAGTCTACAGGTGCTCCCTTTGCATCGCCAATCAGATCGCAATCTTTATCACCATCTTCACTTGACGGTTGTGGAAATGGGTCTTCAGCAATAAGCCCCTCCAATGTACTAGCTCTTCTATGTAATGAACGCTCATCCTTGTGAATCTCAACATCAAGACCAGTTGGCAGATCTGGAGACACATGATGTGTTGATCGCAATAGAAAATTCATCACTTAGCTAGAGAACCTGCATAGTCATTCATGTATTTTCAGAAATAGTACTAAACTTCTGATTATATGTCTTCTATATCCATGTGGATGACTTTACAATCTGATGCAGTCCAGGTTACTAAACTATTGAATAAAAAACCAATCGCAACCAAGGAATGAAACAAACCATGTAGGAGTTTAGGCCGTCCCATTGTAAGACTATGAAAAAGACGATACACACAAGAATGAACATTTATCAAAGTTCTATGCATGGAAGCAGTGAGAAAAATATAGATAATACATGTGAATACAAAAATCACAAGAGGAGATGGTAGAAGCAATTTTTACTCAGCCATTCAGCTTCATAGAGTCATATAATTCATATAGATGCTCGACCTTCAGAGAATAACTCCATCCAGCACCTTTTTGTCCATTCTAAGAAGTCTTCTAATATTCTCCTAAAATGAAAAGAAAGAAAGAAAACTTATCTACATTCCCAAACGGAACCTAAGAATTTCTGACAGTGCCTACCTTGAAACATTATGTTTCATTTAGTGAAAATAGCATTCAATGTAAGCTTCCTCACAAGATAACCACGTATTGACTGATAGTGGATCACTGCAATACTTTTCATGTTACATGATCAAATATTTTGTATAACAAAAAATGGGCATGATCAGATATTGGAATATAGCTCAAGAACGAATTATTATCAATTTCAGCATTCAATTTTTAGAATTATGTATGTCCCAAGTGATAAGTATTGTTACTAATACATTAACCACATTGATCTCTATGCTCCTTTGAAAAAGAGTTAAAATTGTAGTGTCTTGTTGAGTCTAGACTTGACTTAATTCATGGTTAGTTAGATTGCAAGTTTGTGTTGACTGGTAAAGAAAAATTCTTAAAGAATCTAACGCTTTTGGACCAAAAGCAAGGGAGACAATTAGAGCAAGAGAACGTAAAGCACTTAATGGCAAATGGAATCTGAGCTAAAATAAGAATTGGATGCGGAAAAATCAAGAAAGCTGATGTAGTTTGAGTCGAAAAAGGAGAGAGAAGAAGACAGACCATTGATGATGAGATGATGGTGGGTTTTTGATAAGTCAAGTGGTTAGGTAATCGATCAAGTATTCAGGATCATTTACAACTTGGGGAGATGGATTCGGATCTTCACTCTCTTCTCTCTTTATAATCTAGAAAAATAAAAATTAAATCTCGATTTCATTTTTTGGAAAGTTAGGGGTTTGCCTTCTCAAAAGTGTAATACAAATATAATTTTGAGGCAAGATGAAACAACCTCGACATTACTATTTCCATCTCACCAACACATGGAACCCATAATTAAATGGGCCCAAGAATGATGTGGAACCATTTTAAATGAATCCAATCCACCTTAATATTTTATGGATTTTATATAAAAAATAATAGTAACGAGATTTTATGAAAATCATTTGTGTGCTTTTTTCATAAATCGGTTTTTTGTTTGAAAGGACGTGTTACAACTCAGGTGTTAGGAGGCTGATTGAGTCTGATTGCAAACTGTTGACAATTTGATTGGACCTGAACCCAAACCTGGATCTGAACACGACTCACTAGCCTTGTGCAGCTAGGGTTTCTAGTCGCACAAGGCTAAGTTTAGCTCTTATAGGCTAAACTAAGAGATAACTCTTGGGTTTTTCCTAGGTGTGCCTTTGTGGGCTGCACAATCACGATCCTATGGGGATCCACAATTACTTGATGATAATGTTAAGTGTAGGACTCGAGTGATTATAAATATTATCTTTTTCCCCTCTTCCCAACAAACTGAGGTATATAGAAATACTCAAGTAGATAGCCACCGCTTCCTTTATTTGAGATATATCTATGATAAGATCCATCGTAGGCTGCTTACATGATGGACTCGTTCGGAAGGTCTGATCTATAACTTCCTCTTGAGTGTAGGAATTCATCTTCAGGCATTGTTTCGATCATTGTTAAGGTATGACCTATTTACTTCTTGTGTGATCTAGTTCTAGATCAATATTGAGGTATGATCATTGTTGAGGTATGATCTAGATTAATCTTAAAGTATTATTCAAGATCAAATAAGCAGGACAACATCGTACCTTTCCTCGAGGACGCGTAATTGTGATTCAATAACTGAGACTGAGTTAGATGAATTAACATCGGATAATGGAAGAGCCTATGTAAAGGTTGATCGGAAAGATTGGGAGAATGAGAAAAGTGTTTGCAATGAATTAAAGAAACAAGAATAACGACTAACAAGAGATCAAAAATTACTAGAACAAGATAGAGAAATGAGAATCTTGCATATACTCCTTAAAACATAGGGGAGGATGATGTGTTTTGAGAAAAGGATTAGGGTTAATGTTAGGGTTACGAATTAGTGTGACTTCGGTATGCTCATAAACCAGGATTTCACCCAAATACATTGTTTTTAAGACCACTTTACCAAAATTCCGGACTTTAAAATCCAGGACCGAAAACATCTCCCATTAACACATAATTTTGAAAATGAAAAAAATCTGCACATGTTTTCAAAATTCATTTTGACTACCACCCCCTCCCTCTCTTCCCTACTCAACGACCCAAAGAAAACTTTTGAATCCAACTTGAGGAAAAACATATGTTTGCAAGGAAAACAACACTATAAGAAGAACCGAATGCTTCAAATATACATGTAGTTTAGCAATGGATTTGACTCACATTTCCCAACATGACAAATATTTTCATAGAGGTAAACCTATGTATTTTGGGTGAGATGATTGCAAATTAAAATTTTTCTTTCTCATTAGGATATATTTTTGTTCCTAAAAATTAATACATTAAAATAAAATGATTAATGGTGAAGAACCATTAATGGGTTCCCAAGAAGAGAATTTTGTCAGTTTCTCTTTTTGTATTTTGTTAAACTTCGAACAAATGAAATGACATGGAGATACCTAAGAATTCCAGAATAAATGTCGCACAAAAATGTAGTTTCAGTTTCTTTGACAATGGCAAATTCTTTGGCACAATGAGGATTTATAAATATGATATTTACCTTTTGTTAAATTGCATTATTGTGTAGTTTTATGACACTTAACAACCTAACCTTACATACACTCACTCACTCACAAAATACAATGGATTTCTTGTTGAAATCTATGTAGTCTATAAAACATGAAAATGGGACAGGCATCCATATAGTTGGCATAGTTCACCCATCTATAAACACTAAATTTTTTGAATGAAGAGCTGCTAAAAAGAGGGACATGTATTGATAGCCATGAAAGGGCATTGATGTCAATGAATAACTTACAAAAATGATAGTCATAAATAACGTATTGAATGGATTTTTTAATATTATAAAACTTTAATTTTTAATTTGTTAAAGACAACATACTTGAATTAGAATCAGATTTTCGTATGGCGTGCACATAGGATTCCAACCTTATTCTCCTTATAGATACAAATGTTTAATTTCCTTGTCAGTTTTCACTTAGCTGTAGGCTTGTTGCAGAAAAAGAATCCAAAATGGATAGGAAGATTGTGTGTGAGGGCATAGGACAAGATGCACTGTCTCTTTAATTGAACTCCGGCTACTCAGCTACATCGAAAGTGAACATAATTACAAGGCTTCTTACTGTTAGCCATTGTTTGGATGTTCCTTATTTTAAGGTTACACAACCCACTTGATGTACTGGCAGTCCCCCCACCCAATCCCTAAACCTAAACCCCATAAGCATGTCTCTCTTTACAGCCAATCCAACTCTGCACTATATTCAATCAAGCTGTTGCTCCTCTTTATCCCTAATTTGCCTCTATGTTCAATAGCACAGTTCAAATATAAATACACATTTAGATATAAAACAAGTAGAAAATCTGGTTACGTCCCATGATCCATTGCTTTGGGCAAGTTTCAATCTTTTCTTTTCTTTTAATGTTGTACTCCTCGTGCTAATATCAAACAAGCTAGTCATATAGACATAAATTTTTAAATAAATAAAGTCAGGGTTTTTGACTTACATTAACCACAGCCAAAGACAACCGCTGCTTTCGTGCTGGTTGATCGTCCAACTCTGCCGCCTGAAACCAAACAGAAATTTCCCCCAAAAAAGAGAGAAAAATCACAACCTTTCCATCAGCAAATCAATCAAAATCATCAAAAATATCAGAAATTTAGAGCGTATCGCGATAATCTTGCCGGTCGAACCGGACTGCCACGCTTGCGCTGGCCGGTGGGCCGACGGAGAAGGGCCAGAGGTTCCGGGCTGGCGGAGGTCGCGGAGATCCCGGGAGCTGCTCGGTGATCTGCGTGGAGAGAGAGATAGAGGGATGGGTGTGGGAGGGATGGAGAAGGGTTGGAGTGAAATTAGGGATCCCAGACTCCCAGTGCGTTGGTGAGAACATGAGAGAAGGAAGACAGTTAGAAAATTTGAGGAGAATTGCTATGCGAACAGACCTTTTCGGTCAGTTCACATATGTCTTAAAAAATTAATGTACTGACTTAAAGAATTTGAAAACACACACACACATTTTTGCTATGCGAACATACCTTTTTGATCGGTTCATAGACCTCTTTAAAAATTACTGTACTGGCTTAACGAATTTGAAAATACACTATTTTTGCTTAGTTCACAGAGCTTAATTATATACAGTAATTGTCTTTTAAAACCTAATTAACCCCTATTTCGGGGGGGTGTGTCGGAAACTGTTGGTTATTGCATCCCAAGTTTAGTTTTGATGATAAGCAAACAAATAAATGTTGCTAATAAGTTTTATGAAATTTGTGAGTATATGTAATTAAGTCAATATGGTCAACTAATCTACTCATGGTCAAAACTATTGATGACATGAAACCAAAGCTTGAAGGAAGAAGAGTCACTGAATTTGAAGCTCAACATGAAGCCTAGAAGCTCATTTAGGGTTTTTATCTTTTGGGTATTTTCCATATACATGATTGTTGTCACTGGCCACTTTT
The DNA here is from genome assembly GCA_030789695.1 of Scilla litardierei. Taxonomy (NCBI): domain Eukaryota; kingdom Viridiplantae; phylum Streptophyta; class Magnoliopsida; order Asparagales; family Asparagaceae; genus Scilla; species Scilla litardierei. The sequence goes on along the minus strand of CM061132.1, from coordinate 34,451,151 downwards.
CGTCCAAGCCAATTTGTGTCATGAAGCCCAACAGAAAGCCCATGATTCAAGCCTATATTGTAAGTCTTATTATATAGAATAACTAGTCATAACACGTGCCCGAGAGCACGGTTCATTTTAAATCTACGTTTACCAAAAATTATTTCCCCCTCCAAAAAAAATAAAACATATAATATTTCACAATTTAACAGAATAAAAATATTCTACTTCACAATTTAAAAGAATAAAACTTTAACGGGCGCCTTTGGCGCGGGTGCCTTCGGCGGTTGAGAAACAAGCGAGAGGTGGGTTCGTGCTCCAGATCGTGAGGAGTTGAGAGGTGCCAGTGTTTTTTTTGGGGAGAAAATGAGAAAAAAATGAGAAACGATTCCGGTTCAAAAAAATGAGAAACTAAAATAAATGAGAAACCAAAACTTGTGTGTGCCCGTGTGCGCGCGGTTGAAATGAAAAGGAATGCACAAAAAATGAGAAACGAAAATTGTTGCGGAGTAAAATTCGCTAACACTGAATTTGTATTGAAATGAGAATCATGGGTACAATGATTACAAGTTTTGGGGGATAGACGAGGCTAATCTCGATTGGAAGACGCTTTGTAGATGGAAAGCTCAAGGTCGCCCTTCAATCGGAGGAGGTCGCCAGTCTAATGGAGTTGATCGTCCAAGGTTGCTTCAACCGCCAGCAGCAGAAGCGAACTACCTGCAAGTAGAACAACTCGTCAGAAAGGCGGGGCTGGGTGCCAACCCGTAGCCTCTCTGATGCTTAAGTCAGCGGGTGACTGCTTGGAGAATGTCAAACACACGAGGTAATCCTAGAGGCAGATCGGTGCTTGTGTGGCGAACTAATGTGGAAGTCACGGATATGTGAAAGATATTCGACCTTGAGTATGAGTGGATGTATTAGGAATTCTTACAGATTAGCCAGCTCTTTCTCGTTGGAGGAGAAGGTGTATTTACAGGCTGCTGGAGTCAGCTGCTTTAACTGAGCTGGCAGTGTCAGGGGTCCAGCTGAGGATGTCAGAGCCGAACGTGTCAGGCGCGCTTTTGTCAGGCCGTCAGAGCCGTTAATGTCAGATGTGCTTTTGTTAGGCTGTCTGGCAGCGAAACTGATAGGCGTGCTTTCGGCAAGCGGTCAGGCAGTCAGTCGGCGAAGCGGCCAAGTGCATTTTTGTCAGAATTGTCTGTAGTGAAACTGCTAGTTGCGTGTCATCTTCCTCCGCGGGCGGACTTCACCTAGTGGAGAGGTAGGCGAGCTGCATCTGGGGCGAGCTGGGGTAGGTCGCTCGATACGTCGGAGGGTTCCTCTTCGGTTTGATTGACGAGTCTGCAGCTCCGCAAGCGTGAGCTACTCTGAGCCTCGTCGAGCTTCTCTAAGCCTTGGTGAACTGGGCCTTGTTGCAGAGATCTGACGGGCTACGACATGGGCTTTGGAGATGCAGGCCTAGATCAGCTTGGCCGATCTTGAGGTCGTAACAAAAATAAATGAGAAACGAAACTTGTGTGTGCCTGTGTGTGCGTGGTTACAGGTGATGGGAAAAAAATGAGAAAAGCAAAAAATCTAAATTCAAAACTGTGCGGCAGTGCGGTTAGGGGTGATGGACAAAAAAATGAGAAGTGCACAAACATTCGGTTACAACTAAGTAACGTGAGATTTTAAAAAAATTGAAATTGGAAAACTTTTGGTTTTTTTCGTTTTATTTATTTGGAAAAGCACAGTCAGCAAATTTTTTGTCCCAGTCATACTTTTGCCGCCACATAGGACAAAGATTCAAAAACAGTCGTGAATTGTATAATAGATAGAAGACCCTAGAATAATTTAGGGATAAGTCTTGCATGACTTGAGAAATTCTAGATAAGTCTTGTAATTATTAGAGTAGTTGGAAATGTTGGATATTGGACTCCCCGGATTTAGTTTTGGATGATGAACAAACATAAATATATCGTGAACTAACAATTTGTGAGCGCAGTTATGGAGATCGTCGCCAAATTCATATGAACATCCAAAGCGACATCTCGAGACTTCTCAAAGCACGTGATCGTATGCCTAAAGCTTCGTTGAAGCTTATGGACCATTTTAGAAGTCATGAAGATTCGATTGAAGCTATTGAAGACGGTATCGTCAAGTTTTATTTATAGTCTTTAAGCTTCTTTCGTAGAATGTTAAGCCTTGAGTAGGTCTTACGGTTTAAATCTTCATAACGCTCCTATCTTAGCTCTAGGATCTTAGTAGAAGTCCATACAAACTTTCCCGAAGCTTCGCGCTTCGATTCGCGACTTCTTGTGCATGTTAGTTGGTTCAAGAAGAAGAACTGACCGACTAGATGGTGATCTAGTCGGTCGGCAAAGCTTCTTGGACCGACTAGTTTCTGTCAGTTAATTCTAAGCTCTTTACTGTTTATCATTAGTCGGTCTGTGTTCATTGATCGACCGACTAGTTGATGAACTAGTCGGTCAACTTTCCTTCTTGGACCGACTAGTTGAGCTTTACTGTACATGCCAATTTTCACCTAACTTAATGTTTATCGTTAGTCGGTCTATGCACATTTGGCGACCGACTAGTTGATGAACTAGTCGGTCAACATTTGTTCTTGGACCGACTAAATCAATTTGTGATCAGACTTCAGTTTTATCTCTTAGTCTGTCTCAGTTAAGTAACCGACCGACTAGTTATGAAACTAGTCGGTCAGCTACTCTTCTTGGATCGACTAGTTTCTTTTGTCTGTGCTTCGAACTTTTGGCTGTTCTTCCATTAGTCGGTCTACGTTAAATGACCGACTGACTAGTTGATGAACTAGTCGGTCGGTGGTTGTTCTTTGACCGACTAGTTGGGTTCAGAAAAGAGCCGTTGGAGCATTTAATGACTCGAATTTCTTTCTCTCTCTCCTCTATCCTATAAATACTTGTTGAGCTGCATTCATTGCACTCAAGGCTGATATTATTGCAAGTTTAGAGATCAAGAGAAATCATTCCAAGCTCATTCAAAGCTCTTTCATTCCATTCAATAATCTCTCCTCACTCTTACTTCCAAAGAGAGATTCATTGAGTGTGAAGCCTTCCAAGCCAAGTGCTTGATCCTAGGTCACCAACAACCCCATAGCTCTCCATCGCTGATCTACATCTTGGAGCTAGGGTTTGGTGCCTTCTTCTTCCTCAAAATCATCCTTGCCCTAATTCGTAAGTATACTCAAGGCATAGGTATTTTGTGGTAAGTTATTCTATTTCATTTACTTTCATTTTGTAAGTGTTTATCTCTCGGTTGTGAGAGTTGTGTTTGTGACCCCGGGTTATGGGAGTCACAAATTACTTTGTGTATGATTTGACTTGGTGAAGGTTCTTCACAAGTATTTCATAGTGGAAATCTTGAGTTAGGGTTTCTAACTCAAGTATCCGGAGGGGATCCGGGTGGTTGGGACGTAGGATCACCGGGAACAAGTCGGGGAGACTTGGGTGGATCCGAACTCAGTAATATCGTTGTTTGTGATTGTTTCATTGTTGTCTAACATTTACTTTTCCGCATTGTTTGGTAGAGTTTGCAAGTAATTAGGAATTAGCATCTTAATTATTTTAAAGTACTATTCACACCCCCTCTAGTACTTGTGCATTAACTTAGCAGGGCATTACATTTGGTATCAGAGCCAAGTCTATAGCTATGTCTGCCAACGACAACAAGACCGTTCGTCCACCTTCCGACTATAGCACCTTCAAGAACCATGAAGGAGCGTCTTCGGTAATGGAAGGACATTCCTCAACGAGGCCTCCATTCTTCAACGGTACCAACTACGGGTACTGGAAATGCCGGATGGAAACTTTCCTCCGGAGTGCTTCACTATGGAGGACCACGATGAAGGAATATGTCGAGCCCACCGAAGAAGATTTCGAGAAATGGACTCCCGCGGAGGTCGCCGCGGAGGTAAGCAATGCCAAGGCAATGAACGCCTTGCAATGTGCTTTGGAGCCCGAGGATTTCAACAAGATATGCACATGTAAGAGTTCATATCAAATTTGGAACTCCCTCCTCATCTTAAAGGGACGAGTAGGGTAAAAGACTCTAAACTCGTTGTAGTTAATAAAGATTACGAGATGTTTCATATGCTACAGGGTGAGAAGATGAAGGAGTATTATGCTCGCTTCGTCGACATCATAAACGAGTTAGAGGCTCTCGGCAAATCCTACACCCAAAAGGAGAAATGTTTGAAGCTTATAGAAGGACTTCCTTCTAGTTGGGAAAAGCGCACCTTCGCCATCGAGGAAGGCAACGATATGAACAAGTATACCGTTGTTCAACTAATGGGTACATTGATGTCTTATGAGGTACACAAGGATAGCAAGTTGAAGTTGCAGGAAAAGATGAAGTTTTACCTACAACAAGAAGAGCCAAAGAAGAAAGCTATTGCTTTCAAGGCCGCTCCATCTACTTCCACATCAACCGATGATGAGAACTCGGAAAACGAGTTGGACTTGGAGTCCATGGCACTCATGGCCAAGAAGTTCAACCGGTTCTTCCGGAAAGGTAACTTCAAAAACAAGTCAAAGTTCAATTCTTCTAACGCCTCTTCTTCTTTGTGCTTTAAATGCAACAAGCCAGGACACATGAAAGCGGAGTGTCCTCTAAACAAGCAAAAGGAGAAGTGGAAGGCGCCGAAGTACGACAAGTCCAAGAAGTACAAGAAAGGGAACAAAAGGGGGCTTGTCGGGACTTTCACCGACTCCGATGATTCATCAAGCGGAGAGTCGGACGATGAGCAAGTGGAGCAAGCACACATGTGCTTCATGGCAAGAGAGGAGCATGATCAAGGATCTTCCTCTTCCGATGATAGCGACAACGAAGGCGATGAGGTAACCATGGATGACCTTAGGAATGCTAATTCTCAATTATGGTCTAAGTATACTAAATTAGTAAATAGGTATAGTAAAGTAAAAGATGACTTAGCTAGCATTCAAACCTCGCCTAAAACTATCATCACCAACAACGACACCGTTGTTGAAGGGTTGAAGAATGAGATTGTTAATCTCAAGACTCAACTTGAACATGTTAGCATTGAGGATCCGGAGGAACACAAAATAGCGGATTTGACTTCTCAAAACTCGACTTTGAGTATTGAGAATGAGAATCTTAAATCTCGTGTTTATGTGCTCACATCGCAAGTATCCACTTTGGATGCTTCTATGCGTTCTCTCACCGAGAAATATGAGAACACATTAGGCCGAATTAATAAATTCAATAAGGGTAAGGACCATTTGGATAAAATCCTAAGTGACTTACTTCCGGCCAATCATCACATTGGCTTGGGGTATACGATGGGAAGTTCATCCAAATCGGCCACTACTTTTGTTAGGCCAACTTCCGGTGACTCAACGAGTGGTAGCAAACACTCTATTGATAGTTCATCTACCAATGGTGCTTCCACCTCGTCCACACCCTCTTTCGGAAAGAAACCCACTTTGGGTGGACCTCCAAAGAAGGGGCGTGCTTATATGTACACCAATACTATGCCACGTAGGAACACACGTCCTACTCCACCGGCTCACACATATGATGATTTCTATGCTACACGTTCATGGGCACGTGCACACCATGTGAGACACCCTTACGCACGTGTTCCTCCACATGCATATGTTCACCCACATCATCGTATGAATAATTATCCACATGCACCATTCCATCATGTTCCTTATGCCTATCCACGACATGCATCACGTAGAAACCAACAACGCATGCATGCACCCAATAGGATGAGGGCTCCCAAAATATTCACATTTTGGAGCCCAAATGACACAAGCATGGATGAAAAACAAGTTTACATGAATGCTTATTTTTCGGATGTTGTGCATAGTAGAAATTATGTGGGGAAGTCTAAGTCCAATTGGACTTGGCTTCCAAAGGTCTAATCTTTTGGACCCAATGACCTTGGGTACCATGATATGAAATTTTCTATCTTTAGTTACTCAAGGAAAAGAAAAAGAAAAGGAGCAACAAATTTAAATTTAGCTCCAAGGGGAATTGGATACTCGATAGCGGGTGTTCAAAACACATGACGGGTGACGCTCAATTGCTCTCCGGAGTGGTTCCCATTGCAAATGGAAACCACGTCGTATTTGGAGGCAACGAGAGTGGAACCATCATAGGTGTTGGTAAAGTGGGTAATCCTTCTAAACCCCTTATATGTGATGTTTACCTTGTTAAAGGATTAAACCGCAATCTTATTTCAATAAGTCAACTTTGTGACAAATGTTACAAAGTTAACTTTGCGAAAGGAATGTGCCATATTTTAAGAAAAGATAATAATGAATTATTGTTTTCCGGCACACGCCATAAGGATATATATATCCTAGATCTTCCAAGATCACATGAACAATGTCTTATTACCAACACAAGTGAACAACACTTATGGCATCGACGTTTTGGTCATGTGAACTTTGGAACACTTTTTAAGCTTTCCAAGTTAAATTCTATTAGAGGCTTCCCTAAGCTTGTCTTTCAAAAGAAACGCTTTTGTGACTCGTGTCAACGAGGCAAGCTTCCAAAATCTTCATTTAAACCTAAGAAAAGCATTTCTTCTAAGTGGCCTCTAGAGCTATTACATCTAGATTTATTTGGGCCAACTAGAGTTGCTTCATTAGGTAATGCTAGATATGGACTTGTCATCGTTGATGACTTTTCTAGGTTTACTTGGGTATTTTCATTATGTAATAAAAATGAAGCTTTTGAAAACTTTACAATTTTTGTTAAGAAAGTACAAAATCTCATTGGAACCACCATTGTCACTATTCGTAGTGATCATGGAGGTGAATTTGAGAATGAGTCTTTTGAGACATTTTGTGATGAAGTTGGTATTACACACACCTTTTCATTCCCTCGCGCACCTCCTCAAAATGGTGTTGTTGAGAGAAAGAATTGGACGCTAGTGGAATGTGCTCGCACTATGCTTGATGATAGCCAACTTGGCCATCAATTTTGGGCGGAAGCGGTACATACCGCTTGCTATGTGTTTAATAGAATACTTTTGAGGCCAGGCACTAAACAAACTTGTTATGAATTGTTGTTTGGTAGGTTGCCTCAAGTTAAACATTTTCGTGTTTTTGGTTCGAAATGTTTTATTAAGAACACGTATGGTAGTTTGGACAAATTCGATCCAAGATCCGATGAGGGGATTTTTGTTGGGTATTCCTCACGTAGCAAAGCCTACCGGATATTCAACAAACGAACCTCAATGGTCGAGGAATCACTTCATGTTTCATTTAATTAAGGATTTGTTCCAACGAGAATTACTAATGATGATGACTCTATGGATGTCTTATGTGATTCAATTGGTAATTCTAACTCTATTAATTCTATTGATTCTATTGATACTAACCCGACTAATGAAGTTGTTGAGAATGTTCCTAGTGATCAAGGTATTCCCAAACGGCTTCATACCGTTCGTGACCATCCTCATGAGCAAGTCATTGGCAATATCCATGATAGTGTCAAGACGAGATCGCAAGTGAACTACTTCGCTCATTGTGCTTTTGCCTCCTCGATAGAGCCAAAGAATGTTAATGAAGCGTGCGAAAATAGTGCTTGGATCTTAGCCATGGAGGAGAAACTCATTCAATTCGAGAGGAATGAGGTTTGGGAGCTTGTTCCATTGCCATCGAAGAACCACACCGTCATAGTGACAAAGTGGATCTTTAAGAACAAAACCGACGAAAACCAAGTCGTCGTCCGGAACAAAGCTCGGTTAGTTGCTCAAGGCTACCGTCAAGAGGAAGGTATTGATTTCGAAGAATCCTTCGCTCCGGTAGCTAGATTAGAATCAATTAGATTACTATTATCTTTTGCATGCCATAAGGATTTTAAATTATTTCAAATGGATGTAAAAAGTGCATTTTTAAACGGAGATGTAGTTGAGGAAGTTTATGTTTCTCAACCTCCGGGTTTTATAAATGAAAAATTTCCAAATCATGTTTTTAAACTTAAGAAAGCTCTTTACGGTTTGAGACAAGCTCCTCGAGCTTGGTATGACCGTCTAAAGAATTTTCTTTTGGATTTAGGATTTAAAATGGGAGAAGTTGATTCCACATTATTTGTTAAGTATTCGAATAATGATATAATTTTAGTTCAAATATATGTTGATGATATCATTTTCGGTGCTACTAACTTTGCTCTTTGCGAAGAGTTTTCTAATGTGATGAAGGATCAATTTGAGATGAGCCACATGGGTGAGCTCAAATATTTCTTAGGTCTCCAAATTCGCCAAATGGACGATGCAATCTTCATCCATCAAACGAAGTATACGGTGGAGTTGCTTAAGCAATTTGGAATGGAGAATGCATCCGGGAAAAAGACTCCAATGAGCACGACTACGCATCTTGATAAGGATACGGGCGGTAAAGATGTAGACATTCGTCTATATCGAGGTATGATTGGTAGTTTACTTTATCTTACCGCAAGTAGGCCCGATATTATGTTTGCCGTATGCGTATGTGCTCGTTATCAATCTCAACCTAAGGAGTCTCACTTAGTAGCGGTAAAGCGTATTTTCCGTTATTTAAGTTATACACTTGATTTTGGACTACTTTATCCAAAATCTAGCACATATGAGTTAATCTCATATAGTGATACCGATTATGCGGGATGCAAATCCGACAGGAAAAGTACTAGTGGCACTTGCCATTTTATAGGAAATTCTCTTGTCTCTTGGTTTTCCAAGAAGCAGAATTCCGTATCACTTTCAACCACCGAGGCGGAATACATTGCCGCCGGTGCCGCGTGTTCTCAAGTTCTTTGGATGAGACTTACACTTAAAGACTTTGGTATAAACTGTGATACTTGCCCTATCATGGTGGACAACCAAAGTGCAATATGTCTTTCCAAGAACCCGGTACACCATTCCCGTTCGAAACACATAGATGTCCGACACCATTTCTTAGATGATCATGTTGCTAAAAAGGACATCATATTAGTGTACGTTGAAACCCAGAAGCAAATCGCCGATATTTTCACGAAACCCCTAAAGGAGGACTCCTTTGTGCGGTTACGTCGAGAATTGGGGATTATGGGTGAATCCGAGATATAGGATTCATTTTTATTCAATATTCTTGCATGCTATTCTATTCGGTATATTTGCTCATGCTTGAAGTATTGAAATTTTCTGGATTTTTGTTGAATTTTCGGAATTTTCGCTCGATTTGTGCGTAATCGTCAAATTTCAGATTTTCGATGTTTAATGGGGTAGTATAATGATTAATGAGAGTATTTTGATGTTTCATCCAAGTGTGATTAGGAGAGAAATCAAATTTCAAAGATTTTCAATTTTTGAACTCTCTTAGTTGGTCCAAGTTCATTGGCCGACCGACTAGATTCAGTTCTAGTCGGTTAGTGAATGAGCTTAGATCGACTAAATCTTGTCAGGAAATTTGCCTTCAGTTACTGTTTACAACTAATCGGTTCAAGCTCATTGACCGACCGACTAGATCGTGATCTAGTCGGTCAGTGCTTGAACTGTGACCGACTAGTTGTGCCGGGGACTGATTGGTCTTTTCGACTTCCGACCGATTAAAACTCCATCCAGTCGACTTCTTTTCATTCAAGTCGATCAAAATTCCACCCTCTCCAGCTCAAAACCCCCGACCCCGCTCAGCTCGTTCGACTTCCGGCCGATTTCCGGCCAACCCAGCCGTCGCCGTCCGTCGATCTTCCACCCTAGGTGATCTCTCCTCCCTCTCCCAGCTGCTAGGGTTCTATTCTAGGTTGATTTCACTTCCTAGGGTTAGATTCTATCGGTTAGGGTTTCATTTCGGTTGCTAGGGTTTCGATTCTCTAGGGCTTTTTTCGATCTCTTGCGTCGTGTCGTGCCGCGCTTATGGCTCGTACACGTATCCCGATCACTCCCTCTGGTCCTTCGCCCATGACCGTCGATTCGCCACCCTCGGACCCCCCACCTCCGAAACGCCGATCTAAGACTACCCAGCCCTCGTCGTCGTCGCCTCCTCTCAAGCGGAAGAGGACGACGACAACGAAGCCTAGAGCCCAACCCAAGCCCAAGTCCAAGCCCAAGGAACTTGCATCTCCCTCCTCTTTCCATACCCCTACGGATTCTGATACGGAGTATAGACCCGAGCCTGAGACTCATAGGGACCCCTCTCCTCCTCCTAGGCAGCCTGAGTCTAGCTCACGTCCCCGTACCCGTCAGCCTAAGGGAAAGGCTCCGATGCCGGTTGGCGGTGTCGATATTTCGTTGTGTCACGACGACCCTTTGTGTCTCGCGGCTTACAACCGTATCGAACACTGCCCACTGCTTCTGGAGCATTTCGTCCAGTTTAGTGACTTCCTAGGCCTCGCCGATCTTCTTTCGTCCTCTGGTCTTCTCGATTACCTTCGATATGACCCGAAGGCGAACCCTCACCCCTACCCTCGCCTAGTGAAACTATTCTATGCCAACCGCGTCCGGGGTCAGTACGATGAGACCCACTCGATTGAGACGACTGTCTTGGGGACTCCTATAGTCCTCACGGCAGAAATCTTAGGAGAGATTTTGGGTATCTCCTCGTCTGGCCTCCTTCCCTCCGATATTTCTGTTGATGATATCTCCTCCCTTGATCAGGTTGTTCTCTCTCAGATCTTCCATGAGATTCCCCCCGCCATGATTGGCGTTCCCTCTAAATCCTTCAAGCCTATCGCCTGGGTCCTAAATTTGATTCTGAAGTCGTGCTTGCTTCCCAAGTACGGCTCCTCCTCTCTACCGTCCCAACCTTTCTTGAAGTTGATATATGCTATTTTCATGGGGAGCTCGATTAACTGGGCTCGCATTATACTCGATAAGATGGACTCTTTCGAGTGTATTCGCAAGTCCACGAAGTCGACTCATATCCCCTTCCCGTGCTTGTTGACTCTGGTATTTCGTCACTTCCGTGTCACTTTGCCTCCTGACGATGAGCGTCCTCTTGGTCCTCCCCTAAACGCGACGGCCGTCAAGAAGTCTCTTGCGGCGCTCCGTCACGTTCAGAGGACGACACCTTCAGCGTCAGCCTCTGCCTCTGCCTCAGCTGCTCCCTCTTCCACTCTTATCGAGCTCGTTCATTCTCTGCGACGTTTGGAGTCTCGTCAGGCTCATTCTGAGGAGATTCTCTGCCGTATAGCTCGTCACCTTGATATTGAGGTCCCTCCGTCTTTTTCTGACGAGGATGAGTTGGATGAGGAGGACATTGAGGAGCTTGCTCGTGCTTCTACTCGTGCCCCCGAGGGCACTTCTGGTGATGCTGCTGCTGCTTCGTCTGCTGGTGCCCCCGAGAGCACACCTGTTGCCACCGCTCCTGCGGTGGATGCTCCGACTGGTGCTCTCGAGGCCACTACCGTTGCTGCTTCTGAGATCGTCTCTTCTGCTGTGCCTGAGACTTTTGCTGTCGCTCCCGTTGACATTCCAGCTGTTCCTGTGACCACCACTTCTCCCGCAGAGCCTGCTGCTGCTGCAGATCCCGCCGCTTCCTCTTGAGCTTCTTTGAGGACTCTCCGATGCTCCTTGGATGATACATCTTATGTGAGAGAGTTTGGGTTGGATAGAGTGTGGTTCTGGATGTTTTTGATGTGTTGATGTATTTTGATGTACGTTGGATGGATGTCGATATGTTTTTGTGATACTTCCATATATGCTGTGTTCTGAGATATATGATGTTGTATTTTGATCGTCGATCGTTGGATCGCTTTTTGGATATCAGTGATGTATATTTTTGATGTACTCTGGTTCATATTTATATATATATACATCGCAGTTGACATTTCATTCTATTGTGCACAATTTATAATTTTTTTATGTCTCTGATGTTTGATTTCGTCGCTCGACGATATTAACTTGGTTAACTAGATTTCACTTTATGAAAACATAGAATTATTTTCCATGCACTAAATTAACTAAGAATGTTGATATTGGAGAGTATATTCCATAACTCAATCCGTAAAATTGATTTGAGTTTTTGATGATTTCGTTTTACGATTTTCGACTATGGTATCATTGACACGCCTTGATTTTATTCGTATTTTTCTTTGGTGTCACTTGAGCCATGGTCGTATTCTACGACTCCCGTGCTTTTTTATTTGAAGCCATTGTTGTTGTCGTTGATCTCCTCCCGCTCTTTTTGCTTATGCCAAAGGGGGAGAGATATAACAATAACGATGTGCTAAATGATAATTTAAAGCAATTTTCCAAGAATCTAATTTGATATGTTAGATTCAGGGGGAGTTAAGATATATAAATGGATTTTCAAATCCGATATTTCAATAACCAACATTTTTTATTCGATATTTCAATAATCGATTCTCATTTATATACTTTACTCGTCTGCTTGATGCGTATTATTATTGTTTAATTTGGAATTAACGTGTCATCAATGCAGGGGGAGTAAGTAAATTTCATTTGAATTATTATTGTTGATTATTATTTATGTTGGTTTGTCATCACCAAACAGGGGGAGAATGTTGGATATTGGACTCCCCGGATTTGGTTTTGGATGATGAACAAACATAAATATATCGTGAACTAACAATTTGTGAGCGCAGTTATGGAGATCGTCGCCAAATTCATATGAACATCCAAAGCGACATCTCGAGACTTCTCAAAGCACGTGATCGTATGCCTAAAGCTTCGTTGAAGCTTATGGACCATTTTAGAAGTCATGAAGATTCGATTGAAGCTATTGAAGACGGTATCGTCAAGTTTTATTTATAGTCTTTAAGCTTCTTTCGTAGAATGTTAAGCCTTGAGTAGGTTTTATGGTTTAAATCTTCATAACGCTCCTATCTTAGCTCTAGGATCTTAGTAGAAGTCCATACAAACTTTCCCGAAGCTTCGCGCTTCGATTCGCGACTTCTTGTGCATGTTAGTTGGTTCAAGAAGAAGAACTGACCGACTAGATGGTGATCTAGTCGGTCGGCAAAGCTTCTTGGACCGACTAGTTTCTGTCAGTTAATTCTAAGCTCTTTACTATTTATCATTAGTCGGTCTGTGTTCATTGATCGACCGACTAGTTGATGAACTAGTCGGTCAACTTTCCTTCTTGGACCGACTAGTTGAGCTTTATTGTACATGCCAATTTTCACCTAACTTAATGTTTATCGTTAGTCGGTCTATGCACATTTGGCGACCGACTAGTTGATGAACTAGTCGGTCAACATTTGTTCTTGGACCGACTAAATCAATTTGTGCTCAGACTTCAATTTTATCTCTTAGTCGGTCTCAGTTAAGTAACCGACTGACTAGTTATGAAACTAGTCGGTCAGCTACTCTTCTTGGACCGACTAGTTCCTTTTGTTTGTGCTTCGAACTTTTGGCTGTTCTTCCATTAGTCGGTCTACGTTAAATGACCGACCGACTAGTTGATGAACTAGTCGGTCGGTGGTTGTTCTTTGACCGACTAGTTGGGTTCAGAAAAGAGCCGTTGGAGCATTTAATGACTCGAATTTCTTTCTCTCTCTCCTCTATCCTATAAATACTTGTTGAGCTGCATTCATTGCACTCAAGGCTGATATTATTGCAAGTTTAGAGATCAAGAGAAATCATTCCAAGCTCATTCAAAGCTCTTTCATTCCATTCAATAATCTCTCCTCACTCTTACTTCCAAAGAGAGATTCATTGAGTGTGAAGCCTTCCAAGCCAAGTGCTTGATCCTAGGTCACCAACAACCCCATAGCTCTCCATCGCTGATCTACATCTTGGAGCTAGGGTTTGGTGCCTTCTTCTTCCTCAAAATCATCCTTGCCCTAATTCGTAAGTATACTCAAGGCATAGGTATTTTGTGGTAAGTTATTCTATTTCATTTACTTTCATTTTGTAAGTGTTTATCTCTCGGTTGTGAGAGTTGTGTTTGTGATCCCGGGTTGTGGGAGTCACAAATTACTTTGTGTATGATTTGACTTGGTGAATGTTCTTCACAAGTATTTCATAGTGGAAATCTTGAGTTAGGGTTTCTAACTCAAGTATCCGGAGGGGATCCGGGTGGTTGGGACGTAGGATCACCGGGAACAAGTCGGGGAGACTTGGGTGGATCCGAACCCAGTAATATCTTTGTTTGCGATTGTTTCTTTGTTGTCTAACATTTACTTTTCCGCATTGTTTGGTAGAGTTTGCAAGTAATTAGGAATTAGCCTCTTAATTATTTTAAAGTACTATTCACCCCCCTCTAGTACTTGTGCAGTAGCTTAGCAGGGCATTACAGGAAATTGTGTAGATCATTCTAGAACTTATTTGTAACCATTAGATTGAAACAATTTTGGACATATATTTAGGTAAAGGATGCCTATAATAGGGATCCTTGTATCATTTGCAAACCATTCAAAAGTGGATCAATCATTTGAGTAGTAAAGATTGTTCTCCAAGTTCCTCCTAAACATCCTAAGTGTTCTTTGATTGGTCTTCCTATTCAAGTGAGTTCTTCAGTGTTCTACACAATCTTTGACTTAGACATCACCTTGATCATCTAGAGTTCTTAAAACTTCCACTAGAGTGTTGGAGAGTAATGCTAAACTAGCATCTTAAAGAGAGCGAGGGACTAGTGCCACTCGGTCGTCAGTAGTGTAAAGTGCGAGCCAGTGACAAGTGGTATCAGAGCTAAGATTGGCAATGGCCGGGGAAGACGTCATCAAGAGCAACAACTCCAACATAGTGGAGAATGAACTTGAAAATAAGAAGAAGAATGATAAGATGGATCATGGTAGATTGAGAGATACCATGTCAAAATGGGAGGCAAGATTGGTCAAGGTGGAGTTCGCTCGCCATGAAGAACAAAAGAGGCTAGATGAACTTCGTGAAGGGATGCTAGGTGCCATCAATAAGGCTTTGCACGAACTCAAATTGGAAATAGAAAATCAGGTAAGGAATCTTGAAAACCAATTTGTTGAAGCTATTGATTCTTTGCATAATGTCATTAGGAAAATTCAAGAGGAACTCCGCAAGAGTAAAGATGAGCTAGCTCTTTGCAAAAGGGCAATTGCTCAAGGAGGAATGGATGCACTAGTGATGGCTACATCAAGCGATAGTGTTCCAAAACCAGAGTTGTTTTAGGGTTCAAGTGTGATGGCCCATATCTGTCACTACACGTATTTCTGTATTTTTAATTGTAAGAATACCATTTCCTAATTTCTAATTACTTTTATTACTTTTATTACTTTTACTAATCACTTTTATCAATTACTAGTTACTTTTAGTAATTATCTTTCTACACTTTACTAATTACTTTCATCAATTACTAATGGCCTTTACAAATTACTTTTTATATTTACTAATTTACTTTTACTAATTACTTTTAATACTAATTACATTTACTAATTAACTTTACCCCTAATTAATCCTAAGATCCCCCATGTTGATCCACAATTTGTAGATCTAAACCTAATTTTTACTACTCTAATTAAACCTATACTAACTACACCCTTTCCAATTCTCTTCTTCATTCATTGCATAACTTAAGCCAAAAATCCACAGCACACATCTCCTCTCTTCTCTCATTTCTAAACCCCCAAGCCAAAGATAAAACAAATACATCTTCTTATTCTCCTCCTCCCTTTTGCCTCTCTCTCCTCTCTCTTTTTTTCTAGCAACCAGTACAAAACAGGGGGCCTGTTCTGACAGGCAGGAGCACGGCCGCCGGCAGGGGCCTACCGCCCGACCCGCTGCCCCTCCGGCCACCGACAGTGGAGGCCGGCGTCGGCATCCCTCCTCCCCACCAGCAACCCTTCTAACGAGCGACGTGAGTCACCCCTTCCTCTCTGTCGTGGCTTCTGACGGTGGCGAGACATGCGAGTTCCGGCTCCCCTTCCTCACAGCATGTTGCCTACCAAGTGTCCGATGCTTTGCCCCAACGAAATCCTGATGACTTCCCGAGCTCCGGCGAGCTTCCGACGACCCCAATTCTATCGCCGTTGAACCCAACACTCGCCCTCCTCCTCGGATCCATGCAACGTATAGTAGGTTCCTTGCATACTTTTATATGAACTATAGTTCAACATATAAATTCTAGGAGATGCATACTATTTGATTCATGTTTGACACATTGAGCTCTCTGGATATGAGCCACACAAACAAACTGGCCTTAAGCTTACATAATTATATAAATGTTAATTAGCCAACAAGTAATTACGCATTAAGCTATCATCAAACTGGGGAATTCGAGATGCATGCTACTAGGACCTGCATGGGCATCATGCTATCATCTTAATGATTGTAATACCATGTAATTCCTTGAGTGAGACTTGAGTACCGATAATTATTACATAGTTTATGTAATTACATAATACTTTGGATGTAACGGGTAGGTTACCATACTCAAGTCAATGGAGCTGTTAGCTTCATGTGTTAGTATCATCTTAATTATGTATCAAGCAAGCTATCAACAAACTGGCCTTATGGATAATTAGACTAATACAGAATTCTTAAGCTTACACATTAAGCTTAACTAGTGTAATGAATACTAATGTTTCGAGGTGTTTTCTCACCACAGGTTGATGGTATGGATGTCCGGAGGTTGTCGCTGTCACGTGAGACAGGGACGGCCTTTTGAGTCGATCAGTCGTGCGTCCAATTGAGCTGGAAGGTGCGGATCTGCGCGTCGGTATGCCGAAGGGTAGCTTTGGCGGGGCGACAACATCCTGGATTGGTCGGCTGAATGGACTCGAGCTCGAGGGCATTCGAATCCGAATGGCGGGACGCCGAAGGGAAGCTTCGGCGATGGTGACGTCACTTCGAATATGCAAAACAAAGAGCTCGTCAGGGGGTTCAGACCTTGGTACCGACCAAGTCCCCCCCGATGCCTAAGTCAGATCTAATCTAAAGGGTGCTCGGTGGAATCGAGTATGGTTCGCAAGGAGACCAATACGTGGATCCTCAGGCCAAGCTGTGGAGGAGAAATATTAGGTGGAAGAAGGTGTAAGGGTTTGTATTGTGATACCTCACTTGTAGATTTCGGGCCTCCCTAGTGATGATGCCTCCTCCTCTTCATATACGTGAGCCCCCCCCCCCCCCCCCCCCCCGTATTAATGGGCAATGATGAGACCTTATTGTCGTCATTGATGGGGACGCGCTGATTAGAAAACGTTGACCCCAATAAGTGCACTTATTTGATGAAGGGATAAATGTCATGAAGGCGAGCCGTAATTGTTGGAATGATGACTTTGAGTGATTGCCATAATTGGCAAGTGCCCCTCGGGTTGGGGAGCGATTTCCTCATCCACGAAAAGTGGGCGGTCTTTTGGGCCTTCGCCTCAGGTTGAGGGGCGCGACTTGCTCGTGAGGTCCTTGGGCTAGAGCTCAAGGCCGTAGTGGATTAGTTGAGGTCAAAGGGTTGTATCAATTACCCCCATCTTCCGAGCTCTATCGTTGTAGAGGTAGAGGCCGGAAGATGTAGTATAAGAGGGAGAAGTAGCTCCTTTTGTAAAATTGGTTCGGGTTGCGAAGTCGGCTAGAGACAATAATTGGCCGGTCCGAGATTCATTCGGTGGCGAGTGGAGTGGCCCTTCGACTTACAGCCGACGAAGGAGTGGGTCGGCCAGCTGGGGGAGTGGCCCCCAGCTTTACGACCGATCTGTTCGTTCGGTGGCATGGGGAGAGGCCCCGAGACTTACGGCCGACGAAGGAGTGGGTTGACCAGTTGGGAGAGTTGCCCCAGCCTGACGGTCGACAGGTCGGCCTGCTAAAGGAGTTGCCCCAGCCTTATGGTCGACGGGTTGATCGGCCTGTAGGGGAGCTATCCCCAGGCTTATAGTCGATCAAGTGATCGGCCTGCTGGGGGAGTTGCCCCAGCCTTACGGTCGACAAGTCGACCTGCTAGGGGAGTTGCCACTAGCCTTACGGTCGACGAGTCGATCGGCCTACTGGAGGAGCTATCTCCAGTCTTACAGTCGATCAAGTCATCGTCCTACTGGGGAGTTGTCTCCAGCCTTACGGTTGATACATGGTCAGCCTGCTAGGGGAGTTGTCCCCAGCCTTACGGTCGACAGGTCGATCAGCCTACTGGGGGAGCTACCCCTTGTCTTACGGTCGATCGAATGATCGGCCTGCTGGGGAGCTGCCCCAGCCTTACGGTCGACTGGTCGGCCTGCTGGGGGGTTGCCCCCAGCCTTACGGTCGACAGGTCAATCGGCCAGCTGGGGGAGCTACCCCCAGTCTTATGGTCGATCGAATGATCGACCTGCTGGGGGAGTTGCCCCCAGCCTTACGGTCGGTATGTAGCCGGCCTGTTAGAGGAGTTATCTTCAACCTTACGACCGAAGAATCGGTCAGCCAGCTGGAGGAGCCACCCCCAGTCTTATGGTCAACTGAATGATCGGCCTGCTGGGGGAGTTGCCCCAGCCTTATGGTCGATCGAATGATCAGCCTGCTGGGAGAGTTGACCCCAGCCTTACAACTGATCCAGGTTTGGTCGGCCTACTGGGGGAGTGGCCCCCAGCCTTACTACCGATTTCAGCTCCAGCTCCAGATTCAGCTATTGTCTAGATCCTAGCTCCAGCTCTGGCTCTAACTTTCGTCTGTATCCTAGCTCCAGCTCCAGATCCAGCTTTGGTCTGGATGGTTTTGGTTTGGCCTGGTTGGCGGAGGTTCTGCATCATCGTCTCTACTTCTGCACTGTCGCCTTAGCTTGGAAGGCAGAGGTAGCTCGGGTCAGGTAGCTCAGGTCCCCCATTGTGTGTTATCCTGGCACCCTCCATGGCTCGGATTTGCCCTGGAAGGTAGGAAACTCGAGTCGTCGAAAATTCCGTCATGTTGTTGTAGGTCGACAAGCTCAGACTGAGGTGGGCTCGCAAGCTCGGCTGGTCGGACAGGGGCGACAAATGCCATCGATAGCTCGTCATGGTCAGCCTCCTCCTGGGTGGGTCGGCCTCCTCCTGGATCGGTCGGCCTCGTCTGGTCGGCCTCCTCCTGGATGGGTCGACATGGTATGGTCGGCTCCTAATGGATCGGCCTCTCGGCTCGGAGGCTCGGCTCGGAGGCTCGACCTAGATGCTTGGAGGCTTGACACGGAGGCTCAGATGCTCGGCATGGAGGCTCGGATGCTTAGCAAGGATGCCCGAATACTCGACAAGGAGTTCCAGATGCTCGCCACGGAGGATTGGATGCTCGGCAAGGAGGCCAGAATGCTCGACATGTATGCGTGGATGCTCGGCATGGAGCCTCGGGTGCTCGGCATGGAGCCTCGGGTGCTCGACAAGGAGGCCTGAATGCTCGGCACGGATGCACGGATGCTCTTCACGGATGCTCGGCTGCTCGGGAATGATGCTCGGATGGTCGGCAATGATGCTCGGCATGTTTTGCCTTTGGATGGGGCAGCTTTAGCCAGTGCATCATCTTGAGACAGTAGAGTTCAGACAGGATTCGGTCGTCGGGCGCCTTTCTCATTCTTTACTACCGAAGTTGTCAAGATGTGGCATTATGGCCCAACTGTCCCACAGTCGCTAGAGCTCTCGACTAGCCTAGTGGCAACAGAGCCTGCTACCACAATCTTGGTTGGAGACAGGATCTCCAGGACATCTCCTATTGAAGAGAGAACACTTCACATCATCCTCCTTCGGCCGTGGAGGATGAGCATGATCACCTTGACCTTTCTTTCGTCGTAGTCGTCCATGAGAGACTCTGTGATCTCGTCGGCGAGGGCCAGAGCGTCTTAATCGAAGTGCACGAAGAGTGTGCATGATTTGGAGAAGGATCAGAAGCATGTGAAGCCGAGTGTGCATGATTTGGAGAAGGATCAGAAGCATGTGAAGCTCCGATGTCGGGATTGATTGTGCCGGCAAGGTCATTGCTACCGAGGGAGATGTCAATCTCGCCTTTGTGTCGAGGGTCAGGATGTCCTCCAACTGATCAGCCTTGATCTGGACCTCGGAAAGATGCCAAGAATTTGCTTCTGATCCCAAGCTCGAGACAAACACCATGCCCGAGATTTACCGCATTAAAGCATGAGCTCGGGTAGTTCAATTTCAAGCTTGGATAGATCGATCTCGAGGTGAATGCTAGCAGTGTTAGGGTATTTCACCCCCTGCCATTGATCGGCATGGGACCTCCACGAACTCCCAGCATCCTGCGACTTCGACCAACTTGCCGAACCCCATGGTGTCTCCATGACCATGAGCCACTAGAAAGAGATCGTGTATGTATTGAGGGACAGAGCCACGTCCCAGAATTAAAGACGAGTCCTGATGATAAAAACCAGGCTTGAGGGCATGCCAGGTGGTCGTGGCGGTCCATAGCTCGGGTTGACCGAATCGCCTAGATCCTTTGAGAACTGGGACGGGTGACTTGAGCCTGGTGAAGCTCTCCAACCTCGGTCAGAGTTTGGTCGTTGAAGAAGTGTTGGGAAGAGCATTTTGAGTGGGATTGATGATGAAGTTCGTTCCCGAGGTTGCGTAGCTCAGGTTATACAAAGGAGCTCGGTCGGAAGAATCGAGCTCAGACAACACGATGGCTAAGATCAAACTCCCACTAGGCACAGTAAGCTCAGTTGAGGCATGGCAGCTTAGATCGAGATCCGGTCAAGCACGGCGAGCTCGGATTTGGCATGGCAAAAAATAGGGGCATCAGCTATTCACGGTCTAGATTACTAAATGTTGCTTTTGTTATCACAAAGAAAAAGACATGAACAAACCTTATGAAAAGCTTTTCGATGACATGCAGATATCCGTTTGGGGTGGTATGCTATCCCGTTGAGCGCGACAAAGCTGTTATGCCATGTCTTTATCTCAAATGGTTTGTTTCTAGTGACCGAGAGCATTTCCCCGCTGGTTCCCGCATTCCATATTATGCTTGCCTTCGTGGCCCATCGTGAGGTCATTGGCGAGTGATGGCTCTTTGTCTGGGCCACTAAGCTTGGTGGGAGATAGCTGCTCCTGAGAATACAACTTGTACGCTGCCACCACTGTATACTTCCTGCCGGTGAACTCGTCGTACGCCCAAAGGTGATGTCGGCACCCTTCCTGGGCTCGCAGAGACAAATCTTGGCCGAGCTTAAGGGAATGCTACCGAGCTCATGAGGAGAATATGAAGGGCGATGAATTTTGTACCATATTGGATCTGGATCCCAGACGATCGGCGATGGTGTCAAGACGGTGCTCACGAGGCTGCCTGTGCCGGCGGATCAGGTGGTCAACATGGGTCGATGACGCCATCGACTTTCAGTCCGAGAATTAGGATCTCAAGTCCAAGATCGAGAAGCTCGTTATCCTCCTCCGTCAGGCCGCCTGTGTCGACCTCTGTGAGCAGCAAACCCACCGGATCATGGATCTTGTCGAGCAAGTCATCAGGAGGGCACTCGCCATCCTCTTCGAGTGATGTGCATCAAGAGCGTCTTCACCTTCATCCGTCGGGTCGCCTTCAATATGATGTCCATGGTGAGGGACAACGAGAGGTATGGTAAGCTGGTGATCGAGGAAGATAGCATGGGCCCGCTAATGCGGTTGGTAAAGGACGGGCAGACTGAGGGGCATGTGAGCGTTATCCAGGCTGTCGAGTTGGTGGGCAGGGACCCGGCAGGCATTGAGCCGATGGTGCTCACCGGAGTCTATTCGGTGTTCGCCAAAATCCCGAAAGAAGGCAATGAAGAGTGCATGCCGTGGGCCATGGCGGCCTGGGCCGTGTCGAAGCTCGCCGCGAACCATCCCAAATGCCAAGACACGTTTGTTCTGAACAACGGGAACACAATATGGCGAAGAGGGGTGGTCCCCTTTCTACCGATCGACGACATGTCGAAGACTAATATGGCCAATCGAAAGGGGGCAGACCACCGACTAACAGCGGCTGTATCCTTATTGGTCTGAGCGCTAATCCCTTCGAATCGACCAATGCAAACTGGATCAGCGGCCACGATATTTGGCAACGGCCCTTTGCTTTGCCCATGGGGTGATAGGGCACAGCCCTAGGCCCAAGCAAGGGTTCTTCCCATTTCTGATCTTGGAATTGGGCTAGATATATGTTTTGTGAATCCAAGCAGTGGATTGGTCGATTGGAGAAATCGATCTGCCTGTGATTAGCGAGGAGTCGACAGAGACGACATGGTTCCCCCAAACCTCAGGTGCTTAGACTGCTCAGGTATTTAATTAGCGGAATGAGTTGTCGTCGATGTGGTTAATGATGTGGATGTTGACTCATTCCTACAGACGGCGCTAGATGTTTCGAGGTGTTTTCTCATCGCATGTTGATGGTATGGAGGTCCGGAGGTTGTCGCTGTCATGTGATACGTGGACGACCTTTGGAGTCGGTCGGCCGCGCGTCCAATTGAGCTGGAAGGCAAGGATCCATGCGTCGACGCGTCGAAGGGTAGCATCAGCGGGGAAAAAACCTCCTGGATTGATCGGTCAAACTGACTCGAGCTCGAGGGCGTTCGGATCCGAATGGCGAGCTGTCGAAGGGAAGCTTCGGCGATGGTGACGTCACTTCGGATCTGCAAAGCGAATAGCTTGTCAGAGGGGTTGGACCTTGGTTCCAACCAAGTCTCATCCGATGCCTAAGTCAAATCTAATCTGAAGGGTGCTCGACAGGATCGAGTATGCTTTGCGGGGAGACCAATACGCAGATCCTCATGCCGAGCTGTTGAGGAGAAATATTAGGTGGAAGTAGGTGTAATGGTTTGTATTGTGATACGTCACCTATAGATTTCGAGCCTCCCTGGTGATGATGCCTCCTCCTCCTCATATACGTGAGCCCCCCATAGTAATGTGCAATGATGAGACCTTATTGTCGTCATTGATGGGGATGCGCTGATTAGGAAGCATTGACCCCAATAAGTGCGCTCATTTGAGAAAGGGATAAATGTCATGAAGGCAAACTATGATTGCTGGAATGATGACTTTGAGTGACTGCCATAATTGGCGAGCGCCCCCTCGGTTTGGGGAGCGATTTCCTCATCCACAAAAGGTGGGCGATCTTTTGGGCCTTCGCCTTGGATAGAGGGCCGCGACCTGCTCGTGAGGTCCTTGGGCTAGAGCCCAAGGCCGTAGTGGGTTGGTTGACTAGTCGTGGTTGATTTGGTTCCTCTGGGCCCGGTCAAAGGGTTGTATCAACTATTATTAGTTAAATGATGTGGCAAGCTTAAGAGTTTAGTTTGATAATTTAAGCTATTGCTACTTTTATTCACTGGTTTCCTGTGAATTCCCATTATCAAAGGACCACCTCTGGATTGGAATGGTGCCACATTTGATGAACTTAACATATGTTAAGCAATGGATATGATAATAGTGCTAATGATAGTGTAGTGATAAAAGTACAATCGGATGTTAAAGTTCATCAGATGTTTACTAACCCCACTAGTATTTTATCATTGAATACTAATAATAGTGTAGTGATATTCCAGGTTCCCTGAATTTTGGCATGTTAAGCTACATTAATTAATTAAGGGTAGTAGCAACAGAAAAGGGTCTATATTAATTTACATAATCTTTCAACTTACATGCCATGTATATATATGTTAACTAGCCATTCACTAATAATTATATTTGGTACTTATATTTAATGTTGGTACTAATCCACATGCATTAATGGTTAATACTTTAGTCATTAACATTTTTTAGTATCTCTATTCCATTATATGTAACAGTAGCTAACATTAGTCACTAACATTATTATTCCCTTGTATCATAATTAGCTTAATGTTGGTGACTAATGACATAAAATGATAGTTTGCAACTTGGTTTATAATGATGTTTATAAAAAATGTTAGCTTGATAACATCCAATTAATATTTGTTAGCTTGATAATTCCTCTCAAAATGTTAGCTTGATAACATCCAATTAATATTTGTTGTTAATTAATATTTGTTAGCTTGATAACTCCTCTTAAAATGTTAGCTTAACGATGTGATGTTGTTAGCATACTATTCATGATCATGTTAGCTTGAAAATTAATGACCATGTTAATTATTTATGATAATTTTAGCTTGCTAATGACCATGTTAATGCTTCCTTGTGTTAGCCTAACGATGATGTGCAAGTTGCTATATTGTACTGTTTTACGTTTCCAATGAAATTAGCCTAATATTCATGTTAACCCTTGCTTAATGTTCATGCAAATGCTAAATTATAAACTTGTTGAAGAATGAATGCAATTGAATATGTGGTACGTCTTAAGAAAGAAAGAATGTATTTGGTGACACCGTCACCATACTGAATGAATTGCAACCACTATAACACTTAATCCTCGATGTTAACATTAACATGACAATTAAAATAAGACACTTGGGTGGGGTAACTTGATGTCTCGAGGGCAATAAAGTAATTGGGTCATCCCATCGTGCTTAGTGTCACCACCTTCCAACACCAGAGGGTGGGGTTAATGATTAGTGTCACCGCCTTCAGACGTGTAGACGGTGTTGTGGATATCTGGATAAGCGCCCCTGAGGCAAGGATGACGCCAAAAATGAAAGAAAGTGTGCCCTTGGACATGAGTAATGCAATAGTTTAGGTTTCTAACATTTCATTGGTCTGATACTTTTATAAATATTTAAATCTGTTAATCGTCTTCATGACTGTCATGACATCATTTGATCATGATTAGCTTATCTTTAAGCACATGTCAACATTTATTAAGCTTCCTGGTAACATGTTTTCATCATGCTATTAATTACTAATTTTCCATTACATGTTATCTTGCCAGTAAATTACGATATTGCTTAATTACCTCTGCGTACATGTCAATGTTATTAAATTCCCCTTTTATCATGCTAATAGATTCATATCATGCAAGTAGTATTTTATAATTATTTAAATGAAATTGATGCTTGGGAACCTACATTAGTAACCCTCACCGACGGACATTGTATTTGTGTTTTCAATGCAATGTCTACCAGGTTGTGATGACAGTTTTGCAGATCCTAGATCCATCGTAGCATGATCCATTAAGGGCAGAGATATTCTATGAGACTATTCTTAGGATGCAGCTCCATGCAGTGTCCATTATATCCATTTGATGTAGTTTGTGTTGTATGGGCCATAAGGCCCCCTCTTCATTTCCTTTATTGTTCTAATCCATTTTGAGACGTACGATTGGGATTGTAATAATATTAATGATTATCTGTATTGTTTTGAGTATGCATGCAAGGACCTGTGATGTTTCTTACAGATGCTTAGTGTGCTTAGGCCATGGAGGTAGGAAAGACAAAGTACTACCCATTTGTCTTAAGCACACTGCGGCCCCGCTCTAAAAAAAGAAAAAAATTGAAGGAAAAAACAGGAAGCGGGGTGTGACATCAATGCACGCAAAGGAAGTAGACAACTTCCTATAGAGCATGGATCAGTAGTTTGGCGCTCTTGGCTTCACTGAAGATGCTAGAAAGATCAGCAATGCTTCACCTTTACTCAAGTATGCATCATTACTTTGGTGGAGAAGGCAAAGCGATGATGTGCAGCCGGGACGATGTGCCATTACCACTTGGGAGGAGTTCAAGCAGGAACTCAAAAGGGAATTCTATCCAGAGAATGCTGCGGATGAGGCGAGAGTATGGTTGAGGCATCTTAGACACACATGGAGCATTAGAGACTATGTCAACAAGTTTACTGAGGTACTACTTGAAATCCCTTACTATCCTAATGAAGAAGCTTTATTTGCTTTTAAAGATGGATTTCAGATTTGGGCTAAGTTGGAGATCCAGCAGCGTGGAGCTCAAGACCTTGCACCACCATTGCCATTGTCGTGTCCCTTATTGAGCTTAAGAGACCGGATCGGCCCAAGTCACCATAAGTCACCATGGAGAAGAGATGATGATGAAATGAGTGGGGGAGTGCACCATCCTCACCATCATGACAAAGGAAGGCATGACAAGAATGAGAAGTATGAGAGACATCGGCCGTAAGCCAAAGGGGCCACACCCCTCGCAACCGAACGACCCTCATCGTCGGTCGTAAGTCGAAGGTGCCACACCCCTTGCAATATAACGACCCATGCCACATGGTCCACAACCTTGGGATCATCTCTATTATGCGAAAATGCCCGATACACCAACGACCCAAGGTCAGTCGATTCTGAAAACAAACCTCGAGTCGTTGAGGGACCACATACGTGCATTCAGGTACATAAATGGAAATAAGAAACTCAAACATTCTTTTCATTTACTAGTTGAAGAGTTACATGTAAACTGCTCAGAAGTAGCCTTACGAAAAACAGTACCAATAAGACTAATACTCTATGAGGAAGGGCCACTGTCCGGTGTAAAAACGTTCTGAAATGCTTGCATCGCCGCAATAAACCTGGCAGTAATATCAGCTTTATGGGTCTCGACTGATCTTTCCAAATCAGCAACTTTAGCTCGAAGCTCGATTGTCTCTTTCTTCAAAGCTTCTAAGTCGGCCTGGAGCTGGGATCTCTCCCTTGCCCATTGGACCTCAACCGCTTGCTTGACAGAAGACAAGGATGTGAAGCTCTCCTTGGACTCCGCAGCCACCCACTCGGCCCCATCTTTGGCCGCAAGTGCTCTTTCCACGTTTCCTTCCATCTTCTTCATCTTGGCCTCGAGCTCCGAAGCTTTCTGCTCAGTAGTCTCCACTCGATGATGTCTGTCGACTATATCGACGACCCAACGACGTGAACCCGCGCCAAAGATTAACATCTATGGAAGACGATGATTACCATGGTTGATAACTTAAGTCAAGGGTAAAGTTGCGAAAAACTAACCTGATAGGCATACCCCCACAAAGAAGTTGGCCATCTTCTCGACATCCAACGCTTGAATGAACTCGAGATCCCAGGGAAGAATGGAATTTTCCACTAGTCGAGCGGTCGTCCCAAAGTCCAAGAGGGCCGAATCCTCCTTCCCAACGATAAATTGAGGCTGATGAGGTTCTCTTCGAACATCTCCCACAGAGCCTATCGGGAGATGGTTCAACATCAGAGCTCGATCAAACTCTAAAGGGATGGGATCGACCAAGGGAGTCGGAGGGTCGATACTCCCCCACAGCCACTTGTGTTGAGGATGACTCGCAGGAGGCTTAACCATCTCTTGAGGATTAGGGGGAGCCACCATCTGACCCACCAAAGAGTTGGACAAAAAACCGCTACCTTTCGCCATATGTGAAAGGGGAGGAGTCAGTTCAGTGACCCTCCTCTTCTTTTCGGAGTCCTCCCTTTCACGGGAGGGAAGACCCCTCTTCTTGATAATGGGCTCGGTAGGCCCAGGAATCACGACAGTTTCACCGACTCCTACTATAGGAGCGGCTGTGGAGATAACGGAAGCAGTGGGCTGGACTGCACGAGCGACAGCCCGACTCGAAATCTCCATCGACGAAGCACGGGAGGTCCCCCGACCTTACCTCCCTCGGAGGAAGAGCTTTGACTAAGGGGAAGAGGAGATTGAGTACTTGAACCCCCAGCGCTCTTCTTCTTCTTATGCTGTTCAATCCAGATTCGGCTGTAACACCCCGCTTCCCGGGTATCTTGGGGAACGGGACGTCTGTTATCATTTTGGCCACTATAATTCACACATTCATGATGATTTCTGAAATTTGGTGTGGCAATATAAAACTAGCATATCTACAACTTTCATTTACCAAGTTTTGTCAAATTCACAATGTAAATGGATGATATCTGTCCAAATACATGACTGTTAGCACTTTTTCCAGCAAGCTGATGTGTTGAAATGGTGTATGAATTATGCGTGGAGGCTAACCTTGTCTCCATTAATATTAATTATTGTCACTTGAAGTAGCAACTCTTAGTCTCTTTTTGCTTCCATGATGCATGTGGACTTTGATGGCGGCGAAATGAATGAGGAAATTTGTGTAAGTTGCATGCTCAATAATGTTGCAATTATATGAAAACATTAGATGTTACTTTCAGCAATGAAAGAAATGTGATATGTTGAGTAATGGGTGGAAAAGATATCTTGAGAAAGAATGGAAAGGAGTGAAATTGAGGATGTATCTAGAGTGATTCAGTCCACGCTAAAGCGGGTGACACAGGGTAGGGGAGGCCTGGGTAGTACGTAGGTGTCAGGACTGGACATTTGAGGATTTGATGAGATATGCGATGCCTACAGGTCACTGTATCGAGTGATGATGAGTGTTGATTATCTCACTCCCACTAGAGTGACAGTGGAGTTCGAGAGGCCCTGTTAAAATTCATCAGTACCTTTTCATTTTCCTTTTCTCCTCTTCTTTTCCTCATGGGGGCCGAACTCAATAAAGTCACACACAAAAAGGAAAAGAAAGAGAAAAGTCAAAGAGAAAGGAGAGAATAGAAGGAAGGAGGAGTGATGGAGGGTAGGGATGGCAATAATGGCCTGACCTGCCCGGCCCGACCTGGCCCGACCCGTTTTGACCCGGCCCGATCCGGCCCGCAGCCGGGTCGGGGCAAGCTTGGGCTTTGTATGCGCCCCTGCCCGACCCGACCCAACCCGGTAAACTATAGAGGTTTACTATTTTGATGCGGACCATGCACTCAGCGAATAACCCATAAGTCATACTCTATTCCAAAGTTCTCCTAATTGGGCCAATTCCCAATTCTAAATTACCAAATAAATCAAAATTCTCCCAATTCACAAAATAAAATTTTTATTTGGGATTCATATGGATGGCATTAATGACTTGACCCGACCGGCCTGACCCGGCCCGACCCGGTTTTGGTAAGAAAGAACCCGCCCCGCCCAGGCCCGCGACCCGCCCCGCCCCGGCCTGTAGATGAGTCGGGGCAAGCTTGGGTAGTTAAATACCCGCCCCGCCCCGCAATATTGCCATTCCTAATAGAGGGAGAGAATTAAGGAGAATTTTTTAAAGGAAAGAGAAGAAGATGAAAGGAGGAGCAATGAAGAAGGCCTTGACTGAAGAAGGAATAAATGGAACTTAAGAGGAAGTTTTGGAGGAGTAAAAATCAATCTATAAGAGGTAGGAATCCAACTCTACTCTTATGCCATGTTCATGCATGTAAAGCTTCCATCCTTGTTGCTTCTTCAATTCCTGCAGTTTGATAGCAACTTTAGTTCTTCATAACTACTGCCGTATGTTGAATTAAACTCTGTAAAAATTATATTTGTGTAGCTCTTAAAATTCTACCCCATTTATATATATAATATCATGTATGTTTCGGCCAACACCTAAGGGTTTATTTGGCAACATAACAAAATTTGCCAATTTGGACACCCGTCACTATTTCCGCTCCAAATCATACTGCAGTTATGCAAATGATGAGTTTTAGGAAATTTTGGATATCTAAACTTCCTAAGCTACATTTTTTATGTTTTGCATTTGACACAGATCTTTTTGGAACTATGAGTAATTCATTGCTTAAGTTGAAGCAGATTTCAGCTTTTCTGTAGAATTTCTATCTGTTACCATTTTGGCCACTATAATTCACACATTCATGATGATTTTATGAAATTTGGCGTGGCAATGTAAAACTAGCATATATACAACTTTCATTTACCAAGCTTTGTCAAATTCACAATGTAAATGGATGATATCTATATATATACATGACTGTTAGCACTTTTCCAGCAAGCTGATGTGTTTAAATGGTGTTTGAATTATGTGTGAAGGCTAACCTTGTATCCATTAACATTAATTATTGTCACCTGAAGTAGCAACTCTTAGTATCTTTTTTTCCATGATGCACGTGGACTTTGCTGGTGGCTAAATGAATGAGGAAATTTGTGTAAGTTGCATGGAACTTCAATAATGTTGCAATTCTATGATAACATGAGATGTAACATTGAGCAATGAAAGAAATGTGATATGTTGAGAAATGGGTGGAAATGATATCTTAGGAAAGAATGGAAAGGCGTGAGATTGAGGATGTATCTAGAGTGATTCAGTCCACGCTAACGTGGGTGACACAGTGTGGGGGTATGCCAGGGTAGTACATAAGTGTCTGGACTAGACATGTAATGATTTGATGAGGTATGTGATGCCTATAAGGCACTGTACCGAGTGATTATGAGTGTTGATTGTCTCACTCCCACTAGAGCGACGGGAGAGTTTGAGAGGCCCTGTTAAAATTCATCAGTGCTTGTGTACCACTGGCGGGGTAGTTTGAGAACCACCCATCTGAGGTGAGGTCCAGGTCCTGATACGCTGCATATTACTCATGGTTCCAAATTACTAACGAATGAACTGTGTTTGACTGACTCATGTGTGCCTTTATGATTGTATTGCTGTTTTCCTTTTATGCAATGTCACTTTTACCTTTGTCCATCATACTATAATTGCCATGCTATGTCATGTTATAATAGCTTATTCAAGTGTTACTTGCATTCAATTGTTTCTGTATAGTAGTTGCATAGTAGTTGCACATTAAGACATGTCATTCTAGTTGGAGTTTGGATGTCCTACTGGAGTACACGTTGACGTGCTCCAATTTGTGGTTTTCAGGTGCTTGGGAGTTGGAGCCGGAGATAGAGTATTGGTTATGGAGTTTGAGTTTAGTATTGGGTGGCGAGCAGAGAGGAGAGTGACACCTGTACTCTTGGGTTTGTTTCTGGGTTAGTGTTGATTTGGTATATATGTTGATGATGTAGTTGTATAAAGATGTACATGGACATGATTGGTTATGTATAATATTAGGGTTCTCCACTTTGTCTCAGTATTGGTTCTGAATGTTTCTGTATTATTTGGTGTCCCTGCTTTGTGTTTGGATGGTTTGTATGTGGAAACATTACAGGTACTATCATAGCAGTGCGCAGTGGCCTGCCGGTTTCTTTAGTATTTTTTTATTTTCTTTATTTGTAACACTTGCTACTCTGGTATCACCTGGGACGAATTCGTACTTCCCATGCATCCTGGGGAGTAGGGCATTACATCGGCCCAGCACGGGGTCCAAACTCTTGTGAGCTCCTCCAGCCATATCTGTAAATGAAGAATATAATTACCGTAAGTGGTTGTGATGAGAGCACAGATGCAGTGTGTATTACCCTGATTCTACAAAACGGTCTTCAACCGATGGTTGTTCAACTAATACGAGGTTGACCTCTCCTGCCACTGTTGGCTCAAAAGAAGTTTGGCCGCTTCGACCTCACCAGGTAATAACAGTGATTCTCTAGAATCATGTCTAAGGGAGCACCAAGCATTGAAGATCGCCCTATGTTTGGGAGAAAAATAAACACAAAAGTGTCTTCCCAATAAGAATCGGAGATAGGGAGATCGTAGATAAGCTTCCTCTCTGGGCGAGCGACAATGTGATACAACACCTTACGAGGGTCGACCACCACTCGGAAGAAATGTCTAAATAATTGAATGGATGGTCAAACTCCACAAAGCTCATAGAGCATGGTAAAAGCAGACCATGGGGGAAATGGCCTGAGGTGCAAGTTGGCAGAGGGAAAGTTCCAAAAAATATATAATCTCCGTGATAAAGGGATGTAGAGAAAAATGAAGGCCAAAGAGGAAAGGTTTCAGATACACTCCGATCTCATTTCTTCGAGGGAAACAAATTCTCTCATTGAATTCTGGAAACTTAACCCTATAAGGGGGATATATGCAATCAGACCAGATCTTAGCAGTCGAATCATAAGAGAGCTCTGGTACTTTTTCTAAAATCTCTTGAGGAGCTGCTGATTTCGGATCTTACCGAAGAACTGGAAGTACAGGCTCCATTCGAAGTTCTTTCCCTTTTCTGGGAACCTTGTCATATTGATAAGGTCGAAGGCGCCGTATGATATTTTCATAAGTCGGCTCCTGGATTCTCACTGACGGTAATGCGGCCATAAGAGCTAAAGAAGAGCCAATATGAGAAAAGGGAACTACCTTATAGAGATTAGACGAACACCAGAGAAAGCAAAGGAAAAGTCGAGCTTTCGAAAAATTGGGGACGAAGGAGGAAGGCTTCTTTGGCTTTCTTATTCCCCTTTTTATACTGGAAAACCTAAAGCAACCATTTGATGAGCAGCATGTGTCCAAGCCTGATCTCAGGAGACGGCGATGATCAAATTGAAGGTAAAGGGTTTTGGCGACATAAATCGAATAGGTTCGCTTTGATTGTCATGCCCATTTAATGTGAATTCACATCATTCGGTCTTAATCAATGTAGTTTCCTGAGCACGAATAATGGGGACCATTGTTGATACACGGGTACGGCCCACGAAGCGAAGTCGAAATGGTGAGGCCCAATTGAATCCTTGAACCTCGGCCCAATAACCCGAAACCCTTCAACAAGGATGAGTAAATACTCAGTCAAAGAAACAGCTCATTCGACCGTTGGAGTTTCACTGATTACATGGGAATAATTAATGGAGGCCAAGTAAATGGGAAGCCATTATCATCAATCCTGGAGAGGATCCCGGCATAATCAGTGATGAACCGTTATTTGATATCAACAAAGAACATCAACTATAAATAGATGAAAAGACAACATAAGAAGGGTTCAGACTAGGAGTGGCAAAATGAGCCCGACCCGACCCGACCCGACCCAAACCCGGCATCCTTAACCGGGTATGGGTAGGGGCCAATCCGGGTCAAGTAGGAAACGGGTTGACCCGACCCGACCCGGATAAAATCTGGGTCGGGTCTGGGTTTGGCATGTCAACCCGGATGACCCAAATTTGACCCGGTTTACTTTCTCTCTCTATATAAAAATTTATATAATAACTTCAATACATAGTTGCAATGGGAGTTGTGCTTATAAGATTTAAATTGTTGTCCTCTTCTTTAAGAGGTCTTGAATTCAGTTCCCTTTACATACAATTTTTTTGTTAATTTTATTACTTTCGTTAATAAAATGGTAACGTTAATAATACTTCCTTACTGTCATCAGTGCGGTTTAAGCGACGAGCTATTGGAAATTATGCAACACTTAATAAATTGTCGGTGTCTCTTAATAAATAGCTAGATATCGAAAAAGGAGCGGTAGTGTATAAGTCAAATCTTAATCCGACAGGTTCACTCGAACCCGACCCGGAAATTTTCCGGGTCACCCGAACCCGACCCGGAATCAATCCGGGTCGGGTTAGGGTTTACCCCTATCCGGGTCGGGTCAAATTTGACCCGACCCGAACCCGAACCCACCCGACCCGTTTGCCACTCCTAGTTCAGACTCCCAAGGTACGAGAGACCTAATACTCTTAATTCTGTTTTCCAATTTATAATTCTTCATCCAAATAGCTTGTGGCGACTGAATCAAGACAAACCTCTGTGGGTCGATCTCGACAGCCCCAAGTCTTTCCTTGATTTCCGGGATTTGGGTCGGAATACAGATTTGATCCCACTAACGCTCTTTTGTAGTGCAAGAAGATCAATGTACAACTCAACAAGAGGGTCGAATGCTAGCTTATTTGATCGGTTATTGAGTTAGGCGAGCTTCTGCATTGCGTCCACTTCATAATTATCATTTTTGGCCCTATCCAACTATTGAGTCAAGCGAGCTTCTGGACTGCGTCCAATTCACAATTATCATCGACCCTGGTTTTACCAACCAATGGTCCCATTTGATCGGCTGATGAGGCATCACCTTGACAGAGGAGTCCACGTCAGCCCTAATACTGTTGACACCAATTTTGGCTTTAACACGTTTGTATATGCCTTTCACGATTTTTGCCAAGACGTCGAAATTCAAGGGTGATTTTGTTGGATCATTAATTCAATATTAGGCTTATATGTAAGATAACTATATATTGCATGCTGTCATATTAATTTAAGTCCAATTAAAAGTGATCTGATAAGGTTATGTGTATTTGGGCTTTAATGTATCTAATAGGATGTAGGCCTTTAATGTGTAAAAACTTTAAAATGATCAGCTAAATAGGAATCCCTAAGGCAATATGATTGTTGCCAATATATATGGTGATCATGGACTTCAGATTACACGAACAAAGTTTTCATATATTCTACATCATATCGATATAAATAAAGTAGAGGGAAAACAAAAGGAATTCTCTTAGAAGATTCATGTTGATAGGTAAGGCCATCCACATAGATCTTAAGAATTTAATCATCATGAATTCAGATACGCTTCCGCATTATTTTTTTTTAGTATTTTCTCAATGGTTCTATATGAATATTCGTGTTGTTTTAGTGATGGTTTTCAGCATAATAAATTCAGTTTATCCCAAAAATTGGTATCAGAGCCCTTATTCATGTTGAATCTTTGAGATTTAATTTCTTAATATTTCAGAATAATTTTGGTGTTATATTGAAATTTAGATTAATTTTTGGGTTATTTTGTTTTTTGGATTATTTTTCCAAAAAAAACTTTAAAAAACACAGAGCATTGAGGGGCAGCGGCCATAGCCACCAGACCATCAGAGGGGCACCCCCGTAAGAGGTGGTAAAGGGGGTGGCTACTGTTGATGCTGCCTATGGCATATCAGCCAAGAAAACCCCTCGATTTTGCTCAGTCCCAAATACATTTATTTTGATGCATGTGTCAAATTAGTCCAATGACAAGTGTAGCTGCAGGATCAAAACCGCAACAAATCTAGGTACAAAAAAATGAAAATTTAAGGGTTTGAGGGGCAACGGTCGCTCGACAGCCGGACCCCTAGAGGGTCAACTGTCGTTCAGGGGTGGCAGCAGCTACACTCTAGGGTTTTCACAGGAATTTATTTGGGCCGATGGGCTGCTTAGCTGTTGGATTTGGGCCACTATTGGCATGCATGCTCAACTTCATCTGAATAGATTTTAATGGGCTCAAGTTCGCTACCATTGAAGGACTACAGGTTCGGCCAGTAGCACACCAAAAAAAAAAGAAAAAGTAAAACGGGGACGGGATTGTAGGCTATTGGGCTGGCTACTTTGCTCTGGCCTGTCCGCCACTAAGGTCTTTGCACGGGCTCAAGCCCATGATTTCAAATGAAGGGTAAGGTGCGGGCTTAAGCCCGTAGCATCAGTTTCGGGGGGGGGGGGGGGGGGGGCTTTAAATATATGTCTGTACTAGTCATAACCCGTGCCCGTGGACACAGTTCATTTAAGATTTTCCTCAGCAAAATCTTTGTTCCCCAAAATTATTTCAACACCGAAAATTTAAAAGAACAACAAATTAGCGTAAAAATATTTAACGTCACAGGCACCTTCGATGCAGAACAACCAATTCGGTGCGGGCGCATTTGGCGCGGAACAACGCGCGAGTGCTTTCGGCGTGGAACTACAAATTCGGTGCAGGCGTCTTTGACGCGGAACAACAAATTCGGCGTGGATCAACGCGCAAGCACATTCGGTACGGAACAACAAATTTGGTGCGGGTGCCTTTGGTGCGGAACAACAAATTTTTGGCGTAAAAAATTGCGTGGCACTTCAGCGCGGGCGCCGTTTGTTGGCGCAGAACAACGCGCGAGCGCATTCGGCGTGGAACAACAAATTTTTTTTACTTTGTTTAATTTAATGAATCATGTTTCTCTATAATATTTTCCAAGACACTTTTAATTTCAAAGTTTTGGTTCCCAAGACACTTTTCCCCCAAAAATTTAATCTCCACAATCTTTCCCAATACACTTTTAATTTCAAAGTTTTGGTTTCCAAGACACTCCCCCCATTTAAGTTTTCCCACTAAAATTTTCACAAAATCCAATCTCAACCATTGATTTACCAAGATCAAATCTCATCCACTCTTTATCTTATCCTAGTCAGCCCTAGAATTCAAAAAAGGTTGTCAAATGTATAATCAGAGGTGGACCCAAGTAACAATGGGGGGGGGCCTGTAACTTTAGAAAAAAAACCTGGCTTGTTCTGCACCAATTATGGGCGGAACTAGTAAGAAATTAAAAAAGAAATTTAGTATTAGTTAACCACACCAATTCCTTATAGCCCAATTGCAAAGTCTTTGGTATTTGTTACCTCAGGTCTTGCTTTCGATTCCCGTGAAGAAATTGTGAAATTGTTTATTTTTTTACATATTACACATGCAATAAGTACGTATTTATAATAAAAATCACGAGCATGGTTATCACTTCTTCATAGCCCAATGGCTAAAGGAAATGGTGCGTGGCCTCATGGTTATGTGTTCGATTCCCAGTGTGGGCAATACCTGTTTTATTGTTTTTTGTTCTAAATCGATCATACATACCTGTTTTATGAGTCAACAATAAAGATTTAGAACTTACAGCGAGAGATAAAGAAAAATAGCGCTTAATAGATCCAAAGAAAACCGAGATTCCAAGAACGCGAGAAGAACAAATAAGCTTCCAATCAAATTCGATCCAACAATATTCAAGGGTTTTTAATCTAGATCTAATAAAAATTATCTCCTAAACTCCGCTCCAAAAAAACTATTCAAAAAACTCAGAATGAATTCGCCCCAAAACGCTTCGCAGCTCCCAGACTTCACTCCCCAGAATCGCGCAACAGCCGCTCCCAAAGATCCTTCCAAAAATGGCCTTAGCGTCGTCGACCGAGTGGACGACTCGGTCAAGCAGTGTGTTGCTCGGTCAGTTGCTTGGGCCGAGTAGCTGTACTACTCGACCGAGCACGACAGGAAATCACGCTCCTCTAAAATCTTTACTCTGTTTGCACGGGCCGAGTCAACTCTGCTCGGTCCGAGCAGAGGTCTGACTCGGTCGCTGAAGAAGTCTCTCGGGCTGTGCAAGGATTAGCCGAGCTTGTGAATGAGAGGCTGCTCGACCGAGCACTACGAGTGCTCGGTCTGAGCAGGCTGCGTATCTGTGCCATTATTCTTCTTTGCATCTGCTCGACCGAGCAGCTGCTCTGCTCGGTCGAGTCATCTGGGAAACTATTTCCTGAAGCTGCTGAAGCTTCCCTCTCCTCCTGCTCTCTACTCCACTCCTCCTATGGCTCCAAAAACATGGCAAACTCCTGCAGAGCTTCGCCAATGAGCTCACGGGCGTGTCAGATGTGTCCATACCCGGATCGGGTCCCAAATCGCTCCAAATCCCTGAAAACTCATAAAATACTACGAAACTCGAATATAACGTCAGAAATGTGATATCGTCGGTAAATATGGGATTTGGATGCAAAAATGGCATGGAATGCAATGTCATGATGATATGAAAAAGGTAGAAAATATGGACACATCAAAATCCCCCAAGCATACCTCTTACTCGTCCTCGAGGAAGACGAATACTAGGTACGCCGGGAGGGAAAACAAAAAGAAATAAGAAATAAAAATAAGAAGATAAGAAATGGAAGTGGATGGAGGGTGCTAAGGATGTTCGGTCAGATCTCAGGCCTAAGCAGTATATCACGATGCTCTGAATAGTAAAAATACATGATAATGGTATTTTCGCGTTTTACAAATCATATGTTTAGCATGCAATACAGAGAAAAGACAGGGATCTACTGAAATAATGCCATCAAATCATATCAATCTCATGCAGTCCATATAGTCTAGTATAAAAAGAGTTGGCAATGCACTTTTCAATCACAGATACACATGGAGCATATATAAATCACACAACATGCAATAGAGAATAGAAAGGATCATGCTATTCAATTATTCATTTCGAGTCATGAAAAATCTCCAAAAACTAAAGTGTTTCGTAAAGTTTAAGTATTATCAAATCTCCCCGTTATGCACCGTCTCCACTCTAATGTCACACTCACTCATGTGATCAGTTGGTTCAACCCCCCAAGCTTAGCTTGAGGCGTCACATCTACGAATAGGATATGGAATTTTTCTTCTTCTTCCCAGTATATATGATAGCTTCTAATGAAAGTATAAAAGCGATTTTATTCCTTCATTTTCTTTCTTTCTCTTTTCTTTTTCACATATAAATATATACACATTTTTTTTCTTTTTTTTCTTTTTATTTAGAAGCTATACTTTTTCTTTTTGGGTTTGGGAAGTGGGATGCGGTAAAGATAGTTGTGGGGGTGTAACCAACTGATATGTAGAGAACTATAGAGATATGTGGAGAAGGAAAATAATAGATCTCTCGGTTCACTCATAAGAGGTGCACAACGGTTTAATAAGATAATACTCTAACTAAACTTATAACTAGCATGGATATTTTCATTCATCTAGATGAACACTGAAAAAGCATGCAGTAATAAGCACAATGACATCAGGCATGCAAACAGAAGTGAATAAGATACAAAGCAGATGCTCCAAGTGTTCTAGTGATGCGTGAACCTAGGCGCATTGCCCAACATAGCTCATACTAGATACTAATTCACGCATTTGATTTTCAATTCATTTCAAGCATTAAATCAGACAGATCAGTAAAAGAACGTGCACGCATATAGATAGTAAAACTGAAACTATCCTAATAGCATGTCAACAGATAGTGAGCAACGTGAATAACTACTAAGGTTACGAGAGGTATCATCATGCAGAACATCCTTAGCATAAAAAGAGAAAAATGTGGAGAAAATAGGGAAATAAAGAAAAAGAGATGCATGCATGGTAAAAAACAGAAAACATGATGCAAAATGAGAAAAAAAAGATAAGGAAGTGGAGAAGTGATGAAAAAGTAAAATAAAAACTGAAATAGGAGAGAAAATGTAAAATAAAAAATGAAAAATAAAGCGGTAGCGCTCATCCCCCAAGCTAAACCTAGCAGTGTCCTCATTGCTAAGAAAACGCCAATAAGCGGGAGATGATGCTAAATAGGG
Source organism: Scilla litardierei (assembly GCA_030789695.1). Taxonomy (NCBI): domain Eukaryota; kingdom Viridiplantae; phylum Streptophyta; class Magnoliopsida; order Asparagales; family Asparagaceae; genus Scilla; species Scilla litardierei. Next base: position 34,412,730 of record CM061132.1, on the reverse strand, counting down.
CCGGGTGGGTGAGGGAATATAAAAGTAAAAACTGTGCAAAAAGAAAGTAAAAACATGACATGATGCAATGCTGAATGAAAAATGATGCATGCGTGGGTCCTCCCCCAAGCTATATAAGTGCAGGGCCCCAAATCGACAGATGGACACAATAAAATATGAGGGATGCAAAAATGGGTCGGGACGACATCAAGCAGAGGCACCACCCTCTGGGGGTGGGGATGGGTCCCTCTGCTGTGGACCAGGAGATGTGGATGGGACATATACAACAAGAGCAGTAGTGAACTCGACTGCTGTGTCCAACTCAGGTGGGGAAGAAGTAGGCTCTGCAGAAGCATGAGAAAGTGGAGCACTGAGTGGTGCAGTGGAGGTCACAGTGGCTGGCCTGGGTGGTGGGGCCGGAGCTAGGATCACCGGTGGTGGGCCACGGGTCCTGAGTAGGTCAATGATAGATGCCAGGTCCGACTCGACTCTATTGTGATGTGTTGCAGTCGAGCACACGAAGAGGTCAAAATCCCGTCGAAGGCGAGAAGTCGACTCCTTCAACGCTGCCAGACGACTATCGGTGGAACCAGAGTCGAGTGGAGGGCGGGGTACGTGACGGTGAGTCACCACTCTCGTAAAGCGGTCACGTGCAGGTGATGCACGGTGCCTAGGGTGGAAAGTCGGAGAGGGTCAGCTCGAAGGGATCTCAGTAGCGGCTGAAGAAAGAGAGGTCGTCGACACAGAAGTGTGGACAGACGTCGAGATGCTCTCTGTAAAGATGGCCGCTGATGGTGACGAAGTGGTGCCGGAAAGGGGAATGTGGGGACCTAAAGAGATCGGAAGTGAAGCTATGGGGTCACTAAGAGGTGGAAGAGTGGCGGCTGGATCGTGGTCAGGGAAGTCTAGAGCAGTGGGCTCCGGAGCAGAGGTAATATCGGTGCCCTTAGGCACGGAGACTGAAGAATCAACAGCAGTGGCCTCGGGGCAAGAGGTGGTGACAGTCTCCGAGGTCTCTATGGTGGTGGAGGTGGAAGAAACAGCGGTGGAAGAAGACGTGTGTCCTGAGCGAGGTGGATATAAAGTCGGCGCTGGAAGTGCAGCCACTAATGCTGCAAGGTCATGCTCCTCGTACTCAGCAGAGTGTGGAACCGGGTCATCGGCGACTCCCTCGACGGGTGCTCCTGGGGGCTCGAGTACGTGGCAGGCTGGCATTGGGTCGACCCTAGGAATCATCTAGCTCAGCTGGACAGGTGCGATGTGTGTGAGGTGAGGGGCGGGAAGCACCATGTGAGGCGTGTGGTGGGTGCCGACAAAATATAAGCAGTGACGATCCCCGTAAGGTCTGATGATATGCATATGCTCTAGGACGCCAAGAGTCAAGCGAGTGGGTCCAACAGGGGTCGCCAGGTCATCGGGAATGTGGATATCGAGCATCTGGGTAAAAATGGTAAAGAATCCGCCGCAGCAGATGTCTGTGAAGAAGTGGGTGGTAGCAGTCTGCAGAAGGCGGTGGCACAACCAGTGGGCTGCGTCTAAAAGCATGAAGGGGCGAAGGGAGCCGTCTGGGTGAAAGCGCAGAGGTCGGATCATGCCCATAAGGTGGGTAAGCTCTGGTAGGGACATGGTCCCGACCTCAGGCTTGCAAAAGATAGTAGTGGCTAAGTGTCGCTGCGCGTAACGAAGGCATGGGTGCACGATGCACGATGCCTTCGCCCGGCTAGGGCGGTAGTAATCTAGGCCTGAAATACGGAGCCAAAAAGCTGGAGCATCGAATGTGTGCATGTCGTAGTGTGGGGAAAAGGCGGCTCTGGGTTCGGGGATAGCTGGAAAGTGGAAGTGCTCTCGGATCATGGCGTATGTAATAGTGCAATCGTGATCCATGAGGCGAAAGGTGATGCCATTGCCCGTAGGAGTGCGGGCGATGGAGCTAAGAGCCTCCAGAGCAATGTGGGAGTACGTGGGGGCGTGGACACCAATGAAGCGATCGAAACCAATCGCGCGGTAAAGGTGATGGACCCCCTGAAGGAGTCCAAGGGATCGGAGGGTGGGCACGTCTATGAACAACGTGGGGACGAGACGACGCTGCAAGAGCCTAACGAAGTGCTCGCGGTATGCATTGTCTCTAAAAGAGATGCCGTAGGTCCGTAGACGTGCCGGTAAAGCGTCCCTGGTGGGGGCAGGGTGTGGAGGTGATGATGGAGGGGAGGTGGGTGCAGTGGTGGGTGGGGATGGGGGCAGAGGTGGTAGGGATAGTGGTATACGTGATGGGTGTGGCAGTGGTCGGGGTCGTGGTGGTCGCGATAGGAGCTGTAGTGGATGGGATGTGGGTGGTGGTAGTGGTAGTGGTGGTGAGGCGGGCACGATGTGGGGGTCGAAAAGAAGAGGCACCAGGAGTGGGCCTCTTCCCACGAATGGGTGGGGTGGTGATTCCTCGTGTGCGAACCATCATGGCGATGGCAATATGATAAGTCAGTATAAATATTAAATAGAGGAGTGAGTGTACCGACTGTGAGCGCTGAGAATGCGAAGAGCTCCCCCAAGATGGTCCCGGCAGTGGCCTCTGACGTAGGCAAGTCGTACCTGAAATAGAAACAATAAAAACGTCAGAAATATGGATTAAAAATGGGGGGACTATGTGAATTGGGGCTGCTCGACCGAGCAGTTGTACTGCTCGGTCCGAGCAATGCTGCTCGGTGGGAAATTCATGACCGAGCACTAGTGCGCTCGATCAGATGGCGGATTGGGTCGAGAAGGGGGTGATAGCTGCTCGATCGAGCACCGTGGGTGCTTGATCGAGCAAGGGGAGCGCCCTAAGGCATCGGCATCGGGCGATGGGGGGTTTATGTGAGATGTGATGAGAGGGATGTTGAGTATTGATTCCACGGATTTGGTTTTGGATGATGAGCAAACATAAATATCGTATACTAACTCTTTGTGAGCGCAGTTATGGAGATCGTCACCAAAATACTACATACATCAAAAGCGACGTCTCAAGACTTCTCAATACGTGTGATCGTGTGCCTGAAGCTTCGTTGAAGCTCAAGGAGCAATATTAAAGTCAAGAAGAATGAAGATTGAAGCTTCGAAGACGGTTCGTCATGTATTATTTAATGTCTTCTAGCTTCATAGAATAGAATGTTAAGCCTTGAGTAGGACTTACATTATAATCTTCATTTCGCTCATATCTTAGAGCTAGGATTATCATAGAAGCCATTAGAATCTTTCCCGAAGCTTATCGCTTCTTCCCTCGGCTTCTAGTGCATCTTAGTTGGTTCAAGTAGAAGTACCAACCGACTAGATGACGATCTAGTTGGTCGGCAACTCTTCATAAACCGACTAGATGTCCTTGCTCATTTCAACTCTTTCCCTGTTGATCAATTAGTCGGTCAAAGAAGGTTCACCGACCGACTAGATGACGATCTAGTCGGTTAGGAATCCTTCTCAGACCGACTAGTTATCATTGCCTCTGTACAGCTTGAGTTACTGTTTACAGTTAGTCGGTCCAAGAACATTCATCGACCGACTAGTTGTGAAACTAGTCGGTTGGAATTTGTTCTTAGACCGACTAGTGTAACTTGTATTCAGCTACTTGCATTTCACTCTTAGTCGGTCAAAGAACACTCATCGACCGACTAGTTGGCAAACTAGTCGGTTGGCAAGTCTTCTTAGACCGACTAGTTCATATTGCCTGGACTTCTCTTTATTGGCTGTTCAGCTGTTAGTCGGTTCACGTTGAATCACCGACCGACTAGTTAAGGAACTAGTCGGTCAGTGATCCTTATTAGACCGACTAACTGCTTCAGAAATATAACCGTTGGGAATCTTTTGAGCATGATTTTTCTTGCCTCTATAAATACAAACCTGATTCGTTTGATGCAAGGTTAGAGGTCCATTATCAAAGTTATTTCAGACCTAAGAGAGGAGTTTTCTCAAGCTATTTCTAAGCTCTCTCTTCCTCACTAGAATCTCTCCCTCACTCTTTGAGCCAATATCCTCAAGAGAGATTCTCTCCATTGTGAGTCTTCCAAGCCAAGGGCTTGATCCAAGGTCACCAACTCCACCCTAGGCTTCCATTGCTGGTCAACTTCTTGGAGCTAGGGGTTGGTGACATCTTCTTCCTCAAAATCCCTCTTTGCCCTAATTTGGTAAGTATACTCAAGGCATAGGATTTTGTAGCAAGTGTTTCATTATTTCATCGCATTTGATATTTGAATTGTTCTCTCGGTTGTGAGAGAAGTGTGTGATCCCGGGTTGTGGGAGTCACATTTATATTGTGTATGATTTGGTCTTGTGAAGGTTTTTCACAAGAATTTCATAGTGCAAAATCTTGGGTTAGTGGTTTCTAACTCAAGTATCCGGGGGGGATCCGGGTGGTTGGGACGTAGGATCATCGGGAATAAGTCAGGGAGACTTGGGTGGATCCGAACCCGTTACATGCTTTGTTTGCGTTTGTCTATTTTTGTTGTTTGTAGTCTATTCCGCATTGTTGTTTGTGTGTTTGCACAATAATTAGGAATAACTCTCTTGATTATTTTAAAGTACTATTCACCCCCCTCTAGTACATGTGCAGTAGCTTCACAGGGCACTACAATTGGTATCAGAGCCAGAGTTCAAAGCTATGACAAACAACGACTACAACGTCTTCAAAGATCATCAAGGATCTTCTTCAGTTATGGAAGGACAATCCTCAGTTAGGCCTCCTCACTTCAACGGTACCAACTATGGGTACTGGAAATGCCGGATGGAAACCTTCCTCCGGAGCGCTTCACTTTGGAGAGCCAGGATGACGGAGTATGTCGAGCCCGCTGAAGAAGATTTCGCGAAGTGGACTACTGCGGAGGTCGCCGCGGAGGTAAGCAATGCCAAGGCAATGAATGCCCTGCAATGTGCATTGGAGCCCGAAGACTTCAACAAGATATGCACATGTAAGAGTGCATATCAAGTATAGAACCAACTCCTCATCTTGCACGAAGGAACGAGTATGGTAAAAGATGCTAAACTCGTTGTCGCTAACAAAGAATTCGAGTTGTTTCATATGGAACAGGGTGAAACTATGAAGGACTACTATGCTCGCTTCGTGGACATATCCAACGAATTAGAGGCTCTTGGTAAAACCTACACCCAAAAGGAGAAAGTCTCAAAGATCATTGATGGACTTTCTTCTTGTTGGGAAAAGCGTACATTCACCATCGAGGAAGGTAATGATATGAATAAGTACACTGTTGTACAACTAATGGTACCTTGTTGTCTTACGAGGTACTCAAGGAAAGTAAGATCAATATGAAGGAGAAGATGAAGGCGTACTTGAAGCAAGACGAGCCAAAGAAAAAGGCGATTGCGTACAAGGCCGCTCCATCTACCGATGATGAAGAATCGGAAGAAGAGTTGGACATGGAAGCGGTGGCTGATTTGGCAAAGAAGTTCGACCGATTCTTCCGACAAGGTAAGTTGAAGAATAAATCAAAATTTATTTCGACTAATGCTTCTACTTTCGTGTGTTATAAATGCAACAAGCCAGGACATATCAAGCCGGATTGTCCTCTCAACAAACACAAGGAGAAGTGGAAGGCATCCAAGTACGACAAGTCGAGAAAAAACAAGAAAGGACTTGTCGGCACATTCACCGACTCCGAAGAGGACTCCTCAAGTGGAGAGTTGGATGATGAAAAGGCGGAGAAAGCACACATGTGCTTCATGGGAAAAGAAGAACGTGTTCAAGAGACTTCCTCCGCTGAAAGCGAGGAAAGCAAGGATGAAGGCGGAGAGGTAACAATGGACGAACTTAGATTAGCTAATGAACAACTTTGGTGTAAGTTTTCTAAATTAGCTAATCGATTTATTAAAACTAAAAATGAACTAACTAGTCTTCAAGCCTCGCCTAAACATATCATCGTCAACAACGACACCGTTGTTGAAGGGTTGAGAAATGAGATTGTAAATCTCAAATCACAACTTGAGCATGTTCATATAAAGGATTTGAATGAACATGTGATAGCGGATTTGACGTCTCAAAACTCAACTTTGAGTATTGAGAATAAAAATCTCAAGTCACGTGTTTGTGCACTCACATCGCAAGTGTCCACCTTGGATGATTCGATGCATTCTCTCACCGAGAAGTATGAGTGCACATTAGGCCGAATTCATGAATTCAATAAAGGTAAGGGCCATTTGGATAATATCCTAAATGATTTACTTCCGGCCAATCACCACATTGGCTTGGGGTGTAAGATGGAAGACTTATCCAAATCGGCCACGATCTTTGTTAGGCCATCTTCCGAAGCCTCTACTAGTGGGAGTAAATACTTCATGGGTAGTTCTTCTACCAATGGTGCTTCCGCTAGGAACACACATCCATTTGGAAAGAAACCCACTTTGGGTGGACCTCCAAGGAAGGGTCATGCTTTCATGTATACCATGCCACGTAGGAACACACATCCTACTCCACATGTTAGCACGTATGATGATTTTTATGCTCCACATCCACGAGCACGTGCACACCATGTGAGACACACTCATGCACGTGTTCCACCACATGCATATGTTCATCCACATTCTCATATGAACAATTATCATCATGCACCATTTCATCATATGTCATATGCTTATCCACGACATGCATCACATAGACATCAACAACGTATGCATGCTCCCAATAGGATTAGGACTCCCAAGACATACACTATTTGGGGTTCGAAGAACACAAGCATGCATGCTAAAGATAGGTATGTGCAATCGTATATTAATGATATTATTTTGAATGATGATTATGTTGAAAATCACGGTCCTCGTGGACTTGGTTTCCGAAGGGTTAGTTTCCTTTGACCCTTCATTGCTTGGTACCATAAGTTTAATTTCATTTTATAGGTACCAACGCAATTGTGGTAAGAATTGGTTTAGTTTTTATTTGCATATTGGTCTTGGATGTGCATGTTTGTTTGAAACTTAAATTCATATTGAATTTGAATTTAGTTGAGCTATGGGTTACGTTAATTTGAATTTAGTTTGTTAAAATTGTTGCCTAACCCATATGATCCAAAAGGGGTTTTGGATACCAAGAATTGTGTCTTCTAGGTTCAATCCACCATGGGATACCAACCCTACCAACTCATTGTTTTGCAAAGGATTTTTCATTCAAATGGAGTTGATGGTGCTTAAGTGATGCACCAAAGTAGGGGGAGCTTAATGTTGTAGGTATATTCTTACATTTGATATACATTTGGTATCCATGTGTGTTGATTGCATACAATTACAATAGAGTATTGTTACGACCTAAAGATCGTAGGAGCCCGACTCCCGCCCGAATCCGCTAACATACCCCATTAACTCACCATTTCACAAAAGGGCCGCCGCCCCGAAAATCCGGGGCATCATGGAGACAGGCGCGCCTTGCAGCGTTCCCCGAACCGGCCGAGGCGAACAATCGCAACCAGCCGAGGTGAACAACCGCAGCCGCCCGACCCACCGGGGGTAGCGCGCTTGGGGACGCTTGGGTAGCTAGGCCAGGCCTATTGACGGGCGCGGACGTATCCTTCCCTACCGACGGGCCATACCCCATGACCGATCGGGGGGCGCGGCCGGGCCGGACAACCCCCGATCGGAACGGCCCGCCCGATTCCCGCGAACCGCGGCGCCTAGAGTGACACAGCCCGACCTTTAGTTCATCGCTAACGACAAACAGCCTAGGATAAGGACACGACTGACACATACGTCACCCGGCCGCCTGACAAAGCACCCCCAGGCGGCTGACCCATCCGACAGTTAGCGCTTTCGGCCCTGACATCCCGACAAAAGCACCCCTTGGCCGTTGCGCCGCCTGACAGAAGCAGGTCAGGAACTCCTGTTCCCGATGTCCTTGTCCGAAGCTTCCGCTGACACACGAGCCAGCTCAGCACGCCTAGTCATCACCCGTCAGGTATAAATACCCCCTCTCCTCTTACGGAAGGGGGGTTGGAGAATTCTCTCTCTCATTTTCCATTATTCACACACGAGAGCAAAGGTCTTCCATATCTTTGCTCTCCCACCTATAGCTCGTCACGCGCGGCGGACACATTGATAGTCCGACCGGCGTGTCCAGCCCCCCATTTTAGCCCTATTACTGACTTAGGCATCGGAGGGGCTAAGGGTTGAACCCCAACCCAGCCCTTATGACGAGTTGTTCGTGCTGCAGGAGAGCTCTCCCCTTGACCAAAGTCAGCGTCAGCCCCCCGCCGTCCAACCCTCCTCAGCTGAGCCCGACGAGATACGATCCCGTGAGCACCACCGGCAACAGATCCAACTTCTTCACTCCACTAACCGCTTGTAAAACAGCCTACCTAAACCTTCTTCTTCACATAACCATCGTGCCCTTGGTTCCCCATAATACAAATTCATTGTACGCGAGTTCCACCTCGTAACAATTGGGGCCGTCTGTGGGAACGAAGGGTCACACCCATGTTAGACTCCATGCCGATCCCGCGGAACCCTAACCACGGCAAAGATCCCGTGGGTCAGGAACCGCTCTCTCTACAAATCACCCCGACGTCCGACCCCCTTCTGGGGGTGGGCACCGAAACTGAGCATGCTTCAGCCCACGCCGTCTTGAAGAGCCTCGAGGCCGTTACTCAGGCCAAGGGAGGCAATCAGACGGCTGGAACGGAGCCTCCGCCCGGCCCCTCAGAGCCCCAGAATGTAAGTCGGAACCTCCGCCTTCAGTTCGAGGAGGAGGGAGAAAACAGGGGGCTCGCCGAGGAGATTGCGGCCCAGCAAAGACTCCTGGAAGAGGAGATGGAAGTTGCGCGGCGATGGAGGCACCTGGGGGAGGCGGCCGCCGCGCAAAGGCGTTCGGACGGAGCGGCCGAGACCGTCGAAGGGCCTACCAAGAAGAAGAGGCCGCTCGCCGCCACCTCCGCCTCATCGTCGCGGAGCGCGAGAGGCTAAGGAGAGAGAACCGGAGCAACCAAGAAATCCTGGACGAGACGACGGCGGGCCGGCAGCTCGGGGACGGGCGGGACCCGTTACTGAACAGGTCCCCACTCGGAGGAGGCAGCCCGCATCGCCAGCACCACCCCTCTGATACCCTGCATGAGGAAGCCGTTTTTCGACAACTACGCTTCCTCGCCGCCGAACGCAAAAGGATCCTCCGAGAGAATCAAGAACGGATGGAGGCCCGAGGAGAGCTGGCCGGGAGGCGCTGGTGCTGGGAGAACCGTAGCCCGTGACCCGTCGAATCCTCGGCCCGGGGAAGGAGCTACTCCCCGGGGACGGAGGACCGTCGGCGGCCGAGGCGCGACCGAAGCCAGACCCCCGAATGGCGGAGAGGGGATGTGCCGGATCGCCCTACCTATCCGGAGGAGGCCACGCCGCTTGCACGATGGATCACGTCCGCCCCAAGGCCCGTAAGGTTCAAGCCCCCTCACTTGGCCACGTACAATGGGAGAGGCGACCCCCTCACGCACGTGCAACAATACCGGGGGGGCGATGGAGGCGCAGGATGTGGACGAGGCGTTCCTATGCCGACATTTCTCCCAAAGCCTGAGGGACACCGCGCTGGATTGGTATTTTGGCCTGCCCGCGAGATCCGTTGGGAGCTTTGTCGAGCTGTCCCACAAGTTCTGCCAAGAGTTCCGAGCCGGGCGGACGAAGAAGAAGCCCTTGGACTATCTCAGCACAATAGTCCAAGGGGAAGGAGAGACGACGGGTAGATACCTCCGCCGCTTTCAGGAGGAAAGACGGGCGGTGGTGACATGTGGCGATGAGGTGCTTATGCTGGCCTTCAAGACGGGGTTGCGAACTCGGAGCCTCCACAAATCCCTGCTCCGGGATCCGCCGACCGACTATGAAGCGTTGGTTGCAATGACGGAAAGGCACGCGTTGGTCGAAGAGACTCTAGGTGCAAAGGCCGTATCCCCCCCGGCGAAACCGTCCCAAGACGGACCCCGGCCACACCCTCGTCCGAGGCAGGAAGAGAGGGGCCGAGACCGCGATCAGATATCCCGACCGCGGCGGGAGCCGCCCGAGCCTCGCCCACAAGATTGCCTTGGCCCGGTGCGCGAGCTCGCCCCGGCGCGGGGGCCCCCTGGAGTCGTCCCAAGACAAGAAGGCCCCCTACAGGCGCCTTACACGCGACTCAATGCCCCCATGATGGAGGTGCTGGCCGCAGCGACAAGGGCCGGGTTACTGCTGGAGCCTCCCCGGGAGATGAGGACGGACCCGGCGAGGCGGGACCCCCGGAGATACTGCCGTTATCACCGGGACCATGGTCACGACACCGACCGTTGTTACTCCCTTAAAAGAGAGATCGAGCGACTGATCCAGGCGGGTCACATGGGGAACTTCGTCGCGGGAAGGCGGGCGGCAGCAGGAGAGAGAGCCCCCCCGGAGGAGGGGGACGGGAACCACCGGCGGACCGCGATAAGGAGGAGCCACGCCCCCCAAGGGCGGTCATGCGAATTGAGATGATAACTGGAGGGTCTTCCTCGGCGGGACGAGCGCCCGCAATCCCGGGGGCCGGAGCCCGACAGGTGATGGTGGCGGCCGCTGGCCGCCGACCGAAGCGAAGAAGGACACACCGACCCCCCATCACCTTTACCGAGGAGGACTGGCTGGGGACACGGAGCCAGGACAATGACGCTCTCGTCATCGAGGCTCGGATCGGGGCGATGGACGTCGACCGGCTCCTGATTGACAATGGTAGCTCCTGCGACATCTTGTTCCTGTCAACGGTCGAGAGGATGGGGTGGGGGCGTGCAGACCTAGAGCCCTGTGTGGGCCCTGTTGCTGGCTTCACCGGCCATGCGATCCCCACTGAGGGAACGATCACCCTGCCCATGACCCTGGGGGAAGAACCGAGGGTCGTGACCAAGGAAGCACTTTTTGTCATCGTCGACGTCGCGTCGGCGTATAACGGAATCATAGGGCGTCCGTATATGACAGCCATCGAGGCGCTCCCCAGCCTGCAACATCAGACGATGAAGTTCCGGACCCCGCGGGGGGTGGGACAGGTGCGGGGAGGACGGGAGGTGCCCGGAGACCACAACCAGGTGCCGTCCCTGCCTAGGAGCCCGAGGCGGTCCCTGACTGCTCTCATCCCTGACGAGAGGGAGGACTTCTGCGACCAGCGGCCGACCCCGGCAGAGGAAGTGGAGGAGGTCCCAGTGGCCTCGGACGAGGGAAGAACCGTCTCCATCGGGACAAAACTCCCGTCCATGTTGAGGACGGCCCTCGTTGCCTTGCTCCGGGAAAACGCGGACATATTCGCATGGTCTCTCGCCGACATGCCCGGGGTGGACCCGGCGGTAATCTCCCACAGGTTGAATGCAGACCCGGAAGCCCGACCTGTTCGACAGAAGAAGAGAAGTGCGGGGGGCGAAAAGAAGAGGGCGGCCGAGGAAGAAGTAGAGCGACTCCTCGAAGCCAAATTTGTTCGGCCGGTGGACTACCCCGACTGGCTCACCAACGTCGTTCTGGTGAAGAAGCCCAGTGGAAAGTGGCGCATGTGCGTCGACTTCACCGACCTCAACAAGGTATGCCCGAAGGACAGCTTCCCTCTGCCCAGAATCGACCACTTGGTGGACCAGGCGTCCGGCTATGAGTTGTTGAGCTTCATGGACGCCTTCTCGGGGTACAACCAGATACCGATGGCGGAGGAAGATGAGGAGAAGACATCTTTTGTCACCGATAAGGGCACATTCTGTTACACCAAGATGCCCTTCGAACTGAAGAACACCGGGGCGACCTATCAACGAATGGTGGACCGAATATTCGGCCCTCAGGTGGGACGAAACTTAGAGGTCTACATCGACGACATGCTGGTAAAGAGCGGAAGGGCCCCCGACCACCTCGCCGACCTGCAGGAAACCTTCCAGAGGGTCCGCCGGTACAACCTGAGGCTAAACCCCGCGAAGTGTATCTTTGGCGTGCAATCGGGAAAATTCCTGGGCTTCATGATAACGAAGCGGGGATCGAGGTGAACCCCGACAAGGTGAAGGCCCTCATCGGTATGACGGAGCCCTGGACGATCCGGGACTTGCAGCGACTGAACGGCCGGATCGCTGCTTTAGGGCGATTCCTGTCGAAATCGGCGGAGAAATCGCTCCCTTTCTTCAGGGTCTTGCGCACAGCCTTAGGCGAAGCTAAAGACCAAAGGAAGGTGATCCTGTGGGATGACGACTGCGCGAGGGCATTCGCGGAGCTGAGAGCATACCTATAGAGCCCACCTCTCCTCGCACGACCGGAGGAGTGCGAACCCCTGGGGTTGTACCTGGCGACCAACGAGGAGGCCGTTAGCTCCGTCCTGATCAAGGAGGAAGGAGGGGTGCAACGCCCCGTTTACTATGCCAGCCGGATCCTCCGGGAGGCGGAGACTCGTTACAGCCCTATCGAGAAAGCCGCCTACTGCCTAATCACCACGGCCCGGAAGCTCCGACCCTACTTCCAGGCCCACCCCATAATCGTCCACACCGACATGCCCCTCGAAAAGAACCTGAAAAGGCTGGAGCGGTCAGGGAGGATGCTCAACTGGAGCGTCGAGCTCAGCGAGTTCGACATAACGTACAAAGCCCGGACGGCAATCAAGGGCCAAGCGCTGGCCGACTTCGCGGTGGAATGCACCACGGAAGTCCCGCCGGGGGACCGGACGGAGCTCCCATCGGCGACCACGTCCCCGCGGAGGATCGAGGGGGGCGAACCCTCAGCGCCCTCCCCGACGACAGCGGGCGAATTATGGACCATCCACGTCGACGGCTCCGTAACAGGCTCTGGGACAGGAGCAGGTATAGTCATTCAGACCCCTGATGGATGTTCACTGGAGTACGCCCTGCGCTTCAGCTTCCCGGCCACCAACAATGTCGCGGAATATGAAGCCGCGGTTAACGGGTTGAAGCTCGCTAGGGCGGTGGGGGCGACGAACGTGTTGCTCCTGAGTGACTCCCGCCTCGTCATCCAACAGATCCTGGGGGCTTCGAAGCCTGAGAGGAAACAATGAAGCAATACCTAAATCGCATCCAGATCGAACTCCGTAAGTTCAAGAAAGCGGACGTCCAACACCTACCCCGCTCCAGCAACCTCCGGGCGGATGCCCTGTCTAAGCTGGCTTCCTCTTCGGCGGCCGAGATCGGGAAGGCAATCTACGTGGAAAGCCTGGTGACGCCAACCATCGACGAAGGAGAGCTGATGTGCGTGGACACGAGGACATCATGGATGACCCCCATTATGAAGTACCTAGAGACGGGCGAGCTACCCGAGGAACGGATGCTGGCAAAACAGGTGGAAAGGCGGGCCCTATCATTCGTACTTCTCGACGGAGTGTTGTACCGCCGCCGCCGTGCCAATTTCGACGTCCTGCCCTACCTGAAATGCTTGGGCCCGGAGCAGGCTGAGCAAGTCATCCGTGAGGTACATGAAGGCTTCTGCGGAAACCACCATGGCGGGTGCACCATCACCCACAAAGTAATGCGCCAAGGATACTACTGGCCGACGATGATCCGGGATGCGGTACAGTACGTCAAGAAGTGCGAGGCATGCCAGAAGTTCTGCCGGCGGACGACTGCACCTCCGGCCAACCTGATGCCCATCTTGAGCCCGATCCCCTTTGCCAAGTGGGGGCTCGACATCTTGGGGCCGTTCCCAAAGGCCTCTGGGGAAGGAAATATCTAGTCGTCGCCGTGGACTACTTCACAAAATGGGTCGAGGCAGAGCCGCTGGCGCGAATCACGTGGACGGACATGAAGGGCTTCATCTGGCAATCCATCATATGCCGCTTCGGGATTCCCCGCTCCATTGTCACAGATAATGGAAAGCAGTTCGATTGCGAGGGCTTCCGCGACTTCTGCTCGGGCTGGGGGATCTAACTCCAGTTCGTGTCAGTCGCCCACCCACAGTGCAACGGAATGGCGGAGGCCGCGAATAAATGTATCTTGAACCCAATGAAGAAGAAGGTGGACGCCGCTCTGGGGGCTTGGGTCGACGAGCTGCCGGGAATCCTATGGTCTTATCGTACCACCCACAAGGCCTCAACCGGGGAAAGCCCCTTCGTGCTAGCATACGGGTCAGAGGCGGTTGTTCCTGTGGAAATTGGCGAGGAAACACTCCGGCTAAAGCTCTTCGACGAAGAAAGGAACGGAGAAGGGCTCGGCCTCAGTCTTGAGTTAATAGACGAGGTACGAGACCGGGCCCTAACTAGCCTCATCAAACACAGCCAGAGGATGGCACGGTATTACGACTCCCGGGTGAAACCGCGGACATTCAGGATCGGCGATTTGGTCCTCCGGGACACCACCTTCCGCCCCGAGACCGCGCAGTGGGGAAAGCTGGCCGCCAAATGGGAAGGGCCCTACACGGTCATCGATATTGTCGGACCGGCCACGTACATCCTGGCTACCCCCGAAGGGAGCGAACTGGCCCACCCTTGGAACGCGAAACATCTGCTAAAATTCTACCAATAGCTGTGAGTTTTTCTTTTTTCGCGCAATATACACATCCACTCGTTTCTCCCAACATTGTTGTTCCTACACAAGTTTTGCAGTTCGCTAAAACTACGAACCTCTGGGGCAGGGCCAACCCTAGCCACCCAAACCAGAGAAGGGCACGGGCCAGGCTACGCGCCCGCTCCCCCCCTCAAGACCTCTGGGGCAGGGCCAACCCTAGCCACCCAAACCAGAGAAGGGCACGGGCCGGGCTACACGCCCGCTCCCCCCTCCAGACCTCTGGGGCAGGGCCAACCCTAGCCACCCAAACCAGAGAAGGGCACGGGCCGGGCTACGCGCCCGCTCCCCCCCTCCAGACCTCTGGGGCAGGGCCAACCCTAGCCACCCAAACCAGAGAAGGGCACGGGCCGGGCTACGCGCCCGCTCCCCCCCTCAAGACCTCTGGGGCAGGGCCAACCCTAGCCACCCAAACCAGAGAAGGGCACGGGCCGGGCTACGCGCCCGCTCCCCCCCTCCAGACCTCTGGGGCAGGGCCAACCCTAGCCACCCAAACCAGAGAAGGGCACGGGCCGGGCTACGCGCCCGCTCCACCCTCCAGACCTCTGGGGCAAGGCCAACCCTAGCCACCCAAACCAGAGAAGGGCATGGGCCGGGCTACGCGCCCGCTCCCCCCCTCCAGACCTCTGGGGCAGGGCCAACCCTAGCCACCCAAACCAGAGAAGGGCACGGGCCGGGCTACGCGCCCGCTCCCCCCCTCCAGACCTCTGGGGCAGGGCCAACCCTAGCCACCCAAACGAGAGAAGGGCACGGGCCGGGCTACGCACCCGCTCCCCCCCTCCAGACCTCTGGGGCAGGGCCAACCCTAGCCACCCAAACGAGAGAAGGGCACGGGCCGGGCTACGCGCCCGCTCCCCCCCTCCAGACCTCTGGGGCAGGGCCAACCCTAGCCACCCAAACCAGAGAAGGGCACGGGCCGGGCTACGCGCCCGCTCCCCCCCTCCAGACCTCTGGGGCAGGGCCAACCCTAGCCACCCAAACCAGAGAAGGGCACGGGCCGGGCTACGCGCCCGCTCCCCCCTCCAGACCTCTGGGGCAGGGCCAACCCTAGCCACCCAAACCAGAGAAGGGCACGGGCCGGGCTACGCGCCCGCTCCCCCCCTCCAGACCTCTGGGGCAGGGCCAACCCTAGCCACCCAAACCAGAGAAGGGCACGGGCCGGGCTACGCGCCTGCTCCCCCCCTCCAGACCTCTGGGGCAGGGCCGACCCTAGCCACCCAAACCAGAGAAGGGCACGGGCCGGGCTACGCGCCCGCTCCCCCCTCCAGACCTCTGGGGCAGGGCCAACCCTAGCCACCCAAACCAGAGAAGGGCACGGGCCGGGCTACGTGCCCGCTCCCCCCCCTCCAGACCTCTGGGGCAGGGCCAACCCTAGCCACCCAAACCAGAGAAGGGTACGGGCCGGGCTACGCGCCCGCTCCCCCCCTCCAGACCTCTGGGGCAGGGCCAACCCTAGCCACCCAAACCAGAGAAGGGCACGGGCCGGGCTACGCGCCCGCTCCCCCCCTTCAGACCTCTGGGGCAGGGCCAACCCTAGCCACCCAAACCAGAGAAGGGCACGGGCCGGGCTACGTGCCCGCCCCCCCTCCAGACCTCTGGGGCAGGGCCAACCCTAGCCACCCAAACCAGAGAAGGGCACGGGCCGGGCTACGCGCCCGCTCCCCCCCTCCAGACCTCTGGGGCAGGGCCAACCCTAGCCACCCAAACCAGAGAAGGGCACGGGCCGGGCTACGCGCCCGCTCCCCCCCCCTCCAGACCTCTGGGGCAGGGCCAACCCTAGCCACCCAAACTAGAGAAGGGCACGGGCCGGGCTACGCGCCCGCTCCCCCTCTCCAGACCTCTGGGGCAGGGCCAACCCTAGCCACCCAAACCAGAGAAGGGCACGGGCCGGGCTACGCGCCCGCTCCCCCCCTCCAGACCTCTGGGGCAGGGCCAACCCTAGCCACCCAAACCAAAGAAGGGCACGGGCCGGGCTACGCGCCCGCCCCCCCCGCTCCCTGAAAGTCACCGACACAGGGAGAGAGGTACACGGGGCCCGCCCTGCGTAACAGGTTCGGCCCGAGATCAAATCACGATAGGACGGCGGGTCTCACCCCGCACCCCTTCGCCGACTCCCCGCCCCGCCCAAAGGCAACACAAGCCGACAACATCCCCTTCCCCCAGACCTCGCGATCTCGGACACGGGAATGTTGGGGGCATAATTAGGAATTGTGTAACTCCAGCAAGAAGCCAAGTCACGTGGCCAAGTCACGTGACCTGGAACGGACCGGTCACAAGGCAGAGGCCGCGAAATAGGCGCCCAGTCCAGACAGAGTAGCAGCCCTGTCCCGTCAAAGCAGCGCCACGATGCGGCGAAAGGACTCTTGGACTACACGCCATCAGCAACAACACGCCCCCCGAGAGGCCAGAGTGCCAGATACCGCCAGGAAAAAGCGATTCCCAAAGCGCGGGATTCCGCGAAGCCCATTAACGGCACTAATCCCCCGAATTACCCTAGAAAAACCCTTCCACAGAATCTCGCTATAAATACCCCCCCAGAGGTCAGGGTAAAGGAGGAAGAGAGACGTAGGGGATTCCCCTCCCCTCACTCCGGGCATAAAACGGCCCTATGGTTGACTCGGAAAACGCGCACGGATGCACGCCTTCCGCTCCCAAGCGTAGGAGCGTCAATGCAATATAAAAATAACCGGTGAGTACCGGGTCGGATCACAGGGACAAGTCGTTCTATGTTCACAAAATTTGACAGACAAAGAAAATTAAAGTGTGTTACAACTACCCAAACTAACGGTGGAGGTGTGAGAATCGTGAAGTGAAACTAAAAATCCTAACCTATATTGGTAGGGTTAGAGAGCCATAGGGGATTTAGGATGGCAAGGAGAGAGAGCATGTGTTGTGTGATCATTAAAATTGGCGTTAATCAAGTCCTAATTACCGCATATAACACAATCGGTCATCCGGCTAAGGAAGCCCAATCGGAATATTTAGATTTAAAAACACAACAATTTGCAATATGGGTGGACGTATTATCATAGCACTAGTCAAATTAGGAGCATGGATTCATCTCTAGATGTGCCCTCTCGGGACTTTACCAATTAAAATTGTGCCCTAATTACACATCCACATTAGCATTCAAAATGAGCAAGAGGCAATTTGAAACCGAAATTAACAACCAACATTCATGAATAACAACCCAAGACCATCACACTATTCAATCATAACAAATAAGATGGAATTCATAGACAAATTCAAGCAATATTCATTACAACATGAGAATTGCAAAATACAAAGGGGAAGAGGGAAAATATCACCCAAGATCTCCCTAAATGAGCTTTCCTCTACCAATTTGCCTCTCCACCAAGCTTCCCCATCATCTCCAAGGCCTCCTCCCCCTCCAAGCACTAAAAAAAAGACTTAGGGCTCCAAGAACCCTAAAAAACGCCCAAACAGCAAGCTGGAATCCAAGAAATCGAAAACTACCTCCGTTTTTCGCTCCCAGGCCAAGTATAAGTCATTGCGGGTCAGGTTTACTGCGCCCGACCCGCCGGCAGCTAACGCGCGCGCGTTCTGCCCATTTGGAGGCGGGGCGGACCGGGTCGGACCCCGGTCCGCATGCCACCCGCCCGCTCTTCGAGCGGGCGGGCGTTACTTCCGCCCGCTCGACGAGCGGGCGGGCTGCGAGCCCGCCTGATTCAAGCGGGCCGGCCAACGGGCCGGCCCGCGTAAAAAAAAATAAAAATTTTTTTATTAAGTTTTTTTTTGCGGCGGCGACGTGGGCCGGCCCGCTGGCCGGCCCACAGGGCTTTTTTATTTTATTTTATTTTTCTTTTTTTTTCTTTTTTAAAATTCCAGAAATTGCTTTTCTTGCTTCCAAAAATCCCCAAAATTGCCTAGAAATTCCAGAAAATCTTGAAAAATTCCAGGAGTACCTGAAAAAATAAGGAGAAGCAAAATTTAGTCCATTTGATGTGAAAATAAATATAATGACTTTTAAAAAAACACAATATTGACCTCCAATAATCCATATAAAATGTTCCAATGCTCAAATAATTCCCAAAAAATGGAGATATGATCGAAATAATGGCAGGAGCATAGGAAAAATAATAGGAAGCCAATAAAGACGATAAAAACCACATTTTGTGCCAAGAATGAGAATAAGCCCTAAAATTGATATGAAGTGAAAATATACCCAAAAAGAGCACAAATAAGCCTAATCTTTAGCACAAAATGGGGATAGTTAGGGGGTAAAATATGCAATTTATATCCCGAATCACACCCCCCAACTAGCTTTTTGCTAGTCCCTAGCAAAATATGCGAAAAATTCGGATTAAATTGAAAAACATGCACCAAATCCACAATATCTTCATGGCACACCCAAAAAGATATTTCCAAATGATTCCAAAGGCAATATACCCAATATATGAAAGTAAATAACAAATGACATTCTCCTCAATCCAATTCAAAGAAAAGTGAAGAAATAAGCCCCGTATCACACGTATCGGGATATCACGATGTCAAAATTTCCAATTTTCATGAAAATGGCCAAAACAAAAGAAATTTCCTCTAAGTGGTGGGAGATGAGATTGCATCACTCATGTTGCTTATTGTTTCATTTTTTTTCTTTTTCTTTTCTTTTTCTCTCTTTTTTTTTGTTTTTGGATTTTTCATGTTTATGTTTTGCATTCACGCGATAACGCTATAAATGCAAACACGGCCACCAATACCTACACGCGATAACGCTATATAGGCAAAGGGATGGAATGATCCCCTAAATCTCATCTTTGGCGTCCTTCCCAATGTTTCGTGGGGCACCGGCTATTCGATTTGATTAGGAAGAAACATTCACTTATACTAACTTTCTTTTTCATTCCAACACAAATTAGGAACTCATCCACCCACTCCTAAGAGGAAAACAAAGCATGCACAATTTGGCCACTCCCAATCCAATTAAAAACTACACCATTCATCCCAAACATGAAATCGCTTACACCAAACTTTTCCCAAACTATCTCAAAGAGAGTATCACAACATCTAAATAGTTTCATACATGGTATATTAACATTCGACTCCAAATTGGAAAAGAAATGAAAACGTGCCAATCAAACATCGAGAAATCGATACCAAAATGATAATCCGAAAAATCGCATGGCATTAAGCAAGTAGGGACTAAACAAAGCTAATGGCGTAGGGACGAGAAGGCCAAATATGATATGCAATGAAATTCAATGGGTGATGGAGAAACATGGAGGGATCTCAAAAAAAAAATTAGCTCAAAATCCTAACAATCCTAGAGATTCTAACACTCTCCCCCCAACTTAAAATAAGCATTGTCCTCAATGTTGGGAGAGTACTAGATCTCGGCAAAAGATCCTAGAAAAGAAAAAAAATACGAAAGCAAACATGCGAAAGCAAACTAACTAACTTTTTATTTATTTACACTACATGGAAAGAATACACCTTAGCAAAAGGCGGATCTCGTATGTATAACGGCGGTGGCAACTGCTCGATCATATCCTTTCGCTCCTCCGCGAGCGTCGCCACTTCCAATGCCCTACCTCCATTGCGGGCATCAATGGCAAGCGACACAACCCCAAGCATCTCCTTGTGATAGGTTCCTGCAAAATGGGGGAGATAGGTCGTGTCAAAAATAATTGGGCGAGAGCGCCCATCCAAGTGAAAAGCTTGCCAAAATGGGTCGTCGAAATGAATAAAAGAATTTACGATCAAATGACGACAATCCGAATCATTATGATATGGAAGTAAATAGTTTGATTCGGGGGTGGAGGAAAAAGTAAGATGGGAACTTCCCTGAAACGCGATGCTAGGCTCGGAATGATGCACGGCCTCAAGAGGAGGTGGAAGTGGCTGCAGAGAGCAAACTGGAGTAAGAGGGAGCTCGGGCTCAATATATACCATCTCGCAATCCCTGTCGCTATCCTCTTCCTCGAAATCAATATCAACACCAACAGTCTCTGCGGCACTCCCCACAACTGGTAAATGCTCCTGACAAACCTCCTCGATGACTGGCAAGTGCGCATCCTGAGGCGAGGGAAGTGACATCTGTGATAGGACTGGAGGTAGACACGTCTCGGGCAAATCCAAGCACGCATCATCCTCGCCATCCCAGAAATAGCTCAGCTCAGTCGTCCTCCCAACATACTCAACCGTCTCGACCTGCGAAGCTAACTCTGAAGTGGAATGTGGCTCAGGCCCCATGGTGTCCTCAATCTGCTCTCGGCCATCATGCGCATCCGCTTCATCCTCAACCTCAAAGTGAAAATGCATCGTGTCACCGTCGTGGTCGACACACACTCCATCATCTATCTCATCCGACTCAACAATATATAATCTGTCAATATCCTCTACCTGGCTCTCATGCAACCCATCCTCCTGCTCTGCTCTATATCCCATGGGGTCGCAAGAAAAAGAGCCCAAAGGTGGCTCCTCAAGCTGACACTGGACCTGCAGCTCTGCATCCTGAAGTGGAAACTGGGACTGGCCATCATCCTCATATCCAAGTGACGGCTCTCCAGATGGCACAATCCGCTCCCACTCTGCAAGGTCTCTCAGGTACAACCAAGAATCCTCGGTCGAATAATCAAAGAACTCTCCACCGCAGCTCATCTGCACCAAATCTCGCCCAGATGGCGATAACCCTGTGTAGAAGATCTGCAGAAGATGATCCTCATGAAAGCTCTGGTGTGGGCATGCAAGCACCAAATCAGTGAACCTCTTCCAAGCCTGATGGTAGGCCTCCCACTCAGCCTGGGTAAAGCTCGCTATATGCTCCATGGCCTGCCGCCCCTGTACCTGCTCCAAAAAGATAGGCAAAAATACCCGGAGAAATTCAGCCTGAAATGATAACCAGGTAAAATGTGAGTCCAGAGACAATGAATCAAACCAAAGTCTAGCATCATCCTGTAAAGAATCGGGAAAGTATCTAAAATATATGCAATCATCATCGATATTCCCACCAAGACATGAATGCATCCAATCTTCAAAATTTTTAATATGTAAGTGAGGGTTCTCCCACTCCGTGCCATGGAAATATGGCGGAAGTGGGATATCCTCCAAATCAAAGTCCGAAAAATCTGAAGAAGGTGCCATGTTGTTAAAAAAATTTCACAAAAAATGAAAATAAACAACCAAACGACTCAATAAGTGGAAAATAAATAAACGAAAGACACACACTAAGAGATAGAAGTATCACACTAAAACTTTCATAATCAATCAAAAATAGCTAATAATAGAAACCGTTGTCCCCGGCAACGGCGCCAATTGGTTGACTCGGAAAACGCGCACGGATGCACGCCTTCCGCTCCCAAGCGTAGGAGCGTCAATGCAATATAAAAATAACCGGTGAGTACCGGGTCGGATCACAGGGACGAGTCGTTCTATGTTCACAAAATTTGACAGACAAAGAAAATTAAAGTGTGTTACAACTACCCAAACTAACGGTGGAGGTGTGAGAATCGTGAAGTGAAACTAAAAATCCTAACCTATATTGGTAGGGTTAGAGAGCCATAGGGGATTTAGGATGGCAAGGAGAGAGAGCATGTGTTGTGTGATCATTAAAATTGGCGTTAATCAAGTCCTAATTACCGCATCTAACACAATCGGTCATCCGGCTAAGGAAGCCCAATCGGAATATTTAGATTTAAAAACACAACAATTTGCAATATGGGTGGACGTATTATCATAGCACTAGTCAAATTAGGAGCATGGATTCATCTCTAGATGTGCCCTCTCGGGACTTTACCAATTAAAATTGTGCCCTAATTACACATCCACATTAGCATTCAAAATGAGCAAGAGGCAATTTGGAACCGAAATTAACAACCAACATTCATGAATAACAACCCAAGACCATCACACTATTCAATCATAACAAATAAGATGGAATTCATAGACAAATTCAACCAATATTCATTACAACATGAGAATTGCAAAATACAAAGGGGAAGAGGGAAAATATCACCCAAGATCTCCCTAAATGAGCTTTCATCTACCAATTTGCCTCTCCACCAAGCTTCCCCATCATCTCCAAGGCCTCATCCCCCTCCAAGCACTAAAAAAAGACTTAGGGCTCCAAGAACCCTAAAAACGCCCAAACAGCAAGCTGGAATCCAAGAAATCGAAAACTACCTCCGTTTTTCGCACCCAGGCCAAGTATAAGTCATTGCGGGTCGGGTTTACTGCGCCCGACCCGCCGGCAGCTAACGCGCGCGCGTTCTGCCCATTTGGAGGCGGGGCGGACCGGGTCAGACCCCGGTCCGCATGCCACCCGCCCGCTCTTCGAGCGGGCGGGCGTTACTTCCGCCCGCTCGACGAGCGGGCGGGCTGCGAGCCCGCCTGATTCAAGCGGGCCGGCCAACGGGCCGGCCCGCGTAAAAAAATAAAAATTTTTTTATTAAGTTTTTTTTTGCGGCGGCGACGTGGGCCGGCCCGCTGGCCGGCCCACAGGGCTTTTTTATTTTATTTTATTTTTGTTTTTTTTTCTCTTTTAAAATTCCAGAAATTGCTTTTCTTGCTTCCAAAAATACCCAAAATTGCCTAGAAATTCCAGAAAATTCTGGAAAAATTCCAGAAAATCTTGAAAAATTCCAGGAGTACCTGAAAAAATAAGGAGAAGCAAAATTTAGTCCATTTGATGTGAAAATAAATATAATGACTTTTAAAAAAACACAATATTGACCTCCAATAATCCATATAAAATGTTCCAATGCTCAAATAATTCCCAAAAAATGGAGATATGATCGAAATAATGGCAGGAGCATAGGAAAAATAATAGGAAGCCAATAAAGACGATAAAAACCACATTTTGTGCCAAGAATGAGAATAAGCCCTAAAATTGATATGAAGTGAAAATATACCCAAAAAGAGCACAAATAAGCCTAATCTTTAGCACAAAATGGGGATAGTTAGGGGTAAAATATGCAATTTATATCCCGAATCACCCTAAACGCCCCACCGAGCTACTAAAAAAGCCGACAGCCACCGACGGACCTCACTTCCCCCGACGATGGGCGTCACAGCCCCGCCACCTCCGACATGATATTCCCCTTACACGCGGAAGGCCCCGCCCGCCAGCTTGCCTCCTGCTTGTTACTGTATCAAAAGGCAGGCCCAGATGGCCGTCCGCGTGCCGCAACACCCCAATTAACGCCGTCACCTTCGGCGATCCCCACAGGGTGTCGGGGGGAAACCCCCCAACTGCTCTCCCCGCGGCGTCGCCACCGCCACCTCGTCCTCGGCCTCCCTGGGGTTCCCCCTCGGTGCGCGGGATCCCCGGCAAGGCCGAACGACCCTCCAGCACGACGACAGCGAGGCAGAGCACGAGGAAGCGATGAAAGGGAAAGGAAGAGGGTCGCCCCCTCCCGAAGGCTAAACCCTCACGACATAAGGGAAGACCGCCCCGACGCGGGGATCTGCTCCTCCCGACGGAGCGAACAACAAACGAGGATAAGCCTCCGTCCCAACCACCGGTTGACCCACGTCTTCTAATAGTATTGTAATATCGCTTAGACCTCCGATAAAGATTGGTGTATAATATTCCCCCTTTCGGACTCCTCCCCCTAAGCCCAAGCGCACATCAGCGGAAGGGTTCACCGGGCGCGGCCCGGCTGAAGTTCCGCGAAAACTACAAGCGCGTCCAATGAACGCCTCTCAACAAGAACCCTAGCGTTCTCAAAAAATCAAGCTCCCCCTAAATCCGACCCAATAACCACCAACAACGGCACCTCGTTATGGGACACCGCCCCGCTTGGCTCGCACTCCGGAAGAGACCTCGCGATCCCGCTATAACGGGACACACCCCGCAGGACCAGCATCCCCCCTAAGCTTGAATCCAAGCCCGGGTAACGTTAAAAGATAGTGTCGTGGTAGCGTTACGCCATCCGAGACGAACCGGGCTTCCGCCTCGCACTCGAATGCCGGGGGCAATTGTTACGACCTAAAGATCGTAGGAGCCCGACTCCCGCCCGAATCCGCTAACATACCCCATTAACTCACCATTTCACAAAAGGGCCGCCGCCCCGAAAATCCGGGGCATCATGGAGACAGGCGCGCCTTGCAGCGTTCCCCGAACCGGCCGAGGCGAACAATCGCAACCGGCCGAGGCGAACAACCGCAGCCGCCCGACCCACCGGGGTAGCGCGCTTGGGGATGCTTGGGTAGCTAGGCCAGGCCTATTGACGGGCGCGGACGTATCCTTCCGTACCGACGGGCCATACCCCATGACCGATCGGGGGCGCGGCCGGGCCGGACAACCCCCGATCGGAACGGCCCGCCCGATTCCCGCGAACCGCGACGCCTAGAGTGACACAGCCCGACCTTTAGTTCGTCGCTAACGACAAACAGCCTAGGATAAGGACACGACTGACACATACGTCACCTGGCCGCCTGACAAAGCACCCCCAGGCGGCTAACCCATCCGACAGTTAGCGCTTTCGGCCCTGACATCCCGACAAAAGCACCCCTTGGCCGTTGCGCCGCCTGACAGAAGCAGGTCAGGAACTCCTGTTCCCGATGTCCTTGTCCGAAGCTTCCGCCGACACACGAGCCAGCTCAGCACGCCTAGTCATCACCCGTCAGGTATAAATACCCCCTCTCCTCTTACGGAAGGGGGGTTGGAGAATTCTCTCTCTCATTTTCCATTATTCACACACGAGAGCAAAGGTCTTCCATATCTTTGCTCTCCCACCTATAGCTCGTCACGCGCGGCGGACACACTGATAGTCCGACCGGCGTGTCCAGCCCCCCATTTTTAGCCCTATTACTGACTTAGGCATCGGAGGGGCTAAGGGTTGAACCCCAACCCAGCCCTTCTGACGAGTTGTTCGTGCTGCAGGAGAGCTCGCCCTTGACCAAAGTCAGCGTCAGCCCCCCGCCGTCCAACCCTCCTCAGCTGAGCCCGGTGAGATACGATCCCGTGAGCACCACCGGCAACGGATCCAACTTCTTCACTCCACTATCCGCTTGTAAAATAGCCTACCTAAACCTTCTTCTCCACATAACCATCGTGCCCTTGGTTCCCCATAATACAAATTCATTGTACGCGAGTTCCACCTCGTAACAAGTATTTACATTGGTATCAGTTTGTTTCATTTAGTATGCTAGAATTGTGTATGCCATAGTTTTATGATGTTCTATCTATTTTTGGCATAACATTTTTGCATATTACGTTTGGCATCAATTCGCTACATTTGGTATTCTCATTGGATTTATGTCTCTGATATTGATTTCGTCGCTCGACGATTTTATTGGATTAAATAGAATTCTTTCTATGGAAACATAGAATTGTTTTCCATGCACTTAATTCATCGAGAATGTTGATATTGGAGAGTATATTCCATAACTCAATTCGTGAAATTAATTTGAGTTTTGATGATTTTGTTTTTCGATTTTCACATATGGTTTGATGATTTCGTTTTTCGATTTTCGCCTATGGTTTGATGATTTCGTTTTTCGCCTATGGTTTGATGATTTCGTTTTTCGATTTTCAACTATGGTCACGTTGGCACGCTTTGAGTTTCTTCGGTATTTTGCATTGGTGTCATTTGGACCGTGGTCATATTCTTCGACTCCCGTGCTTTTACTTTTAGCCATTGTAATCTTGTCGTTGATCTCCTCTCGATCTTTTTGCTAATGCCAAAGGGGGAGAGAATTAATAATGATTATGTGCTAATTGATAATTCAAAGCAATTTACCATGAATCTAATTTGATATGTTAGATTCAGGGGGAGTGAAGATATAAAAATGTATTTAGATCCTATATGTCAATAATTGGTTCATATTTCATATCTTCCTCATCTGCTTGATGCGTATGATTAATATTTAATACGAGACTAACGTGTCATCAATGCAGGGGAGTAAGTAAATTTCAATTGAATCATTATTATTGATTATTATTTATGTTGGTTTGTCATAACCAAAAAGGGGGAGAATGTTGATTATTGATTCCCCGGATTTGGTTTTGAATGATGAGCAAACATAAATATCGTATACTAACTCTTTGTGAGCGCAGTTATGGAGATCATCACCAAAATACTACGTACATCAAAAGCGACGTCTCAAGACTTCTCAATACGCATGATCATGTGCCTGAAGCTTGGTTGAAGCTCAAGGAGCAATATTGAAGCCAAGAAAAATGAAGATTGAATCTTCGAAGACGGTTCGTCATGTATTATTTAATGTCTTCTAGCTTCATAGAATAGAATGTTAAGCCTTGAGTAGGACTTACATTATAATCTTCATTTCGCTCATATCTTAGAGCTAGGATTATCATAGAAGCCATTAGAATCTTTCCCGAAGCTTATCGCTTCTTCCCTCGGCTTCTAGTGCATCTTAGTTGGTTCAAATAGAAGTACCAACCGACTAGATGACGATCTAGTCGGTCGGTAACTCTTCATGAACCGACTAGATGTCCTTGCTCATTTCAACTCTTTCCCTGTTGATCAATTAGTCGGTCAAAGAAGGTTCACCGACCGACTAGATGACGATCTAGTCGGTTAGGAATCCTTCTCAGACCGACTAGTTATCATTACTTATGTACATCCTGAGTTACTGTTTACAGTTAGTCGGTCCAAGAACATTCATCGACCGACTAGTTGTGAAACTAGTCGGTTGGAATTTGTTCTTAGACCGACTAGTGTAACTTGTATTCAGCTACTTGCATTTCACTCTTAGTCGGTCAAAGAACACTCACCGACCGACTAGTTGACAAACTAGTCGGTTGGCAAGTCTTCTTAGACCGACTAGTTCATATTGCCTGGACTTCTCTTTATTGTCTGTTCAGTTGTTAGTCGGTTCACGTTGAATCACCGACCGACTAGTTGAGGAACTAGTCGGTCAGTGATCCTTCTTAGACCAACTAACTGCTTCAGAAATATGACCGTTGGGAATCTTTTGAGCATGATTTTTCTTGCCTCTATAAATACAAACCTGATTCGTTTGAGGCAAGGTTAGAGGTCCATTATCAAAGTTATTTCAAACCTAAGAGAGGAGTTTTCTCAAGCTATTTCTAAGCTCTCTCTTCCTCACTAGAATCTCTCCCTCACTCTTTGAGCCAATATCCTCAAGAGAGATTCTCTCCATTGTGAGTCTTCCAAGCCAAGGGCTTGATCCAAGGTCACCAACTCCACCCTAGGCTTCCATTGCTGGTCAACTTCTTGGAGCTATGGTTTGGTGACATCTTCTTCCTCAAAATCCCTCTTTGCCCTAATTTGGTAAGTATACTCAAGGCATATGATTTTGTGGTAAGTGTTTCATTATTTCATCGCATTTGATATTTGAATTTTTCTCTCGGTTGTGAGAGAAGTGTGTGATTCCGGGTTATGGGAATCACATTTATATTGTGTATGATTTGGTCTTGTGAAGGTTTTTCACAAGAATTTCATAGTGCAAAATCTTGGGTTAGTGGTTTCTAACTCAAGTATCCGGAGGGGATCCGGGTGGTTGGGACGTAGGATCACCGGGAATAAGTCGGGGAGACTTGGGTGGATCCGAACCCATTACATGCTTTGTTTGTGTTTGTCTATTCTTGTTGTTTGTAGTCTATTCCGCATTATTGTTTGTGTGTTTGCACAATAATTAGGAATAACTCTCTTGATTATTTTAAAGTACTATTCACCCCCCTCTAGTACATGTGCAGTAGCTTCACAGGGCACTACAAGGGAGGGGGGAATGGAGGGGAATAGGCAGGGGGCGGGGGTTTTGGGTGGGTAGTTGAGCGGCACCGTCGGCGGCGGGTGGCGCCGTTGGCGGCGCCATCAATTAGAAAAGGGGAAAAAGAGGGGGGAAAGGAGAGATGGAGAGAGGCGGGGGTGGGGGAGGGAGGGAGGGAGGGGGAGAGAGAGAGAGAGAGAGAGAGAGAGAGAGAGAGAGAGAGAGAGAGAGAGAGAGAGAGAGAGAGAGAGAGAGAGGTGGGTTGACTGGCGGTGCAGGCGGCGGAGTGGGCAGAGGACGTCGGTGATTAGGGGGTCGAGTAGGGAGTGAGGGAGAGTGCTCGGGTAGATTAGGTAAAACTTTGGGTAATTTCTAAGCGTGGAGTAAAAAAACGAAACCGAGTTGGGTTAAAAACCCAACTCGTTTGGGAGTGGGACCCACGAAATATAGGGTAGATCGGCTCGATCGAGCAGTGAAGCTGCTCGATCAAGTCAGATACGAAAAAAAATAAGTTTAGAGACTAACTCATATGCTCGGACCGAGCAAGATGCTGCTCGGGCGAGCAGATCATCACCCGGACCGAGCAGGGTATACTCGGGCCGCGCAGGCAGAGCGTCGTTTTCTTCACATTTTCAAGAGCCTTTCATACTCGACCGAGCAGTGGGCTGCTCGGTCGAGTCACCGTCTGCTCGGACTGAACAGATGCTATTCGGCTAGGTCGAGTCACCGTCTGCACGGACTGAGCAGATGCTATTCGGGCCATGTAAACAGAGTAATGATTTTACTCTTTCTCCTCGCTCCTGCACTGCTCGACCGAGCAGTGTAGCTTCTCGGTCAAGTCACATGTATCTTCCTTTCTCCATTTTCTTTAGTTTTCTCCTCAAATCTGGTGCTCTCCTCCAGCTTCCTTCCGTTCAAAATGTCGATCGGCATGCCCCCTCACGTTCAACCTGTACAGAGGAAGAACTCATCAAATTTTTGTGGTTTTATAATTTTACGGAAATATTTGTTTGGTTTTCTCAAATGAATGAAGTAAAAATAAGAAAATTGAAAAAGATAGTCTAGGATACAAGAGATTGGGTTGCCTACCAATAAGCGCTCGTTTTTAGTCATGAGCTCGACTCCCTTTGATTTATCAGTTGTCATTTGGTGCGTGTGGATTTTGCACGTCATTCTTTCCGATGATGCAATCCGACGGTACTTGGTATCCGCTTACTTCAAGCCTTTCCCTCGAGTAGCCTATGGCCTCCGGCTCTTCACGATTCGAAGAATGATTTAAAAGATCTTCATCCAACACTCGGATGTAGGCGGCGACCGCTTTGTGGTAGGTTGGGTCGCCTCGTCGTCGATACCTGTTCTCATGGGGTCCTTCATGACCCCCTCAAAAGTGAAATCTTCAACAGCTTCATCCTCCAGGAGCTCCAAATAGCTAGCCCCTTCCTCACGAATGTGTTCCTTTATTGGCTTTTGCAGCCTGAACTCAGCTTCGATATTCCCCACGTTCAGCAAGAGAGTCCCTTCTCTGACATCGATCAAAACACCGACCGTCTCCATGAAGGGGCGGCCGAGTATAAGCTAGGATCTCCCTCCATTGGGCATGTTCATGATGACAAAGTCAACGGGAACACACAACCCAGGGGGTATCTGGAGAATGATATCCCTGGCTATGCCCACCGGGTAAGTAATTGAATGATCCGCAAGCAGGATGGACATATTTGCCGGCTCTAGTTCGCTTCCTGTCACGCCCCGGCGTCCAAATGGGATGGGGGGGTGACGGCCGCGGTACGAGGGTACCAAGCGTTAAGGTGCAGCAAGAAAATTAGCAGGCCAATGCAACTGCTAGAACAACACAGGCAATTAAAAACAGGTGCAAAAGTAAAGCACGAACTGTAAATCTCTAGCACAACACAAAGAGGTACAGCGAGGCGGCGACAAAGAACAAGCGGGAACGTATGAGTGTGCAACACAGATCATCTACTATTAACACACCACAACATCATGTAATGTACAGATACCTCCACCAGTGACACGGGGTACAAAAGCTGAAGGGGGCAAACAAAAGTAACTGCTCACAAAGAAACTGCCCCAACCCACTACACCCGTGACCTAACTAACTGCTATGGGCTCCTGGCCTGGAAGAGTCGCCCTCAGGGCATCGGTAGTCTAGCAGGGGTGCTGTCGTCCCGGAACCTGTACCTGGGGAGTGGGAAAGGGGCACGTCACAGCGTGTCTAGTAGGAAACTCAACCACACAAGCCATAATCACAACACAGCACATTGGTCACTAGTACTAAGTTTGTTAAACTAATGTTAGTTGTTAGAACCTAAACATCAAGTGGGACACAAGGGAGCTGGACCTCACCCATAAGGCGGGTGGAAAGAATCTCCGACTCTCTGGCGTGCTAGCTCGTCAGGAGCCTTCGTAACTCAACCACTCTCCACGACCCAAAGGGCCACGACCTCGAAAGGCCAAAGAAACCACACACCCCAAGGGGGCACGACCACTCCCCGCGGTAGGAGGGCCAAAGGAAACAACCTCGAAAGTCCAGTCCACACTGTGTCCACCTAATGCCTTAGTTTCCCCACCCCATTCCCTGAGCTGCTCACCCACCTTAGAGTGGAAGAGACATCTCGGCCTTCATTTTAATTACTCATCATCTTGCATGGCATCGGGTTGATATGAAACATAACGGTATGAAGTTAAATGCAATCCTTTTATGTAACAAGTCATACCAACATCACATGTAAAAGTAACACCACTAAGAGCGTCGGAGCCATTTCCGCAATCGCCATCCAGGCATAAGCAAATGCACTTATCATCATTCGCTTAAATGGAAACTCAAAAGAAAGAAAACATAACTACGTGTAACTTTCAAGTGAACAACCCTTAGACTGAACATGCCATAAAAGAACAACTTCAACCATGGGCTTTAATCGTAATTAAAGGAAAAGAAAAGACGATAAAAGTAGAATGAAAGCAATGGAATAGTTTAGTTAATGTTTTTGAGATTAGAAGTGGGTTTAGCCTAAACTTCTAATACAAATGAAATTCTTAAGCACTTCCTGAGGAATTCCAGAAGGGCTATTTATTGTTAATTATAGATGCCTACCTTAGCATTTTACTTATTGCTATAGTTGGCAAAACCCTCTTACGGAATAACCATGGTTTGGTCATTAAGCTTAGGTTTTTCAAAGGGGCTTTTAAAATACTTTATGTAATACCTACTAATGAGGCTTAGACTTACTATTAGTTGTCGAAAAACTAACTTCTTGACTAGATTTGAATATTCATGAGTCCCTCTTACTAAGCTTAAGGAGACACACACTTGTCTATAGGAATGACCCCCAATTTGATATGGAAATGAAAGTTTTGCTTAGGGGAAAACTTGTAGTAGCTTGTAGGTATTCATAATTGAGGTTCTTGCACTATCTAACCTAATCAAGAGCTTCTACTTTGGGTGTTGAGAAAAACCCTCTTACTAAGTTTACATTTAACCCTCTTTTGCAATGGATTCTCTTTTAACCCTAGAGTGCTAAGGGTGTTAGCATGAGATACTTAGTGTGGGGTTTCTAATTTAAGTTATAGGGCTTGGAATGTTATGAAATTGCTTGCAACATGTTCAAAAAAAATTCGGCAGAGTTTCCCTTGTATTTATCTAATTTTTCCAATTACAACCTAAGTAATATTACAAGAAATACATGTTATAATCACAAAAAAAACTCATCTTGCTCAAAGAATCATAGGGAAACACATCCCTTAACTTCAAAACATGCAATCAACCAACACTAACTTGACACAATTCTCCAATTGAATCAAATAACAATTTTTACAAAGATGAATGAATAAAATCATATATTTCTACACATGGCAACATGTTGGATGTGTGGAGAGAATCCTACCTTGCTCTTGCTTGTGGATGGTTGTAGGGGAGCTAATGAAACCCCTTTGATGTGTGGTACAAGAGCCCATTTCTTCCCCCTCCGAATCTCCTCTCTTTCTCTCTTTCTTTCTCTCTTTTCCCTTCTCTTTCTTTTGTTTTTCTCTTCTTCTTCTTTTGTTTTTTTTTGTTTTAGCTCCCAGGTTTCGGCCCCATTAGAGAACCAATGAAATTGAAGTGGAGGAAAGGGAAAAAAATAATAATATATTTAGAAGAAGGGAGAAGCTTGTAGAAGAAAAAGAGGAAAAAAAAATCTTTAAAAGTTTCATTGATTTACAATTTTGCCATTGCTTAATCCTCAATCAAAAGCCCTCAAACTTAGTGGTGTAATTACAAGAGTGCCATTACCATTTAGGTTAGCTCTTCATTTCCATTATTTTCAAGTATGCCATTTTCATTTATGCCCATATTAATAAATACCCCTCTTTGGGTGTAAAAGCAAACTAGTTGTGCATGTAAGTAAACTTGGTCCCAATTAGTGGTCAGTGTGCAAATTTTCCCCACACTGGAAAGAGGGTTACTGGTATTTTCACTTAGGAGCATTACATCCTGCCCTCCTTAAAGAAATTCCGTCCTCGGAATTCAAAACAAGAAAGAGGGTCTTATACCTACATAGCTGACAGACGCAAGGTCTTTAAACAAACAGATGAGGATACTTCTCCCTCATTTCGTCCTCTCGCTCCCAAGTTGATTCTCCGAGAGATTCTTGTTGCCACATGACCCTGACTAAATTAATGGCCTTCTTCCTCAACATCTTCTGTCGTCGATCAAGAATTGCCACTGGTTGCTGGTCATACGTCATGTCTGGACGTAATTCAATCTCTGAGTAGTCCACAACATGACTAGGATCTCCAATATATCCTCTTAATTGTGATACATGGAACACATTATGTACGCCTTCAAGATGTGGCAGCAGCACTAACCGATAAGCCACTTCGCTTATCCGGGCTGTAACTTCAAACGGGCATATGTACCTAGGACTCAACTTCCCATGTTTACCAAACCGGATCGTCCCACGGACTGGTGATATCTTCAAGAATACATAATCGCCAGGCTGAAATTCAAGTGGGCGCCTCTTCGCGTCTGCCCAGTGGTTATAACGGTCTTGTGCTACACGAAGATTCTCTCTGACCGTCCGTACTACATCAACTGTAGCAGTCACTAGGTCTGGGCCCAAATTTTCACCATCTCCCACATCATCCCAACTCAATAGCGATCGGCAATTTCTACCATACAGAGCCGCATAGGGAGCCATACCAATACTTTCCTGATAACTGTTATTATAAGCAAACTCCACTAGATGGAGATGGTCCTCCCAGGATCCCTTGAAATCCAACATGCAAGCCCTAAGAATATCTTCTAATATTTGAATAGTGTGTTCTGATTGTCCATCTGTCTGTGGGTGATATGCGGTACTGAACTTCAAATGGGTTCCCAAACTGGCCTGCAAGCTCCTCCAAAAGTGAGATGTAAATCTAGTATCATGATCCGACACAATGCTCACAGGAACTCCATACAACCTTACAATCTCTTCCATATACTTCCGAGCTAAGACTTCTGTAGACTGGCCAAGTCGGAATGGAATAAAGTGTGCTGACTTAGTCAATCGGTCGATGATTACCCATATAGCATCATTCCCCTTCGGAGTATGCGGTAGACCAGTCAAAAAATCCATGGTCACATGTTCCCACTTCCACTCCGGTATCAGAAGGGGTTGCAATAAGCCTGCGGGTCTCTGGTGTTCTGCTTTCACCTGCTGACAAACCAGACACGAAGCCACACTCTTCGCCACACTTCGTTTCATCCCATGCCACCAGTAGTATCGTCGCAGATCCTTATACATTTTGGTCCCTCCAGGGTGAATAGAATAAGGAGAATTGTGTGCCTCCTTCAGTAGCTCTTCTCGAATAGTTCCTACTGGCACACACACTCTGTTCCCAAACCTTAAGGAACCATCTTCATGAATACAAAAGTCCTTTCGGAGCCCTGCC
The DNA here is from genome assembly GCA_030789695.1 of Scilla litardierei. NCBI lineage: Eukaryota > Viridiplantae > Streptophyta > Magnoliopsida > Asparagales > Asparagaceae > Scilla > Scilla litardierei. The sequence continues at coordinate 34,378,699 of CM061132.1, read as the reverse complement.
TCGACTTGTTCTCGAATCCGCTTCAATTTCACATCGCTCAGCTGATCAGCCTTAATTCTATCCATCAGGTCAGATTGAATCTGCAAACCCAACATATCTACCCTTTCACTTGGAAGGATCACTTCAACATCCATCCGTCTTAGATCTCCTCAGAGCTGAGGCTGCTTAGTCAACCTCATCACTGCCGGTAGTCGACTAAGAGCATCAGGCACCACATTCACCTTCCCTGGATGGTATTGCAAATCAATGTCATACTCAGCCATTAATTCAAGCCAACGTCGTTGCCTCATGTTTAACTCCTTTTGAGTGAAGACATATTTCAAACTTTTACGGTCAGTGTAGATCTTTACATGTTCGCCCAGTAAGAAATGTCTCCACAACTTTAAGGCATATATGACATCAGCCAGCTCCAGGTCATGGGTAGGATAATTCTGCTCATGCACCTTCAACAATCTGGAGGCATAAGCTACTACTCGCCCATGTTGATGAAGGACATAGCCAAGCCCCTTTCCTGAAGCATCACATTAAATTTCAAAGCCGCCTGATCGGTCAGGAATTGTCAACACTGGAGTAGTGGTTAATCGACGCTTCAGTTCCTCAAATGCGCACTGGCACTCTTCTGACCACACATAAGGTACGTCCTTCTTAATCAGATGAGTCAGAGGTGAGGCGATCTTGGACAAGTCCTTGATAAACTTCCGATAGTATCCTGCCAACCCCAAGAAACTCCTGATCTCAGTGACTGATCGAGGGATGGGCCAATTCTCTACTGCAGCGACCTTCTCCGGGTCGATAGATACTCCCTCTCCTGTAATAATGTGTTCTAGGAATGCGACCTTAGTCATCCAGAACTGACATTTACTAAACTTCGCGTATAGCCGATGCTCTCTGAGAGTATTCAATACCATCCACAAATGCTCAGCATGCTCATCCTCAGTCTTCGAATACACTAGAATATCATCAATAAAGACTACCACAACCTTATCCAAATAATCAAAGAAAACCTGATTCATCAGCCTCATAAAGGTTACCGGGGCATTAGTTACTCCGAAGGGCATTACTAAAAATTCATAATGCCCATACCGAGTTCTAAACGCCGTCTTCGGAACATCCGATCCACCCACCTTCACTTGATGATAACCACTTCGTAAATCAAGCTTCGAGTACACTCGTGAACCACCGAGCTGATCAAAGATGTCATCAATCCGAGGGAGGGGGTACTTGTCTTTCACTGTCACTTTGTTCAGATCCCTGTAATCAATGCACATCCTCCGAGTTCCATCCCTTTTATTTACTAACAACACTGGTGCTCCCCAAGGAGATACACTTGGACGTATCAGCCCCCTATCAGACAAATCAGTCAAATGGTCGCGAAGCTCATCTAATTCAGATGGAGACATACGATAAGGAGCTTTTGCTATTGGCTGTGCGCCCGGCAATAGGTCAATAGTGAATTCTAAAGACCTATCCGGAGGTAGTCCAAAAATATCATCAGGAAATACATCTGGAAATTCCTGAACTACCTTAGGCAAAACTATTTCTGCGTCCATCGTCATCTCCAGGGACGTCGCCTTTAACTTCAAGGGTTCCAGAGCCCGAGTACCGCTACAAAATTCAAACTCTGGGTGGCCAGGGATTCGAAAGACTACCCTCCTTAATCTACAGTCTATGGTCGCATAAAACATCCCCAACCAATCCATTCCAAATACTGCCTCATAATCTGGTAGTTCAATCACGAGGAAATCTGCATATAGTTCTCGACCTCCTATCTCCACGGAACAATTCCGTAGTCCTGACACACTACATATCACACCATTACCCGTGTGCACATTCCACTTAGTAGCAAAAAAATCAACAGCTATAGAGTGCTTCTCCACAAATTCCTTGGATAAGAAACAATGTGACGCTCCAGAATCAAACAAGGACCAGGCCGGATATGAGGCTACTCTAACCAGTCCTATAATAGCACAGCACAATATCTAGCAATAGCCAAACATAGAATCATGAAATACAATGACTAGGGTTAGGGTCATACCAGAGATCACCTGTCCTAAGCGCTCGGCCTCGACCGCTGTCATCTGAAATTGCGGCAGCCTCTCTGGAGCAGGAGCCTGCCTCTGAAAGTCGCGCCGTGGAGGCCTCCCTGGAGGTCCCCTCGGAGCAGTCGGTAGCGGCCCCGGTGGTGGTGGAAGAGCCAACCGCTGCGGTGCCGGTGGAAGAGCCCTCGGCTGAGGTAGTGCAGCTGCTACTGGTACCTGTGCCTCCATAGGCCGTCTCCGTCGGGGGCAGTCCCTACTAAAGTGTCCCATCTCGCTGCAGGTGTAGCACTGTCTGCCCATAACCCTACAATCCTTAGCTGCATGCCCAGGCTTTCCACACCTCGAACAAGCAGGCCCCCTCTGTGGTATTGGCGGATACCCTGATCGCCTGAAGGTCACCTGGTGAGTCGGGTAAGGAGCAGCTCTCTGCGATGCGACATGTCGTCTGTCGACGTCTGGAAGTTTTCCCAGACTCCTCATGTGTAGCTCGTACCGTCGAGCCGTGCTAAGCACTGCCTCATATGTCAACAGCTCCTGTGTAGCCATAGCCCCCCTGACCTCTGGGTCCAGGCCCATGCAGAAGCGTCTAGCTCGAGTAGCATCCGTCGCCACTAACTCTGGGGCGTATCTGCTCAAAATGGAGAACTCTGCATCATATTCGTCCACCGTCCTGCGGTCTTGTGTCAGGTGCTCGAACCGCTGCCTCAACTCATCCCTCGCTTCCCCTGGAAAGTAATGGGCCTCAAACCTCTCCCTGAGGGTCTTCCACTCCACTACCCCGGTCATATGCCTCTCCTGTGCATCCCACCAATCGCAGGCTTGATGAGTCAACTGCCGCTTGACCAATTCTACCCAAGCCTCTGGGGGTATGCCAGCCAAAGTCAAGTCATCCTCCGTGTGACGCAGCCACTCGTCGGCCTCTAGGCTGGTCTCTCTGCCAGAAAAGTACATGGGTCTCAAGGATTTGAACTGCTTGTAACTCGGGGCCTTCGGTGCAGGCGCCTCATGTCCAGCTGCCATGTCGTCCAACCGCTGCAAGTGATCCAAAATCCCCATCAGGACCTTCGCCATCAGGGCCGACTCTGAGGTCCGGTCTCCCGAACTACCCGAAACTCCGGTCCCTCCTGACCCTCCAGGTGTCCTGTCGCCGCCAGACGTCCCGTTTCCCGCCTCTATATTGCGGAGTAGAAACATAACAAATCTGAGTTAGTACCTCATATACATCTTGAAGTGTCGGAGCTTTACCTGTGTCATTCTTACACAATCGTAGTGTGCGGGACCTGCATGGGCCACCACAAAACCTGTCATGCCCGACGCCCCAACGGGACAGGGGTGACGACCGCGGTACGGGGTACCAAGCGTTACAGTGCTGCAAGTAGATTAGCAGTTCACTACAACTGCTAGAACAACACATGCAATTAAAAAACAGGTGCAGAAGTAAAGCACGAACTGTAAAGCTCCAGCACAACACAAAAAGGGACAGCGAGGCGGCGGTAAACAACAAGCGGGAGCGTGCGAGTGTGCAACACAGATCATCTACTATCAACACACCACTACAAAATACACTGTACATATACCACCACCAGAGTCTCGGGGTACAAAAGCTGAAGGGGAAACAAAAGTAACTGCTCACAAGAAACTACCCCCAACCCACTACACCCGTGTCCTAACTAGCTGCTCTGGGCTCCTGGCCTGGAAAAATCGCCCTCAGGGCATCGGTAGTCCGACAGTGGTGATGTCGTCCCGGAACCTGTACCTGGGAGTGGGGAAAAGGGGCATGTCACAGCGTGTCAAGTAGGAAACTCAACCACACAAGCCATATTCACAACACTGCACATAGGTCACTAGTACTAAGTTTGTAAAATTAATGTTTGTTGTTTGGAACCTAAACATTAGGTGGAACATAAGGGAACTGGACCTCACCCATAAGTCGGGTGGAAAGAATCTCCGACTCTCTGGCGTGCTAGCTCGTCAGGAGCCTACGTAACTCATCCACTCTACACGACCCAAAGGACCACGACCTCGAAGGCCAAAGAAACCACACACCCCAAAGGGCACGACCACTCTCCGTGGTAGGAGGGCCAAAGAAAACTACCTCGAGAGTCTAGCCCACGCTATGTCCCCATAATGCTTTGATTCCCCCACCCCAATCCCTGAGTTGCTCACCCACCTTAGAGTGGAAGAGACATCTCGGACTTCATTTTAATTACTCATCATCTTGCATGGCATCGGGTTGATATGAAACATAACGGTATGAAGTTAAATGCAATCCTTTTATTTAACAAGTCATACCAACATCACATGTAAAAGTAACACCACTAAGAGCGTCGGAGCCATTTCCGCAATCGCCATCCAGGCATAAGCAAGTGCACTTATCATCATTCGCTTAAATGAAAACTCAAAAGAAAGAAAACATAACTACGTGTAACTTTCAAGTGAACAACCCTTAGACTGAACATGCCATAAAAGAACAACTTTAACCATGGGCTTTAATCTTAATTAAAGGAAAAGAAAAGACGATAAAAGTAGAATGAAAGCAATGTAATAGTTTAGTTAATGTTTTTGAGATTAGAAGTGGGTTTAGCCTAAACTTCTAATACAAATGAAATTCTTAAGCACATCCTGAGGAATTCCAGAAGGGCTATTTATTGTTAATTATAGATGCCTACCTTAGCATTTTACTTATTGCTATAGTTGGCAAAACCCTCTTACGGAATAACCATGGTTTGGTCATTAAGCTTAGGTTTTTCAAAGGGGCTTTTAAAATACTTTATGTAATACCTGCTAATGAGGCTTAGACTTACTATTAGTTGTCGAAAAACTAACTTCTTGACTAGATTTGAATATTCATGAGTCCCTCTTACTAAGCTTAAGGAGACACACACTTGTCTATAGGAATGACCCCCAATTTGATATGGAAATGAAAGTTTTGCTTAGGGGAAAACTTGTAGTAGCTTGTAGGTATTCATAATTGAGGTTCTTGCACTATCTAACCTAATCAAGAGCTTCTACTTTGGGTGTTGAGAAAAACCCTCTTACTAAGTTTACATTTAACCCTCTTTTGCAATGGATTCTCTTTTAACCCTAGAGTGCTAAGGGTGTTAGCATGAGATACTTAGTGTGGGGTTTCTAATTTAAGTTATAGGGCTTGGAATGTTATGAAATTGCTTGCAACATGTTCAAAAAAAATTCGGCAGAGTTTCCCTTGTATTTATCTAATTTTTCCAATTACAACCTAAGTAATATTACAAGAAATACATGTTATAATCACAAAAAAAAACTCATCTTGCTCAAAGAATCATAGAGAAACACATCCCTTAACTTCAAAACATGCAATCAACCAACACTAACTTGACACAATTCTCCAATTGAATCAAATAACAATTTTTACAAAGATGAATGAATAAAATCATATATTTCTACACATGGCAACATGTTGGATGTGTGGAGAGAATCCTACCTTGCTCTTGCTTGTGGATGGTTGTAGGGGAGCTAATGAAACCCCCTTGATGTGTGGTACAAGCAGTGTTCTAAAAATCGGCCTGGGCGGCCGCCTAGGCGGCGCCTAGGCGCTAGGCGGCCAGTAAACGCCCCGATTATGGCCTGGGCGGTCAATCTGGGCGTTTTTGGGATTAATCGGCCGCCTAAGCGTTCTGGGTGGTGTCTGGGCGGTCTGGGCGGTCCCTGGGCGGTTCCTAGGCGGTTTCTGGGCGTTTTTGGTAAATGGCTTAATTGAACAAGAGTATCTTTTAAATTGTATTTTGTTGCACACAAATACTCTAAAGTAGGTAAACTAGATTTGATTTAGTATGTATTAAATAATTGATGTATTTTAAATAATATATATATATATATATTTATATATAAACATAAATATATTATATAAAAATAAATAAAATAATTAAAAACTGCGAATCCGCCTAGGCCGATTAATCCCCGATTAATCCCCGATTAATCCTCTGGGCGCTGGGCGCTAGCAATCCGAACGCCTAGCGCCTAGCGTTTTTTACAACCTTGGGTACAAGAGCCCCTTTCTTCTTCCTCCAAATCTCCTCTCTTTCTCTCTTTCTTTCTCTCTTTTCCCTTCTCTTTCTTTTGTTTTTCTCTTCTTCTTCTTTTGTTTTGTTTTTGTTTTTTTTGTTTTAGCTCCCAGGGTTTGGCCCCATTAGAGAACCAACGAAATTGAAGTGGAGGAAAGGGAAAAAAATAATAAAATATTTAGAAGAAGGGAGAAGCTTGTAGAAGAAAAGGAGGAAAAAAAAATCTTTAAACGTTTCATTGATTTACAAATTTGCCATTGCTTAATCATCAATCAAAAGCCCTCAAACTTAGTGGTGTAATTACAAGAGTGCCATTACCATTTAGGTTAGCTCTTCATTTCCATTATTTACAAGTATGCCATTTTCATTTATGCCCATATTAATAAATACCCCTCTTTGGGTGTAAAAGCAAACTAGTTGTGCATGTAAGTAAACTTGGTCCCAATTAGTGGTCAGTGTGCGAATTTTCCCCACACTGGAAAGAGGGTTACTGGTATTTTCAGTTAGGATCATTACACTTCCAGTCTGTAATCTCTCAAATATAGAGAGGGGCATCAAACTGATGCTAGCCCTGAAATCAATCAAAGCTCGGCAGATGGGCATCCCTCCGATGGAGCACGGAACGTTGAAGCTCCCCAGATCCAGTAGCTTCCGGGAGAGATGATTCTGTATAACGGAGGTGAAGTCCTCCATGAGCTTTATCTCTTCAGGCTTTCTCTTCCCCATGATCAGATCCTTTAAAAACCTGGCATAGATGGGGATCTCCGTGATGGGGTCCATAAACGGGATATTCAACTGGATTCTCTTCAGCAACTCCGTGAACTTGGAGTATTTCTTCTCCATCATAGCCAGGGCTAGCCTCTGTGGATATGGCGGGGGAGGTCGGCTAGTTTTGTTCTTAGCAACATCAACAGGAGGCGGTGTTGTAGCAGGCGTGATGGATGGTGTATCTGCCTTCTCCTCATCATTCGTAGGCTCTTCAATAGCCTCTTCTCTATCACCGTCAACAACGGCTTCTTCAGCAATAACTCTCTCTCTGTTTACAACCGGGACCATGATGGGGTCAGTCGCCCGTCTTCCACGTGTGGTGACAGAAACCACAGCATTCGCTTGGGCCATTGGGTTTGTCTCTGGTTGCAAGGGCAACCTCCCTTGGTTCTTCAAAAGCTGGGACACGTGGCCCCTCAGTTCATCTAGTGAAGTGTTTATGCTCTTGAACAGAGTGGAAGTGTCCTGGTTGAACCGGGCTTGACCACTCATAAAGGTCTCCAATGTAGCCTCCAGGTTGGACCGAGGCAGGGTTGGCGCATATCCCTGCTGAGGCGGCCGATTGAATTGATAACCCGGTGGTCAGTAAGGCCCAGCTGGCCTAAACCCGCTTTCTTACTGACTCTGTTGCTGCCCATGTTGTTGTTGAGGAGGGGGTGCCGGTCTCTGAAATTGTGGAGGTTGCAGCCCTCCACTTGGATTCCCATAAGAGAATCCCAAATGATTCCGAGCCGCCGGATGTTGCCATTGATTTCGCCCCTCTCCCTAGACGTACTGCATAGATTCTGACAATTCAACACCATCATAGTGTGCCTCACTAGGAATATAACCCTGATCTGCATAATCCTCTACAGGATGATAAGTGGACGTGCTGGGTGATGCAGGGATGGAATCCAGGTGCTGTTCAATTCTGGCCACCTGTTTGCATAAGGTCTCGATGTAAGAGTCCAGATGGCTAGCAGCTTTGACCTCGGGAGTCCGGGTCACAATGGTTCTTTCTTCACTCCATTGCTGATTGTTGGATGCCATATGCTCCAGCAAGTCTATAGCTTCTTCAGGAGACTTGTCAAGTAAGGCGCCTTGCGTTGCAGTATTTATAATCATCTTGGTGTTGGACTGCAACCGGTTGTAAAAGCTCTGCACTAAATCCCAAGGCTGGATCCCGTGGCGAGGACATTGATGCTGGAGGTCCTTGAATCTCTCATAGGCCTCATAAAGGGATTCTTGTGGGAGCTCTTTGAAGTTTGAAATTGCTCCCCGAATTCGTACGGTCTTCGAAGGTGGATAGAACTTATCCACGAAGGCAAGTGCCAGCTTCTCCCATGTGGTGAAATGATTGGGAGGATGGGCCCGTAACCAGTACGAGGCTTTATCCCTTAGAGTGAACGGGAAAAGCCATAGCTTAACAGCATCATCACTCACATCCTTCGCTTTGAAAGTGTCACACTTTGCAAAGAAAGTATCGATGTGGTGGTTGGGGTTCTCATGAGGATGCCTGTGAAAGGGATCCTGCTGCATCAAATTTATTAGCCCCGTTTTCAGCTCGAAGCTCGCCGACGCCAGTTTCGGTCTAAGGATAAACGAGTTGTTTCTAAACGTCGGCTTCATATGGTGCCTGATGGATCCAGTGCGAGGAGGAGGAGGATTGTTGTCTGCTATCTGGGCAGAGGGAGATGGATTTCTGTTGGAGGCCCTCAAGGCCCTTGCTGTTTTCTCGATCTCGGGATCGAATAACAATTTTCTAATAAATGTCTCGAAACGAGGGTTCATGCACCAAAAAAACTAGACAAATACCATCAATAGCACGGTAATAAATAAAAGAATAAAAATGATAGAGAGATAAGGGATGATTAGAGTTTCTAGCAAACTTCTAAAAATAAAAATAAACCGAGATAACACTATTGCCATCCCCGGTAACGGCGCCAAAAACTTGACACACCCGAAACCTACACCTAGATTCCACCCGACAGTTCACGATTGCCAGGTGTGGTATGGCCCCTAGGTGTCAATTCCGGGCTCTATCTGCAAGCGGACAGTGTCAAGTTGTAGTATAAAAGATATCGAATCCCACAGGGATGGTGACAGTGTATTTGGGTTCTCAGTGTACTTCTATATCTCGAAGTGAGATAGCTTGTGGGTTGAGAGAAATGGTTGTTGTTGTTTTAATAATGAAAAGGACTAGGGCGTTAGGGATCACCGCTAAGATTGTCGGGGATCGACGTTGGAATAGAATCCTTACGTTGCATTAGGATTAGGAGATTAATCTCCCAATTCGTACCACTCTCGTGGGGTAGAATTACGAGGTATTTCGGTGGCTCTCGTTGACGCAATGGCGGTAGCCGTCAACATAGCAATATAGTTCATCAGGGGATCCCCTCAAGGCACGAGCCAGGCATGGTCATGGGCCTTGGTTGGATCGATTTCCCTATTCGAATCCTAAGGATACCTCTTAAGCACATCAATTCCACAGACCATGGGCATGATCTCAGTACGGGTTATCCTAGGGATTCGGTAGGATCGATCGAAATACTCCCCTAAATTCCTAATTCAACAAAGGGATCCAGATCTACGTCTTCCCCCTAGAATCTTAGGGCTAATCCATCAACCCTAGAAAAGACTACTCACTCATGACAATATTAACAAACAAAAATACGATTTTTAGAGGTGAAAACATAATAACAAATGATAAATAAAGATTTAAAACTTACATCGAGAGATAAAGAAAAATAGCGCTTAATAGATCCAAAGAAAAACCGAGATTCCAAGAACGCAAGAAGAACAAATAAGCTTCCAATCAAATTCGATCCAACAATATTCAAGAGTTTTTAATCTAGATCTAACAAAAATTATCTCCTAAACTCTGCTCTAAAAAAACTATTCAAAAAACTCAGAATGAATTTGCCCCGAAATGCTTCGCAACTCCCAGACTTCACTCCCCAGAATCGCACAACAGCCGCTCCCAAAGATCCTTCCAAAAATGGCCTCAGCGTCATCAACCGAGTGGGCGACTCGGTTGAGCAGTGCATTACTCGGTCAGTTGCTCGGGCCGAGCAGCTGTACTGCTCGACCGAGCACGACAGGAAATCACGCTCCTCCGAAATCTTTACATGTCTGCACGGGCCGAGTCAACTCTGCTCGGTCCGAGCAGAGGTCTGACTCGGTCGCTAAAGAAGTCGCTCGGCCGTGCAAGGATTAGCCGGGCTTGTGAATGAGAGGCTGCTCCCCCGAGCACTACGAGTGCTTGGTCCGAGCAGGCTGCATATCTGCACCAATCTGCAACATTGTTCTTCTTTGCATCTGCTCGACCGAGCAGCTGCTCTGCTCGGTCGAGTCATCTGGGAAACTATTTCCTAAATCTGCTGAAGCTTCCCTCTCCTCCTGCTCTCTCCTCCACTCATCCTATGGCTCCAAAAACACGGCGAACTCCTGCAGAGCTTTGCCAATGAGCTCATGAGCGTGTCAAATGTGTCCATACCCGGATCGGGTCCCAAATCGTTCCAAAATCCCTGAAAACTCATAAAATACTATGAAACTCGAATATAACGTCAGAAATGCGATATCATAAGTAAATATGGGATTTGGATGCGAAAATGGCATGGAATGCAATGTCATGATGATATGAAAAAGGTAGAAAATATGAACACATCAATTGTTTACTTTCATACATTGTGTATATTGGCTTTGAAATCACTTGGAAATAACATTTCGATTATGCCATAATGATATCTTGAGTTTGGTGCATGTTTTTCTATTTAATCCGAATTTATCGCTTATTTTGCTAGGGACTAGAAAAATGCTAGTTAGGTGTGTGATTCGTAGTGAAAAATGTATATTTATACCCCCTAACTACCCCCATTTTGTGCTAAAGATTAGGCTTAATCTTGCTCCCTTAAGTATATATTCACTTTATGCTTCATATAAGGGGTATTTCTCATTCTTTGCACAAAACATCATTAAATGGACTAATTTCTCCTTCTCCTATTTTTCAGGTACTCATGTGAGTGTTGGGTATTGTCCAGAATTTTCTGGGAATTTTCTGGGAATTTTCCGGGTATTTTTGGTGAATTATTTGGAGGAGAACTGCATTTAAAAAAATGGGGAAAAGGGTTTATTGGGGGTGCCGCATGGCGCAATCTCGTGGCGCCACGCGACGTAGATCAGACCGTCCATAGCATGCGGAGATTTGAGCTGCGGGGCACGCGCTTTGCGCGTGCCCCAACAAAGCGGGCAGCCCGCTTGTCTTATTGCGGGCTGGCCCCGCATTTTTGCCCGCAATCGATTTCAGCGGGTCGGGTCTTCGACCCGGCCCGTGATTTGGGTTCAATATTTCCTATTTAACCCCCCATTTAACCCTATTTTGTGCTCATGTGATGCTATATTGGTCTCTAGTACATACGTATTTTCTACACATTTATTTATTAGAGCAAACACACTATTTGAGCACAAAACAGCATTTAACGAAGTATTTCTGCACTTATTATATTTTTCCTAGCACCGTCTCGATCTCACGATTCCAACGACTATTTATTTGTATTTTTCTGAGGCCTGTGCTAATTTCTATGAATTTTTGAATGCAGAATACTATTTATTGGAAAATAAATAAAGCACACGAATCTTAAAGCGCCACGTGGCATCATCCTCGCCGTCCGTGCTTGATCTAACGGCCCGATCTTTGAGTTGATGTACAATTTTCCTGGCCGTTGGATCACAATCCAACGGATCGCATCCGCGATCTCATCCAACAAACGCACGAAGCAGCGGGCGTAACGCCGACCGTTGGATTCTAATCCAACGGACGAAAATCGCGACGAACGAAGCGACGGGCGCGAAATCAAAAGGACACGTGGCACGCATCGGGCTTATCCCCGCTTCATCCAACGGCCTTGAACTGCCCCGCCTCGCGAAATCGGAGGAGCGACGTGGCGCTTCTTGGAGCGTTGATCGACTATCCGACGGCGCAAATTCCTCCCGCTTCGAAATCGAAAGCGAAACGAGAAGCGGCATCCGCTTGGCGACGTGGCAACCGTTGGACAGTCCGATGGCGATCGGACGAACGAGACCAAATGAGAAGCGGATTCGAAGCGGAGCGGGTTTTTCGCACGACTTTTGAAGACACGCGTCGCTCCCACATGCAATCTCGCTGCGATCGACGGCCAGGAAATGCCCCGCTTTAGATCTACGGCCCAGATCTATTCGGGTGCGATTACTGTGCGGGTTTGAACCCGTTAAGCCCAATAAACCCGCAATCTTATTATTTAAGCGTATTCTAGGGTTTTTGGGCGTATATTTGACGTATTGGAGCACTTAGAAGCCGTATTTTCTTCTGCAAAAATTCTGTAAAATTCCAGAGCCTAGTTTCTAATTTCCAGAGAGTTTTGAAGACTTTTCAGAGAGATTTGGTGATATTCTCTTCAACTTTAGCTTGTATTTGGGTGTTTTAGCTTGTATTTTGCCTCTAAACTTCCGTATTTTGCTATGAAACCTATGAATTTGAATCTGAAAATTGTTTATTTCTGAAAGTATGAGTAGCTAGAACTTATTTGTGCATGGTATGGAGTAGTTAGGGGATATTATTCGTGTTAGTTTGGTTGTATTCCATGTGCTTAATCGTTTAACGTCGCTAAAATTGTAATCGTTGTTCGTAAATCGACTTTTTTAAGATTCCAAAAGAATTAATTAAGTTGATGATCACCCCAAAAGGGCGAGCTTTGATCTCCTCAAAAGGGAGTTTCATACCGTAGTTTTGATCTCTCCAAAAGAGAGTTTCATATCGTATTATAGCTTTAGCGACGATCTTTTTGAATATTTTGTTAGAACCCCCAAAAGGGCATCTTCCGATGAATTGCTCCCAAAAGGAGAATTCATTGAGTTATATTGGATATTTTCCCGATGAATTGCTCTCAAAAAGAGAATTCACTGTGATATATTCATCAACCAAATTAATACGAATCGTTGACCCTAACGAACCCATACCATGTGCAAACTTTTTATAGGTATTTTCGTACACGTATTTTTCTTTGTCCGCATTTTCACGTGTTCACATCACCATCACCATCACCCCAAAGGACAATGTTCCACCTCAAGGCTGTTGAACGTGCACGCTCTTCAGCCCAAAGAAGCAGGCGGCGGGTCGGGCGGCCAGCGCTCCGACTTGCACACCCAGAACAGACCCGTAATCAACTTTGGGGTGTATTTTCGCATCCAGGGGTGTTTTTCCAACAGATAACTTCGGCCAGTTACTGTGTAATCGGGTTTTGAGAGCCCCTCTTCTTCCCCAAGGGCTAGGGCTAGGGCTGGAGGCCATTGGAGCTTTGTGGAGCTTGGAGAAGGAGCAAGAGAAGAGAAATCTTGGGTTTTATGGCTTTATTTGGTGATCTCTCTCCCCTCTCTTGTATCATTTGGTTTCTCTTGATTTGTATGAATAATTGAATGCTTATTGAATGAATATGAGAATCATTAAGTAGTTATTGGATTGTGGGCTTGTAATGAATGCTATTTGCCCCTCATTTATGATTATCAAGTTGTTTTTATGATTATCAAGTAGTTGTTGGTTTCTACACCATACCACCCCCAAACCAATGGACAAGCAGAGTTGGCAAATCAGGAGATCAAAAACATACTCCAAAATACGGTGAATCCGTCAAGGAAGGATTGGAGCACGCGTCTTTCCGAGGCATTGTGGGAGTACCATACCGCCTACAAAACGGTTTTAGGGATGTCCCCATATCGGTTAGTGTTTGGAAAATTTTGCCACTTGCCCATTGAACTTGAACACAAATCTTTTTGGGCAATTAAAAAGTTTAATTGTGGAATTGACCCCTCTTCTACTAAATTACAGTTAATGGAGCTCGAAGAGATAATGAGGGAGGCATAAAACAATTCCAAGCTTGTGAAGGAGAGACTTAAGTGCACCCATGATCGAATCATTTTGAGGAGGGAAATCACCCCGGGGGAGAAATTGCTACTCTACAACTCAAGACTTCATCTCTTCCCCGGAAAGCTTTGTTCGAAGTGGATTGGGCCTTTCATTGTTAGGGAGGTGTTTCCACATGGCGCGGTGACCATTGCCAACCCATAGAACGGAAATGAATTCAAGGTGAACGGCCAATGCTTAAAGCATTATCAAGAGCCGTGGAGTAGAGACGAGGACACTATGGAGCTTACGGAACCACCGCCGGGTGGAACCAACTAGGTGTGTTCGTTCCAAAACTTTCCTATCTAGTAGTATGTAGTAATGAATAACTCTTGCTCAAGCTTACTTATCCTAATTTACCCATTTTTAATGCATATATTTCGTCTCACCCTTCAAACATTGAGGACCATGTTTATTTTTAGTTGGGGGTGTAGACTAGGATATAGAAACTTCTTGAGTATCTTTTTACTATTTTCATCTTTTTATGAATAAATTGAATGAAATTAAAAAAATTCCGTCTATCACCAACATTTCTGTAACCTATAGCTTTTTGTTAGACCTAGTGATTAGATGTGGTGATCCTTCCCAACTTTGGTAAAAATGTACTCTTGAAGTGGATTTTGGCAAATTAAGGTATGTTGTATCTTTATGTACTAAGGGCAATTAATTGTCTCTCTACATGCTTACACTTGGCTCTTTAGCTTGAAGCTCTGACAAGTACCATCCATTTGAAACCCTATAGTGATGTAGAGACATTGGTATCAACGATCAATTGATTAAGCCTTAGGAATTTTAAAAATTTGGCTAGGTTTATATTCATGGACCCTAAGATAGCGACTTGGAATTTGGAGTTGCTCAAGTGAATGCTATCAAATTCTACATTAATAAGTGCACTTGTGCAAATTTGAATAAGGCATAGACTTTGCCATGGTACTTTGAATAAGGCAAAAATTGCCATGAAATTTGAACCACAACTCATTTCCATGATCTTTTAAGGGAGTAAGTGTTATATCCCATAAGCTCGAGAGTTCCTAAGGATATTACATTAAGAGATTGCGACATATTAAGGGATATACTAAGCTTAGGTGTGGATGGTGGAGTGCGTAAGAGGAATGCGATTATAGTCATAGGGAAGAGTGTATAGACTTGAGAACTTTGCCCTTATACATATGATTTCAACACCCTTTAGTGTTGCCAATAATCCATGAATGGAGGCAACATTGTCTTTTGGGATTGGTCACTAATTTTGCTAGGGACTAGCAAAACGCTAGTTGGGGGTGTGATTATGACTGAATATTGCATATCCTAACATCATAATCATCTCCTCTTGTGCATATAATCCATGGAATCATGCTTTCTTAACTACATTTATGTTAATTCATCATTTATGAGCATATGATTTTATTTTGACACAATTTCACTTTCTAAAGCATTATAAATGTTTACTATATTTTTAGGGATTTTTTCTGGATTTTTCAGGTGTCCCGAAGGGGACTAAATCAACTCAAGAAGAGGAGTACATAGCAGGCGCCTGTAGACGGAATGACATGTGCCTGGGCAACCGAACAGGCTACTACCCGGACAATCGTAGTCGCCTGCCTTAGAAGAGCTAGAGCTGGAGAAAGTGAAGCTCAATGATAGGCATCTGCAAGAGAATTGACAGTCGACTGGATATTTTACAGTCGCTTGCCATTTTCGCAGCAGTCGCCTGATTTCCCGGATGCCTGAGGGAGCCAAAAGAGCCAACTTACTGTCAATTTAACACTTCTGCAGTAGGCGCCTGAAGCACAAAAGACAGTCGCCTGCAGATCACACAGGCAACTGTAATATTCAAGACAATCGCCTACCTTCATTTGGAAGCTACGCTGCCTACCTGCCAGTCGACTGTTTGACCAACGAGAAACATGGTTTTCTTAACCCTATTTCTCTCCAGTCAATGTGTGTCGTTGGATGAAATTTTGGATGGATGAGATGCAACCCCTAGGGGGTATAAAACACTACTATTCAGATGTAATAAATATAGAGCTTAATCTTTTACTATTTTAGGCCATCTTATTCCTTAAGAAGGAGATTAGGGGTTTGGAGAGTTTTGAGTTTCTTGATCTCGTTTTTGCTGATGCTGAGATTGATTGATGATTGAGGAAGCCAGTATTTGGTGACAAATATCCAACCCTCCTACTATTATACATTTGCTTTCATTTCTTGTATTGAACTATGTCTATTTCTATGAATGCTTATTTTATTCTTGATATGTTAGGCTAAACCCATTGTGTGGGTGTTTTGGATTGATGTAGTATGTTTTGATTGCCTTGCTAATGTTAATTTCAAGCACCCTTTATTAATCCATGTTGTTGGGTGAAATAAGCTTATGATTAGTTGGATTTGATACTATCCATGGAGGAGCCGAAGAACGATGGTGCTTCATAATTGTTGCACCTATGTATCCAATGGGTATTGCATATCTTGAAATAAATGCAAGACCCTTCAATCCACATTTCATAGTTTAGAAGTTTAATTCACCCAATAACCCAAATTGTTAATTGGGTTATAACCCGTTTATCGAATCGTGCATTACCCGAAAGGGGCCGCAGAACGGTGATTGTGTGATGCGCAACACAACCTATATGCATTACCCCCACATACCTTGAAATGGGTGTGGTAGTGATTCATGAGCTTTAAATTAGGAGAAGAACCCAATTAGCAATTACCTTTGGTATACCCCATATGTGCTTAATTGATTTATTTCCCGAGTCTCATACCTTGAAATGGATGAGTGATCGAATAATCATGGAATTAACATTTAGCAGAGCAATTGAGTAATCCTATTGATGTCCTCAACACCCGCACACACTCTCTCCCTTGCATCCAAATCTTAGGACATTACCCTAACTCTAGGGTATTTAGATAAATCATCTATTCAAACAATCATTCACCATCAAAGGGTGGTTAGAACCATCAACCATTCTTTACATGCTCTGACTATTTGTGTGAATTTGCAGATTAGTTCCGTCTCTGTGGATATGATCCCGTACCACTGGGTATATTATTTGCCGACCTCGTACACTTGTGAGTATCACCTTTCAGGACTAGTCACATCCCCAAGCCCGTAATCCCCTCCTCCACGTAGCTCGAGCCCACATGCATGAATCCCAAGGGGATCTCAACCGAACAAACCCAGGCTTGATACTCACGAACAAACCCACACACGATCTCGTGCATGATGTTCGAATCTTAACAAACTCACTGTCGTTCTCTTCATCATATTCTCCTTCTTCTTCATAAGAACCCAACTTCCACTCACTCCTCCCTCCCTTGTGCCGACGCCACACAACACCGCAGCCACTCCTCCTTCCTCCCCGTAAGCGACTCGCCAATAACTCCTCCTTTCAACACCCATACAACCACCGACGGCCCTATTTTCTACTCGACTCCTCAACTCATCACCGCCATCACCGCCGAACCCCCCACACTTCCAAAGTCACCATCGCCTCCACACACCGCCCTCTCCTCTCTTCACTCGCCTTGCCACCACAGCCCTCGACGTCGCCACAACCCCTTCACCACTCCTCCTCTGACCATCCTCTCATCGAAAACAAGACCACCAACAGCATCCCCCTCCTTCCATTGTCTGACGTCTGAGCCCCCAGCCATGCAACTCTGACGCTGCCTGACTCCTCCCTTCAACCAAACACTAACCACCCCCACTCGCTACTTCTCCACCAACGTCCATTCCTCAGCCCTCGAGCGTCGTCGAACCACCCAAACCTCATCTCCGACCCACCTCCGACTTGCACCTCTTGACTCAACCACCAAGTCACCGTCGCATCTCACGAATCTTCCCTCCGACTCTAGCCCACTGCCACGTCTTCTCACCGCGACCCCTGCTTCCCAGCCCGCGTCGCCGCCCCACCGTTATTGCCAGTCGATGTCCCTTCAGCCTGCAAGTGAGGATGGACCACGCACGACCGCTTCGCGTCGTCGTCTTTGCCGTTGAGACCACCGCTACCGTCTGCTCTTCCCTCCGACTCACCGCGTTTTTATCCCAGAAGCAGCGCCTCCGACTCGAGAACGCCTTTGTCGTCGCCACCCAACGCCGTTGTTACCGACGCAGGTTATGCGAGGCCACAAACACGAACCAGGTAAGCCTTAAATAACCGCATGTACGTTATTTTATTATATTAGCTGTTATAATATTAGTTTTATGAACTGTTAGAATGTTAGCTTTTCTATCGATATATTATAACACCTAATATGCGTATATATATAGGATGTTAGTGTATGTATACGTACGTATGATTTATAGAACCGTTTAAGTATAATCGCATGTTAGTTATTATTATATTTTTAATTAACTATCAGTTAATTATATCAGCATCAGCAGTTGATTAATTTGTTAATACCTCATGTTACCGGATATTGTATTAGGGGTTAGTTGATGTATGATTATCAGAACAGTAAAATTTATATATTAGTTTGATTAGTTATATTAGTATATAATACTCTTAATATATATATATATATAATATTCTTTATACTTTATACTTGGCAGTATGCATGTTAGTTTTGGGTGTTACCCACATGCTATAACCTATGTCGCTTGGTTAAAAATGATTAACACACGTCAGTAGTAATACACATATGCCGCATGCTAGTGAATAACGATATGTTTAATAATAGTAAGACCTAATAGTGTGATTATAGTAAGACCTAATAGCGTGATTAAGCCATTAAGAATCTATTTATCTGATATTAAAATCCCACTTCGCAGAATAACCACGCCTCCCGTTACGACTGTCTGGACACCCAACAACGTTCGAGTCAAGTATTTTATTGTAAATGACTTGCAAAACTAAACTGCTCAACATTAACATATGTTGAATTCTGTTATTAATGCGCCTGTAGACCTTAGAACCGAAGTGCATGCTTTCTCTTTAGTAGTTGCTTTCGATTAAATGGACATGTAATAATGAGTTTGTTGCTTGGAACAATTTACTATCTGCATGTAAAGCATAACGAACTAAACTGGACAGAGGGTAGAACACAACTCTCGAAATGCATATGTGACCATCGAATACAGATGGGATGAACCTAGTCGAAGACTAAACAGACACTTGGGTGAGGTTGGTTCATGTAGTATGGGTTGTAAGTGTGTCTTGAGCACTATACAGTTACCTCCATAACCACACCAATGGATGCAAGCATCTTGACCATTTTTCATGTTAGGGATGGCAAGGTGTCAGTGTAAACCCCCGATGATTGGGTGCATCAAGAACATTTTATCTATCCCGACATGGACTTACGCACGAGCACAAACAGATAACTGAAAGTACTCAACTTACAACTGTGTTTAATTCCTTTAAAAAGCATATCATATGTTAATTGTTACAGCATGTTCATATTTTAAGTTATGTACTCGTTTACTTCATTTAAAATGCAAAAAAGAAAGGAAGAAAAAGAATATATTAACAGTTGATGAACCTTTTGCCCTTACTTTTATCATATTCTCATTTTTGGCTATGCACCTGCTCCTATATGTTCTAACATTCTTGTTTCCTTAAATTGCAAGTTAATGCTTTCTTTTGCTATAAAATCTTGCCGAGGCTTTCACTGACATATATTTCAATGAAACTATGAAATATATGTTAGGTTCAGAGACGAAGTATAGCGAAGACCCTACTCTCGAAGATCCGCACCAGGAGGCAGGTTCTGCGAACCAGAGTTATGAAGACACCAAGATTCTTCCTGCTGAGGACTAGATTATTGCCGATGTCTCCATTTACTTAGTTTTATTTATTATCGCAGGTGTGTTGCTTATGTAATAAAATGTACGGCCATGCTAGGCCTAACTTATTTGTGTACTTGCTTTTGAACTCTGGGCAAAGTTGTAATAAATATCTGTGTTGTTTCTGAATAATGCGGTTGCAAGGACCTGTTGCTAATTAAACAAAACGCTTATTGTGCTTAAGTCGAAGAAGAGGAAAAAAGGGTACTTCTTCTTTGCTTTAAGCACATGCGGACCCGCTCATGTTCTTGCTCTCAAGTACAATGGGAAGCGGGGTGTGACAAAACCTCTAATTCATTCTCATATAAAAGGTCGGATATCTTCCATATATTTGTGCCTTCCTCATAAGCTCGGGCGTCGATCTGTCCTAAGATCACCAAGCGCGCCTGATGCCTACTTTTCAAGTCACATGCTGACTTAGGCATCGTAGGGGCTACGAGCTAATAGCCGGCCCTGCCTTTCTGACCATTTGTTCTCCTTACAGGAAGCTCGCCTCTGCTGCTGACGGTTGAGTGACCCAGGATGACCAACTCCTATCGACGGGCGACTAACTCTGGTTGATGGGTGATGCACCTGGAACCTACACCTAAATTCCACCTAGCGGTGTCACGGTCGCTAGGCGTAGTATGGCCCCTAGGTGTCGATTCTGGGCTCTATTCGCAAGCGGGCGGTGTCAAATTATAGTATAAAAGATGTCGGATCCCACATGGATGGTGACAGCGTATTTGCGGTCTCAGATTATTTTTATATCTCGAAGTGAGATAGCTGTCGGTTGAGAAATAGAGCTATGGTTTTAGGAATCACCGCTAAGACCGTCGGAGATCGATGTTGGAATGGGATCTTTACATTGTATTAGGGTTATGGGATTAATCTCTCAATTCATACTACTCTCGTGGGTTAGAATTTCGAGGTATTTTGGTGGCTCTAATTGACGCAATGGTGGTAGCCGTCAATGTAGCGATATAGTTCGTCGGTGGATCCCCTTAAGGCACGACCCGAGCATGGTCATGAGCCTTAGTTGGATCCATCGATTTCCCTATTCAAATCCCGAGGATACTCCTTAAGCTCATCAATTCCAGACCGTGGGCATGATCTCAGTGCGAGTTATCCTAGGAATTCGGAAGGCTCGACCGAAATACTCCACTTTATTCCCAATTCAACTTAGAGATCCATATCTACATCTTTCCCCTTAAAGTCTTAGGGCTAACCCATTAACCATAGAGGAGACTAATCACTCATGACGATTTTGACGAATAAAAATGCGATTTTTATAAGAGAAAACATGATAGCAAATTAATCGAATAATGATTGAATAGCTTACGTACCGAAGACGAAGAAGAATAGCAGCAAATAATAATCCGAAGAAATCTCAAAAATTCCAGAACGCAAAGAATAATTGATCTCCAAAAACAATTTAATAATCCAAAGAAAATAAGTTAGATCTAACCACTATTTCTATAATCTCCTCCTCTCAAAAAGTAATTCAAATTTACCAAAGAAAAATGAACTCTCAAAACGCAATACCCAGATCTACACTTCACTCTCCCTGCACGCATCAGACAGCCGCGCAAATTTCCAAAAATAGCCTTCATTGTCACCGACCGAGTCAGTGACTCGGTCGAGCAGAGGCTTGCTTGGTCGGGCTACTCGGTCGAGCAGCCATCCTGCTCGGTCGAGTACGTCAGTGAGTTGGGCTTCTCCAAAAAAATGCCACTCTGTCTGCTCGGCCCGAGTCAGACGTGCTCGGTCGAGCAGCCAACTGACTCGGTGGCCATTAGATTTGCTCGGCTCGAGTAGGAGTTTGGCTGGGCTTCGGAAATAGGAGCTGCTCGACCGAGCACCATACTGCTTGGTCCGAGCAGCTTGCATATCAGCCCTCCTTCTTCTTCATGCATCTGCTCAACCTAGCAGGTGCTCTGCTCGGTCGAGTCGCCTGGGAAATCCTGAGATGCTTCCTGCAGCTTCTCCTCCTCTCCTGGCAATCTCCTCTACTCCTCCCATAGGCTTCCAAAACTCGGTGAACTCCTGTAGAGCTATGCCAACAGGCTTCAGGGTATGCCGGATGTGTCCATATCCAAAATGGGTCCCGAATCACCCTAAAATCCCTGAAAATCCACAAAACTCTACGAAACTCGAATATGGCGTTAGAATTGCAATATCGTAGGAAAATATGGGATTTGGATGCGAATATGATATGAAATGCAATAAAATGATGCTATGAAAATATGGAAAATATGGACACATCAAAATCCCCCAAGCTTACCTCTTACTCGTCCTCGAGGAAGACGAATACTAGGTACGCCGGGAGATAAACAAAAGAAAATAAAAAATAAAAGAGAATAGGGATGGATAGAGTGTGCTAAGATTGTTTAATCAGATCTTAAGCCTCAGCAGTATGTCACGATGCTTCGAATGGTAAAAACAAATGCTAATAGTATTTTCAAGTTTTACTAATTATATGTCTAGCATACAATATAGACAAAAATAGGGATCTTTTAAAATAATGCCATCAACTCAAATCAATCTCATGCAATCTATAGAGTCTAGTATAAAAAGAGTTGGCAATGCACTTTTCAATCAATAGATACAAGTGGAGCATATAGAAATCACATCAGCATGCATTAAAGAATGGAAATGAATCATGCTATTCAAATATTCATTTCGAATTATGAAAAATCGCCAAAAACTAAAATATTTCGTAAAGTTAAAGTATTATCTAATCTCCCCGTTGTGCACCGTCTCCACTCTAATGGTATACTCACTCATATGATCAATTGGTTCACCCCCAAGCTTAGCTTGAGGCGTCGCATCTAGGAATAGGATATGGACATTTTTTGTCCTTTTCCCAAGTATTTGTGATAGCTTCTAATAAAGGAATGTGGAACAATTTTATTTCTTTCTTTTCTTTCTTTTTCTTTTCTTTTTCTCTCTCTCTTTTCATTTTATTTAGAAGCTATATTTTTTCTTTTGGGATTTTTGGAAAGTAGGATGCGGTAAGGGTAGCTGCGGGGGTGAAACCAACTGATATGTAGAGAATCATAAAGATATTTGGAGAAGGAAAATAATGAATCACTCGGTTAACTCATCAGAGGTGCACAACGATTCAATGTGATAATACTCTAACTAAACTCGTAACTAGCATGGATATTTTTATTCATCTAGATGAATACCGAAAAACACGCAGTAATAAGCACAATAACATCAAGCATGCACACAGAAGTGAATGAGATAGCAAGCAGATGCTCCAAGTGTTCTAGTGATACGTGAACTTAGGTGCATTACCCAATATAGTGCATACTAGATACTATTTCATGCATTTGATTTTCAATTCATAACATGGATTAATTTAGATAGATCAGCAAAAGAATATGCACGCATATAGAAAGTAAAACTGAAACTACTTTAAATAGCATGTCATCAAAAAATAAGCATCGTGAGAAGCTACTGAGGGCAACAAGAAGTATCATCATGTAGAACAACCTTAGCAAAAAGAGAAAAGGGTGGAGAAAATAAAAGAATGAAAACAAACATGCATGCATGGCAAAAAATGAAAAACGTGATGCTGAATGAGAAAAAGATAAAAAGGTGGAAAATGGGTGGAAAAGTAAACTAAAAAGCTGAAAAAGAAGAAAAGTATAAAAGAAAAATATAAAACAAAAATAAAAATAAAGCGATAGCGCTCATCCCCCAAGTTAAACCCAGCAATGTCCTCGCTGCTGAGAAAACGCTAGTATGCTGGAGATGATGCTAGATAGGGTGGGTGGGTGGGAATATGGAACAGAAAATGAATGAGAAATAAAAAATGATGCGTATGCAAGAAATGATGCATGGTGGGTCCTCCCCCAAGCTATGTAAGATCAGGGCCCCAAACAGACAGATGGGCACAATATAATATGAGGGAAGCAAAAAGTGGGTAGGGACAGCATCAAGCAAGGGTACCACCCTCTGGAGGAGGTGGTGGGTCCCGATGCTGTAGACCAGAAAATGTGGGTGGTCATTGTGGCTCGGCAGGTGGGTCAGTTCGCCAATGCCTAACTAGGTTGCAGAGGCGTGATAGGTCCTGTTCAATGGACTGTCTAGTAATGCCGCCTCCCTAACCTATGAGTAGGAGCATGGCAATGAACTGATCGCCCTGGTCAGCGTCACGGAAGGTAACATCATATGATTTGTCACCGATATGTAGACGCTCAGGAGGGGTTGGGGCGTTGGTTGGCAGAGGTGAAGTGGTGGATGATTCACCAACAATATGGTCCTGTGTGGGTGAGCGTGTACGATGCGTGCGTCGAGTGGGCCTCGGGTTTGGTGTGTCGGTGTCGGAGTTTGTGGCTCTTGCACGGCGTGGCAGCATCTTGCAAGCAGTATAAAAGCATGTGGCAGTATGTAAAGTATATAGGGGAAAGAGTGTACCGACATGAACGATGCGGTGATGTGATCGGTCATGTGATTGCTGCTGATCGGGAGTATCCCCCAAACGATTCCGGGACATGTCCTCTGACGTAAGCAAAATGTACCGACACGAATGATGCGGTGATGTGATCGGTCACGTGATTGCTACTGATCGGGAGTATCCCCCAAGTGATTCCGGGACGTGTCCTCTGACATAGGCAAAACGTATCTTAAATAGGAGAAAATAACGTTAGGGGAGGAGAAGGGGCTAATCTCGCTCGACCGAGCGTTAATATACATAAAATCGACCGAGCGTTAATCTTGCTCGGTGGAGCTCTAGGGGGTATGGGAGGGCTGAAAAAATAAAACGGAGGGGGTATGGGAACTTGAGGATGAGGAGAGAGGGAGGGAGAGAGAGAGAGAGATTTGAGGGGTGGGGGTGGGGAATACCGTCGGGAGGTTGGAAGCTGCGACGGCTGGGGGTGTTTTTGTCGACCGAATCGAGTATGATGGAGGGTGACTCGGGAGATAGTCAGGGGATTACGATAAGATAGCTTAGGGTAAGAGTTATAGGACAGTTTAGGGTAAGTAAGCAGCTCGAACCCGGATTAAAATGAGACACGTATTCAACCACAGCCGACTCGGTCCGAGCAATCTGATTGCTCGGTCGAGCTAGCTATTTAGATAAATCAAAATATAATTCAAATACTCCATTCGTCCTGCTCGACCGAGCAGACGGTTACTCGGTCGAGCAGGAGACTGCTCGGATCGAGCTGATGCTGCTCGGGCCGTGTAGACAGAATGCCATTTTCTAGCTCTTTTCTTATGCCTGCACTACTCGACCGAGCAGATCATTGCTCGATCGAGCAGGCGACTGCTCGGACAGTGCAAAGACCGCTCGGGCCGTGTAGACAGAATGATGTTTTCCCCTTATTTTCTTGTGCCTGTGCTAATCGGTCGAGCAGATCGCTGCTCGGTCGAGTCGCCTGCGTTACTCGACCGAGCAGGCAGCTGCTCGGTAGAGTCACTCGTGACTCCTTCATTTGGCTGTTTTGCCCCTCTCAGCTGTTTCATTTTCCGCTCTCTCTTCCAGTCAGAATATCAATTTGTGTGCCCCCTTACCTATCAACCTGCACAAGGGGAAGGCGCTTTTATTTGGTTTCCTGGATTAGGTGAAACGAAAACAAAAATAGAGAGATGTAAAAAGTCGGGTTGCCTCCCGATAAGCGCTCGTTTTGAGTCATGAGCTCGACTCCTTTAAGTTCTTCAACAATTAATGGGGCATTCCTCAAGGAGGCATGTCTCGTCTCACCCAATTGTTTCTCATGCTCTGTATGGTTTAATTCTCTGGCCGTTTACTTTGAAGTTGTTGTTCTTCCATTCGAGCTCTACGGCACCCCCGGAGACAAACTTACTATCTTGTAAGGACCGGACCACCTTGACGTTAATTTCCCAGGGAAGAGGCGTAATCTTGAGTTGTAGAGGAGTACCTGGTCACCCGACATCATGTCGAACCACCGTGATGTTCCTGTCATGATAAGCCTTGGTTCTCTCCTTATTATCTTTGCATTCTCATAGGCGTGTCGACGAATTTCGTCAAGCTCGTTGCTGTGCAAGGCTCGTCTCGTGGCGGAACTCTGATAATCAAAGTTCATTTTCTTTACTGCCTAATACGCTCTATGTTCCAATTCTACCGGAAGGTGGCAAGCTTTTCCATACACTAGTCTGTAGGGGGTTATTCCGATGGGAATTTTGAAGGCGGTGCGATATGCCCAAAGGGCGTCGCCCAACTTGTGTGACCAATCCTTCCTCAAGGCACTAACAGTCTTCTTCAGAATGCATTTGATTTCCCTGTTGGATACCTCCAATTGACCGCTAGTTTCAGGGTGATAAGCAAGAGCGACCTTGTGATGAACTTCATATTTTTAGCATCGTCTCGAACTTCTTCTCGATGAAATGGCTCCCTCCATCACTTATGATTGTCTGGGGACTCCAAAACGAGGAAAGATGGTATTCTTGAAGAATTTGGCTACTACTCTTGCGTTGTTTGTCGAGGTGGCCATAGCTTCCACCCACTTCGAGACATAATCTACGGCAACCAAGATGTACTTATTACCGTTACTCAATGGAAAGGGCCCCATGAAGTCAACTCTCCAACAGTCAAATAGTTCTATCTCCAAGATGCCCTGAAGGGGTGTTTCATTCTTATTCGTGATGTTTCCTGTCCTTTGGCGTCTATCGCATTTTCTGATGCATTCATTCGCATCTCTAAATATAGTGGGCCAATAGAAACCACTTTGGAGGATTTTTACCGTGGTTTTGGTGACCGCTGCGTGTCCCTCGCATGGTTGATCGTGGCAATGCGATATGATGGAGGTCTCCTCTTCCTTTGGGATACATCGTCTGGTGATCCCATCAGCGCATGTTCTGAACAGGTATGGGTCATCCCAAAAGTAGCTCTTGGCGTCAAGTAGAAACTTCCTCCTCGAGTAAGTCACTAACCCTTGCGGGACTATGCCGCTTACCAGGTAGTTTACCATATCCACGTACCAGGGGGCTTCAGAGGAGTTCGCTGCAAATAAGTATTCGTCGGTAAAGGAATCATCAATTGGCAAACTGTCATCCCCGTGCTTTTGAATTAACCACGCCAGGTGGTCTGCTACTACATTCACCGCTCCTTTCTTGTCTTTGATCTCAATATCAAATTCTTGGAGGAGAAGGATCCATTGTATTAAACGCGGTTTAGCATCCTTCTTGCTCAATAGGTATTTCAGTGCTGTGTGGTCCGTGTGGATAATCACTTTAGACCCTAAGAGGCACGATCTGAACTTCTCGATAGAATAAACCATGGCTAGCAGCTCCTTTTCCGTAGTGGTGTAGTTCTTTTGAGCATCATCCAGAGTCTTACTAGCGTAATATATAGCATAAAGCTTTCCTTCTTTCCTTTGGCCAAGAACGACTCCCACTGCTTGGTCACTGGCATCACACATCAGCTCAAATGGCAGATTCCAATCCGACGGCTGTATAATCGGGGCTGAGATGAGAGCTTCCTTTAACCTGTTAAAAGCTAGAAAGCAGGCGTCAGTAAACACAAAAAGAGCGTCCTTGGCGAGGAGCTCCGTGAGAGGGTGAGCAATATTAGAGAAATCCTTTATGAAGCGACGGTAAAAACCTGCGTGCCCTAGGAAACCATGGATACCCTTAAGGTTAGTGCGAGGTAGTGGTGGCAATTCGGGCAGGCCAGGTCTTATCGGGCCATGCCGGCCTGGTCCGGTTTTCTTAAAGGACTGGGCCGGCCCAGCCCGATAAGACTTCGGGCCATTCCGGAGAGGCCCGGGCACGGTCTGATAAAAATTCGGACCGCCTGGCCCGGTCCAATAGTGTTGAATGAATTATGTATCGTGACAATATTTTATCATATTTTTAAACACAAACTTGTCTCATATGCTTCAAGATGCATCGAAATGGAGCATGAAAGAAGAGGATTAAGTGGGTTGCATAAGGTGATGTGTCCAATATTGTTTTCATTTATTTGGCAAGATGAAGTAACTGTTTGGTGGTTCTTTGTCTCTTCTCGGAAACTGAGATCGACCCCAAGATCCGAAGACATCAAAGTTGGCGCTGGCGGGAAGTTGTTAAAATTTATGATATTTGGACCTTGATCTGATAAAATTCATGACATTGGACTCAACACCATAAATGAATGCACATTACTGAAATCCTCTTTAGACCAGTGTGTGGTCAAATTGAAGTGGGGCGATCAAATTCTTTTCGTGCCGTGCCGTGCCGCCTATGTGCTGAAAAGCTTGGCCCGGGTCTGGCCCGAAAATGAACCGGGCCGGGCCAGCCCGGTCCGATAAGGATTTCGGGCCAAAATTGTTGGCCCAAACACGGCCTTATCGTGCCGGTCCTGTGCCGGGCTATCGTGCCGGGCCGAAAATTGCCACCCCTAGTGCGAGGCGGTAAACTCTTGATAACTTCGACCTTGGCTTTATCAACCTCAATTCCCTCAGAGGTGATGACATGGCCAAGCACAACCCCTTCTGTCACCATGAAATGACACTTTTCCCAATTTAGGGTCAGATTATTATCATGAAATCGTTCTACATAAACAGAAAAATCATCCA
Source organism: Scilla litardierei (assembly GCA_030789695.1). Classification (NCBI taxonomy): domain Eukaryota; kingdom Viridiplantae; phylum Streptophyta; class Magnoliopsida; order Asparagales; family Asparagaceae; genus Scilla; species Scilla litardierei. The sequence continues at coordinate 34,350,644 of CM061132.1, read as the reverse complement.
TGAAGACTTCGATAATATTTTCGATGAAATCCGAGAAAATAGACGTCATGCACCTTTGAAATGTGGCAGGTGCATTATGATCACTCCATATTTTACACCTTTTTTTCTGCATGTTTGCATGTCATTTAGATCGACCATATCGCGTTTTTCACGATTATTCGACGATTTTGCGATGCTTTTCACGATTTCTTGTTTTTGTCGTATTTCAAGAGATTTGGAGCGATTTGGAGTGATTCTGAGATGCACCCACTCCGGAGTGTCACCCGTGACTCTTTTGAGGGGAATTCTGCGATTGGAGAGGAGTGGAAGAAGAAAGAACGTCGTAGGAGCGACGAGGGAGCAAAAATACGAAGATTGGGCATTTTCAGCATGTCACTCGGTCGAGTGAAGGAGTCACTCGGCCAACCATCGACAGCCCGCTCGGCCGGCCAGATCGGACACGCAAAAGATAGAGTATCAGCGTGCACTCGGCCGACCATCGCCAGCCCACTCGGCCGAACCACGGAGACACGACTCGCCCGAGTGGCATCAAGACGACGCAACCAAAAATTCCCAACTTACTGTAATCTGTCAGTGCAGTCCCGAGTTCCGACTCGGCCGAGTGAAGAAACCCCATCGGCCGAATTGAAGAAAGTCACTCGGCCGAGTGACTCCCGAGGAGCCGACCCCCAAAAGTCCAGACTTACTGGAATCTGTCAGGGTTTGTCACTCGGCCGAATGACATTTGTCACTCGGCTGAGTGAGCCGCGCTGCCTGTAGCGTAAATTGCGATTTTCAGGCTGTGCAGGGGCAATTGCCTCGTCTCAAATGATGTGAGAACTACTCCCAAGCGCAGGAGATCGTGCAAGTAATATCCTGGTGAGTCCAGGTATCGAATCCACGGGACAACTGACCTGCAAAACTACGAACGTCAATCTGTAAAGAGTAATAATACGATGAGAACCAACCACCTATCAAACACAAAGATATAGGATCAAGAGTTTCCAATAGCAAAAGAAAATCTTACGATATTTACGGTGACTTCGGAAGGGATACAAGTATGGGGAATATGTGTTGGGTTTGATTTCATTAGGGTGTGTGCAACCAATGATTATCAACACCTTTTCTATAACTCAACGTTTCGTCCGGTCAGGGCACGAGAACGTCGGCAAGTATGGCGTTCAAGTATATAAAAGCGTGCCAAAGAATTAATCACGTGCAACGTCAACTTCATAAAGGAAATCACCACTCATCACGAATAAGTCCGCAAAGATCAGATTCGAATCAAGCATGCACACGTCTCCGTATAACATACTCAAACAATATATAAATAGAAATTGACGAAGCACACAATTATACAATTAAAATAGGGCGAAAAGATATAGAAATCAACAAATGCGACACCCTAACTACGTCAACACCAACACATGTGAAGTGGATGTGCTACGGTTGTGAGTTCATTAGGAGTTAATAATCGCTGAAATATCATGTCTTTCATATAACTCAACGCTTCACCCGGTCAAGGCGTGAAGGCGTCAGAAGATGAATCGATACAAACTAGTCAAAATAGCCGTATACGTATCACTAGCAACATTGATTTCATTAAACGATAAACGCAACAAAAAGTTCAGATTAGTGAACATGAGTTGGCTAGCCTTGTCAGGGCCTAGCCATTTGGGATGTAAACAATATCGACAATAAGCAAATACCCAACAAATACGTTGTAGAAATCAATGTTACGAGCAATTTTGACATGATAATAGGGCTAAAGACATGAAATTTAGCGAATAAATACTCCTAACTACATCACAACCATAGCACAAGGAGATTAGCCACGCATGGTGTAAAGAAAATCAGATTTCATAGCCAAATACATCGTTTTAATAGCCAAAATACAATGAAATACACCAAATACGGGGTATAAGTTCAAGAATTTATCACCAAATCTCCACTTTAGAACCCAAAACTCCCTTAGAATAGGAAGAATAGCCTATGGAATTTTTCAGAATTTTCCCCTGGAGAAATACGCACAATAGCCACTCCAAAAGACCCAAAATACGCCAGAATCCGCCCCAAAACCCTAGAAATACGCTTATATAATAGCATTGCGGGTTTTGGGGGTATAACGGGTCGAAACCCGCTTTTAATTCACGCCCAAACCCATACCCGCTGATGCTAGGAGATCTGGTCCGTTGATCGAAGGCGGGATCGTCGCTCGTGTCGACGCGTGTCCCTCTACACGGATCCGCGCCCGTTACCTCGCTCGACTCCGAGTTTACCTCGGAATGATTTTGGACTGTCCGATCGAGGGATCGGACGGTGGAGATCTCGCTCGCTGTCGCCACTGAGATACGCGTAGAGTAGGATCTCCACCGTTGGATGCGTGATCAACGGACTACAATTGCCCACGTAGTCGCTCCAAAATGAGCTCGTCTGCTGCGCTTGGAAGCGGATCTGGGCTGTTCGATTCGAAATCGACGGCTGATAACGCGCCGCGTCGCCGCTTCGCTGAGGGCCGTTCGATTGAGCGGGAGTCGCTGAGATCGCGCCGCGTGGCGGGCCAAAATTCGTGCGGTGACCGTATTTACGTATTTTCAACGTATTTCTTCCGTATTTCTTCAATTAAATGGTATTCTGCATTCAAAAATACACAGTAATTAGCACAGATCTCAGAAAAATACAAATAAATATTCGTTGGAATCGTGGGATCGAGAGGATGCTATGAAAAATATAAAAATGCAGATATACTCAATAAAATTCACGTTTTGTGCACAAATAAAGTAATTTCTCTAATAAATGATGATGAGAAAAATACGAACGCATTAGAGATCAATTAAGCATTATATGAGCACAAAATAAGACTAATTAGGGGGTTAAATACGCAATATTCACTTCGAATCAGCAATTTTGTCACAGTTTTTTGGGCGATTTTGGGGGGTATTTAACCCCAGTTTTTAACCTAGCTTAGGGGGCGTTTCAGAATTTTTTGCATCCTTTTTTAGATTACTTTTTAGGAGATTAGATTGAGCTTTTTGGAGGGAGACAAACGTGTTATTTTGTTGGATGCTATTGAATCTTCATTGGTTTGTCTCTCTTTCTATCAAAAACCTCATTTTTATTGATATATTGTCTATTGTAATGAATTCTATTGTTTTTATTATTGAATTTCTAATGATTTGCATTATGAATTGTGAGTAGTTTTATCGTCTTAGGGCGTAGGGATGAACCCTACGAACCCTATTTCTAATTTGTGATGAATTGGTGAAATTATTGCTAGAATTGATTAGGGTTAGTTTGGGATCGATTTAATATGAATAGCTAGGGATTCATACCGATTGGGATTTGCAAGAGATTGGATCCCAACTCGATAGGAAGCCCTAGAAATTCGAATTGGGTTACAATTGGATTTCTCTGGAATCGGTTTGCAAGAGATTGGACCGAAACTAGAGTTTTCGATTGCAATTCTATACCAATACCCGTTTGCAAGAGATTGGATGGGTAGGAACTATCCCGACCTAGGTCGTAGCTCGAGCTTGCACGAGAGTGGGCTCAAGATACGATTGGACGATGATGTTGTTCTTCACGCTAGCCTGCCTAGGTTAGGGTTTGCAAGAGATTGGACCCTACCCTAGGTTTGCTATAGACCGGCAATAGCGCGAGAGCGTGAGCTTGGTTCTACATTTAGTTGCAACTAGTTCACCTAAATTTCAAGTCTAGCAATTGTGAAACCTACGAATCACAATGACGAGATACGGTTTGTAGCGGGGATTCCCTATCCCTAGGCGTTTTTATTAATTTGATATTTCCCTTATACAATTGAACGACTGTGACCGCTTTATAGCGAATATTTCTCGACTGTTCTTATAGCCAGGTGAATTGAAGAAGACACCGTCATTTGCCCTCCTCGTGTTCGATACTAGCTCGCCGCTACACCGTGCGCTTATGGTAAGACTAGCGAGTCGTTCGCCCCAGTTGCGTGTGCACACCGGGGCGCGATCAAGTTTTTGGCGCCGTTGCCAGGGATATGTGTTTTTGACGGAGTTCGATTTCGATCACCCGGTTATTTTTCACTTTATTTATTTATTTATTTCTTCATTCTTTTCTAACTATGTTTACTGCCCAATTTGCACGTTCTCCCAAAATTTTCTTCAAGATCTTAACAGGTAACATGGGGGATGCGATGCCAATGACTGAGTCTGGTCAGGGAGATGATGAATCCTTTGCAGAGCTCCTTAAGGAACTTGTTGATGAGGTCCACGCCACTGGAGCTTTTGCTATTAACATCGAGGACCCCGTCAAACAATCATTTGCATGCTTCGTGATGGATCAAATCTCCCCGGATGGGACAATTGGGGGCGACATCAGAGTTGACGTGAGAAACGACAAGCTATATTTCGAAGACAGCAAAACATGCATCGAGAAGTGCTACATCCCCGAGGAATCCACTGGACATACCGATATTCAGGGAAGTGCACTCTATGACCCACACTCCTGCATTTATGGATTAACTGACATATCTCTTGGTCTCAGGAATGAACCGGAGCAAGGTGGAGGTCCTATCGATGCCCACGCGGAATTGTGCAGTGTCTATTCAGATGCACCGTCCTCACCAAGAAGCGAATTTGAACCTCCACTCGAGAGTGCACCACCCGAACATGAGCTAAACTCAGATGTTGAAGGAGAGGCCAAACTCACACAGGTTGATGAAGCAGAGGGTACGTCACCTCTTGAGGTGGAGCTTAAACAATTACCACCGAATCTAAGGTATGCTTTCTTGGGTAATAAATTGACCTTCCCGGTGATAGTTAACTCCCACCTCACTCATGATCAACTTGAGAGACTCCTAGATGTTCTTAGGAGTCACAAGGATGTCCTTGGCTACACTATCTCTGATCTTAAAGGAATAAGCCCTAGGCTTTGCATGCATAGAATCCATTTGGAAAACACTGACGCCACCTCCATAGAGCCTCAAAGGCGGTTGAACCCCAACAAGAAGGAGGTGGTCAAAAAGGAAATCTTGAATTGCTTGATGCAGGAATTATCTACCCTATATCTGACAGTAGATGGGTTAGCCCCGTTCACGCCGTCCCCAAGAAAGGGGGGATGACCGTTATAAAAAACGATAAAGGAGAGCCCATTTCTACATGCACTGTCACGGGATGGCGAATGTGCATTGATTATAGAAAACTAAATAAAGCCACCTGAAAAGACCATTACCCATTACCCTTCATTGATCAAATGCTTGAACGCCTTGCTAAACATAAATACTTTTGTTATTTGGATGGGTATTCGGGTTTCTTCCAAATCCCTTTGCATGAAGACGACCAAGAAAAGACTACTTTCACTTGTCCCTATGGCACATATGCTTACCGTAGAATGTCATTTGGTCTTTGTAATGCACCCGCCACCTTTCAGAGGTGCATGACCTCCATCTTTTCCAACTATATTGAAAATATTATGGAAGTTTTCATGGATGATTTCTCAGTTTATGGAAGTGAGTTTGATTCTTGTTTGGCTAAGCTTACCAAAGTTCTTAAAAGATGTCAACAAAATAATCTTACTCTTAATTGGGAGAAATGTCACTTCATGGTCACCGAAGGGATAGTGCTTGGGCACCTTGTCTCCTCAAGAGGGATTGAGGTTGATAAGGTGAAGATCGAGGTAATCGAGAAACTCCCTCCTCCTATTAATGTTAAGGGCATTAGGGGCTTTCTTGGTCATGCGGGGTTTTACCGCCGCTTTATCAAGGATTTCGCCTTGATTGCCCGGCCCCTTACCTCCTTGCTTGCTAAAGATGCCCCATTTGTTTTTTCAGGTGAATGCTTGCAAGCGTTCAATACATTGAAGGAAGCACTAATTTCTGCACCCATCATACAACCACCGGATTGGAGCCTTCCCTTTGAGCTCATGTGTGATGCAAGTGACCAAGCCATTGGAGCGGTGTTAGGACAAAGGAAAGACAGGAAGTTACATGCAATATTCTATGCAAGCAAAACGTTGGATGACGCGCAGAAAAATTATACAACTACTGAGAAAGAGCTTCTAGCGGTCGTTTATTCCATTGAAAAGTTCCGCTCCTATCTCCTTGGATCCAAGGTAATTGTCCACACCGACCATGCGGCATTGAAGTATCTTCTAAACAAGAAAGAGGCCAAACCTAGGTTGATTAGGTGGATACTTCTATTGCAAGAGTTTGATTTGGAAATCAGAGATAAGAAGGGTACAGACAACGTTGTGGCGGATCATTTATCTAGGCTTATTCGTGACAAGGAGGACGAGAGCTTGCCCATCGATGACACCTTTGTTGATGAAAGGCTATACGCCATAAGGCCCGGGGAAGTTCCTTGGTATGCGGACTTTGTCAATTACTTGGCTTGTGGGATTAAGCCATGCGGGATGCCCACGCAACAAAAGAGGAGATTTATGCACGAAGTCCGGAGTTATTTCTGGGAAGATCCATATCTCTTCAAGATATGCAAGGACGGAGTAATCCGGAGATGCGTTTCTAAGGAAGAGGCCACGTCAATTATTTTGCATTGCCACGGTATGCCATGCGGGGGACATCACGCCGCTTCTAAGACTACCGCTAAGATATTGCAGAGTGGATTCTTTTGGCCAACCATGTTCAGAGACACGCACGACTTCGTCAAGGGGTGCGATAGATGCCAACGGACCGGGAATATTTCCAAACGAAACGAGATGCCAATGAGGCCCATTCTAGAGATTGAGCTCTTTGATTGTTGGGGAGTGGACTTCATGGGACCATTTCCGTCAAGCAAGGGTAACAAGTATATCTTATTGGCCGTGGATTACGTCTCCAAATGGGTAGAAGCCATCGCCACCCCTACCAATGATGCGAGGGTTGTCTCCAAGTTTTTCAAGCAGAATATTTTCCCACGCTTTGGGGTGCCCCGTACTTTGATAAGCGACGGGGGAAGCCACTTTATAGAAAACAAATTTGAAGCCATGTTGAAAAAGTACGGGGTAAACCATAGAATTGGCATGGCCTACCACCCTCAGACGAGCAGACAAGTGGAAGTTTCAAATAGAGAAATCAAGAAAATTCTTGAAAAGACCGTAGATCGATCTAGAAAAGATTGGTCCATGAAGTTAAACGATGCTCTATGGGCATATCGCACGGCCTTTCGCACTCCCATTGGCACCACGCCATTCCGACTTGTTTATGGGAAAGCTTGTCACTTGCCGGTAGAGTTGGAGCACCGCGCGTATTGGGCCATCAAGACCCTCAATTATGACTATAAGAGTGCGGCGGTGAGGTGGCTCCTAGATATCAATGAGCTTGACGAAATTAGAAGAGATGCCTACGAGAGCTCAAGAATTTACAAAGAAAGGACCAAGATTCTCCACGACGCCCGCATAACTGTCACGGACTTCAAGGTCGGAGACAAAGTCTTGCTATATAATTCCCGACTCCGACTATTCCCCGGGAAGTTGAGGTCACGGTGGTCCGGACCTTTCACCATCAAGCACATACAACCGGGAGGAGCTTTTGAATTGGAAGGGAAAGACGGAGCCACGTTCAAGGTGAATGGACAATGGCTCAAGCATTATTCCGAAGGAGTCCCTACGGGTGAAGTAAATAGAATATATCTACTCAAGGGACGGCCGGATGACCTTTCATACCTCCTTGATGAGGTTATAGAAGAGGCTATCCCCTACTCCATCGGTGCACTCCATGATGACGGCTTCGAAGAAGGCCAAGATTTGGGCGAAGAAGAGAAGATGGAGGACTCTCCCAATAGCTCCACGGTGAATGATGATGGCGACGCTGATGTCGCGAGAATACGAGAGCTTTGCAAGCTCTCGACATCAAAGAATCCGAAGAAAGCTCCACCGATTCGAAGATCGGTGTCACCGGCGAAGCCAAGGACCGGAACAAGCTCAAGCTTGGGGGAGCCATCCCCCAACATTGCCCATGATGAAGGGGCGCTGAGGAAGGCCATGCACCACCACGATCCAAATCCGAGTGGTCTTCCCGGCAAGTTCGACGGGTGCATCTCATATGCACCCAACATCCAACGCTAAATTGAAAATCCAAAGGGGTCGAGCTCAAGACCTTAAACGAGCGCTTGTCGAGAGGCAATCCGACGGGTTTTGCATTATTTTTATTTGATTTTCATTTTTGGTTTAGACTTTTGTTAGTTTTTAGAGTCTTTTGCCATAAAAATCGTGACAACGGGTCTTAATTTCTATGACAGGAGAGGAGAAAAGAAGATCTCTTATATGGAGGAAATAGAGGCAAGGAAGAGCACTCCAGGAATGCGCTCAGGCCTTGGGAGGAGGAAGAAACCAACTGGGGGAAGAAAAACAGAGAGTAGAGCGAAAACGGAGCCTCGAAGCAGAAAACAGCATGCTGCTCGGCCGAGCATCATATGCCACTCGGCCGAGCAAAGGACCCCATTCGGCCGAGTGGGACACCAACCAGGGAAGTCTGCGGAACTAACTCTCTGTCTTTTTTGTGCATTTCGTATTAACTGCCACTCGGCCGAGTACGTTTAGTCACTTGGCCGAGGGAAACGGATACCCTCCTAGGGCGAGAATTGCCGAGTAGCTTGTGCCACTCGACCGAAGGAGTTTTCGCCCTTCGGCCGAGTGAACAAAAGCCACTCGACCGAGTCGTAAGTGGGAACGAGATTTTTTTCGAAATTTTTTCATTTACGCACTCGGCCGAGTGACATTGTCACTCTGCCGAGTCGTAACAATTTATACATAAGCGGGGCGCGGGCGCGATTTTCTAAAACCCCAAATTCTTTCATTTTTCGCCCGAGCTTCCGCTGCTTCGACTTCCCTCACCCGCTGTTTCGACTTCCCTCGACCGAATAGAACCCATCCCTCCGGTGATCGCCGTCGACCGATCTCCCCTCCCACGCCGACGTTGGGCCGCCGCTCCATCTCGCCGGCGCCGGCCTCCATTGCTTCGTTTAGCCTCGGTTTGCCCCAAAATCCCATTTTCTCCTTGTTTCTCTCGATTCGAAGACCCGTTGAGCCCAAAAATCAAATTAATTTGTTTATCTATCTATTATACCCCATCTCCCCCATGTATTTTGAATATTATCCGCTGATTTTATTGTTTGATTTGCAGGCTATCTTGGGGGAGCTTAGGGGAGCTTCTGGACGTGCATTTGGCTTCGCGGAGGCGACGCTCTTCGCATGCACTTGCTGATTTGCTCTCGCGGTGTGTTCAGATACACTCGTTCCTTTTATTGAGCACGCTGCGTTATATTTTTGTTGGGTGAGCACTCGCGGCACACATGCCGCCCCGTACTAGGCCACGCACACGGGGATCCGCCCCCAAGCGGAGGCGGACCGATGACCCCGGTCCCTCTCACACTAGGGAGGACTCCCCTCCACCTAGCCCGCCACAGCCACCACCACCCACACAGTCGCTTCCCGCCGATCCCATCCACGCACAGCCACCACCGTCTCCCTACGTCGGGCCGCTGGGGATCACATTCAGAGACGACGCACAGCGCGTCCGATTTGAGCATATCGCCCAGCGCTTGATAGTGCCCTCTAGGTTCGCACATTTAGCAGACCTTGATCGCCTAGGGGTACTAGAGGGGATGCTCACGTTGTATGACAACGTGGGTTGGTGCGACTTCTTGTCTGTGTCGGCAGACACCTACGTCCGTCTGACACTTGAGGTTCTTAGCTCGATAGCCCGGACCCCTAGAGGATGCACATTTCACCTGATGGATCGAGAGTGCGTGGTCACTCTCGCCATGCTTCGTGCGTTCTTCCAGTGGCCCGATGTCCCTGTCCCCGACCGAGCCTACGCACCCACTCACATCCCACCACCTTCGTTCGACACTTCCACATTCTGGACACGGATCACGGGCTCCCACCATGGCTTTGACGCTAGTAGGGCCAAGGCCTCAGCCATCCTGCACCCCTGCCTCCGCATAGCACAGCGCCTCATGGCGACCACTTTCTTAGCGAGGTACGAGCCTGGGACGATGTCTACGCCTGAGCTCTACATGCTCTACGTGATGACTCGCCCCAGAGTTCTAGATAGGGATAGCGACGACCTGGTCCCCGCCATTGAGATTGATATTGCTAGCTGTTTTTTAGACTGCATCATCATTTCAGTGGGCGCTCGCTCACCTATTTGCTGCGGCGGTCTGATTACTCTGCTAGCCCTGATGACCGGCGTGGACCTACCTGCTGACCTTCGACGAGCCCCGGGCCCCACTGCACTATCGATAGACGTTATGGCCCAGATGAAGATGCTTCGTCCGCACGGCCAGCGGCACTGGGTATGGTTGCACGGTCCCTTTGGTGCCGATTACATGGTTCTCCCGAGCCCCGCTCGGACACATATAGGACCGGCACATGTGGACTGGCTTCCGGCGATGGATCTCCTGATCCCCGCCGCCTACGTACTAGAGGCCGAGGGAGCTGAGCAGGCACCACCTGCACCCGTAGACCCCGTGATCCCTCAGCCCGAGCCTGCACTGTCTGCACCTCCTGACACTTCTGTCCCCACTTCTGTCAGTGTCGGGAGTACCCTTGCTGAGCCATCCACCACGCCCACCACGTCTACCACCACCCCCACCACTGTTGTGCCTATCTCGGTTGAGCCTATTTCCTCACTTCTTCCCGAGCGTCCACCCATTATCATTGAGAGCGGCGAGCCTTCCTTCCCTGCTGTTGTGCAGACCCTATCCAGCTTGCTGTCCGTTGGGGTGTCACCTTTTAGTCCTTACACTTCCTCCCTAGTGGTCGACCCTTCTGTCTCCACCGCAGCCGTCCTATCCGAGAATGTCATGACGTCTGTCCTCACACCTGTGTCACTGACCTCTCTTACTGCCTCGTCGCCGATTTTGTCTTCCACCACCGCTGCTGCTGCCTCCTCGTTCCAGCCTGCGTCCCAGCCTCGCACTGAGGCTGAGCATCCACTAGTGAGCACATCACCCTTCCCGCACTTTCCTGCTGGGCCGATTACTTACACTGCCCGTGTCCGACAGCCCCGTCCTTCACAGCCTAGACCTGTTCGTCCCTCCGCTCCACCACCCCCTGTCACTCTACTTCAGAGCCTTCGTGCTCTCGAGGGGGCGGTGAGTGGACTCAGAGGCGATTTTAGGGCTCTCTCTGCCACGATCAGTTCCGTGGAGTCCTGCGTCGCCATGCTTCCCGATATTCAGGCTTGCCTGAATCAGATCCTGGCGCGACTCCCTCCACTACACCCACCCACCCAACAGACACCTCGACCACCACCTCCGCCACAGGACGGAGATGGTGCAGCACCACCAGCTTAGGCACACCCTTGATGCCATTGATCTTTTTTGTCGTTATGCTGCCCATTCTCTGCTGGTCCTGGAGATGTTTTTTGCCCCCCTCATCCCCTCACTATTTTGGTCCCTGTTATGCTCACATCATTTTATATCTTTTTTTTGGGAGAGAGGGAGTGTATTTTTGGTGACACATATCTGCATTACTCTGATCTTTGCATGCATCACATCCGCATCATATTTTCAGTTTATTTTTTCTTTCTTTTTATCATGCATGCATCCTCACCCACCCCGCCCATTTCACGTCTCTCGGTGTGCCACACTTTGCACATTGAGGACACTGTGCACTTTAGCTTGGGGGAGTGAGTTCTCACACTTTTTGCTTTTATCACCTTTATTTTTTAGTTTTTTCACGTTTTTTCCGCTTTTGCACCCATTTTTCATCACTTTTTCATTTTTTGCCATGCATCACAGTTTTCTTATTTTCCTTGTGTGCTGCATTGTAAATAGTTCTATTTTCTTTTATCTTTATTTCTTTCATCTTTTACTAGAGATGATTTTTCTGTGATGACGATGACGTGGTATTAGCTTTTCTCTATATGCATGCTAATTTTGTCATGTCATAGCTTTTGTTTCTGATATCATATGCTATGTTCTGCTTTGCATTTAGAAATAGTAACCCACCTCTTTTTCCGTATGAAAATGGATGAAATTCTATTATTAGCTGATGTCTGATAATTCATATGTATGCTATCGTAGAAAACACACCAAGATTCACGCATTGTTTGCTTATATCTGGAGTACTGCTTTCTTTTCTCATATCACTTCTTATTGCATGATTTGTACGCTTCACTTCAGGTTGATTGAATGTTTGCTAGCATTGATATATCTGGACTAGTTTGCTTTTTGAGATTAAACTGAGTAGATTAAATTACCCTGCTGAAGTTGTCATGCACGTCCTATAGAGTGAACCGAGAGATACGTTCATTTCTTTCTCCACATATCTTGAACATTGTTTCTCTATTTTAAATTCATTGGTGAATCTCCCCTTAGCAATTCTATTATTGGCATCCCCCCGATATTATATCCCATGCTCCAGATTCCCCAAAACCAAAAAGAAAAAAAATACTTGTATATCATTCTCTTTTGATATGTGATCATTTGTGTATATATGTTATTCGAAAAAAAAAAGAAAAAAAAGGAAAAAAAGAAGAAAAAGAAAAAGATTTGAGAAAGAGAAAAGAAAAGAGAAAAGAAGTTCGAAAACGATCCCATCTCATACCATTTCTCTCTTTCTTCCCTCTTTTGCTTTTATTTTTATTTCTTTGACTTTTGGAGCTTCAAAAGAAACGTGGGATGTAAATATAGTTTTGTTTATGCCACCACGCTTATGGATAAGCTTGGGGGAGAGGATCCTATGATGTGTGAGAGAGTGACTACTTGACGGTGCATGACAACCTAGGCTAAGTAATATTTTATACTTGGTGAGATTGCTAAAAGTTTCACGAAATCCAGAAATCTACGCTTAGCATTCATTTCATGAAAACCACACTTTTCTATTCTTACTACTCTATTGTGTGATATCTCTTATACTCCTTATAGAAAGCATTCAATTGAAAAGTGTGTGATCTACGATTTTGTATACCGCTTTAGATGCTTCAGAAGATGTTAATTCTAGAACTATTCCATTTTTCATGCTATATTGATATTCTTGGGTTTTCTATTTCAAATGCACCATTATACTATGATATCGAAATAAAAGTCTCTGACATGTGCTTTATATTCTATGCGTGCTATATGAGTAAGCAACACCCACGTCCTGAGAAAAATGATCTAGCAGCTTCCTCCTTCGTTTTCTATTTTGTTTTTCATTTTTCATTTTCCATTTTTTTCCATCGCTTCCATTATCTTTATCCACCGGGTTCGCTTTTTACTCATCTTCCTCGAGGACGAGTAAGAGGTAAGCTTGGGGGATTTTGATCACTCCATATTTTACACCTTTTTTCTGCATGTTTGCATGCCATTTAGATCGACCATATCGCGTTTTTCACGATTATTCGACGATTTTGCGATGCTTTTCACGATTTTTTGTTTTTGTCGTATTTCAGGAGATTTGGAGCGATTTGGAGTGATTCTGAGATGCACCCACTTCGGAGTGTCACCCGTGACTCTTTTGAGGGGAATTCTGCGATTGGAGAGGAGTGGAAGAAGAAAGAACGTCGTAGGAGCGACGAGGGAGCAAAAATACGAAGATTGGGCTTTTCAGCATGTCACTCGGCCGAGTGAAGGAGTCACTCGGCCGACCATCGACAGCCCGCTCGGCCGGTCAGATCGGACACGCAAAAGATAGAGTATCAGCGTGCACTCCGCCGACCATCACCAGCCCACTCGGCCGAACCACGGAGACACCACTCACCCGAGTGGCATCAAGACGACGGCAACCAAAAATTCCCAACTTACTGTAATCTGTCAGTGCAGTCCCGAGTTCCGACTCGGCCGAGTGAAGAAACCCCATCGGCCAAATTGAAGAAAGTCACTCGGTCGAGTGACTCCCGAGGAGCCGACCCCCAAAAGTCCAGACTTACTGGAATCTGTCAGGGTTTGTCACTCGGCCGAATGACATTTTTCACTCGGCCGAATGACATTTGTCAATCGGCCGAGTGAGCCGCGCTGCCTGTAGCGTAAATTGCGATTTTCAGGCTGCGCAGGGGCAATTTTGTCACAATTTTTTGGGCGATTTTGGGGTGTATTTAACCCCAGTTTTAAACCTAGTTTAGGGGGCTTTTTCAGAATTTTTTGCAGCCTTTTTTAGATTACTTTTTAGGAGATTAGATTGAGCTTTTTGGAGGGAGACAAAAGTGTTATTTTGTTGGATGCTATTGAATCTTCATTGGTTTGTCTCTCTTTCTATCAAAAACCTCATTTTTATTGATATATTGTCTATTGCAATGAATTCTATTGTTTTATTATTGAATTTCTAATGATTTGCATTATGAATTGTGAGTAGTTTTATCGTCTTAGGGCGTAGGGATGAACCCTACGAACCCTATTTCTAATTTGTGATGAATTGGTGAAATTATTGCTAGAATTGATTAGGGTTAGTTTGGGATCGATTTAATACGAATAGCTAGGGATTCATACCGATTGGGATTTGCAAGAGATTGGATCCCAACTCGATAGGAAGCCTTAGAAATTCGAATTGGGTTACAATTGGATTTTTCTGGAATCGGTTTGCAAGAGATTGGACCGAAACTAGAGTTTTCGATTGCAATTCTATACCAATACCCGTTTGCAAGAGATTGGATGGGTAGGAACTATCCCGACCTAGGTCGTAGCTCGAGCTTGCACGAGAGTGGGCTCGAGATACGATTGGACGATGATGTTGTTCTCCACGCTAGCCTGCCTAGGTTAGGGTTTGCAAGAGATTGGACCCTACCCTAGGTTTGCTATAGACCGGCAATAGCGCGAGAGCGTGAGCTTGGTTCTACATTTAGTTGCAACTAGTTCACCTATATTTCAAGTCTAGCAATTGTGAAACCTACGAATCACAATGACGAGATACGGTTTGTAGCAGGGATTCCCTATCCCTAGGCGTTTTTATTAATTTGATATTTTCCTTATACAATTAAACGACTGTGACCGCTTTATAGCGAATATTTCTCTACTGTTCTTATAGCCAGGTGAATTGAAGAAGACACCGTCATTTGCCCTCCTCGTGTTCGATACCCGCTCGCCGCTACACCGTGCGCTTGCGGTAAGACTAGCGAGTCGTTCGCCCCGGTTGCGTGTGCACATCGGGGCGCGATCACATTACATAGCCCAAACGGAATTCTTCGGTAGGAGAATGTGCCATATGGGCATGTGAACATTGTCTTTTCTTGGTCTTCCCGATGCAATGGGATTTGGAAGAACCCGGAGTATCCATCTAGGTAACAGAAATATTTGTGTTTGGCTAAATGCTCAAGCATTTGGTCAATGAAGGGTAGAGGATACTGGACCTTTCTGGTGGCTTTATTGAGTTTCCTATAGTCGATACACATACGCCAATCAGTGACAATCCTAGTGGATATTAGCTCATTTTTTATGTTTCTAACGACTGTCATGCCCCCTTTCTTGGGGACCACCTGCACATGGCTAACCCATTTACTATCGGAAATGGGATAAATAATATCGGCCTCTAATAGCTTCAAGACCTCCTTCTTCACCACCTCCTTCATGTTGGGATTTAATCGCCTTTGCTGCTCAATGGAAGTGGCGTCCTTATCCTCAAGATGAATCCTATGGGTGCATATGGTTTCACTGATGTCCTTCAGGTTAGCAATGTTATGCCTTATTACCTTTCTATGGGATCTAAGGATTTTTAGGAGGATCTCTAGTTGGGTTTCGGTGAGGGCTGCATTGACGATAACGTGGTATGTGGACTTTTCGCCCAAGAAAGCATATTTCAAATTAGCAGGAAGAGGTTATAGCTCTATCTAAGGGGCGATGTACCCCGTCATTGCTCACCTGTGAGAAGGATGCGTACTCAATAGCCGGTACAGAAGATTGAAACTCTTCGTTGGCAGAATTATAGGATGAGCAGGGAGATGATCGTACGTCGTGGCAGACGTCTACAGATTCCGTTTCCATAGCGCACCTGTCAACAGAGGTAAAGTATTCAGGCATGCATTTGCTATTGAGCATAGAGTTGGGAGAACTTCCCTGGTCGATGTCGTTTTGTATTGGTTCGAAATCCGTGTATCCCTCGCAGACGTGTTCTTCATATCTCGCAGTATGTGGGATGCTATCGTTATAGAAGCGTAGGGTGTCTCCTTCGTATCGCACACAGACTCCGTCAGTGACGGGGACACCATCTAAGGTGTCTGCATTGTGGAAGGCGTTCGTGATAAAGACTGAGAGTTCTTGTGTAACTGGGTCGTCTGTAGGGTGTAGGGTTTTCTGGGACCCTTAGGGCACAAAAACATTATGCCCGTCCTAAGTCAGACGGAACACAGACAGAAAAAGCAGCGGAAAAAATTACATGTTAATCTAATTAACTTTTAACCCTAAGGTCCAAGACCCTAAACCAAGATCTATGCCGACTTGGGATGTGTCTGACCATCCCAAGAAGGATCTAGCCTACTGCGATTAAATTAAACTAATGCTAATAAACACATACCCGGAATCTCAACCCTGGAGCAGGCGAGATGTTTCGCACCGTCTTCCGAGCTGCTCCCGTCCCACGCCGAGCCGCTCCTTGAACCGCTCCCCGAACTGCTCCTCGAACCGCTCCGCATCCTGAGGCGATCAATCCCGTATCGCCGAGCCAACCACGCGCCGAAGAAAGTTTCACGCGAGTGAAACCTCCGCCTAGATTTCGGATCTGAATCCGAACTCCTTTGCGGCTTTGCCAGAGCCCGCAGGAGCAAGGCAGAAATTTATAGGGAGAGGGAAAATATTAATTTAAGCTTAGGTCCGAGTGTGCTCCAACATTTACGAGAGCCGCTCAGATCTAGAGCTTGGGACGAGTTTTGAGGAGGAGAGCAGACCCCTATTTATATAGGCGGCTGACTGCTCCCCTTCTCTCAAAATCCGATGTGGGACTATTAATTTGAGTTAATTAAATCAAGTTAGTTTGCCTTTCACAAAGGGCAAACTTCCTCGAATTTTAACTCCCTCACCGTTGAGCTTCAATGTTGGTACAACCTACCAAATCAAAGAGGGTTAACGGTGAACGCGTAGGAAAAAATGGCTCGTCAATCCGAGTCCGTTTGACCCTTCAAACAATTGTCCAAAGTTAGCCAAAAGTCATGCTTCTCTTAGAAATGTAGCCGTCAAGAAAATCTCAGGTTTCAAAAAACCCTAACCAGAAAATTCGGGCTTGGTGGGCCTCCATTTTCGCTGGTTTCAGCCCAACAGTTTGGGCTGACTTGTTTTGGCTATAACTTGTGCATTTGGACTCCGTTTTTGACGCGGGTTGAACCTGCGTTTAGAGCGGGACGATCCCGTCATTTAGGTAACCTTTTCAACGCATTTATTTAATTAAATATAGTCTTAAACAATTTAAGACACATTTAATCTCTTTTGCATCATATGCAAATTAGTCCCTATCTAGGCTTAAATTTTCATTTGCATCAAATACAAATGATCCGAGGGCATATTCCTCTACATCTCCCACTTGCACTCATGATCATTTATCCCGAATGCAGGAGATGATTGCAAACATCTTTTGCAATCTTTTATCCCTTGCATCAAATGCAAATTATTCTCCCTAACTAATTTCTACCTATTACTAGACGAAGGTCACACTCTGTGTGAGACCCTACAGCCTGACCCTTACAACAGGTTGGGCTCGAAGCCCTATACGGCAGTGACCACGAGCAGTGGTTGCCGTCCCTGCTTCAGGAATCATCATTATGTGGTTGACTCATTGACATGAGTATTGTCGGGACCACCCTGAATGTTTCCGTGATGAATTCCGCAGTTATAGTCTCTTCGTCTTAACTATGTCGTGTAGATCAAGTCTAGGGTACGGTCAACCTGTCAACCTCAATAACTTGACTCCGGTTAGTTTCTATCGTTCTTTTAGTCAAAAATGTTGGACTTCTTCCAACATACTCTGGCCAGAGTTTTTACTAAAGACCGAACTAACCCTACGACACTAACTCCCATTGACCGGGAGAGACGAATCCTCTCTTGGTCATTACTCTCCTCATACGCTTCAAGTGTCACCCAATCAAAGACCTTTCGACGGGCCTTGCCTCGAAGCTAGGTCATTTGATCTAAGTGGCACCGTTCACGCACATGTTCGTCAAAATGACCTCAAGTCAAAAGACCAACTAGCCTATCATCGCTCAGAGTCATCATTGACAGATTGGTCAATATAACCATATGATAATTCTTGTGGATCGTTCAGTGAACTCATTCTCTAATGAGCACATGTGTCTCGTCTATGACTTCGCCAAGTCAAGCGATCATGAGATCATCGCCACCGCTAAACGGTGAAGACTAAGACACAATGGTCTATCCGATGTTTCGATATCCTTGTCTCGAAACATCTACGACCACGAACCCTTTTAGACTTATGCTACAGACGGTCAAACATTTCTCCATGATCGAGATACTCATCTCGATACATGTTTGACCTTGCATAAAGTCTCAGGACTTTACCTAAGTTAATATCTAATGTTAACAACATTATAACATAACTTTAGATAAATTATTACCAAACAGCTTACTGTTATTTCGAACAAGATGTTTGTGTTATGCACACACAGAGATAGATTGCCTCGAAGGTATCTTCTCTTAACGTCTCCCACTTGCACTCAGGCCTATTTATCTCGGTATCTTATACCGTTTTTACACATAAGTTTTCCTGACTTTATGTGGTAGAGCCTTCGTGAGTGGATTTGCTAAAACCGTCTATACTATAGACTTAAGGGGTTTCTATGTTCATGTTAGACCAAACATTTGAATCTCATTCAAATAATTCACTTGGTCTTACGGAATCTATAATATTTTATTTACTTGGATCTCATCCAGTTCATCGTACCTTACGATAATAATTCTTTAAATTTGTTAATGGTCATTTCAAATGGCTCATATCTGTTTCTGATAAAGTATCAAACTTTTGACTACTTTGTCAAAATATATGTTCCATTCCTTTGATGCCTCGCATGTAATTTATACGCTCCCACTGACCTTGAAAACTATCTGGCTAATTCATATAAGTCGGTCCGTCTAAATCATATTTAGAAAAACGAACTTATAAGTGAATGCTCCAATTTTCATGGTCAACTTAAGCGTTTACATCAAGTTTGGTCCGAGTAGATCTGTACACATCTGCTGGTGGAAAACGGTTTCATTATATTCCGGTTTATAGGAATTAAGATTAAAACCGTTCTCGACCAACATGATTGTACTTCACAATTTCCTTTCTGCTCCTAATCTTTCAACTTAAAGATTTACTTGCAGAAAGTGAGGAAACATTTTCCTTGAGCACGTAAACTAAATTCCAAACTTTATTTATGCACACGGACCTATTCTGATTGCATCAAGTTTTAAATCGGAGTTACTACTCCGGATTTCATCCTAGAAGTTGGCTAAGTCATCATCAATTATGATGTCTAACTCGACTCTTCGTCTCACGAGATTCGAGTAATTATACAACTTCTTAATGATTGATTTTATGAATATCTTATTGATATGTCCTCATAGAACATTATCAAAACCTAGGCATTACTATCTGGGACTTAACCCAGATGGAGGACTTAACTCAGAGTCACTTGCTATGGATCGCACCAAGTCTAACTCAGTGTGATTCATACTTTTAACACATAATGTGTTAACAGACTTGACCTGAGAGAAAATCACATTTTCTTTTAGTTACGCAAGATTTTATGTAGCCAAGTATTTGACCATTCGATCTAATCGAATCAGTTTAAATACTTTAGTCATTTCGTTCTTTATTTTATCAGACTTGTGTTTCATCAGGAACACGTGTCTTAATAAAATATACGAATAACTTATTTTGGTTGATCTAGACTCGGGTACATCAGTATGTACCAGACTGAGTTCGACAACTCATTCTCCCACTGTCTTATAGATGGGTTTCGGCCAATTTTATCTAAGAGGATAAGACTCACAAGTGTCCGTAGACTTCATAATACGAGAGGTCAGACCCCTCTTTATGTGACTTGTGAAGCTTAGTCTCTCGATACGGCCTAGTCTATTTTGCCATATAAGTTTGCTACTATCTTGTGTATTTATATATTAACATTTAATATATTATAGTTATTACCAATTACTAACACAAAACATTGCTTTGGAAGCAAGGTGACGACATTCGTCAAATTGTGTTAGACGTTTTTTGTATAACAATAATTATGAAATCGTGACATCAAAATATGTCACATTTTCATATCATCCTACTTATGCCTTTATTAATGATAAATTAAACTAACTTTCTCAATTGACTTTTCCAGAGTGCCTTCTTCATTTTCTAAATCACATTTAGATATTTAAATAGCCCAACATAAATAAATAGCTACACAAGCGTCTCATGTATCCAAACGCCTGAGAGTTGCAATCTTGAGTGTAGCTCAAGAAGTTGCTTGTCTCAAGATCCGGTTGGGATACATAGCCTTGCATCGCTCATGCACTCGTATTCGACTCAAACAATTTGATCGAATTCTTGAACTTTGCAGATCAAAATTGTTTGTCCATACAACCTTGAGGGTAGCTCGACAAGTTGTAGGGAGAAGCATATTTCGAATATCATATATGTTCAAGCTGCCTCATATAGAGACGGGTGACATGTAGCGTGAATTTATTTGTTGGACCCAGAACTTAATGAAATCGTATTTCTTAAGTCTGTTCTTTAGAAGGTCATTTTAATGTCAACGAGAATATAGTTTTGATTCTATCAATTAGAATTTAGCTTGATATTCAATTAATCAACCTATTTGACCAGTTAACTTATTCCATTAAAATATTATATTTCGATTCCTTCGGTAAACATAGTCTTGCCCTAGTTTAGCATATGTTCAATATTAAATACAGGTAGATTGGCATTTATCTATCTATATCCTCCCACTATTTTTACGATCGTTTCAAAGCTTAATAACGAACGATTTAATCGAATTAAAATATTTAAAATTTAGTGAAAGAGGGATCCAATCATCCTGAACCTCACAACCTTGAGGAGACTCAACAAGTTGATTGGTTCCATGATTGGTAGACTAACTCTTAGTCAATCACATCACATGTGACTCCCTATCGTTTTTTTACCCACAGTCACTTATGATCTTGAGGAGACTCAACAAATCATAATGACTGGTCTAGTCAGACCCTTGATTTCGTGTCCAGATTTGACTTAGATCGATGCTCGAGGAGACCCGACGTATCGATTTGGGTCAAGTCTAGACTACATCACATGTATGTTGGAGTTTGTTCCTTAAAGATAAACATGTCATAGCTTGAGGAGACTCAACAACTATAATTGTCTTCTTTGAGTTACCAAGCTCCAAAATCAAGGATGGATACTGATTTAATCTTTAATAAGATTTATAACGCATTGACTAGATATAGTCCATGGTGTCATATAATCATGATTCGCGACATTGCGGTCCAGTGGAACACAGCCAGGGAATTGACTAAGCCAGGATCACTGCCCCTTAGACTAGCAATGGTTGATCCAGAACTCTTAGCCAAGCACATTGACTGGATCATGGTCCATTGAATGAAGCTTGTCACTTTTATATGTGTGCCATAGACTAAACAGCTTTTATTAACAACTAATTAATCCTATCAACTAGTTGCATCCTTAAATTCAAAATTTTAGGATTTGTTTAATAACTGTTATTAAGTCCTTATCAACTATAAGGTTCACGTGCTATCCTAATCGTTATTAGGATTTTAATAAATTATTAACAACGCTAAAAGCGAAGTCCTTTAATGAGAATTAATTTCATAACAATTATAATTTAAAAAAACATTAAAGGGACTACCCTAATCAGGAATTAGGTCTTGAAGCATTGTTAATGTTTTATTAAAACATAGCATGTCATTAAAATTCAAGTAATAAATTTTAATCATTACTTAATGGCTAACCTAAAGGGTTGTCTTGTGTTATCAAATAAGGGATAAGAAGAACTAGCCATTAAAATAAAGCTACACTAATTTTATCGCATAAAATAAAAGTGTACAACTATTTAACAATTTAAATAGAACAATGTCTATCACATAAACAATTTTAGCATGCAAACATAAATTTAACATTTAAATTTAAAATATGATTTTAAAAATATTTTATTTTTATCTCACAAAAACTTGTTTTTAAAATCACAACTTTGCATGCTACTTTTAAAAAATTTATCGCATAAAAATTTTAACTTTTAAAATCAGTTTTAAAATATCTCATAAAATTAAAACATCATTTTAAGAAACTTTCATGCTTAAAAATTTATCATATAAAATTTTTAGGCACTTTAAACTTATCACATAAATTTTAAAAGATTTAAATTTAGTTTTAAAAATTATCACATAAATTTTAAAACGTCATATAAACATTTCCATGTTCAAAATTTATCAAATAGAATATTTGAACATCTAAAATATTTTTGAAAATTATCTCATAACTTTAAAAACATTTTTAAAAGCATTTAAAAGCATTTCAAAGTTTAATAGAAATCGCAGGCTAGATCGTTAGGCAGACCTACGCTCCGATACCACTGTAGGGTATCACTCTGATATCATTGAGACGCTGTTAAGGCCCATCATCCATGGCACCCTAGACCCGTCACAAGATACCTCAGAAACTTGTTTTACGGCATGCCTCTCAACAATGCCCAACCCATTATAAGATCACCATCTTATCAGGACTTGGTACGGTAAGAGCGATTACTTCGGGTCGGCTCATAACCCGAGAACCCGTACTCAAGCTCAACAAGCTCTGATGCCACTGTATGTTTTTCTGGGACCCTTAGGGCACAAAAACACTATGCCCGTCCTAAGTCGGACGGAACACAGATAGAAAAAGCAGCGGAAAAAATTACATGTTAATCTAATTAACTTTTAACCCTAAGGTCCAAGACCCTAAACCAAGATCTATGCCGACTTGGGATGGGTCTGACCATCCCAAGAAGGATCTAGCCTACTGCGATTAAATTAAACTAATGCTAATAAACACATACCCTGAATCTCAACCCTGGAGCAGGCGAGATGTTCCGCACCGTCTTCCGAGCTGCTCCCGTCCCACGCCGAGCCGCTCCTTGAACCGCTCCCCGAACTGCTCCTCGAACCGCTCCGCATCCCGAGGCGATCAATCCCGTATCGCCGAGCCAACCACGCGCCGAAGAAAGTTTCACGCGAGTGAAACCTCCGCCTAGATTTCGGATCTGAATCCGAACTCCTTTGCGGCTTTGCCAGAGCCCTTAGGAGCAAGGCAGAAGTTTATAGGGAGAGGAAAAATATTAATTTAAGCTTAGATCCGAGTGTGCTCCAACATTTACGAGAGCCGCTCAGATCTAGAGCTTGGGACGAGTTTTGAGGAGGAGAGCAGACCCATATTTATATAGGCGGCTGACTGCTCCCCTTCTCTAAAAATCCGATGTGGGACTATTAATTTGAGTTAATTAAATCAAGTTAGTTTGCCTTTCACAAAGGGCAAACTTCCTCGAATTTTAACTCCCTCACCGTTGAGCTTCAATGTTGGTACAACCTACCAAATCAAAGATGGTTCAACGGTGAAAGCATAGGAAAAAACGGCTCGTCAATCCGAGTCCGTTTGACCCTTCAAACAATTGTCCAAAGTTAGCCAAAAGTCATGCTTCTCTTAGAAATGTAGCCGTCAAGAAAATCCCAGGTTTCAAAAAACCCTAACCAGAAAATTCGGGCTTGGTGGGCCTCCATTTTCGCTGGTTTCAGCCCAACAGTTTGGGCTGACTTGTTTTGGCTATAACTTGTGCATTTGGATTCCGTTTTTGACGCGTTTTAACCTGCGTTTAGAGCGGGACGATCCCGTCATCTAGGTAACCTTTTCAACGCATTTATTTAATTAAATATAGTCTTAAACAATTTAAGACACATTTAATCTCTTTTGCATAATATGCAAATTAGTCCCTATCTAGGCTTAAATTTCCTTTTGCATCAAATACAAATGATCCGAGGGCATATTCCTCTACATAGGGAACTCCACTGGACCATGGGCCCACCATCAGCTCCCACACTTTCCATTATACCCAATAGCTGAGAATCGTTCAATGGCTGTAATTGATGAGTCTCTCTCCAGCTTGCGTCAACAAGTAAGGCTTCAATGCTCTGGAGGAACATCACGTCCTCTTCGAAGCTTACGTGAATGTCACCCTCAATGGTATCTGCATCAGAAACCTTGTTCATTATATGATCCATCATCAATTGCTGATTTACGTTACCTGCAACATAGGTTCCTGATCCGATAAACCGAACTGCATCAATCAATTCTCTAGCTGCACATTCAATCATAGATTCGTCCATGCGCGAATCCTGAAGACCATGTAGATGATACCGAGAAAAGATAAACTCATCTGAGTCACTGTCAGACTCACTGGTCCAATGTACTTGCATCTCCATCTCCATCACGTCTGATTAATTAAGTATGATCACTAGCTGGAGGGAGATGTTAGTAGCGAGGTAGCAATAAAAAAGAGAATAAAAAGGGTGGAAACATAGGGAATGATGAGAATTGCTAACAAACTCTTCAAAATAAAAATAAACTGAGATACACTATTGCCGTCTCCAGCAATGGTGCCAAAAACTTGACGCACCTAGAACTTACACCTAAATTCCACCTAGCGGTGTCACGGTCGCTAGGCGTAGTATGGCCCCTAGGTGTCGATTCCGGGCTCTATCCGCAAGCGGACGGTGTCAAATTATAGTATAAACGATGTCGGATCTCACAGGGACGGTGACAGTGTATTTGCGGTCTCAGATTATTTTTATATCTCGAAGTGAGATAGCTGTCGGTTGAGAAAGTTTGGTTTTAATGTTGTTGTCGATTTGATAATAAAGAGAGCTAGGGTTTTAGGGATCACCGCTAAGACCGTCGGAGATCGATGTTGGAATGGGATCTTTACGTTGCATTAGGGTTAGGGGATTAATCTCTCAATTCATACCACTCTCGTGGGATAGATTTCGAGGTATTTCGGTGGCTCTAATTGACGCAATGGCGGTAGCCGTCAATGTAGCGATATAGTTCGTCGGTGGATCCCCTCAAAGCACGAGCCGGGCATGGTCACAAAACTTGGTTGGATCCATCGATTTCCCTATTCAAATCCCAAGGATACTCCTTAAGCTCATCAATTCCACAGACCGTGGGCATGATCTCAGTGCGAGTTTTCCTAGGGATTCGGACGGATCGACCGAAATACTTCCCTTTATTCCCAATTCAACCTAGAGATTCAGATCTACATCTCCCCCTAAAGTCTTAGGGCTAACCCATCAACCCTAGAGGAGACTAATCACTCATGGCGATTTTGACGAATAAAAATGCGATTTTTATAAGAGAAAACATCATTGCAAATTAATCGAATAAGACGAAGAAGAATTGCAGCAAATAATAATCCAAAGAAATTCCAAAGATTCCAGAACGCAAAGAATAATAGATCTCCAAAAACAATTCAAAAATCCTTGAAAATAAGTTTAGATCTAACCACAATTTCTCTAATCACCCCCTCTTAAAAATTAATTCAAATTTACCAAAGAAAAATGAACTCTCAAAACGCAATACCCAGATCCTAACTTCACTCTCCCTGCGCGCATCAGACGGCCACACAAATTTCCAAAAATAGCCTTCATTGTCGCCGACCGAGTCAGTGACTCGGTCGAGCAGAGGCTTGCTCGGTCGATCTGCTCAGTCGGGCTGCTTGGTCGGGCTGCTCGGTCGAGCAGCCCTCCTGCTCGGTCGAGTACGCCAGTGAGTCGGGCTTCTCCAAAAAAATGCCACTCTGTCTGCTCGGCCCGAGTCAGCCGTGCTCAGTCGAGTCGCCAACTGACTCGGTGCTATTAGATCTGCTCAGCTCGACTAGGAGGTTGGCTGGGCTTCGGAAATAGGAGCTGCTCGATCGAGCACCATACTGCTTGGTCCGAGCAGCTTGCGTATCAGCCCTCCTTCTTCTTCATGCATCTGCTCGATCGAGCAGGTGCTCTGCTCGGTCGAGTCGCCTGGGAAATCCTGAGCTGCTTCCTGTAGCTTCTCCTCCTCTCCTGGCAATCTCCTCTACTCCTTCCATAAGCTTCCAAAACTCGGCGAACTCTTGTAGAGCTACGCCAACGGGCTCCAGGATATACCGGATGTGTCCATATCCAAAATGGGTCCCGAGTCGCCCCAAAATCCCTGAAAATCCACAAAACCCTACGAAACTCGAATATGGCATTAGAATTGCAATATCGTAGGAAAATATGAGATTTGGATGCGAATATGATATGAATTGCAATGAAATGATGCTATGGAAAGATGGAAAATATGGACACATCAACGGGCGACCTTGAGATTCTCCTCTACAAATCATCCTCGAGTTGAGAATAGCTTCATCCGCACCCAAAACCTGTAATCATTATACCCGTGATTCCCACTTCAAATAAATCTCATTGTGTGCGGATCTGACCTGTAACAGTTATAATTTCATAAGCAGTCAATTTACTGTTGCTCCTGATCCAATTTTAAATTATTTATTCCGATATCAAGGAAGGCATTGACAAAAAACATGCTAATTTTAATTTCGGCAGCACCAATGCCTTTAATATAGTTTTGCTTTTTAAAATTTGACTGAGGTATTTCATAGAGTAATTGATAGAGACTCAAAACTGCATCTCTATCGGATTTGGCCCCCATGTAATCTCATCCTGGTTCTGCCCCTGTGTATATGATTCGGGTTCAATATTACATATTTATCACCCCATTTAGCCCTATTTTGTGCTCATGTGATGCTATATTGTTCTCTAATACTTTCGTATTTTGTACACAATTATTTATTAGAGAAAACACCTTATTTGAGCACAAAACAGCAATTAACGGAGTATTTCTGCACTTCTTATATTTTTCCTAGCTTGGTCTCGATCCCAACGACTATTTATTTGTATTTTTCTGAGATCTGTGCTAATTACTGTGAATTTTTGAATGCAGAATACCATTTAATTGGAGAAATACGCACGAAATACGGCCGAAAATACGGATATACGGCTGCGTACGCGTACCAGCTCGAATACGGGCCACGTGGCTCGATCTCATCCGCTCAGTCTTCATCCAATGGCTGACATCAAAGGATTTACGATCGGTCGACGTGGAACGCTTATGGCCGTTGGATCTCAATCCAACGGCCCGCACACGAGGAGCTCGAACTCGAAGAGCGCAGCAGAGCGGGCATCCGCGTGCCACGCGTCGGGATCCTATGCGATTGCCGCTGAAATGAAGGGTCGAGATCGACTCCGGTTTAAATTCGTATTCGAAGCGGAGCGCCTCTTCTCGAGACACGCGGCGATCATCGGCGGCGTTCCCGCCCCATCGAACGGACAAAAATCAACCCGCATTCGAAAGCAGAGTTCAAACGAAGCGGCGACGTGGCCATCTTGCTGCCACACGATCGTTATCAGACGGTCCGCAGCATTACGAAGAAGCAGCGACGTGGCCTAATCTATACCGTTAATTTGAGATCCTACGGCTACGAGCGGATTCGAGCTGAACTCGGAAACGAAGCGGGCGCGGACCCGCTTGATTCCACGTGTCACGCCCAGAATTAATCCCACAAATATCAACGGTCGAGAAATGCGGCGGCTGCGGATCGGGTTTAAACGAGAAGCGGGCGCGGATATTGAACCCAATAAGGCTATTAAACCCGCAATCTAATTATAAAAGGTATTTCTAGGGTTTTAGCCATATGCTGGCGTATTCTGGGCGTATTGGAGGCTCTAGGAGCCGTATTTCGCCAGAGAAAAATTCTGTAAAATTCCAGAGGCCATTCTTCTTATTTTCAGAGAGTTTTGAGGCTTATATTGGAGATTTAGTGATGAATTCTAAACTTCTATCCCGTATTTGATGCTTTCCTATTGTATTTGGCTATTAGATTGATGTATTTTGCTATGAACTTTGCTTTTTCTTGCATTATGAGTAGCTAAATCTTATTTGTGCATGGTATGGAGTAGTTAGGGGATGTGAATCGTATTTGTTTGGTTGAATTTCATTGTGCTTAATCGATAACGTTGCTAAAGTTGTGAACTTCGTTGTTAAATCCTCTTTTTCATCTTCCAAAAGAAGTGATTGAGTTGATGATCGCCCCAAAAGGGTGAGCTTTGATCTCTCCAAAAGAGAGTTTCATACCGTAGTTGTAAGATTATAACTTTAGCAACGATTTTATTCACATTGTGCTTTAACCCCCAAAAGGACATCTTCCGATGAATTGCTCCCAAAAGTAGAATTCATTGAGTTATATTGAGTATTTTCTGGTGAATTGCTCTCAAAAAGAGAATTCATTGTGTTATATTCGTCAACCAAGTTAATATGAATTATTGATCCTAACGAACCCATACCATGTGCATACTTTTCGTCGATACTTTCATACACGACTTTTCTTTGTTCGCATTCGTCACCATCACACACTTTCACATCACATCACCATCATTAATGAAGTGGTTAGTTTCTTTCCGTCAGATTTCTATTTGATTTGAGCTATGGTTGCAACAGATTTCCTCCCGAGGATTCGACATCTGGACTCCCAGATTATATTACTTGTACGGACTCTTGCGTTTGAGAGAAGCACTATTTCGGAGCTACCAGTATAATAGATATACTAGTATATATATTTAAAAATATATGTCCCTCTTATAAGTATAAACTAGAAATAAACCGTGCACACGGTGCATGGTGCAAAAAAAACCCCACGAACGGGATGTGGTGCACGTGCGCAATCGAAAAGGAGTGAGAACTGTGTGTGTGTGTGTCGGTATCGTCGGAGGTTAACAGAGGTTTGTTTTTTGGGTGTTGTTTAAACTTAAGTGTGTTTTGGGTTCTTTTTTGAGTGGTTTTTGGGTGTTTGGGGGTGATTGGAGGATGTTGTCCCATGTGGCGAAGTGATATTGCCACATTGGACTAACATGCCACATGGGACAACCTCCTCATTTGTATAGTAGATTTTTTTGTGTAATTTTTGTTCACATATTTGCATGATTATATATATATTGAAATAAATTAATTGAAACAACAAATCACCAATATGAGCTCTTTTGTGAAAATTAATTTTATTTTGAAATATAAAAAGATGTGTGCATATATATTATGTGAATATTGAATATTCATCGACCCAAAGAAGGATCAATATTTAACATACTTATATACGCACCTGTGGTAATAAACGCGTGATAATTATTTGGTTTCACATGTGTATAATAAATCGACCCAAAGGAATATTTATTGTTCGACATGTTATTTATTATCAGTGTTTGATTACTTCACCAAGATATCAATATAACAAGTTAATATTTTGTTGAAAAATAAAATAGTAATGGAGAACCAGGTATTTTGAGACGGGGTTTGCATTTATTTAAATTTATGTTTGGTTTTCTTTTGAGACTTATATTGTTGGTGTTCTCTTTTTCAGCTATAACTCCAGTAAATATTACTTCCAACATCAATTCAGTTCATATATTAAATGGATCAAACTTCAAATTATGGAAGGAGAACATCTTGATAGTTCTCGGTGTTATGACTGATTATCCCCCACTTCTTACGGAAAAGAGTATCTTTGATGATAAAAGGGAGTTGTAAAGGTGGGATAAATCAAATCGCATGTGCATGATGATTATGAAAAAGGCAATTCTAGAAGCACTAAAGGGCACATTATCTGAAAAATCACTACTGCTAAGGAGTTTTTTTCGATATTGAAAAGAGGGTTGTCAAAAATAAAAAGGCCAAAATCGGTACATGTAACAACCCGTATTCGTCAATACATCTAATTATGAATTTAACATATTTTCACATTTTAAAAGTATTTTATAATGGTTAGTCAGGAGTTTTATATGAAAAATGATTTCAAAATTCCTTGTAAAAATATTTTTCAGTATCAAACTAGATATGGTGTATTTAAGTAAGTTCGGGTTTCATCAAATACCTTTAAATGATTTTTATAATAATTCATTTTCGATTATTACTGTTTTAGCTGAAAGAATTAATTTTCTATATAAACGTCTTCAAAACGATTTCAAACTTCTACAATGCGACCCTATGATTATTTAGGCCTCCCAATATTAATTTCGTAATTTTCTGAAATCAAATCGATCTAGAACCCGCAAACCCGCAAACCCGCATCCCAAACGCTTTGACCTAAAACTAGTATCTCCGTAGCTCAAACTCTAAATTGGATATTGTATTCGTGATCCTTGCGACGATATGATCCCATGGCTATGTTTTCGTAATTTTTTGGAGTCGTATATGAAAACGGGATTGTATTCCATCGCTTTTACTAATTATATCCGCTAATGACTTTTTACTCTTACTAATCACTTTTACTTTACCCCTAATCAATACCCTAACCCCCACCCCATTTAACCCACCGTATTTTTTGTTCGATCTGAATCAATTCAGATCCAACACCCAAATTCATTAAACTATTTATTATTATCACTATTATTATTTTTCTTCATTCTATTAATTCTTTTGCTAAGCCTATATATAACTCGCAACCCATTCAAACCCAACCCAGGCCTTCATCCCCGATCCCTCTTCTCTCCCCCAAGCCCACACCGTTCATACCTCTCTCTCACGCTCTCTCCTCGAAACAACGAACCCATCCCATGTACTCATCTTTAACCCATCAGCCCGCTTCGACAAACCCACCTCCTCAAGCTCTCGCCCTCCGTCCGACGAAGTCGCCGCCCGCCTTCCTCCGAGCTCGGACTTCCCTTCGAGCTCCTCCGCATCACCTCTAACTCAAGCCCCGGCGAGCAGCGCTGACTCCCCACCTCCGAGAGCCCGAGGCTCCTCCGACCACCCACCCTTCGCCGCCATCCCCCAAGCTCCTCGGAGCTCCGACAGCCCCCCTAACTCACGCTCCGCCCCTTCCCCCGTTCGACACTGCCACCGTCGAGCTCTCCTCTTTGTTGAAGGCCCCTCCGACTCCAAGCGTCGAAGACCGCTGCTCCCCATTCCCCTCGCCCCTCTTCTCCGACTGCCGTCGGCGCCCGGAGCGACGCTCTCCGAGCTCCGACTCTCCGCCATCGTAGCATGCTACCCCCCGAGACCAACGTCTCCTCGTCGCTCCTTCACCACGAAGCCACGCTGCCCCTGACTACCACGCCTCGCCACCGTCAGCTGCCGACTTTGACGCCTTGCCGCCGCCGCCCGCAACCCCCACCGCTCCGGTCGCCGCCCACGTCGACGTTCCCCCGCACCGCCCATGCAACGAACGAAAGAGAAGGGTGAGTATTTAATAATATTATTTTCAAACGTATTTGCGCACACATATAAACATATTTTTGTAATTAAAGTATATGGGTTTCTGATGTAAAATTCACAATAAATTATATAAGGCTCGGAAAAATACAAGGCCAGCTCCAGAAAATCAGAAATGACATTCTGGATCCAATGGCCTAGTTTCATCTCAATCAGACACTTAGTTTTCCCACAATAAAATTTTAAGCCTAAAAGATAAATATGTTGTTTTCATTTAAAAATTCATAACTTGTTGTTTTCACGTAAACTAATACGTGGAAAAAATATATGTTATAGTACTCTTCGAGACAGTCATTTTGACAGCTCATTTGAAACATTCTGATATGTATTAGACCCAGAAGAAATGTTTGAATAAATACGATAATTAATTAAAATTAGTTTTAAACCCTATTTTGAGCTTTTAAAAATTATAAAAATTAACAAAAGCTTCAGAAAAATATTTCCTCTTTAAGTAAAATTATATTCCTCATATCTTACCTATATAAAAATTTAGAATGCTTTTCGACGCCGTTTCAATCGATTATAAAATCAAAACGATCAAATTTAAATAGATAGAAAATAGTGTATTCTTTAACCGATTGTTTCTTGTGTTTGCAGAAACCAATTCTCGTGCACCAGCATCTTTAGAAGCTCTAGATCTAGTCCCGGTTCGCTACGACGATCTCGATAATGTAAGTCACTTTAATTCTAACTTTAGAAATTCAGATAGTGTACTCGTATGAACTTAGGATATGACATCTAGTATCAGAACAGTTATTGACCTGAACAGATGACTAGAGACCTAACTAAATATGAAACAGATCAATTGCAAGAACGACTTTGACTTGGACGTACGACATGGCCAACTTTCAAATTAGGTGGTTGTAGCACACGACCATCTACTTGGGTAAACTGTGTACTAATTGAAAACCACATGTTCGAAGCATGGAATCAACATCTTTGTTGGACTTGTCTTTATCCTTATCTTTCTTGTTTTTCAATAAGAAAGTCAATCAGTGGTTCTGGTTTAACCATCATAGTAAATATGGAACGTCTTGTTGCATGGACCTTGGATACACATATTGCATGATTTCTCACGTTTAAATTGTCGTATCAATTGCTGCATAACATGCATATGACTCGTGAATTGTTGAATGTAATACTTGTGTGGAATATCTTGTGGTACACCATTGTGGAATATCTTGTGATGCATCTTGCGGAGTAACTTTTGGAACATCTCGTAATAAACATATACTTAATAGACATCATAGACACTTGGGGTTTTGGAGAAACTTATAATTGCGAAAGTGCGAGATCAACTAGTCCAGGCCTTGTTGTCACCGTGCGGGTTCTAGCAACCCATCATAGTAGCCGGTGACAACCATCACATATTACAGATTATTGCATAGTTCTCAGAGAATAGTTCGCTCAGATAGCACCCGTGGCAAGAGGGGGACTCTTGGTTGCTCACTGTACTTTCCTTTATATGTCACGAACTAGGCTAGGCACAATTACTCTCATTATTGTTATTTTCATTGCTATCGTTATGGTTATTCTTGTACGTTACTAGTTGTACTTGCTCGGTCATGTTTACTTTACTTGTCTCACATGCCTGCTCGCCTACTTCACTATACTTGTTACCCTTGCATGCTTGACTAGATGTACTTTACTTGTCGTACTTGCATGCTTGCCTGCCCCTACTTTACTTTACGCCTTTGCCTGCATATCTGCTCTTATTTCACTTATTGCACTGGCATGATAGTCTTTAAAATGCTTATTATAGACTGCTCCATACTTTTGCACTACTTTATGTATTGGTAGAGTTATGTGACTTTCCTACGGTTCCATGTTTCGTGGCACCGCAGACAATGCATAGCTTGACATAGAGGCTCCGGAGAGCCAGAGTTCGTCACTGAGGCTGCAGTAGTATGGACTTTTTAGTGGCACCTTTTCAGTTGTACTTCTTACCTTTCATTTAATCTTGTTGTATTAATTTGTACTATATGGATGGTAATAATTGGACATTGTTTGGATATATTTGTACATCTCTGCATTGTGGCTATTTTGTTTTCACTAGTTAACTGCAGATCTGCAAATAAATCAAATAAGTAGCGGGCCCCCGAAGGTGGCTCGTTACAAGTTTGGTGGCCCATGCAGGTCCGTGCTAACTACCTTATGAACAATATAGCAAGATTAGGATATACTATTTGTGGGACCAAAAAGGTGCTCTCTCTCAAGTGCAAGAATCCGTACAAGTAATATAATCTGGGAGTCCAGATGTCGAATCCTCAGGAGGAAATCTGTTGCAACCACAACTCAAATCAAATAGAAAGCCTACGAAAAGAAACTAACCACTTTAATAATGATGACGGTGATGGTGATGTGAACGATATAAACAAAGAAAAGTCGTGTAAGAAAATATCTATGAAAAGTTTGCACATGGTATGGGTTCGTTAGGATCAATGATTCGTATTAATTTGGTTGATGAATATAACGCAATGAATTCTCCTTTTGGGAGCAATTCACCGGAAAATACTCAATATAACTCAATGAATTCTCCTTTTGGGAGCAATTCATCGGAAGATGCCCTTTTGGGGGTTCAAGCAAAATATTCAATAAGATCGTCGCTAAAGTTATAATACGA
Source organism: Scilla litardierei (assembly GCA_030789695.1). NCBI lineage: Eukaryota > Viridiplantae > Streptophyta > Magnoliopsida > Asparagales > Asparagaceae > Scilla > Scilla litardierei. The sequence goes on along the minus strand of CM061132.1, from coordinate 34,316,833 downwards.
TATGAAACTCTCTTTTGGAGAGATCAAAACTACGGTATGAAACTCCCTTTTGGAGAGATCAAAACTCACCCTTTTGGGGCGATCATCAACTCAATCACTTCTTTTGGAAGATGAAAGAGATGATTTACGAACAAAGATTACAACTTTAACGACGTTTAACGATTAAGCATGACGATATTCAACCAAACTAACACAAATCACATCCCCTAACTACTCCATACCATGCACAAATAAGTTTTAGCTACTCATTATGCAATAATAAACAACTTCCATAGCAAAATACATCAACTTTATAGCAAAATACACTAGAAAACACCAAAATACGGGGTTTGAGTTAAAGAAAATATCACCAAATCTTCAAGTTTAAACACCAAAGCTCTCTGGAAATAAGAAAATAGCCTCTGGAATTTTACAGAAATTTTCCCTGGTGAAATACGGCTCCTAGAGCCTCCAATACGCTCAAAATACGCCCAAAATCTGCTTGTGTACGCCCAAAAACCCTAAGAATACCTTATATAGAGGCATTGCGGGTTTGGGTAAGCTAACGGGTTCGAAACCCGCTTAAAATTTGCACCCAAGTACCGCAGCAAATAGGGGCCGTCAGATCCTTGCGGGATTTAACCTCGCGACTCCACGTCGCGCTTTGAGATTCGCGCACGCCCGCTCCGCTAACGTTCTCGAATACGGCTAGGATTAAATGCTGACCGTCCAATCGACATCGAACGACAGGGATTTATCTTCGTTCGCTGCTGAATGCAGGTTCAAAATCAACCGTAGGATCAAAATCCGACGCTCCTCATTAACCCACGTCGCCCGCTCGTAATTCCCCGTTGCTTCGAGTGTGGACCGTCTGATCTGGCGGGGAGTCGATCGATGGCTGCCGCGTGGCCACTGGATCGCTGCTCTCACCTAGTTCGAGCAGGCGAACTACGAGCCGTTGGATCGGCATCGTGCGGCCACGATGACGCCATGTATTGCTTCAAGATGCGTGCTCCACTCTTCGTTTCGGGCCGCTGATGGCCGTTGGATCAAGATCCAACGGCGTAGAAAAAACTGCGTCGCCCGCCTCTGTGAGCCGTTCGATTGAGCGGGAACGGGTCGGATTGATGCCACGTGTACGCCAAGATTCGTGCGCATTTATTTATTTTCCAATAAATGGTATTCTGCTTTCAAAAATTCATAGTAATTAGCACAGATCTCAGAAAAATACAAATAAATAGTCGTTGGAATCGTGAGATCGAGACGATGCTAGGAAAAATATAAAAAGTGCAGGAATACTCCATTAATTACTGTTTTGTGCTCAAATAATGTGTTTTCTCTAATAAATAAATGTGTAGAAAATACGTATGAATTAGAGAACAATGTAGCATCACATGAGCATAAAATAGGGCTAAATGGGGGGTTAAATATGTAATATTGAACCCGAATCAACTATATAAAATACTCAAATTGAACTCTCGAGTACTGGTTGTCTCGAGTGTTCACCTGTATTGGATATACGGGTGAAGCGTCCTTATTACCCATCTTCATTAGGTCTTCCTTGATTCCCATCACCTCCTTTGAACTCTTGACCCTTGCCTGGGAACTCGTGTTCCATCCTTTGGATACACCTTCCTTCGAAACCTTCTTGTTAACAATCAAAAGGATCTTCATCGGTTGGACTATTTACTCACTTCTTCTTCATCACCTGCCCTTTTTGCTGGTAATGACCTTTCGATTGACCTTCTCAAAATCCTTTTATATTCGTTTAGTTCACTCACCCTAGCTACATCCTTATTTTAAGGAGGGTAGCGTTCGAATTTTCGAGCGCCAGAACTTCGAATTCGACAACGAAAGCGAATCAAAGGATGCTCAGAAGTATTTGAGGATGGTGCTAGAGAATTTGAGACGAGCCAAACCACGACATACAAGTGTAGGCTGTTACGTCTTATTCATCCTTCTTGAGCTCGTAATTCTCTTCTAACCCCCTTACTTTCATCTTGTGCCCAATTTTCCATGGGTTCGAATCCTTTCCCGCCTACCATCTCCCCCTCTTTATTGCATTTTGTCATCATCCTCTCCTCGAATGCCTGTCCTGCCTAACTTAGCCTATCCTACCCTACCCTATCAACAGCTTTCGGTGCCCCCTTTTTAAATCCCACCTCTCTTCCTCACCAAGCCATCCTGTGGCTTCCCCTACGCCGTATCGACACCCACTCCCTTGTTGGATATGGAAGACGTTTGTACACCCTTGTGGGGGATGTACGAGGGAATACGGACCTCGAACGTCGCGTACACGAAGTCGTGTGCAAAGGGAATCTGTTCCCTTGCGGAGAGGATCTCTGGATGAGTAGGAAAGTCGCATTATATATGCATAAGTGCATGCGACATATGGCTAATAAAGGGGGAATATCTTAAGCTTATGTTGTACCATGCATATGGTACAACTTAAGCTTATAATGTGCCATGTATCATGGTACACCTTAGTTAAATTGTTCCAAAGGAACAATTTACCCTAAAATAACTACCTTAGGGGCTATAAATAAGACCCAAGGGTAAGCCATTTCTTACACTTTTGCATGGCATCCTTGCATGCATTTTCATTCTAGCGAAGCTCTGCCGAAATACTTCCTCTCCATTTATCCAAGTTCTTAATCTAAAGTAGAGATTTAGATTGTGGATTTAGTAGCCTTACTCCGTTCGTGAGAAGACTCGATCCGTCGTGGCGAATCCGAAGGCGAAGTTCGTAGACTACCGTGCCGCATACGCAAGCGTAAGTCTAAACTTCATTTTATCGATCCTAACTCTGTTTTGGCAGGATCCTACATTGGTATCAGAGCCATACGGGTTCACCTCGGTCAAACCACCGCCCCGTAGAAACTATGAACGAGTCGTTGTCTTTTTCACGAATGGGTCTCCTACCATTACGGATATGGTAGGAACGCTTCGTGACGGAGAGAACACAGCGGTTGTTCTTTTCACGTTAGGGTCTCCTATCATTACGGATATGGTAGGAACTCTCCGTGACGGGAAGAACCGACCGTTCACGTAGTATGTTATTCATTGTTGGCACACGGCCATTAGGAAATAACTAATTTCTCGACGAACGGGTGCTTCATCGACGAACGTGTGCTTCATCGAGGAAGAAGGTGGTAGTTATTTCCATCGGGGACGATGAAATTTGGTGCATGTGCACCATGGCCAAATGGGCTATGAAGGCCATGCACCCCCCTCCCCAAGCGGAGGGGGTTGGCTACGGCCAATAACCACCGGCGACCACCCCATCAAGGGGGAGGAGTGTGTGCGGCAACCCCATTCAAAGGGGGTGGCCGGCCATGGCCAAAGGGGCCATGGCCGGCCAATGCCAAATGGCCTTGGCCATGACCGGCCATGGCCGGCCATGGCCAGGCCGGCAGTGGCCGGCCAAGGCCAGGCCGGCAATGGCCGGCCTCGGCCACGGCCTGCCGGCCTGGCCGGCCCTGGCAGAGGCCAGGGCCGGGCTGGCCAGCCCTGGCAGAGGCCAGGGCCAATGCCCTGGCCTCGGCCAGGGCATGGACGGCCCTGGCCGGCCTCGGCCAGGGCAGAGGCCCTGGCCGAGGGGCCAGGGCCCCCTGGCCGGCCCTTGGCCATGCCTCGGCCAGGGCAGAGGCCCTGGCCGAGAGAAGTTGAAGACCAAATTATTGGTCGACCAATTTTGTTGTTTCGGTCGACCAATCCGGCAGAAGGCCTTGGTCGAATTTGAACGTGCCGACTAGCCCATACGGGGTGTCTAAAGGCTTTACTCCTTGAAGACTAGCCGTAGTGCTCTACTTCATGCGAGATTAGCCGTAGTGCTCTACTCCTTGAAGATTAGCCGTAATGCTCTACTTCATGCGAGATTAGCCATGTCATTGTGCTCTACTCTACGGAGATTAGCCAATGAACTTATAACGTTGTGCTCTACTCTACGGAGATTAGCCAATGTGTTTTCAATTTTTTTGAAAAAGGTATTTTCAAATAGGTTATGTCCCGTCCTTAATCGGGATAGCGCAATTTAGAATTCCAAGTCCTACCACGATCCGGCCATGGTTATCTAACCCATGGGTGTGTAGAACAGGTCTCGTGGCTTGGCAATTGTTGCGCTAAAATTCTTTGCGCAAACTCTCACCTATTCTATTTTGAAAGATATGTTTTTCAAAAGTATTTTTCCGCTGCTGGTACCATACAGGTATCATTTCTGATTTCTTTTTACTTGAGATAAGTAAGAGGGATACTTTGAAAGTTACTTCTAGATGGTAGTTGGGAACGTAGTGAACTTCTCGATTCTAGAGTAACATTTCAACGCATCCAAGGAACTTATCAAGTGTTTAAAGAATCGAAACTTTATGCATAGAATTTTGATCGTGGTTTTCATTTTCTTTGCAGTTTTTTGAATCGAATATGTCTACCGCTTCTAAGAACATTGTCGCAGAGCTTAACAAAGGTGAAAAGCTCAACGGCGACAATTATAAACTTTGGTCAATTAAAATCCAATATGTTTTGGAGGAGCAAGATGTGCTTGAAACACTCCAAAACATAATGGAAGAACCTGAGTTGGGCAATACGGCCCAACACAAGAGGGACCGAGAAGCTTATGATACTTGGACTCGAAAGGACAAAATAGCACGTATTACGTTACTGTCCGCAATGGACAATGACATAATGCGTCTATTTCGGGAATTCGACCTAGCCAAAGACATATGGTCTGAGCTAGAAATAAAGTTTGGTGGAACTTCGGTTACCAAACTCCGCTCCTTAAATATTCAATTTGATTCGTACAAGATGCGGCGAGATCATTCTATGAAAAAGCATCTCCACCACATGGCGAATCTCATATCTGAATTGAAGGATGCGGGTGTTACGCTGTCTGACGAACAGCAGATCCAAGCAGTAATTCGTTCACTCCCAGATAGCTAGGATAACATGAAAATGCACCTCACTCATAATGAGTGCATTAAAACTTTAAGCGATGTATCAAAACACCTCGAACTCGAGGAAGAGCGGATTCAAGCCGCAAAACCTAGTGCAGAAGTGCACGTGGCCGCTAGTTCCTCACATGGAGGAAATAAGCGTAAGAATAAACGCTTAAGGTTTGTGAACGAACGAAAGCAAGAACCGGAAACCTCAAAGAAGACTAAGAAAAAAAAAGTGGCAAAAGAATGTTAACTCAAAGAAGAAAAACTTGAAAAAGATCAAGTGTTTTAAGTGCAACAAGTACGGTCACTTCGCCCGTACGTGTACGGATGGAAGTGATAAGGTAACTTGTAGGGCTAGTTACATATGTGTTTCTAGTTCCGTGTTTCTTGCTGAATCTAACTATTTTTGGTTGATTGATTCAGGGGCCACAGACCACGTAGCGAAGGACAGAAGGTTCTTCGTAGAGTATCGAAAGATAACTCAAGGAACAAAGTGGATATACGTCGGCAACAACACTCGCGTTGAAGTCAAAGGCGTCGGAACATGCAAGCTAGTTCTCGACAACGGCCGGACTTTATTATTGCACGACGTCCTCTTTGCTCCAGATATTAGAAGGAATATCGTATCCGTGGTCATGTTAATGTCTTTAGATTATGAGTGGAGGTTCTATAAACAAAAGGTTGACCTTGTTTGTAATAGTTCTTTAATTGGGTCTGGTAATGTTTGTGATGGATTAATTGTTTTAAACACAATGTATGATGATTCTTCTTCCATTAATGAAAGTTTCCATTTGACAAATGCTTCTAACTCTGAATCTGAGATCATTTGTTGGCATGCAAGACTTGGTCATATTGGACCAACTAGAATGGATAGACTTGCCAAAAGTGGCATGCTATCTAATGTTTCAAAAGTTGAAATGTCAACTTGCGAACATTGTCTTGTAGGGAAAACTTGTCGCAAGCCGTTTGGAACTGGCACAAGGGCCGAAGTTCCATTACAGCTTATCCATTCGGACATTTGCGGTCCAATGAATGTTAAGACAAGACACGGGAAGTCCTATTTCATCACATTCATTGATGACTTCACCCGTTTCGGTCACATTTATTTGATTTACCACAAACATGAAGCTTTAACTTGCTTCAAAAACTATATGAGTTTAGTGGAAAATCAACTAGATCGCAAGATAAAGGTCTTGCCAACCGATCGGGGTGGAGAATATCAATCAACGAGTTTTAAGGAACTCTGTGATGAAAAAGGCATAGTTCATCAAATAACTATGCCTTATACTCCGCAACAAAACGGTGTTGCGGAAAGAAGAAATAGGACATTGATGGAAATGGTCCGATCAATGATGTCTCAGGCAAATTTGCCTATCACCTTTTGGGGTGATGCATTATTGACGACAGCGTTCATCTTAAACCGTGTACCCTCGAAGTCGGTAAGTTCTACTCCTTATGAGTTTTGGAACAATAGAACTCCAGACTTAAGCATTCTAAAACCTTGGGGTTGTGCCTCTTATGCACATTTATCCTCTCACAAATATGGCAAACTTGGGCCACGTGGGAGGAAGTGTATCTTCATCCGATATGCTGAAAACTCCAAAGGATATGCTTTCGTCGGTCAAGAGGACAATGGGGGTCTTATAGAATTCGAATCGAGGGATGTTGTCTTCTTGGAAAACGAGTTTCCAAGACAAGGTGAGATAAGTCAAGACTTATCCTTGTTTGAGACTTGGGATCTAGAAGGATCGGAACGTTCGAGTGGGAGAATTCTTGGTGAAGAAGAAAATACGTTTCAAACTTCACCAATGAATGATACGAACGATACCAATCCTATTCCGAGTGGGAGTGATGTTATTCCAAGTGGGAGTGATGTCATTCCAAGTGGGAGTGATCAAACTCAAACAAGACGTAGTAATCGAACGAGGCTAACACCTCTGAGATTTGAGGATGAATTTCCTCAAACATTCATGACATTACTACAAGATGATGACGAACCTGCAAATTTCAAACAGGCCGTCACATGCCCTGCTAAAGATAAATGGATAGCGGCAATGGAAGAAGAACTTAAATCCATGAAAACAAACCAAGTCTGGGACTTGGTTGATTTACCTAAGGGACGTAGAGCCATTGGGAACAAGTGGGTTCTCAAAATCAAGCATAAGGCTGATGGCTCCATCGAGAAATATAAAGCTCGCCTTGTTGCGAAAGGTTTCACGCAACAGGAAGGAATAGACTACGAAGAGACTTTCTCTCCTGTCGTGCGTTTTACCTCCATTCGCTTAATTCTGGCAATGGTGGCTTGTTTGGACCTCGAGTTACATCAGATGGATGTAAAGACTGCTTTTCTTAACGGAGAACTAGATGAGGAGATCTACATGGAACAACCAAACGGGTTTGTACAAGAAGAAAACAAACATAAGGTTTGTAAACTTCGTAAATCCATATATGGTCTTAAACAATCCTCAAGGCAGTGGTATATGCGCTTTCAAGAAGTCGTTTTGTCGTATGGTTTCTCCATGCTCGACGAAGACAACTGCGTATATATTAAGAGGATTAAAAACAAGTATGTAATTATGTCTCTTTATGTAGATGACATACTTATAGCCGGAAATGATAAGCGTCTTATCTTGGATATCAAAGCTTGGCTTTCATCCGTCTTTGAGATGAAAGACATGGGTGAAGCTGCATATATCCTTGGGGTTAAGATCTCAAGGAATCGTTCCAAGAAACTTCTTTCTCTCTCTCAAGAGACATAAATAAAGAAAGTTTTAGAACGGTTTAATATGCAGGACTGCAAGCCAATTGATACTCCAATAAGCAAAGGCGAGGGTCTATGTTTGGAAATGTGTCCCAAAGATCCAAAAGAAAAGAAAGCTATGGAAAAGGTTCCATACTCCAGTGCTGTCGGGAGTCTGATGTACGCTATGATGTGTACCAGACCGGACATTTGCTATGGTGTTGGTATGGTAAGCCGTTACCAATCCAACCCAGGACAGGCACACTGGAAAGCGGTGAAGAGGATATTAAGGTACCTCAAAGGGACTGCGGACTATGCGTTATGCTATCAAGGCAATACCTTGAGACTCGAAGGCTATACCGATGCTGATTGGGCAGGTGATCTCGACGAGCGAAGATCTACCTCAGGCTTTGTTTTCTTTCTCGGGAATGGTGCAATATCCTGGAGCAGCAAGAAACAAACCTGCATCGCTCTATCAACCATGGAAGCCGAATTCGTAGCATTCAGCATGGCGGTCCAAGAAGCTGTTTGGCTTAGGAAATTCTTAGACAGGCTGACGAATGCCACTGACTCAAGCACTGTTCCTATATACAGTGATAGTCAAGCTTCGATTGCCTACGTCAAAGATCCTAAATTTCATTGTAAGACCAAACACATTGACATTCGATTCAAGTTTGCGAAGGACTATGACAAACGGAAGGAAGTAAACATAGGATACATATCCACGCATGAGATGATAGCGGATCCCCTTACTAAGGCGATCCCCAGAGATGTGTTCTACAAACACTTATCATCTATGGGAATGCGTAGGTGCTGAGCTGTATCTTGTAATATTTCCCATGTCTATAGAAGATCAAAGTTTAATAAAAGAAAGAAGTTCTTTTATATATTGCATACAAGTTTCTTACAAATGATTTTATACATTTATGTTTAAGTCTCAGCTATTTTATTGTGTGTATGTCGGACAGATTAAGGTCGGCTCTCTCACATGAGCAACCGCCTTATCTTATCAGATGGATAAGATAAAGATGAGACTAGTTTAAAGTCAAAATCATTAGACAAATGATTTAGAGTCGTGACTTAAACAAGATAGTCGAATGAAAGATCTGCATCATATGGATGCTTACAAAAGATCTGAGATCTGTATCACAAGGATATTTGAAAGAGATCTCATAGGATTTTTTCCTATCTGTCTTATGCAGGATGAGAGTCCGTGAATATTTCACGAGTAGTAAGGGGACTCAAAAAGATAGGCACTGTGGTGTCTGATCTTTTCATCCGTACAACATCATTAAGACATACTCTCCCTGGGAAAGGAGTGATGTTGTAATACGTGTTCATACCACGTATGCATTTCGACCACTGAGTTAGTAGCAATAGTGTTTGCTATTATGTGAGACTCAAAGGCCATACGGGTCTTAACTCTTACCCTCAAGGACTCCAATTGGTTCCTTCAGATTTGACGAGATGATCGCTATCTTAGCGTGTTGCTAATGGGCTATGATAATTCGGCTCGGCGGGGCACGTTAGAAAAGCGAATCAAGTCAATATCAGAAGGTTCGCAAGAAGAGGAAGATTGATTTCATATTCACATTTGGACTTTAAATGATTCAAAGCTGGCCAGCCAATTGTAATCCAGATGGGATTCAATTGTTGAATATAAAGTATAAGAAATGTGAAGAAATAATCTAGGGTAAAGCATGCGTTGAACTACTCAACTTTGCACCTTCGAGGTCGTTGTGTATCTCTAACAAGTGCACAACAACAGACTCTACGCGCATGACGGTCGCACGGTCTATTTCTCGGTATGATAGATGAAAGAACTAAGAGAAAGACGTTCTCTTACAATCCCCTCAAGTGTGAGTGGGAGATGTTGGATATGGAAGACGTTTGTACACCCTTGTGGGGGATGTACGAGGGAATACGGACCTCGAACGTCGCGTACACGAAGTCGTGTGCAAAGGGAATCTGTTCCCTTGCGGAGAGGATCTCTGGATGAGTAGGAAAGTCGCATTATATATGCATAAGTGCATGCGACATATGGCTAATAAAGGGGGAATATCTTAAGCTTATGTTGTACCATGCATATGGTACAACTTAAGCTTATAATGTGCCATGTATCATGGTACACCTTAGTTAAATTGTTCCAAAGGAACAATTTACCCTAAAATAACTACCTTAGGGGCTATAAATAAGACCCAAGGGTAAGCCATTTCTTACACTTTTGCATGGCATCCTTGCATGCATTTTCATTCTAGCGAAGCTCTGCCGAAATACTTCCTCTCCCTTTATCCAAGTTCTTAATCTAAAGTAGAGATTTAGATTGTGGATTTAGTAGCCTTACTCCGTTCGTGAGAAGACTCGATCCGTCGTGGCGAATCCGAAGGCGAAGTTCGTAGACTACCGTGCCGCATACGCAAGCGTAAGTCTAAACTTCATTTTATCGATCCTAACTCTGTTTTGGCAGGATCCTACATCCCTCACCTTGCCTCCCTCCCAGCGAGACTGACCCATCTCGCCTCGAGCTCCTCTGGCCTTATCCGAAGCTCCTTTACCCCACCCTACTCCGGTGACACTCGCCACGTCTTGCAGTCGCAGCCGCCATGGATCGACAATCGTCGATGTCCCTCTGACGATATGCTTTGGGATTTTTGGCCTTGGCGACGACCCTCGTCGTCACCCTCGCTACTACTATGTGGATGAGATCTTGGGAAGTTACGGTTCTTAGGATTCTTTTGGGCTCTCTGCCCTGGGTCTCGCCCATGTTGAGATCCCGTTTGGGCTTCTTCTTGCGTCTACTCCTTCAGGTGTGCTGGAAAGTGAGTTTTTGGATGTTCACTTGTTGGGTGATGTTGAGTGTTGCAAATGTCAAGTTTTGGTCTACGGAAGGAGTGATGTTGACAATTATTAGCATGATTTTGGCCTTAGGTGTTGAAGTTGGATATGGGCCTTGCGCTTGGCTTTGGATGAGAGTTTGGACGTTGGCTAACGTTTGGGCATTATAGAGATTGACGGCGTTGGTGCTTGGTTGATGATGTAAAAGCACGAGTGCCCGTGGATTGGTCGTTGATGCTATATTATGAATGACATCCTTGGCTAGGCCCTGTTAAGTCACCAGTAGCACGAGTAAACTTTATGATCTTCCTTTTATGTGGTTTAAATATCTTGATGCTGACTTATCGCCTCAAGTTCCGAGTTCGAACAGATGTCGTCATCATAACAACTATCATTTTCATGTAACGCCATTAGCTCAAATTAACTTTTAGCTACTTGAAAAGTCACGTTAATTATTATGACGATACTGGTCTCAAGACTAGTTACAGAAGCTATGGTGATGTCAATAGTATGTATTCATATATAACATCTCTTGTCTTCTTGATGCTATGATATCACATTATATTTCATGCTATTAACAACTTATTTTCCTATATCGTGATCGTTCATCAAACCTTCCTTTCGATCGTTTAAATTGCTTAGGCAATGAACGGTCTTCTTAATTCCGAGGATGAAATCATTTTAAGGAGGGTAGGATGTAACAACCCGTATTCGTCAATACATCTAATTATGAATTTAACATATTTTCACATTTTAAAGTATTTTATAATGGTTAGTCAGGAGTTTTATATAAAAAATGATTTCAAAATTCCTTGTAAAAATATTTTTCAGTATCAAACTAGTTACGTTGTATTTCACTAAGTTCGGGTTTCATCAGATACCTCTAAATGATTTCTATAATAATTCATTTTTGATTATTAATTTTTTAGCTGAATGAATTAATTTTCTATATAAACGTCTTCAAAAAGATTTCAAACTTCTACAGTGTGACTCTATGATCATTTAGGGCTCCAAATATTAATTTTGTAATTTTCTGAAATCAAATCGACCTAGAACCTGCAAACCCACATCACAAACGCTTTGGCCTAAGACTAGTATCTCCGTAGCTCAAACCCTAAATTGGATATCGTACTCGCGATCCTCGCGACGATACGATCCCATGGCTATGTTTTCGTAATTTTTCGGAGTCGTATGTGAAAACGTGATTGTATTCCTCCGCTTTTACTAATTACTTTCCCTAATGACTTTTTACTCTTACTAATCACTTTTACTTTACCCTAATCAATACCCTAACACCCACCCCATTTAACCCACCGTATTTTTGGTTAGATCTGAATCAATTCAGATCCAACCCCCAAATTCATTAAACTATTTATTATTATCACTATTATTATTTTTCTTAATTCTATTAATTCTTTTGCTAAGCCTATATATAACCCGCAACCCGTTCAAACCCAACCCAGGCCTTCATCCCCTCTCCCTCTTCTCTCCCCCCAAGCCCGCACCGTTCATACCTCTCTCTCTCTCTCTCTCTCTCTCTCTCTCTCTCTCTCTCTCTCTCTCTCTCTCTCTCTCTCTCCCTCCTTGAATCAACGAACGCATCCCACGTCCTCATCTTCAACCCCTCAGCCCGCTTCGACGAACCTACCTCCTCAAGCTCTCGCCCTCTGTCCGACGAAGTCGCCGCCCGCCTTCCTCTGAGCTCGGACTTCCCTTCGAGCTCCTCTACCTCACCTCCGCCCCAAGCCCCGACGAGCAGCACTGACTCCCCAGCTCTGAGAGCCCGAGGCTCCTCCAACCACCCAGCTTCGCCGCCATCCCCCAATCTCCTCGGAGCTCCGACAGCCCCCCTAACTCACACTCCGCCCCTTCCCCCATTCGACACCGCCACCGTCGATCTCTCCTCTCCGTCGAAGCCCCCTCTGACTCCAAGCGCAGAATACCGCTGCTGCCCATTCGATCCCCTCGCCCCTCTTCTCCGACTGTCACCGACGCCCGGAGCGACGCTCTCCGAGCTCCGACTCTCTGCCACCGTATCACGCTACCCCGAGACCACCATCTCCTCGCCGCTCCTTCACCACAAAGCCACGCCGCACCCGACTGCCACGCCTCGCGTCGTCAGCTGCCGACTTTGTCGCCTCGCCGCCGCTCGCAACCCCCACCGCTCCGGTCGCCGCCCACGTCGACGTTCCCCCGCACCACCCATGCAATGAACGAAAGAGAAGGGTGAGTATTTAATAATATTATTTTCAAACGTATTTGCGTACGCATATAAACGTATTTCTGTAATTAAAGTATATGGGTTTCTGATTTAAAATTCACAATAAATTATATAAGGCTCGAAAAAATATTAGGCCAACTTCAGAAATCAGAAATGACGTTTTGGATCCAATGACACTAGTTTCATTTCAATCAGACACTTAGTTTTTCCACAATAAAATTTTAAGCCTAAAAAGATAAATACGTTGTTTTCATTTAAAAATTCATAACTTGTTGTTTTCACGTAAACTAATATGTGGAAAAAATATATGTTGTAGTACTCTTCGAGACGATTATTTTGACAGCTCATTTGAAATATTCTGATATGTATTGCACCCAGAAGAAATGTTTGAATAAATATGATAATTAATTAAAATTATTTTTAAAAGCTATTTTGAGCTTTTAAAATTATAAAAATTAACAGAAGCTTCAAAACCTAGACTATATAAAAATTTAGAACGGTTTTCGACACCGTTTCAATCGATTATAAAATCAAAACGATCAAATTAAATCGATAGAAAATAGTGTATTCTTTAACCGATTGTTTCTTGTATTTGCAGGAACCAATTCTCTTGAACCAGCATCTTTAGAAGCTCTAGATCTAGTCCCGGCTCGCTGCGACGATCTCGATAATGTAAGCCACTTTAATTCTAACTTTAGAAATTCAGATAGTGTACTCGTATGAACTTAGGATATGACATCTAGTCTTAGAACAGTTATTGACCTGAACAGATGACTAGAGACCTTACTAAACAGGAAACAGATCAATTGCAAGAACGTACGACTTTGACTTGGACGTACGACATTGCCAACTTTCAAATTAGGCGGTTGTAGCACATAACCATCTACTTGGGTAAACTGTGTACTAATTGAAAACCACATGCTCGAAGCATGGAATCAACATCTTTGTTGGACTTATCTTTATCCTTATCTTTCTTGTTTTTCAATAAGAAAGTCAATCAGTGGTTCTGGTTTAACCATCATAGTAAATATGGAACGTCTTGTTGCATGGACCTTGGATACACATATTGCATGATTTCTCATGTTTAAATTGCCGTATCAATTGCTGCATGACATGCATATGACTCGTGAATTGTTGAATGTAATACTCGTGTGGAATATGTTGTGGTACACCATTGTGGAATTTCTTGTGATGCATCTTGTGGAGTAACTTGTGGAACATCTCGTAATAAACATATACTTGGTAGACATCACAGACACTTGGGGTTTTAGGGTGAATTAGAATTGCAAAAGTGCAGGAGCGACTAGTCCAGGCCTTATTGTCACCGTGCGGGTTCTAGCAACCCATCATAGTAGCCGGTGACAACCATCACATATCACAGATTATTGCATAGTTCTCAGAGAATAGTTTGCCCGGGTAGCACCCGTGGCAAGAGGGGGACTCTTGGTTGCTCATTGTACTTCCCTTTATAAGTCACGAACTAGGCTAGGCATAATTACTCTCATTATTGCTATTGTCATTGCTATCGACATGGTTATTCTTGTACGTTACTAGTTGTACTTGCTCGGTCACCTTTACTTTACTTGTCTCACATGCCTGCTCGCCTACTTCACTTTACTTGTCACCCTTGCATGCTTTACTAGATGTACTTTACTTGTCGCACTTGCATGCTTGCCTGCCCCTACTTTACTCTACGCCTTTGCCTGCATATCTGCTCTTATTTCACTTATTGCACTGGCATGATAGTCTTTAAAATGCTAATTATAGACTACTCCGTACTTTTGCAATACTTTATGTCTATTGGTAGAATTATGTGACTTAGCTATGGTTCCATATTTTGTGGCACCGTAGACGACGCACAGCTTGACATAGAGGCTCCTGAGAGCCAGAGTTCGTCCCTGAGGCTGCAGTAGTAGAGACCTTTTAGTGGCACCTTTTCAGTTGTAATTCTTACCTTTCATTTAATCTTGTTGTATTAATTTGTACTATATGAATTGTAATAATTGGATATTGTTTGGGTATTTTTGTACATTTCTGCATCGTGACTATTTTGTTTTCACTGGTTAACTGCAGACCTGTAAATAAATCAAATAAGTAATGGGCCCCGGATGGCGGGTCGTTACAGTACACTCTTGACAAATCTAATTTCAATGAGGTATAAAGATAAATGAAATATATCAAGAAGTACATCTTGAAGATATCTCATCTTGCTTTAAGATTGAAAACACTTACTTGCTAGTACATTTGGTTTTGATATCTTTTCCGGCACAGTTTAACCAGTTTAAGGTAAGCTTAACTGTCAGAAAGAGATTTGGTCTCTTAATGAACTCTTCTCACACTGTGTCTAAGAAGAGAAAATGTTTAAGCAAGATAAGATAGAAATTGCTCATCTGACTCAACATTCAAGAACAAGAAAAGGAAGAAGGATAAGGAAGGTGCAGATACAACACCCAAAAAAAACAAAAAAAAAAGAATTCTGTTAGAAAACTAAAGGAATTCTCAAATATAGAGCATAGAGAACAAAGTTTCTATTTTATTATGCAACCTAGCGACAGATACAGAGCATAGCGAAAAATAAAGGCACTCTCTTAGAAGATTTGTGTTGATCTGGAAGGCCATCAACACAGATCTTAATGATTTATTAATCATGGATTCAAATATGCTTTCGCATTAATTTTTAGTATCTTCTCAATGGTTGGTGATGGTCTTCGCCATAGTAAATTCAGTTTATCATTTCTCCACCGTCCGTTTTCATCCTAAACTAGGGCAAAACACACAGATCTAGGTTTGGCTCCAGAAATCATTCATTAGAATAAGCAGGCTAGCTTGAAGATTCAGCTGAGGTGAGAGAGGTTTTCAATTGCATTGACTCGACCAAATTTCACTATCTGATTCTGACTGCACATCTGCCCCCGGACACCGAGATTTTGATGTCACAGAGGGAAGATTCCTTTGGCAATTCAACATCTTGTCCATTTTGTCCCAAACTATTTTGTACCCTGTACATTCATCCTCTTTTCTCCACCAAAAGATTCTCCTGGGCAAATAGCATGATGAATGACCATATGCTTTCTAAACGGAGAGGTAGAGGTCATTTTGGGGTTGTCTTCTCTGCATCCAAATCCTAGAAATGTTCCCTTATTGGTGCATGTGAGCTGCCTACTTGCTTGAAAATCACATGCAAAGAGAATGGTGATGAGTTACTCCATTGAAAAGCAAGGGTGGCTATCTATCACCAATCTATTGGGCCTTTTCAAGCCGAGTAAGACCCTAGAAAGATAACCAAGCATCTTTCTTGATCAACTCACATTCATACGCGCACAAAGAATTATATGCACCTAATCTCACTTGTTTTTTGTTTAGTGAGAGCAATGATTTCTGTGGTTTGTTTAGCTTATCCCAAAATCATTGGAGTTGCATTTATGTTAGGAAACATGATATCTAGTTAGGCCTTGGCTACTAGCTAGATCATTCATGTGTTCTTAATTTTAAATCGTTTTCATTCTGGCTTAGCTGGGTTTTTTTTTGTGAAATGATGACTGGCAACAAAAAAAAAACAATGATAATAATTTGACTGGCCTAAATGATTGGATTGATAAATGTAGTTGTGATCTTTCTTAATTAGTTTTACTGGGGGTTTCCCGAAAATAAACACGGGGCTTGGTTTTTTTGTAGCGTCTGCTTGTTACGTGGAGCCCGAAGGAGGCACCGCCCATCCTTTGGGACCTACGTGCTTAGCTGCATGAATGGTGGGACCCATGGGACACCTCATCGGAGAACGAGACATGCATGCACGGAATCTTACCTACAAACCGAGAGCTAGATGACAATTCTGTACACACCCACACACACTCACAGTAATAGTTTATGTAGGAAAAATGTTTGTAAAACGGATTATGGATGAACGCCGATTCAAGACAGGCTACCAACATAGCTTAAATTTCAGATTAAAATGGGGAAATTCTTTTTAAACCCATTTTTTTTGGATTTGTTTGAATTTAGTATTTGACAGTATACGGTATTTGAAGTTACGGACACTTTACCCATTGTTTTGTTAGTCATCAAGAAAAAAATACTCGGGGCTTGATGAAATCACTGTGGAGAGAGACATGGAGCAAAACATTTTGTGAGTTTCGTAACCAAACAGTCTTGCAGATAATCGATAGAGACTGGAAAAGCTGTACGCAGATGCCATTGACTCGTGGGCTAATTTCACCGAACAGCCTCATGTTCCTCGTGTTTCTACATCCTGGGTACATGCAAAGATCCTCTCTCTCTCTCTCTCTCTCACAGCTCATCAAACGTCCAATCTACATGAACAGAGGTAGGCGCCACCACGTACGACCATGAAACGTTTATGATGCCACAAAGGCTAAACCCTACAGCGATGAAGCTTATATTGAATTAAACGTGTAGAATATTGACTAGAAGTATGAAGAACAAACTTCTAGTAAGTCATCAACAAACTGTTGCATCATCTCCCTTGACTAACAACAGGAGTCTGTTACCAGAGCTTAATTGCTGTACACGTTTTTGGCCTGACGTTAGAATTGGTTAGGGTTGAAGCATGGGCGACCAGGACCCGGAGATTGTGCAGAGAATCAGTGGAAGGTGAGAAAACATTGATGGGTTCATTGTTAATGCAATCTATACATGCAGAACATTTTATTGCTTAAATAGAGTAAGATTTGCTTCCTGATGTAGACGACGTACTAGGACATTCATGCATTTGATGGTATAGAGAGGAATAGAGAATCTCATACTTATATCCATTAAGCCATTGGTCAATGGAAATGTTACAAGGAGATGAAGAGACCAATGTTTAATGTGTATGTTGTAAGGAGATGAAGAGTTTTTGTCTACCCTCACATATAAGGTTGTAGTATAAATACAGGTTCTCTACCTCACTTGTAAACACCATCAAGATTGTTCTCTACACGAATAATATTCTCTTCTCCTCTCTTACATATTCTCGTTCTTATTAGTTTTCTTACTACAATTGTTTTTATTCTTCTTCTTCTTACGTCCATAGAGAGATAACAGTGGTATGGGTGCAATAGGGCTTTTTCATGAGCTTCCAATAGTTGACGTCATTGGATCGGATGTAAGCCATCATATTTTCTTTCCAATATTGGTAGTTGGATCCATCGAATATTGGTAGAGTTTGCCTTTGGGCGGTTGCCTTGTTGATGCCATCTTTTAAAACCTTGGCTCTGATACCCTGTGTTGGGATTCTGAGATGGCAAGGAGATATAATAGTAGGAGGGGGGGGGGTGTTGAATAGCATATATGAAAATCTTCCATCTGAGCTCTGCAAAGAGACCATTCCGAGCTGCTTGAAGATGACCCATGTTGAGTCATTGGACCGACATTCGAGACAACTCGGTCGACAGATGACTAAGGCTCACTAGGCCCACCAAAGAAGCCCGATGTCGACTCAGTCAAAGCCCAAATGGTCAGTCGACCGTTGGGTCCGCCTCACTCGAACGTGGGATTAAAGGCGGGCTTGGGAATCTCGGGGACGTGCGCAACATTTATTCCTATTAATGGGGGTAGATCGTGGCCCCATTATGGGTGGCCATTATCTCTCCAACGTCTCCAAAGGGACCCCGTGAAGGTTTTTGATGGACCATTAGGGCATTTTTCTATGCCCGTCCTACGTCGGACGGACTATAGAATCAAAAGAAAACAGCGGATAAAAATAAACTATTTAACGAAGGCCCTAAGGGAACAACACCCTAAGCCAGGATCTTTGCTAACTTGAGGTGGATCTGACCACCCCAAGAAAGATCTAAACTACTGCGACATAATTAAAAGAAAGCTAATTAAACTACATATCCAGAATCTTGCTTGCACCGGTAAGGTGTACTGAACCACCTTCTGCTCTCCGAAGCTGCCTTTGTGCCCACGAATCAATCCACCTGAAGCGAGCCGATACCGTGCCTATGGGCCAACCACTTGCCGAAGAAGATTTCACTTGAGTGCGATCCAACGTCTTAGACTTCGGATCGAATCCAAATCTTTCTTGTCGTTTTACTAGAACACGAGCGAATGAAACAGAAGAAAAAGAGAAGAGAATAATTTTTAGTGTTGAACTGAGCGTGCTCAAAACTTTTTGGAGCTACTCAATTTCGGAGACTTTGTGCAAATTTTCAAGGAGAGTGTTGGCCCCTATTTATATATGCGGCCGGCCCTCCCCTTCTCTTCATATCCGATGTGGAACTATTATAAAATAGGAGAATTAATTAAGTTGGGTTGCCTTTCATAAAGGCTAATCATTAGCTAATTAATTCTCCCTCACCGTTGAGCTTTAGATGTGATACATCCTATCATTCCGAAGAGCTATGAACGGTGAACGCATAGAAACAAACGTCGACGAATTCCGACTTCGTTTGACCCCTCAAACAATTGCTCAAAGTTGAGCAAAAAGTCACAACCGTAGCAGTCGCAACCCTCTCTAGGGTTTGTGACTGTGGGCCCCGCAGGTGGGGCCCACTGGCCAGCTAGACGTGCCCAAGGGACGCGCCCAATTTGTTCTGGGCGCAGCCCACCTGGCGGGCAGGCTGACCCGCCCGCTCCTGTGCGGGCGGGTCTGACCTGCCCACACAGCGAGCGGGTCAAACCTGCCCGTCGGGCGGGCTCGCCCGTAGAGTGGGCAGAGGCTCGCCCGCTGAGCCTGCCTTTTGGCAGGCATGGGCTTGCCCTTGCCCAGTTGGATGGGTAGCCATGCCCGTATGGGCTGGGCTAGCCCAGTCCAACTGGGTCAGGTCTGTCCAGAACTGGGCAAAAACCCAGTTTTGGCCTTTTGAGCCATAACTTGAGTTCTACAACTCCGATTGGGCCGATTCCAGATTAGTTGGAAAGCATGGTTCGAATGGGACCATCTCAAAGAGCCATCTATCCCTTTCTATGCATTATATGTTTTAAACTATCATCATAAACTATTTACAATGTATTTTAAACTTGTTTTCATCATATGCAATAATCTCATTCAGCATTCTACTAATGCTAAAGTCGCAAACATTTTGCGACATTTATTAAATCTCATTTAATTATCGAAAACTTATGCGACCTTATTAAATCCTATTTAATATAGATCGATTTAATGTCACTAACTCTTTAGTGAATTTTAATTATTCTCGTGCACCCGAGTGCACTCATCCTAAATTCTTCCTATTACTAAGACGCAAACTGAACTCGGTGTGAGACTCTACAGCCTGACCCTTACTACAAGTCGGGGCTCGAAACCCTTAGACGACAGTAACCACGAGCAGCAGGTGTCGTCCTTATTTCAGAATCATACTTACGTGATTGACCCATCGACAAAAGTGTCGTCGGGATCACTTTGACTGTGTCAGTGATGAATACCGAGGTATTAGTCCCTTCGTCACAATTATGTCTCTGCATGGCCTAGGGTATGGTAAACCGTCAACCCTACTAGCCAGCATCGGTCAGTATACAGCGGTCTTTGTTATATACACGTTGTAAATCCTACAGTATGCCCCGACCGAGGTTTAGCACAAAGAACCGTACTGAGCCTGTGACACTAACTTCCCTTTAACAGAAGAGATGAATCACATCTTAGTCATTTACTTACCTCGTGTACTTCAGGTGTCACCCAACCTAAGACCCAATATGCCTGGCCTCGAAGCTAGATCATAGATAAAAGTGACACTATTCATGCACAGGTTTGTACAAATGACTTCAGGTCTTAAGGACCAACTAGCATATCATCACTGTAGAGTTATTAATGATAGTTTAGTTAAATTGTAACCATTTAATAACTCTTCATTGGGTCATTCAGTGGAATCATTCTCTAATGAGCACATGTGCCTTGTCTCCGACTTCGCCAGGTCGAATGACTATGAGATAATCATTACCCTTTAGGGTAAGACAAAGACACAATAGTCCGTCCGATGTACCGATATCATATTCTTGACACATCTATGACCACGAACATTTTAAGACTTAAGTTCTTATCGGTCATTCACTTCCCACAATCGAGATCTACATCTAGATACGTAATGACCTCACTTTAAGTCTAAGGAAATTGTCCAAGTATTTAATTCATAGAATTTATACTAGGACAATTATTACCATTTATATTTACGAACAAGATGTTTATATTGGGATAAATTGCCTCAAGGGCATATATCTTCCTACACCCTGAACGTCTATAAATAGAGTAAAGGGTCCCATCTCCAAGGTACGAGTTATAAGACATAGGACTCTACTTTCTCAATTTACATTTCTTATATTCGAGCTTGCGTCGCCAGACTTGAGACGAACCTCAGTGGGTCGATCTCAGCTGCACCAAGCTCACTCTCTTCCTTAAGTTCCATACTAACTTAAGCATTGGAGGGGATTTAGATGGGAATCCAGATCCAACCCCCCCTAACGAGTCTTTGTGGTGCAGATTGACAGTTATCATCAAATGTCGAAGGTCGACATCGAGCATTCCAGTCTTGAACTATCGACGTAACTATCGCTCGAAGGTCGATCGAAGGTCGCATCATCTCCAACTACCATCACTCGACCCTGATTCTTCCAACCAAGGGTCCCACTCCAATTATTAACGAGGCTCCAACTCAGGATCTCAAGTCTACGTCAGCTTGATTACTGTCTCGGTCAATTTTGGCCTTAACAGTTTGGTGTCGTTTGTGGGAAACGTTAACCAGCTTGACATCTCAAAGTAATCCAGAAGATATGACAGCTGGACCCAACAATGTCGGACCGGTCGAAGGTCCGAAGGAAAAGCCAAGAGCGAACAGCGTTCTGGTGGAGGACGTCGCAGACTCCACAACACCACCGCCGCAACCAACAGAGGCCTCGAAGGAGCCTGGGATGACTCGGAAGGAGTTCACCCAGCTCACCGAGCAGATCGATAGGAGCCTAAGCGCATTGGCGACTCTAATACGCCAAAACATGGGGAGCCCCTCCCCAGCAAATGAGCCGTTGCCAAACCCGAACCTGACACCAACCAAGGGCTCGGCTTTCCTCCGAGAGCTAGGATACCCAATGGCAAATCAACCGGAGATTAACCTCCACAATTCGACCCCCCGGCCCACCAGTACAATGGAGCGGGAGTCGACAATTGAGCTTTCATTCTCCAGGGGGAGCCCGACCCCTTCAATTACAAGGTGGCAACCCGCAACATCCTACATCAGGAAATGTACGGGGCTCTCCCAGGTTATAACCTACTAAACCCTACATGTGAATTCGTGAGGAGGGAAGAGGCACGGAACCGATCCTCAGGAGCCAACTTCTCGCAACCTGGAGCAGGAGGATCCATATTGGTCGAAACTACAATTTGGAAGACTCCCCTGAAAGAAAATATCATCTCTGCTCTTTTTCTTCCCAAATTCAAGCTCTCTGCTCTACCAGCTTATGATGGCAGAGGCGACCAATGGTCGCATATTCATAAGTATTTGAATGTCATGCTACTCCATGGGGCCGACGATCCATACCTTTGTAGAGCCTTCCATGCTACCCTATTCAAGAGGACAGGAAGCGGGTACGAAGGATTACCCCGCGACTACCTTGGCTCATTCGATGAACTGGTAGAAATATTCTGCAAGAAATTCATCGCCGGACGACGTCCCAAGAAGAGTCGTCCCACCTCTTCTCGCTCAAATAAAATGAGAACGAGTCAATCCGAGCCTTTGTCCAGAGATTCAATGACGAGAGGCTCGATGTTGAGGAGACACCGGACGTGATCGTCATAGCGGCGCTCACCCAGGCGGTCTGGAACAAACACATGAGGAGCGCCCTTCACCAGTTCCCCCTAACATCGTCACAGAGATGCTAAACATAATAGATTGGTTCACTTCCTCCGAGGAGGCGGAAGAACCAGTTGGAGCTAACGCGAAGAGTACCCCCTCCCGCCACGGAGACACAAGGAGGGAGAAACCAAACTCGGGGACCTACTACCAGGAGTCTTGAGCCAAGAGGCCCAGGGATAGGAGCCCTCGAAGCAAGGAGCATCCTACCTACGCTAAACCGATCGCCCCTAAAGCAGAAGTCCTCGTCTACGTCCCACGAGAAGAGCTGATCCAAGAGGCTGCAAAGAAGGAAAAATACGAGAAGAGGGACGACCTCAAATTCTGCAAATATCACAACGACTATGGGCACGACAAAAACGACTGTTGGACTCTTAAGAAAGAGATCGATACCCTAGTCAAGCGAGGACACCCCAAAGGCCCGGCCAATGATCCACCCAGCAAGGAAGGATCTTCAAAATAGAAGGGCAAGATGACATAATCTCTTGTCATCAAGATGGTCGACTAATGAGCCACCTAAGAGTCGAGGCGAATAAAATGGCAATGAACGACAACAGCTCCGACGTCGATCAGAAAACACATGTACGCCTTTTTGCATTTTTCTAAAGCATGTCCCTTTTATCAAAATAAAGTTTCGCTTCCATAAGTCTTCGTAAAGTCTACAGAAACTATCCCTTCAAAACTCCCCTCAAAGAGGATCCGATCCTCCGGAGGTTTTTGGGAAAACTAAACTTACGTTGATGTAATTGGCTCCTAAAAATGGTCGTCAGCCATAAGTCGAAGGGTCAGCCGTAAGTCGAAGGGGCCACCCCTTCGCTACTGAATGACTCTCCTAACGAGCGTCAGCCGTATGTCGAAGGGGCCACCCCTTCGCTACTGAATGACTCTCCTAAACAAGCGTCAGCCATAAGTCGAAGGGGCCACCCCTTCTTTACTGAATGACTCTCCTAAAACGAGCGTCAGCCGTAAGTCGAAAGGGCCACTCTTTCGCTACCGAATGACTCTCCTAAACGGTCGTCAGCCGTAAGTCGAAGGGGCCACCCCTTCGCTACCGAACGACTCTCCTAAAACGAGCATAAGTCGTAAGTCGAAGAGGCCCCCCTTTGCTACTGAACGACTCTCCTAAAACGAACGTCAGCCATAAGTCGAAGGGGCCACCCCTTTGCTACTGAACGACTTGTAGGATCCTGTCAAAAAAGCGTTGTTAGGATCGAAATAAAGTAGAGACTTACGTTTGCGTATGCAGCATGGTAGTCTCTGAACTTTGCCCTCGGATTCGCCACAACGGTCGATACTTCGTCATGGAGGATCGAAGCAGAGTTTCACCACCTAAATCTCTAACTAGAAGAGGATTTTAATGGAAGGGAGAAGAAGAACATAAGGATGCCTTAAGCAAACTTATGGCATGGAAAGTGTGAATGAATGCCTTACCCTTGGGTCTTATTTATAGGCTTTAGGGGTAGTTATTGTAGGAAATAACTAAATATAAGCTTATTAGCCTATATTAGCACATTCATTTATCTTCTTCTTTATCCACTTATCAAGTGCCATTTTGCACTTATAAAGTGGCTTTTTCCACTTATCGAGTGGCTTTTTCCACTTATCGAGTGGTCCTTTTCACACGAGAAAAGGTTCTATTCGCGCACGCCTTCATGCACGCGACATCTGAGGTCCGTATACCCTCATACATCCCCTCATGGGTGTATTTATGTCGTCCATATCCAACATCTCCCACTCACACTTGAGGGGATTGTAAGGAAACATATTTTCCTTTAACTCTTCTGTTTGTCATACCGAGAAATAGGCCGTGTGACCGTCATGCGCATAGAGTCCGCTGTTGTGCACTTATTAGAGATACACAACACTCCTCGAGGAGCAAAGTTGAGTAGATCAACGCATGCTTTACCCTAGATTTATTTCTTCACATTTCTTATACTTTATATTCAACAATTGAATCCCATCTGGATTGCAATTGGCTGGCCAGCTTTGAATCTTTAAAGTCCAAATGTGAATATGAAATTAATCTTCCTCTTCTTGCGATCCTTTCGATCTTGACTTGACTTGCTTTTCTAACATGCCCCGCCGGACTGAATTAACCATAGTCCTTAAGTAACATGCTAAGATAGCAATCACCCAGTCAAATCTAAAGGAGCCAATTAGAGTCCATAAGGGTAATGAGTTAAGACCCATGTGGTCTTTGGGTCTCACATAATAGTAAACTTCTTTACTATTCTAACCCAATGGTCAAAAATGCATACGTAGTATGAATACGTATTACAACATCACTCCTTTCCCAGGGAGCGTATGTCTCAATGATGTTGTAAGGATGATAATCAGACACCACAATGTCTGACTTTGGGTCCCTTTCACTACTCAAATAATCTTCTGGACCCACATCCTGCATAAGACATATAGGATTTCAAAAATCCTCTTAGATCTTTGTAATCATCCATATGATGTAGTCTTTCATACGACTATTTTGTTTAAGTCATGACTCTAAATCATCCGTCTGACGATTTTGAATTTAAACAGGTCTCATCTTTATTTTATCCATCTGATATAATAAAGGCGGTTGCTCATGTGAGAGAGCCAACCTCAATCTGTCCGACATACTAGAAAGTATAGATGAGATTTCAAAAATGTACACAAACATTTCTCAGAAATTCATATGCAATGTTAAAAAGAACTTATTCTTTTATTAAATTTGATCTTTCTTAGACATGGGAATATATATTGGTACAACTCAGCTCTTACGCAATCCTTGGGATGATAAGTGTTTATAAAATACATTTCTGGGGATCGCTTTCGTAAGCGGATCCTCTATCATCTCATGCGTAGATATGTACCTTATGTCTACCTTCTTGGTTTTATCATAGTCTTTTGCAAATTCGTATCGGATATCAATGTGTTTGATCTTACAAGACACATTATCCTCTTAACCGCTTTCCAGTGTACTTGCCCTGGATTGGATTGGTAACGGCTTACCATTTCCAACGGCAAAACAGATGCCCGGTCTCGTACACACCATAGCGTACATAAGACTATCAACTGCACTGGAATATGGAACTTTTTCCATAATTTTCTTTTCCTTTTGCTTCTTTGGACACGATTCCAGATATAAATTATCGCATATGCTTATATGAATATCAATGGACTTACAGTCCTGCATATCAAAGCGTTCTAGAACCTTCTTTATATAAGTCTCCTGAGAGAGAAAGAAGTTTCTTCGAACGATTCCTTGAAATCTTAACTCCAAGGATATATACGGCTTTTCCTATGCCTTTCATCTCAAATACTGATGAAAGCCAAGCCTTGATACTCATCACAAAGCCCTTGTCATTTCCGGCTATTAAAATGTCATCTACATATAGAGACATGATAATATACTTGCTTTTAATCCTCTTGATATATACTCAGTTATCTTCATCAAGCATGGTAAAACCATTTGATAACTTTATGAAATCGTATATACAATTGCCTCGAGGATTGTTTAAGACCATATATGGACTTATGAAGTTTACAAACCTTATGTTCGTTTCCTTCTTTTACAAACCCTGTTGGTTGTTCCATATAGATCTCATCGTCTAATTCTCCATTGAGAAAGGCAATCTTTACATCCATTTGATGTAATTCGATGTCTAAGCAAGCCACCATTGTCAGAATCAGGCGAATCGAGGTAAAACAAACAACAGGTGACTAGGTCTCTTTGTAGTCTATCCCTTCCTGTTGCGTAAAACCTTTCGCGACAAGGCGAGCTTTATATCTGTCAATAGAGCCATCAGCCTTATGCTTGATCTTGAGAACCCATTTGTTCCCAATAGTTCTACGTCCTCTGGGTAAGTCAACTAAGTCCCAGACTTGGTTAACCTTCATGGATTCTAATTCCTCCCTCATCGCTTCCATCCATTTGTCTTTATCAGGGCATGATACGGCCTGATTGAAAAGTAGCAGGCTCGTAACCTTGTACGATTACTATGTCGTATTTGAGATTCATCAAGTCCTTGTTGACTCGAATTTAGATCAATTCTAATATCACTCCCACTTGGAATGTCGTTAGAATTGCTCCCACGTGGATCATTATTCCCTGTATGGAATAGGATAATCGTCATTCGTATCATCCATTGGTGAAGATTGAAACGTATTTTCCTCTTCACCAAGAATTCTCCCACTCGAATGAGGTAATCCTTCTTGATCGTAAATCTCAAATAGAGATAAGTCCTGACTTATCTCGCCCTGTCTTGGAAACTCATTTTCCAAGAAAGTGACATCACTCGACTCAAACTCAATTAGACCTCCATTGTCTTCCTGACTAACAAAAACATAACCGTTAGAGTTTTCTGCGTATCGTATAAATATACATTTCCTTCCCCTTGGCCCAAGTTTGCCATACTTATGGGAGGAAATATGTGCGTAGGATGCACAACCCCAAGGTTTCAAAATGTTTAAGTCAGGAGACTTTTGGTTCCACAACTCATAAGGAGTGGAGCTAACTGATTTTGAGGGTACGCGGTTCAAAATGAAAGCGGCCGTCAATAATGCATCACCCCAAAAGGTGATTGGCAAGTTAGCTTGCGCCATCATTGAACGGACCATTTTCATTAAAGTCTTATTCCTCCTTTCTGCAACACCAATTTGTTGAGGAGTATAAGGCATAGTTACCTGATGTACTATGCCTTTTTCATCACAAAGTTCCTTAAAACTTGTTGATTGATATTCACTGCCCATATCGGTTCGCAAGACCTTAATCTTGCGATCTAATTGATTCTCCACTAAACTCATATAGTTTTTAAAGCAGGTTTAGTTCTTCACTTTGTGGGATATCAAATAGATATGATCGAATCGGGTGAAATCATCAATAAAAGTGATGAAATAGGACTTTCCGCGTCTTGTCTTGACATTCATCGGACCACATATGTCCGAATGTATAAGCTGTAATGGAACCTCGGCCCTTGTGCCGGTTCCAAACGGCTTGCGACAAGATTTCCTCACAAGGCAATGTTCGCAGGTCGACATTTCGACCTTTGAAACATTGGATAGAAGGCCACGTTTGGCAAGTCTATCCATACGCGTTGGTCCAATATGACCAAGCCTTGCGTGCCAACAAATTATATTAGACTCATTAGTCAAAGAATTTGTCACAAGGAAATTTTCATTACATAAGGAATCATACATTTTACTTATTACAATAAATCCTTTGAAAACATACCCTGTGCCAATTAAGGAATTATTACAAAATAGGTCCATATTACAATCATGAAGGAACCAACTATAACCAAGACCCATTAATTTGACCACAGTTTTAATATTCCTTTGAATATATGGAATGAAGAGAACATCATGAAGTAGGAGAGTGCGGTCGTTGTCCAAGACTAGCTTACGAGTCCCAACGCCTTTCACTTCAACACGTGTGTTGTTTCCTACATTGATCCACTTCATTCCTTGGGGTATCCGGTGATACTCCACGAAGGACCGTCTGTCCCTTGCTATGTGGTCGGTGGCACCTGAATCAATTATCCAAAATGGATTAGATTCCATAAGAAATGTTGAACTAGAAACACATATGTAACTAGTATAATTACAAGTTACCTCGTCACCTCCACCCGTACACGAACGAGCATAGTGACCGAACTTGTTGCACTTGAAGCACTTGATCTTCTTCAAGTCTTTCTTCTTGTGCCATTTCTTGTGCCCACCCTTATGTTTGGGTTTCTTGGTAGACTCAGGTTGCTTATTACGTTCATTAGTAAACTTCGAACCATATTTCCGTTTCTTTCCCCCGTGTGGGGAACTAGCAACCATATGCACTTCTGCACTTGGCTTGGCGGCCGCAAGCCGCTCTTCCTCTAACTCGAGGTGCTTATAAATGTCGTTGAAGTTCTTGATGCTCTCATTATGAGTGAGATGCATCTTCATTTGGTCCCACCCATTTGGTAGGGAACATATGACTGCTTGGATTTGTTGCTCATCAGTGAGCACATGACATGCGTCCTTTAAATCTGAGATAAGATTCGCCATATGTCGCAGATGTTTCCCCATGGAATGATCTGGACGTTTCTTATATGAATCGAATCTTATAGTTAAGGCGCGAAGTTTGGACACCGATGTGCCACCGAACTTCTCCTCTAGCTTGGACCATATGTCCATGGATAGGTCATGCTCTCGGAAGATGCGCATTATGTCATCGGCCATACTGGACAATAAAGTAATGCGGGCTATCTTGTTCTTCCGAGACCAAGCATCAAAAGCTTCCTTGTCTCGTCTGTGTTGGGCCGTAGTGCCCAACTCGGGTTCAATCATGACGTTCTTTAGAGTTTCGAGCACTTCTTGCTCCTCTAGAACGTATTGTATCTTGATGGACCATAGTTTGTAATTATCGCCGTTGATTTTTTCACCTCTGTTTAACTCAGCGACGATATTCTTTGAAGCGGAAGACATTTTACTTTTAAAATGCTGCAAAAGACACAAAACCGAAGGTTTGATCAAAACATTGCATAAAAATTCTTAAAATATAACTCCCACTTGAAATGATAATAGAATATCCCATTTGGATAGTTCTAAAAATTCAAATCCCACTTGGAATTATATTATATTTGATAAGTTACTTTCGAAAAATATTGAAGATGTTGTTCTAGAATCGAAAAGGTCTCTACGATTCCAATCACCATCTAGAACAACCTTCAATATTCCCCCATCACTTATCAAACAATAGTACTCTTATAGTACTAGCAGCGAAAAAACGAGTTTGAAAACGTATTTTTCAGATATAATTCCCACTTGAAATGATAATAGAATATCCCATTTGGATAGTTCTAAAATCAACTCCCACTTGGAATGATATTCATAATTTGATAAGTTACTTTCGAAAAATATTGAAGATGTTACTCTAGAATAGGAAAAGTCACTACGTTTCCAATCACCATCTAGAGCAAATTTCAATATTTCTCCATCACTTTATCAAATAATCGTACTCTTATAGTACTTCGCAGCGGAAAAGCGTTTTTGAAAACGTATTTTTCAAAACGTGTATTTCAACCTAGTACCCTTATGATACTAGCGAAATATTCGGCTATCCCTGGCCGTTACTGGGGTAGAGCCGTAGCCGTGCCAAGGCCGGACCCCCCTTGTGGGATTTTTCTGCAAGCCACCGTCGCCGGCTCCCGTATGGATCCAAGCGTTCCCTCCTTCAGGGGAATTTGCCACAGAGAACTGTCGTCAGACCCGTAGGGGTTGACCATGCAAGCCACTGCCATGCATGTCCCCCCTTTCGGTCACGTAAGCCCCCCCTCCATAGAGAAAATGGGTTGATCAGAGCTCGGCAATGGCCGAAGCCAGAGCCGGCAGTGGCCGGACACTGGGCTCGGCCAGGGCCGGCAATGGCACGGCCAGAGCCGGCCAGGCCATGGCCCTGGCAGCGGCCAGGGCCGGCCATTGGCCAGGCCCTGGCCGGAGGCCAGGGCGCTGCCCTGGCCTCTGCCAGGGCAGCCAGGCCCTGGCCGGGGGCCAGGGCCCCTACCTTGGCCTCGGCCAGGGCGGCCAGGCCCTGGCTTGAGGCCAGGGCGCTGCCCTGGCCTCTGCCAGGGCGGCCTGGCCCTGGCCGGAGGCCAGGGCTCCTGCCCTGGCCTCGGCCAGGGCAGCCAGGCCCTGGCCTGGTCGTGGCCAGGGCCTTCTAGCCCTGGCCGTGGCCGGCCAGGGCCGGCCCTGGCCTGGCCTGGCCTGGCCGCGGCTAGGGCTCCCTGGCCCTGGCCGTGGCCGGCCAGGGCTGGCCGGCCATGTCCCGGCCATGGCTTATTGGCCTTGACCGGCCATGGCCCTTTGGCCATGGCCGGTCTCCCCCCTTGCATGGGGTGGCCGCATGCACTCCTCCCCTTGATGGGGTGGTCGCGGTGGGTTTCGTCGTTATTGGCCGTAGCCAACCCCCTCCGCATGGGGAGGGGGGATGCATTGCCTCCATTGCCCATATGGCTATAGATTTCATGCACCAAAATTCATCTTCCCCGATGGGAATAACCACCATCTTCTTCTCCGGTGAAGCACCCGTTCGTCGAGAAAGTAGTTATCCTCCAATGGCCGTGTGCCAAAAAAATAACTTACTTCAAAAAGTTCGTAAACTACGCGCTCCACATGAAGAGAGTGCCCATTCCCTATGAATGGAGACTTAGCATCCATGAAGATAGCGAGTTTGACGATATGAACGGTCGGTTCTTCCCGTCACGGAGAGTTCCTGCCATATCCGTAATGGTAGGAGACCCTAACGTGAAAAGAACAACCGCTGCGTTCTCTCCGTCACGAAGTGTTCCTACCATATCCATAATGGTAGGATACCCATTCGTGAAAAAGACAACGACTCGTTCATAGTTTCGACGGGGCGACGGTCTGACCGGAGCGAATCCGTATGGCTCTGATACCAATGTAGGATCCTGTCAAAACAGCGTTGTTAGGATCGAAATAAAGTAGAGACTTACGTTTGCGTATGCAGCACGGTAGTCTCTGAACTTTGCCCTCGGATTCGCCACAACGGTCGATACTTCGTCACGGAGGATCAAAGCAGAGTTTCACCGCCTAAATCTCTAACTAGAAGAGGATTTTAATGGAAGGGAGAAGAAGAACATAAGGATGCCTTATGCAAACTTATGGCATGAAAAGTGTGAATGAATGCCTTACCCTTGGGTCCTATTTATAGGCTTTAGGGGTAGTTATTGTAGAAAATAACTAAATATAAGCTTATTAGCCTATATTAGCACATTCATTTATCTTCTTCTTTATCCACTTATCAATTGCCATTTTGCACTTATAAAGTGGCTTTTTCCACTTATCGAGTGGCTTTTTCCACTTATCGAGTGGTCCTTTTCACACGAGAAAAGGTTCCATTCGCGCACGCCTTCATGCACGCGACATCTGAGGTCCGTATACCCTCATACATCCCCTCATGAGTGTATTTATGTCGTCCATATCCAACACGACTCTCCTAAAACGAGCATCAGTCGTAAGTCGAAAGGGCCACCCCTTCGCTACTGAACGACTCTCCTAAACAGTCATCAGCCGTAAGTCGAAAGGGCCACTCCTTCGCTACTGAATGACTCTTTCTAAACAAGCATCAGCCGTAAGTCGAAGGGGCCACCCCTTCGCTACTGAATGACTCTCCAAAACGTTCGTCAGTCGTAAGTCGAAGGGGCCACCCCTTCGCCACTGAACGACTCTCCAAAACGGTCGTCAGCCGTATGTCAAAAGGGCCACCCCTTCGCTACTGAACGACTCTCCAAAATGGTTGTCAGCCGTAAGTCGAAGGGGCCACCCCTTCACTACTGAACGACTCTCCTAAACGGTCGTCAGCCATAAGTCGAAGGGGCCACCCCTTCGCAACTGAACGATTTTCCCTAAATGGTCGTCAGCCGTAATTCGAAGGGGCCACCACTTTGCTACTGAAGGACTCTCCCTAAATGGTCGTCAGCCGTAAGTCGAAGGGGCCACCCCTTCGCTACTGAACGACTCTCCTAAACAGTTGTCAACCGAAAGTGGAAGGGGCCACCCCTTCGCTACTGAACAACTCTCCCTAAACGGTCGTCAGCCGAAAGTGGAAGGGGCCGCCCCTTCGCTACTGAACAACTCTCCCTAAACGGTCGTCAGCCGTAAGTCGAAGGGCCCTTCGCTCCTAAATTCCCCTCCCTAAACGGTCGTCATCCGTAAGTTGAACGGGCCACCCATTCGCTACTGAACGACTCTCCTAAATGGTCGTCAGCCGTAAGTCGAAGGGGCCACCCCTTCGCTACTGAACGACTCTCCCTTAACGGTCGTCAGTCGTAAGTCGAAGGGGCTACCTCTTCGCTACTGAACGACTCTCCCTAAACGGTCGTCAACCATAAGTCGAAGGGGCCATCCCTTCGCTACTGAACGACCCTCTTAAATGGTCGTCAGCCGTAAGTTGAAGGGGCCATCCATTCGCTACTGAACAACCCTCCTAAACGGTCGTCAGCCGTAAGTCAAAAAGGCCACCCCATTGCTACTGAACGAGTCTCTCAAACAAGCGTCAGCCGTAAGTCGAAGGGGCCACCCCTTCGCCACTGAACGACTCTCCCAGAATGTCTTCAGACTAAGTCAAAGGGCCACCCCTTCGCCACCGAACGACTCCCATTTTGTCAACTATGAGTCGGGTGAATCTTTCCCTCACCAGGGAACATGGCGTTCAAATTCTAAATGTGCTTCTATGGTTTATCCTCGATCACCCCGAAGCAGCGCCTAACCCATTGAAAGGGACCATCAGGCAGTAAGACCACCATGGGACATGAGCGAAAACAAACAAGAGAGGCAATGACATATAAGGATACACAGGCCAATTCTCCTGTCACTTCCCATTGCAAAACATTATTTTCATTTACATCACCCCCCTATACATTCAAAAATTTCTACAAGCAGGCCTAAAACTAAAGCGTCGAGATCTTACAGCGGCCATTCAAGCCCATGATCTCCATCCACCATGACCGTAGACTCTGGGTCCCCCGTAGCACCGGCTCTTGCTTCGTCGCCAGCCATGGTGGTAGCCTCGTCCACGGGAGCTGCCTCCTCCATGCCTCGGCTCGACTCGTCATTGCGTTGGCTCGATTCATCCTCACTGAGGTCCGAAAATATCACAGGGATTTCGTCGATCTCAACAGAAAGGTCAGGGAATCGGTTCTTCATCTCCAATTGGCATCGCTCGTAACCTTGCTTATACAGCTCGTCGAAGTCAGGAAATGAATCCGTGAAATCCCGAATTGCCTTCTCTTTAATGACCTCGGCTTCGACTCTCTCCTCCAGCAGGGCATATTCTGCTCACTCTCTTAGGGCGATTTGTTCAGCCTCCCTCCTGTGAGAATCGCTTAGCTCGTGCTCGAGTTTCTGAATGCGGTCCGACCTCGTCTCGAAGAGGAGGTTGATTCTTTCTAGCTCAGTCTGAGACTTCTCCACTCTCGACCTAACGGCCTCCAGGGTGACACCATGACTAGCCACCACCAGAGCTCGATGATGTAACGCCGCGGTCGCCATAAGAGCCTGCACATAACACTCGATGGTCTGCTTCGTCCTGATATCAGCATTGATAGAGGCCCGAATAATGATTACCTGAACGCTGGCATGAACGGCTATTGACGCAAGCCGCTCATAATCGACCTTTTCCAGAACGGCTCTGTCCCGTGGAAGGGTCGCATTCTCGGTAATGCGGGAGGCAGTCCCGCAGTCAAAGAGAGCAGAATCTCCACGCCTCAACGGAAACCTCGCCTTGACGAGCTCCTCCTCAGAACAGTCGAAGGGAGCCTAAGGTGTCACGCCCCGCTTCCCTAAAATTGAGGCGAGACATGAAAAGGTCCGCACGAGAGTGGAGCTGTGAAGCCCCAAACCCGATAAGCGTCAATAAAACATAAGCAGGTCCCTGTAACCACAAACGGAACAATAATAATAACACAAGGAGAGACAGAAATAAAATCTCAAATCTCATAATTTGTCCAACATTAAAATTAAGTTCAACATCCAGAAAAGCCACCAGGCTAAAAGAAAGAGTCTAAAGGCCCAGAACAAGGCCAACAAAAGGGACAACATAACAAAGTATTGGTGCCACGCACCGATAACAAAACAGCCTAAACAACAACACAAACAGTCTCTATGACTGATCGCCCATGTCCACGAAGCTCTCGTCAAACACAGGCTCAAGCTCGGCATACGTAAACACCTCGTCTTCAACAATGAACTCAGGCTCAGTATCTAACATGTGTCACCCAAAAGAGTAAAGGGGCACTTGTCAGCAAGTCTAAAAGAATTGGGCAAGGAAACTGAAAGTAAGGTAAACTAACAACCTAGCAGTTATAGTATGCATGACATGGCAGTTATGGTATGAGTGCACAAGTAAGACATGATGAAACAATAAGTGCAAGAGAACAATTTATCGGGGCATGTCAAGAGTAGCCAAGCTACTAATAATCTCAATCTTTACACTAGTCACGTTTCAAGTTGTTTGTAGATGTTTACGCCTTACAGCTGAACTGTTGGACGTTCACACTGATTGGCCGCTTAACACTACCCCAGACCCAGAGTTTACGCCTTACAACTGTAGTTGCTGATCGGGTAGACTCCCAGTTGAATGGCCGCTTAACTCTTACCCCAAAACCCACGTGTAAACGAGCCAGGGTCCCTGTACACGATGCTCAGTAAATGAGCTAGGGTTACCCCGCACAAGAGCTCGTTTCCTGGATCACAAACCAGGAGCGTATTTCATTTGGCATAGGGGTGCACCTAGCCTCAATCATTTCACAAGGTGTAGCGGAGCTACGCAATCACGGGAACACTTAAAGAATGCAATGACATGACAATTAATTTGCGTATCGTTAATGGAAAGTAAACATGACATGGTAGTTGTGCAACATGATAAATGTCGGACCTAGCTTCATTGTCAAGCTAGTTCCTAAAATTGCGCCTAGGCGAGTATCATTTCGTCGCCTAGTCTCTTTTACGCCTACAACAAGCAAATGGCCTAAGACATGGCCCAAAACCCTAAGTGGCAAGTTTCACTTACCTAGCACCGAGGATGACGATCAATGAGGCCGTCACACAAATGCTAACTACGGAGATGAGATCGCTGCCATGGCAAAACAATATTAGAACAACATCCAACCTAGTTTTATTAGGGTTTCACAAAAACACAAATGGGTTAAGAGAATATTATAGAATCGAGTTATTACCGTATCAGAGCGGAAGAATGATGCCGAGCAAGCACGGCCACGGAAGAAACGATCCGGGGACCTAGGGTTCAGATCTGAAATGATGGGGAAAATCTGGAGAAAATGGATTAAAGGGGGTTTTGAGGGTTTTCCGGCAACCTAGGGGTGGTGGCCAGCCTAAATGGAGAGGGGGAGGAGCTCTTGATGAAGGAGGAAGGCTAGGGTTAGATGGATGATGATTTGGGGAAGAAGGAGGCTCAGGAGAAATGAAAGAAGAAAAGAAAAACGTTTGGGGGTTTAAATAGGAAGTGCTGGCGGCTGCCCAGAAATTAGGGTTTTAACACTGATTAGTCGGTCAAAGAGCAACCACTGACCGACTAGTTTAGGAACTAGTCGGTCGGTTGACCAACGCAGACCGACTAAGTGTAAACAGTAACTCCTGTACAAAAATAGGATTTAGATTTAGTCGGTCAAAGAACAACTACTGACCGACTAGTCACTGATCTAGTCGGTCGACGAAAGTTCTTAGACCGACTTAGAATGAATAGTACTTGGTATTTAAAATGATCATAGAGCTAGTCGGGTAAAGAACGATTGCTGATCGACTAGTTTGCAACCTAGTCGGTCGACAAATGTTCTTAGACCGACTAACGATAAACAGTAACTCCTGAGTAATTAACAAAGCCAACTAGTCGGTCCATGAAGGTTTGCCGACCGACTAAATCGTCATCTAGTCGGTCGGTTCCCCTTCTTAAACCGGCTAACGTGCACAGAAAGTTCTGAAATGGAGCGCGAAGCTCCGGGATCGATTCCTAAGACTCCTAGGCTTGATCTAACAATAAGATATGACCGATATGAAGCCCGTCACGAATGACTTACTCCAAAATCAACGATTTCAAGGAAGAAGCTAGAAAATCACGACGAAACGATCGAAAATGAAAGCTACGGAGACGAAAACCACACATGAGGAGAAAATCCACCAAAACATACATATAAAATAACTAATCCAGATACATGAAAACCAGTCGTAACATCCTCCCCAACTTAAGAAAAATTCCGTCCTCGGAATTTCCCAACACTCACGTGTCCGGCAACAAAAGTGGGAAACGCTCTCGCATCTCATCCTCATTCTCCCAAGTAGACTCTCCTGGCGAGCCGTGTCGCCACATCACCCTCACAAGATTGACAACCTTGTTCTGAAGTGACTTCTGACGCCTGTCCAGAATCAGCACTAGCTGCTGGTCATACGTCATATCAGGGCGAACGGTAATCTCCGAGAAATCCACAGCATGAGATGGATCGACAATGTATCGACGAAGCTGTGACATATGGAAAACATTGTGAACTCCTTCCAAAGATGGCGGCAAGGCTAAGCGGTAGGCTACCTCGCCAACTTTCTCCAGAATGTCAAACGGTCCAATGTATCGCGGGCTCAACTACACTCGCTTCCCAAAGCGAATCACACCACGATTCGGGGAAATCTTCAAGAACACATGGTCGCCCGGCTGAAACTCCAAGGGACACCGTTTAGCATCTGCCCAATGCTTAAAACGGTCCTGAGCAATCCTCAACCTCTCCCGAATGTTCCTGACAACATCCACAGCCTCTACAATCATCTCAGGTCCCAACAGCTCCTGATCACCAACGTCATCCCAACTCAATGGCGATCGACATTTCCTCCCATAAAGAGCGGCAAAAGGCGCCATGCCAATACTCGCCTGGAAGCTATTGTTGTAGGAAAACCCTACCAGATGTAGATGGTCCTCCCACGAACCCTTGAAATCCAACATGCACGCCCTCAGCATGTCCTCCAAGATCTGAATCGTCCTCTCAGACTGGCCATCCGTCTGCGGATGGTACGCTGTGCTGAAACTCAGACGCGTACCCAAACTCTTCTGCAAACTCTGTCAGAACTGAGATGTGAACCTCGTGTCTCTGTCCGACACGATACTCACGTTGACTCCGTGAAGTTGTACAACCTCCTGCACGATTCACGTCACATCACCATCTAAACTAGGAAAAGGAAATAAAACGGAGAGCAAAATAATTTACCTCCATATATCTCCTCGCTAGCGCCTCAGTGGACTGTCCCACTCGGAACGGAATAAAGTGCGCGGATTTGGTCAATTGGTCTACGATCACCCAAATCGCGTCATTCTGCTTCGGACTCCGAGGTAGTCCAGTCACGAAATCCATAGTGATGTGTTGCCATTTCCACTCCGGAATCGGAAGCGGTTGTAGCAACCCTGCCGTACGCTGATGCTCCACCTTCACTTACTGGCAAACCAAGCACTTGGCTACACTCCGAGCCACGCTCCTCTTCATACCATGTCACCAAAAGTTCAGACGAAGATCCTGGTACATCTTGGTGCCACCAGGATGCACAGAATACGGCGAACTGTGTGCCTCCACCATCAACTCCTCTCTAATATCCCCAGCTGGCACACACAACCTAGCTCCAAACCTCAGCGAGCCATCCTCATGAATCAAAAAGTCAGTCCGCAGACCGGCTTCCACCTGCTCCCGAATCTTCACCAGCTTCGGATCCTCAGCCTAGCCAGCCTTGATCCGATCCACGATCGTCGACTGAATCTGCATACTCATCAACGAAGAAGCCTCCCCAGGAAGAACAACCTCAACACCAGACTCGCAAAAACCTGCTGCAATCTCCACTGCGAAGTCAAAATCATCACCGCTGGAAGCCTACTTAGCGCATCAGGAACCACATTCACCTTGCCAGGGTGATACTGCAAATCAATCTCATAATCCACCATGAGCTCCAACCATCGACGCTGTCGCATGTTGAGCTCCTTCTAAGTAAAAATTTACTTCAAGCTTTTGTGATCCGTGAAGATCTTCACTTTCTCACTCAGCAGAAAGTGCCTCCAAATCTTAAGAGCAAACACAACAGCAACCAACTCTAAATCATGCGTCGGGTAATTCTTCTCATGAGTCTTGAGCTGACGTGAAGCATACACCACAACATGCCTGTGCTGATGCAACACACAACCTAGACCCTTGCCAGAAGCATCGCAAAAGATCTCAAATCCACCGCTGCGATCAGGCAAAACAAGAATAGGGGCAGTCGTCAATCTCTCCCTCAGAACACCAAAAGCATTCTCACAATCACCCGACCAAACAAAAGGTACATCCTTCCGCGTCAATCTGGTCATCGGCTCAGCAATACGGAAAAAGTCCTTAATGAAGCGCCGATAATATCCCGCCAAACCAAGTAAACTCCGAATCTCAGATGCTGACAGCGGAACAGGCCACTCCCTGATGGCCCTAATCTTCTCGGGATCCACTGAAATACCATCTCCAGTCACCACATGCCTGAGAAAAGCAACTCTGTCCAGCCAAAACTCGCACTTCGAAAACTTAGCATACATCCGATGCTTCCTCAAAACCTCCAATACCGTCCTCAAGTGCGAGGCATGCTCCTCCTCCGACTTTGAATAGATCAGAATATCATCAATAAAGATAACGACAAACTTATCTAAAAAGTCGTAGAAAATCAGGTTCATCAGATTCATGAAAACCGCAGGTGCATTGGTTACACCGAAAGGCATAACCACAAACTCGTAGTGTCCATACTTCGTCCTGAACGCTGTCTTCAGAACATCTCCCTTCTTCACCTTCAACTGATGGTAACCACTCCTCAGATCCAACTTCGAAAACACCCTCGAACCTCCAAGCTGATCAAAAATATCATCGATGCGAGGCAACGGGTATTAATTCTTGATGGTCACCGCATTCAACTCCCGATAGTCCACACACATGCGACGTGAACCATCCTTCTTCTTCACCAGCAAGACCGGTGCT
This sequence comes from Scilla litardierei, assembly GCA_030789695.1. Lineage (NCBI taxonomy): Eukaryota > Viridiplantae > Streptophyta > Magnoliopsida > Asparagales > Asparagaceae > Scilla > Scilla litardierei. Next base: position 34,277,840 of record CM061132.1, on the reverse strand, counting down.
CCCCACGGAGACACACTAGGATTGATATAACCCTTCTGCAAAAGCTCATCCAGCTGCTTCCGCAACTCCTCCAATTCAGCGGGTGCCATACGATAAGGCGCCTTCGAAATCGGCTGCGCTCCCGGAACAAGATCAATAGAAAATTCTAAAGCTCGATCAGGTGGCAAACCAGACATCTCCTCAGGGAAGACGTCATCAAAGTCCCGCATAACCGCTGGCCTCTCCAGCTCCATCTGCATCGCCACAATCTCCACCGGCCTGGCCCGAAACCTGACGGACCAAGCGAGCTGCTACCTCGGCTGAACTCAAATACTGGATGTCCGGGAATCTCGAACACCACCTTCTTCCTCCGACAGTCGATCGTAGCATAGAAGCTCGCAAGCCAATCCATCCCAAGGACCGCATCATAGTTGATGATGTCGTGGACAATGAAATCAGCGTAAAGCTCATGTCCACAAATCATCAACGGGCAAGAATTGCAACCAAGATGCACCGAGACCACGCCATTCCCTGTAACGATATTCCAACTCTAGGAAAGAGGGGACGTCGACAATGAATGCTTCTCCACAAAGCTCCGAGAAATAATGCACATCGATGCACCTGAGTCAAAGAGAACTCGTGCAGGAAATGTGCACACCAAAATCACACCTACAAATAGTCTAACAATCAAGCCCTAGTCTAGCAAACAACCATATGCAAGCAAACAACATAATCTAACAAACATGGCCAAATAAGAAAGGAACAGCTAGAAGGAGAGTTACCTGTGATAACCTCGTCCACAGTCTCGCTCTCCACAGCAGTCATTAGAAAAGCCTGCCTCCTCGACGGAAAAGCCTGCTGAAAAGCCTGCCTCTGTGGAACAAGAGCTGCTCCACGTCCAGCAGGAACAGGCACTCTCTGCTGCAACGGCCGTGCTGCAACAGGTGCCCTCCACAGCTGATTCGCATGCCGACAATCCTTCGCGACATGAGAAGCATCACCACAAACCAAACACTGGCCCAGAAACTTCCTACACTGATCCTTGATGTGGCCAGGCTTGCCGCAGAAATGGCAAGTCTTCTGATTAGGCCCTCCTGGCCTCTTAAACTGCACAGGCTGGATAGGCCTGAATCCAGGTCTAACCGCCGCTCTGGCCTGCTCCATAGGCCTCTTCCCAGCACCAGAAACATGTCCTCTCCTCTGACTCAGGTTCAGCTCCTGCCTCCTCGCAGCGACCAGAACCTTCTGATAAGAGTCCAGATCAGAGGAAGACACAAAACTCTGAAGCTCCAAAGCAAGCCCCTGCAGGAATCTCTGAGCCCTCTCATCAGCATCCTGCACCATCTTCGGTGCGAACCGACTCAGCCTAGTGAACTCTTGGTGGTACAGGTCCACCGTCAAGCTCCCTTGCTTCAGATCAATAAAGCGCTGCAGCATCTCCTTCCTAGCAGCCTTCGGAAAGAACTCGTCATCAAACCTGGACTTAAAAGTAGCCCAAGCTATCGGCTCCACCAGCATCTTCTCTTCCGCATCCCACCAGTTCCGAGCATTATCCTTGAGTTGCCTCTTCGCCAAATCAACCCATCCAGCCGGGGTGATCTTGGCCATCTTCAAGTTATCCTCAATGTTCCGAATCCACTCATCGGCAGCCAGAGGATCCTCAGACCCATCAAAATATGTGGGACCCAGCTCCTGAAATTGCTTCGCTCCCGGCTCGGAGCGAGGGGCATCCTGGATTGCCCGACCAGCTCGAACAACTGGAGCATTCTGGACTTGCAGGAGCACGCCCTGCTGCACTTGCATCATCTGAAGCATCATCCGCATCATCTCTCCATTGGTGGGTTCCCGCTCAGGCTCCTCGTCATGAGGGGACGCACCACTACCTCCACCACGGGTGAATTGCCTTCCTGCCATCCAATGACACAGAAAACGAAGCAGATTAGACTCATAACTTATGACTCGGATGTCGAACTTAGTTTATTGGACATTCTAATATCATTATCGTTATTCCGATAATCGCAGTTACAGAATGGACCTGCATGGGCCACCAACAAAACCTGTCACGCCCCGCTTCCCTAAAATGGAGGCGAGACGTGAAAAGGTCTGCACGAGAGTGGAGCTGTGAAGCCCCAAACCCGATAAGCGTCAATAAAACATAAGCAGGTCCCTGTAACCACAAACGGAACAACAACAATAACACAAGGAGAGACAAAAATAAAATCTCAAATCTCATAATTTGTCCAACATTAAAATTAAGTTCAACATCCAAAAAAGCCACAAGGCTAAAAGAAATAGTCTAAAGGCCCAGAACAAGGCCAACAAAAGGGACAACATAACAAAGTATTGGTGCCACGCACTGACAACAAAACAGCCTAAACAACAAAACAAACAGTCTCTACGACTGATCGCCCGTGTCCACGAAGCTCTCGTCAAACACAGGCTCGGGCTCGGCGTCCGCAAACACCTCGTCCTCAACAATGAACTCAGGCTCAGGATCTAACATGTGTCACCCAAAAGAGTAAAGGGACACATGTCAGCAAGTCTAAAAGACTTGGGCAAGGAAACTGAAAGTAAGGTAAACTAACAACCTAGCAGTTATAGTATGCAAGACATGGCAGTTATGGTATGAGTGCACAAGTAAGACATGGTGAAACAATAAGTGCAAGAGAACAATTTATCAGGGCATGTCAAGAGTAGCCAAGCTACTAACAATCTCAATCTTTACACTAGTCACGTTTCAAGTTGTTTGTAGATGTTTACGCCTTACAGCTGAACTGTTGGACATTCATACTGATTGGCCGCTTAACACTACCCCAGAACCCAGAGTTTACACCTTACAACTGCAGTTGCTGATCGGGCAGACTCCCAGTTGAATGGCCGCTTAACTCTTACCCCAAAACCCACGTGTAAACGAGCCAGGGTCCCTGTACACGATGCTCAGTAAATGAGCCAGGGTTACCCCGCACAAGAGCTCGTTTCCTGGATCACAAACCAGGAGCGTATTTCATTTGGCATAGGGGTGCACCTAGCCTCAATCATTTCACAAGGTGTAGCGGAGCTACGCAATCACGGGAACACTTAAAGAATGCAATGACATGACAATTAATTTGCGTACCGTTAATGGAAAGTAAACATGACATGGTAGTTGTGCAACATGATAAATGTCGGACCTAGCTTCGTTGTCAAGCTAGTTCCTAAAATTGCGCCTAGGCAAGTATCATTTCGTCGCCTAGTCTCTTTTACGCCTACAACAAGCAAATGGCCTAAGACATGGCCCAAAACCCTAAGTGGCAAGTTTCACTTGCCTAGCACCGAGGATGACGATCAACGAGGCCGTCACACAAATGCTAACTACGGAGATGAGATCGCTGCCATGGCAAAACAATATTAGAACAACATCCAACCTAGTTTTATTAGGGTTTCACAAAAACACAAATGGGTTAAGAGAATATTATAGAATCGAGTTATTACCGTATCAGAGCGGAAGAATGATGCCGAGCAAGCACGGCCACGGAAGAAACGATCCGGGGGACCTAGGGTTCAGATCTGAAATGATGGGGAAAATCTGGAGAAAATGGATTAAAGGGGGTTTTGAGGTTTTCCAGCGACCTAGGGGTGGTGGCCGGCCTAAATGGAGAGGGGGAGGAGCTCTTGATGAAGGAGGAAGGCTAGTGTTAGATGTATGATGATTTGGGGAAGAAGGAGGCTCAGGAGAAATGAAAGAAGAAAAGAAAAACGTTTGGGGGTTTAAATAGGAAGTGCTGGCGGCTGCCCAGAAATTAGGGTTTTAACACTGATTAGTCAGTCAAAGAGCAACCACTGACTGACTAGTTTGGGAACTAGTCGGTCGGTTGACCAATGCAGACCGACTAAGTGTAAACAATAACTCCTGTACAAAAATAGGATTTAGATTTAGTCGGTCAAAGAACAACTACTGACCGACTAGTTTCTGATCTAGTCGGTCGACGAACGTTCTTAGACCGACTAAGAATGAATAGTACTTGGTATTAAAAATGATCATAGAGCTAGTCGGTTAAAGAACGATTGCTGACCGACTAGTTTGCAACCTAGTCGGTCGACAAATGTTCTTAGACCGACTAACGATAAACAGTAACTCCTGAGTAATTAATAAAGCCAACTAGTCGGTCCATGAAGGTTTACCGACCGACTAAATCGTCATCTAGTCGGTCGGTTCCCCTTCTTAAACCGGCTAACGTGCACAGAAAGTTCCGAAATGGAGCGCGAAGCTCTGGGATCGATTCCTAAGACTCCTAGGCTTGATCTAACAATAAGATATGACCGATATGAAGCCCGTCACGAATGACTTACTCCAAAATCGACGATTTCAAGGAAGAAGCTAGAAAATCACGACGAAACGATCGAAAATGAAAGCTACGGAGACGAAAACCACACATGAGGAGAAAATCCACCAAAACATACATATAAAATAACTAATCCAGATACATGAAAACCAGTCGTTACATCCTCCCCAACTTAAGAAAAATTCCGTCCTCGGAATTTCCCAACACTCACGTGTCCGGCAACAAAAGTGGGAAACGCTCTCGCATCTCATCCTCATTCTCCCAAGTAGACTCTCCTGGCGAGCCGTGTCGCCACATCACCCTCACAAGATTGACAACCTTGTTCCGAAGTGACTTCTGACGCATGTCCAGAATCAGCACTGGCTGCTGGTCATACGTCATATCAGGGCGAACGGTAATCTCCGAGAAATCCACAGCATGAGATGGATCGCCAATGTATCGAAGAAGCTGCGACACATGGAAAACATTATGCAACCACTTCAAACTCGGAGGGGGACCCTTTCTTCTTCTTCTGCTGAGGACGAGTCACCTGGGCAGTCCCCTCGACGATCATGGGCCGAACTCCGGACGACTGGGCCATCGATCTCGATACGGTTGGTGCCCAAGGAGACAACATGCTCGCCTCTGCCTCTCTGATGGAAGCCTCGACTGCTTCCCTCAAGACCAGATCCACCTGATAGTCCACGCTGGCTATACATGTGAGGGCAAAAGACAAGTTAGGTCGAAGAACGAAGGTCGAACAGTTGGCGAGCATGATCAAACCAACCTTTCGTCCACATGGTCAGACGAATCACATCATCCGACCACAGCCACTTGATTGGCCTCATACCCTTTCGCAGACTCGTCAAAATATCGGCATCTGTTCTCTCCTCGATAGTCAGCAGCTTATCCTCGGCTGGTCCCAAATCAGGGGCGTCCCAACCGGTGCAGAAGCTTGCCTCCTCCTGGAAGACCACAAACATAAACTTGTCTTTCCACTTGGGATTGGATGTGAAAAGATCTTCCAGCAGCTTCCTGCCTCAACAGGCCATTATCGTGTACCATCCCGTGGTCTTGAGGGGAGGGATCGAGAAGAAGTGGTTGAACAGACGCATGGATGGTTCAATTTCCTTCGTCACACACAGAACAATGAAGCTCATCAACATGCCGATGGCGTTCGGCATCAACTGGCAGAGGGAAATGTTCAGGGTACACATGAAGTACCACATGAAGGGATGCATGTGAAACCGAAGGCCCCGTTCGAAGGCTTTGACATAAACCCACGCTTTCCGATCGTCGGGACGATGAGCCCTCTCATCCCTCCCAGGAAGCCGGATTTGATAATCAAGTTGAACATAGCTCCTCTGAAGCGCGACGATTTGGCCGGCTTTGAATTTGGATCTCACATTTGCCAGCAAGCCTGGCTCCATGACCCCTTCCCGATTCTTCTAAATGGCTGTGACCACGTTTCTTTTAGAGGCAGAGATGGAGGACAAAGCCATTGCTTTCGAAAAAATGAAAATCTGAATCAATAGAATGAAGACGGTACTTCTACACTCCATCACTGGAACCGTCATATATGGGCGAGGCAACAACCGCACGATGAAACACATGTCAAGGATATAAGAACCCAGAATGTCTTGGATTTCGAACCGACAAATCATCTGAATCGACGAGGCAGGCATTTTGACGCCTAGAACTCGAGTGCTATTTTCTCGACTGCTGAGCCCCATTAAATGAGGTGTAACGTCGCTTGACTTCAGCAGATGGATCCTTCAAGGTCGTACGACGGGGGCCATTGTTGAGTCATTGGGCCGACATTTGAAACAACTCGATCGACATATGACTAAGGCCTACCAGGCCCACCAAAGAAGCCCGATGTCGACTCAGTCAAAGCCCAAATGGCCAGTCGACAGTTGGGTCCGCCTCACTCGAACGGAGGATTAAAGGCAGGCTCAGGAATCTCGGGGACGTGCATAACATCTATTTCTATTAATGGGGTAGATCCTGGCCCCATTATAAGTGGACGTTATCTCCCCAACGTCTCCAAAAGGACCATGAACATCTATAAATAGAGGAAAGGGTCCCATCTCTAAGGTACGAGGTCTAAGACAAAGAACTCTACTTTCTCAACTTACATTTCTTATATTCGAGCTTGCACCGCTACTCTTGAGATGAACCTCCGTGGGTCTATCTCAGCTGCACCAAGCTCACTTTCTTCTTTAAGTTCCATACTAATTTAAGCATTGGAGGGGATTTGGGTCGGAACCCAGATCCGACCCCCCTAATGAGTCTCTGTGGTGCAGATCGACAGTCATCATCCAACGTCAAAGGTCGACGTCGAGCATCCCAGCCTCGAACGATCGACACAACTATTGCTCGAAGGTCGATCGAAGGCCGCATCATCTCCAACTACCATCACTCGATCCTAGTTCTTCCAACCAAGGGTCCCACTCCAATTGCTGACGAGGCTCTGACTCAGCATCTCGAGTCTACGTCAGCTTGACAACTGTCTCGGTCAATTTTGGCCTTAACAACCACTGAGTTGCGAAACTTCCATGCGAGCTCCATCACTATGCTATTGTGTTCAACGCCAGCTTATGATGGTCGAAAATCTCTATACATCGCTTGGTCTGTTCCATCTCAGCCCACAGTCTACCTACCTCAGAGTATAGGGAAGAAGGAGATGAAGCAGACTATTTTACTCCGACGACGACGAAGCCAAACAGAGAAGAAGACGGCAAAGGTGGGAGCAAGCACAAACTATTCAGAAAGTAGAGGAGTGATTCTTTCCATCCCTCATTCTCTCTTTAAATAGAATTGCATTCCTGCTTAGGCGAGCCTCATCCGTCTGATCTATGACGCGTGTCAACATCTCGGGACACCAACTCTCCGATTCGGTGCCCTCTTGGTGGGAGACTTCTAGGGTTGTTCGTGCTCTGATGCCCTAATTAAATGTGCTTCCTTGACTGCTATGCCTAGTTAATGCACCTCACATAACCCAACCTCAACCTCGGTCACGGTTCAACACGGTAGATGGGGCCATTGGTACTACATTGGGCCGACCTTCAATGATCACTCGGCTAATTATTTGAGCGGGCAATCCTAGTAAGGCCCACGGCTTATTCGAGTGGACAAGCCCACAACTTCAGCCGACCTCGCAGTAGCCCAGAAGCCCCTAATCTTCGCCCAGGAGCTCCAGAGGCCGATCGCTTCCCCATTGAAGGCGATAGCCCAGTCGACCATTGGTCTCATTCATAAAGGCATTCAATGACCATCCATTAGCTTTTTATCAATACCGACAGCTCAGACCAAAGTAATAATGCGGCTTAAATACTTGCACATTACACTACAACGCACCTCATTAGCCCCCCCTCCCCACACACACACACATGAAAATAATGGCTATCATATGCCATATGAGAGCCTCTCTCATACGCCCTCTCACATAAAGCACCCAAGTACATACTTGGGTGCTTTATGTGAGAGGGCGTATGAGAGAGGCTCTCATATGACGTATGATAGCCATCATTATATAAATATACTAGTCATTACCAGTGCCCATAGGGCACGGTTTATTTAATGGCTGAGTTCCCCCCCCCCCAATTTCAAGTTCCCCCAAATTTCAAGTTTTCCCACAAAATTTCAAGTTTCCCCCCAAATTTAAGTTTTCCCCCAAAATTTAAGTCCCCCCCATAATTGTCATTACCACCAAGGACAAACTTGCCACGTAGGACAAACCTTTGTCCTAGTAGAATAAGATTCAAAATCTTCATAGAACCGAAAAAAAATGGCCGGAAGGGGTGAGAATAAAAAGTGTGGGTGTGTGTGTGGGGAGGGTCCATAGGCAAAAATACAAAAACCGGGGTTGTATGTGCAAAATTCCCCACCTCCTCTTTTATCCCTCAAAATCTCATCTCTTATATTTTCTCTTATTCAATTTCCCTGTTTTATATAATAGATATCCAAATTCTCTTATCCAATTTCTCATGTCCAAATTCTCTTATCAATTTCTCTTGATAACATCCGTCTTTTATATAATAGATATCCCTTATCCAATTTCTCTTGTCCAATATCTCTTATCCAATTTCTCTTGATAACATCTCTCGTTTGTAATATAGATATCTCTTATCCAATTTCTCTTGATAACATCACTCTTATCCAATTTCTATTGTCCAATATCTCTTATTCAATTTCTCTTGATAACATCCCTCTTTTATAATATAAATATCTCTTATCCAATTTATCTTGTCCAATATCTCTAATCCAATTTCTCTTGATAACATCCCTCTTTTATAATATAGATATCCCTTATCCAATTTCTCATGTCCAATATCTCTTATCCAATTTCTCTTGATAAAATCCCTCTTTTATACTATAGATATCTCTTATCCAATTTCTCTTTTCCAATATCTCTTATCCAATTTCTCTTGATAACATCCCTCTTTTATAATATAGATATCTCTTATCCAATCTCTCTTGATAACATCCCACTCTTATAATATAGATATCTCTTATCCAATTTCTCTTGTCCAATATCTCTTATCCAATTTCTCTTGATAACATCCCTCTTTTATAATATAGATATCTCTTATCCAATTTCTCTTGATAACATCACTCTCTTATAATATAGATATCTCTTATCCAATTTCTCTTGTCCAATATCTCTTATCCAATTTCTCTTGATAACATCCCTCTATTATAATATAGATATCTCTTATCCAATTTCTCTTTTCCAATATCTCTTATCCAATTTCTCTTGATAACATCCCTCTTTTATAATATAGATATCTCTTATCCAATTTCTCTTTTCCAATATCTCTTATCCAATTTCTCTTGATAACATCCCTCTTTTATAATATAGATATCTCTTATCCAATTTCTCTTTTCCAATTTCTCTTATCCAATTTCTCTTGATAACATCCCTCTTTTATAATATAGATATCTCTTATCCAATTTCTCATGTCCAATATCTCTTATCCAATTTCTCTTGATAACATACCTCTTTTATAATATAGATATCTCTTATCCAATTTCTCTTGATAACAACCCTCTCTTATAATATAGATATCTCTTATCCAATTTCTCTTGTCCAATATCTCTTGTCCAATTTCTCTTGATAACAAACCCCTTTTATAATATAAATATCTCTTATCCAATTTCTCTTTCCCAATATCTCTTATCCAATTTCTCTTGATAACATCCCTCTTTTATAATATAGATATCTCTTATCCAATTTCTCTTTTCCAATATCTCTTATCCAATTTCTCTTTTCCAATATCTCTTATCCAATTTCTCTTGTCCAATATCTCTTATCCAATTTCTCTTGATAACAACCCTCTTTCATAATATAGATATCTCTTATCCAATTTCTCTTTCCCAATATCTCTTATCCAATTTCTCTTGATAACATCCCTCTTTTATAATATAGATATCTCTTATCCAATTTCTCTTTTCCAATATCTCTTATCCAATTTCTCTTGATAACATCCCTCTTTTATAATATAGATATCTCTTATCCAATTTCTCTTGTCCAATATCTCTTATCCAATTTCTCTTGATAACATCCCTCTTTTATAATATAGATATCTCTTATCCAATTTCTCTTTTCCAATATCTCTTATCCAATTTCTCTTGATAACATCCCTCTTTTATAATATAGATAGTCATAACCCGTGCCCGTGGGCACGGTGCATTTAAGATTTTTTTCCGCGAAAACTTTGTCCCCCAAAAAATATTTCTACAGCCAAAATTTAAAAGAACAACAAATTAGCGTAAAAAAATTTAGAGGCACGACCGCCTTCGGCAAGAAACAATAAATTCGGTGCGCCTTCGGCGCAGAACAACAAATTAGCGTATAAAAATTTAGCGGGCGCCTTCGGCGCGGGCGCCTTCGGCGCGGGCGCCTTCGGCGCGGGCGCCTTCGGCGCGGGCGCCTTCGGCGCGGGCGCCTTCGGCGCGGGCGCCTTCGGCGCGGGCGCCTTCGGCGCGGGCGCCTTCGGCGCGGGCGCCTTCGGCGCGGGCGCCTTCGGCGCGGGCGCCTTCGGCGCGGATAGGTTGGTTAGACCTCTGCTTGACGCCCAAAAAACTCAGCCCGCCTATTTAAACGCACATTCCCTGTATTTTTTTTGGGTTTCAATTTTTTTGGGGTCAGCCGAAATAAGCTCAGCCGATATAAAGTTCTCTTTTGCATACTTGTAATTTAAGTTGCATATTTTTTGGGTTTCATTTTGTGTGTGTGTTTTTTGGGTCTCATTTTTTTGGTCATTTTTGAATGAGGAGTATTAAATGCTGATGGTGCCAATTTCAAAAAAGAAAAGCTTTTGTATTCTCCCAACAAATTTTCCCCCAACCCAAAAAATTTTCCCCCCAAAACTTGATGTGACATTGCCACATAGGACAAAGTTCAAAAACAGCTCTCAATTGTAATATAGATATCTCTTATCCAATTTCTCTTTTCCAATATCGCTTATCCAATTTCTCTTGATAACATCCCCCTTTTATAATATAGATATCTCTTATCCAATTTCTCTTGATAGCAACCCTCTCTTATAATATAGATATCTCTTATCCAATTTCTCTTGTCCAATATCTCTTATCCAATTTCTCTTGATAACAACCCCCTTTTATAATATAAATATCTCTTATCCAATTTCTCTTTCCCAATATCTCTTATCCAATTTCTCTTGATAACATCCCTCTTTTATAATATAGATATCTCTTATCCAATTTCTCTTTTCCAATATCTCTTATCCAATTTCTCTTGATAACATCCCTCTTTTATAATATAGATATCTCTTATCCAATTTCTCTTTTCCAATATCTCTTATCCAATTTCTCTTGATAACATCCCTCTTTTATAATATAGATATCTCTTATCCAATTTCTAATGTCCAATATCTCTTATCCAATTTCTCTTGATAACATCTCTCTCTTATAATATAGATATCTATTATCCAATTTCTCTTGTCCAATATCTCTTATCCAATTTCTCTTGATAATATCCCTCTTTTATAATATAGATATCTCTTATCCAATTTCTCTTTTCCAATATATCTTATCCAATTTCTCTTGATAACATCCCTCTTTTATAATATATATATATCTTATCCAATTTATCTTTTCCAATATCTCTTATCCAATTTCTCTTGATAACATCCCTCTTTTATAATATAGATATCTCTTATCCAATTTCTCTTGTCCAATATCGCTTATCCAATTTCTCTTGATAACATCCCTCTTTTATAATATAGATATCTCTTATCCAATTTCTCTTTTCCAATATCTCTTATCCAATTTCTCTTGATAACATCCCTCTTTTATAATATAGATATCTCTTATCCATTTTCTCTTTTCCAATATCTCTTATCCAATTTCTCTTGATAACATCCCTCTTTTATAATATAGATATCTCTTATCCATTTTCTCTTTTCCAATATCTCTTATCCAATTTCTCTTGATAACATCCCTCTTTTATAATATAGATATCTCTTATCCTATTTCTCTTTTCCAATATCTCTTATCCAATTTCTATTGATAACATCCCTCTTTTATAATATAGATATCGCTTATCCAATTTCTCTTTTCCAATATCGCTTATCCAATTTCTCTTGATAACATCCCTCTTTTATAATATAGATATCTCTTATCCAATTTCTCTTGATAACATCCCTCTCTTATAATATAGATATCTCTTATCAAATTTCTCTTGTACAATATCTCTTATTCAATTTCTCTTGATAACAACCCTCTTTTATAATATAGATATCTCTTATCCAATTTCTCTTTTCCAATTTCTCTTATCCAATTTCTCTTGATAACATCCCTCTTTTATAATATAGATATCTCTTATCTAATTTCTCTTTTCCAATATCTCTTATCCAGTTTCTCTTGATAATATCCATCTTTTATAATATAGATATCTCTTATCCAATTTCTCTTGATAACATCCCTCTCTTATAATATAGATATCTCTTATCCAATTTCTCTTGTCCAATATCTCTTATCCAATTTCTCTTGATAACAACCCCCTTTTATAATATAGATATCTCTTATCCAATTTCTCTTTCCCAATATCTCTTATCCAATTTCTCTTGATAACATCCCTCTTTTATAATATAGATATCTCTTATCCAATTTCTCTTTTCCAATATCTCTTATCTAATTTCTCTTGATAACATCCATCTTTTATAATATAGATATCTTTTATCAAATTTCTCTTTTCCAATATCTCTTATCCAATTTCTCTTGATAACATCCCTCTTTTATAATATAGATATCTCTTATCCAATTTCTAATGTCCAATACTCCTATCCAATTTCTCTTGATAACATCTCTCTCTTATAATATAGATATCTCTTATCCAATTTCTCTTGTCCAATATCTCGTATCCAATTTCTCTTGATAACATCCCTCTTTTATAATATAGATTTCTCTTATCCAATTTCTCTTTTCCAATATCTCTTATCCAATTTCTCTTCATAACATCCCTCTTTTATAATATAGATATCTCTTATCCAATTTCTCTTTTCCAATATCTCTTATCCAATTTCTCTTGATAACATCCCGCTTTTATAATATAGATATCTTTTATCCAATTTCTCTTGTCCAATATCTCTTATCCAATTTCTCTTGATAACATCCCTCTTTTATTTTATATATATATATATATATATATATATATATATATATATATATATATATATATATATATATATATATATATATATATATATATATATAAAGTCTTTCAGACAAAAGCAAAATGGGGGACTCTCACTCTCACTCTCTTGAACCAACGTCTCCAGATAACTCAAGCTGAGACAACCACCCGTCAGGTACATATAAACTTAGGATCTGCTCCAACCTAGCTTCCAACATTTCCTCCATAGCCTGATGCGATAACTAGTGCATGACCTCCCAACAGGTCAGATATAGGTACTACAAGCCTCTTTTGGGCATCTACTGACTTAAAGATCGTAGAGGATGGTCCTCGGACCGTAGATTTGATCCTCCCTAATGAGCTTTGTGGTGCATGAAGCAAAAGGAAGCACATTAACAAGTTTGACAAGAGCATAAGCAGCTTGGACTCGGAAGCCAGAGTTCAAACCCAGTGCCAACAAATCGGACGTATCGGAGATAGCTGGGCTTGACTTCAATAGCTTGGATCGAGGACCACTCAGCCCGAGATCGACTCCCCAGTACACAAGAGGCTGAAGATGGTCCGGAATGGCTCGGACCTGCGGAACAACGGCTCGGATGTGGTTCCATCAATTCGGATCAAGGCCCATGTAGCTCGAGGCCAGCTTGCCCAGCACTCAGTCTGAGGTCTACACCATCTCCCACCAAGTCACTACACATCAGCCCTGCTGGGGGTAACCTCCTTCCATTGATGGATCGAGACTAGCTCGCCCCTAAGCCCAGCTCGCCAGGGCCCAATCGCTCGCCAGTAGATCAGACTGAAGCCTACTCAGTCCGAGGATAGCTCGTCCATATTATCCAGTCCATCGTCGACGTCTTTCGACGACATCCACTGCAGATGTGCTCTTGTAATAAAATACGTGGTGAGAAAACACCCGTAAACATGTCCAACATTTAAAATTTGATAAAATTTGTGAACAACCAAGGCATGCATGAACCATGATATTTCGCATAATCAACCCATAACACATAAGCATGTATGTACATGCCCATCAATAAAATCGGATGGAAGATATGGGCACATCCGTTTTGTCTTTTTTTTAAAAATATGCACATGCATATATATTCTGCTTTCCCCCCACACAAGTAGTGCAAATATTTACAACCATGCACATATCCATCTTCCCAACCCCTGAACAAGCTCCAATTATGTCAAGACACGAAGTGATGGTCACACTCACCTCTTGCTCCCAGGACATAAAAAGTGATAGATAGAGATAAATATATAAAATCAATGATGTATCTCTCACAAACCAAATGGACATATATGTATGTGCACTCTATTTTCTATGGTTGTTACTTGTCTCTCAACGTTTGTAGCCCTCGCGTAGAGCCTTCTCTCTCACCCATAAAAGATTAGTAAATGACCCAACCTATACGCTACTCTCTCTCTCTCTCTCGAGACTAACTACTGTTCTTGAAAAGCATATCTCTATACACTGCCAGAGGAAAATAGGACCACATCAGATTGTAACCCTCGAATCCCGTGAGCTGCTACAGCTGCTGCCGCTTCAGCTGCCAACACAGAGAAAAAGACTTCCCCTTGAGAATCCATGTGCTTGGCCATGGCCAATCATCCAATATTTTGAACATAACAGTAATATAAACAATTATGCAACCTAAAGTTGGAGAATATGGACAAATATGTACACGCACTGTGTGCATAAAGGTGCCTGCATGATTGTGAATGAGCACATGTACAAGATCCAAGTAAATTAGCAATGGGTTGATTGAAAAGGGAGAAGTGAAGGGGTAGCTTTCTTGTTTGAGGGGTGAAGCCAGCTCTTTTGGTTCGTAGTTTTGGGGGGACAAAGACGCTCATTGATGGGGACATTGGAATGAAATCCAAAGGGGGTTAAATTAAGAGCATATCATATGCAACAATATGCTAGAAAGAAGAAAAATATCTTCAAAGAAGTATCCAATGCGAATAACTAGCTGGCAGTTTCCCAGATGCCGTTGTTTGATGAGTTTGCGATAGTAACTCTTGTTTTCAGTTGCACCAACTGCAAAGAAGTTCAAACTCATGACGCAGGAATTTCGTTTGTACTGCTCTTACATTTAATTTAATGAGGTATATGAACGTCCTTGGTTGCTTAAAAAACGATGCATGGTTGCGTGAGCGATTAATGTTGATCTCTCCCTTGTCATGAAAGTGACTTAAAACATTCTAATCTTGACTACGTGTAGATAACGAGAACAATATTACAGGTATTATATTGTTGACATGGACAACTCGTAGTGCTAACGTGACTCATCTTGGTATATATACCAGCACATTAGCTTGCTTGAACGTTTAATTATCTTACTTCTCAAGCTTCAATCTTACACGGACCCGACTCCTGATAATTTGGTACCTAAACTTTGAAAAATAAAAAACAAAAAAGTGTTGTGAATCAAGAGAATGAGTAACCATGTGACAAAGCCATGGTTCTCTATTTATTCATAATAGTAGAATGCCAAGAGACATAGGATACCAAAAGGTCCCCATTAGTAAGCTTCATTGGGAGTAATGTGGGGATAAAGATGATGGGAGGCCAAATGCCTCCATCATTCATAACACTCCCCCTTATCCATCCATTACTTTGGTCTTAGCGTATAAAGCTAAGGGGGTCGATACTTCTGGATCTAGAGTAGTCGTGGTTGCCTCGTTAAAACCTTAGCTGTGGAAAACCCAGTGAGAAAAACCAACAGCTTAAGAAAAAAGAGTGCAACACATATGTTCCTCCCCCTGATCCGTACAAGCCTTATACTTGTAGGTATTTCAGCTTTCATTAGAGGTTGACACTTCAGGATACAGAGTTAAATGAGGTTGCCTCATTAAAACCTTTGGCTATGGAAAACCCAATGGAAAAACACATAGCTAAGGGAAAAAGAGTACAACTCTACTATCAACTCCCCATGATCTGTACAAGATTTAGGCTTGCAGATCTCCTATGTATCATACAATCATTTCCTATTCGTCTATACATCCATCATGTTCTGAAAGCAAATACAATCATCACTCATCTATACAAGTTTCACTCATATCTAGTGGCTACTGGAAAACAGTGGCGCTCAGGAGTGATACGCTCTTCGAAGTTTGGTAGATGACTCCGAGTATGTATTCTTTTACTCAGTCTACACCGTGTCTGCAAGGTACTGCTGGACCTGGATGAGCGTATTCTAGATATGCTTTTTGGATGATGAGCTTCTCAGAAGATGTAGACTTTTGGAGGATGATGCGTAGATCTTTAGGAGGTGGCCGGCCATTTGTGCTTAGTCATCGCGATGGTCTGTAAACCTGCATATGCAATATTTATTCCTTGGATGCTGATCCTTGACCCTTGGAAGTTGCGCAGAAGCAGCTTATCCTTGGTCCAGTGGTGCTCTCCAGGGCAGCACTGTATCTGGCTAACAGCTTTACTGCAGACGTTCTATTAGAGATATGTGCAGTTGGCCAGATAAAGGAGTGTAACTAGTACATTAGAGCTAGGTTCTTCAGGACCTAGGATGTCATCCCCCTCTTCTAACGACTGGAA
Organism: Scilla litardierei; assembly: GCA_030789695.1. Taxonomy (NCBI): domain Eukaryota; kingdom Viridiplantae; phylum Streptophyta; class Magnoliopsida; order Asparagales; family Asparagaceae; genus Scilla; species Scilla litardierei. Next base: position 34,261,339 of record CM061132.1, on the reverse strand, counting down.
GGCGTCATAAATAAGTATCCATTTTTAATAGATTGCAAATGAACATTTTTCTTCATAAACCCCTGGTATATGAAGAATATGATAGGTATAAAAGGATTCCACCATGAAGGCGTTTAATCTGTAAGCCGAGACAATACCTTATTTTGCCTAGGTATTTCATTTCGAAGGTATGCTTAAGGCTATCAGATATATCAATGGTCTCTACAGGAGATCCTATTAGTTTTAATTCTTCCACATAGACGGCGACTAATACAAATCATGTCCCTGTTCTTTTGATAAAGATACATGGGCAGATTTCATTATTAGGGAATCCTTGTTCAGCAAGGAATTCGCTAAATCTGTTATACCACATTTTTCATGATTGCGTAAGATCATATAATGATCTTTGAAGCCTTTATAGAGGAGACGTTCATACGTCTCTCTTTCATCTCTGTGGGTAGAGTATACCCTTCTGGAAGTTTCATATAGATCTATGTATCTACATAGCCGTACAGATATGTGATTCGGGTTGAATATTGCATATTTAGCACCTCATTTAGACCCATTTTGTGCTTATATGATGCTTAATTGGTCTCTAATACGTTCGTATTTTGAATATCATCATTTATTAGAGAAATTACTTGATTTGAGCACAAAACAGTAATAAACTGAGTATTTCTGCACTTTTTATATTTTTCATGGCTAGATCTCGATCTCACAATTCCAACGGCTATTTATTTGTATTTTTCTGAGATCTGTGCTAATTACTATGAATTTTTGAATGCAGAATACCCTTTAAATGAAGAAATACGGGAAAAAACGGTTGAAATACGCCGTATATACGCGGGGCGACGTGGCACGATCTCAGCACTCCATTCTTCATCCAGCGGCATGTAAGCGAGCGAACGAGCGGGCGACGTGGGACGATCACAGCCGCACGATCTCGATCCAACGACCACTACCTTCCCCGCAAATTGAAAGCAAAGCAGCATCCCTTATGGCGACGTGGCATCATCTGGGCTGTCGATTTATGATCGAACGACTGACGCTTCGCTCCATCGCACAGCAGCTGGGCGCATCCGCTTGGCCACGTGGTGCAATCGCGTCGTCTGCCTGCCCAATCCAACGGATGAACTCAAAGCGGGCGGAAGCGGATCACGAAACGAAGCGGGAAACCAATGGGGCGACGTGGCGCCATCGTGACCATCCATATTTCGATCGACGGATGAGATTAGTTGAACGAAGCGGAGCAGTGAAAATTGTTGGGCGACGTGGCGAGCTGAGAACCGAGCGATCCCAGATCCGACGGCCATCATTTACTCCGAGCTGTGTTCGAAGAGCGGATGCGGGTGCGTGATTTTTGAAGCCCACGTGGCGATCCCACGTCGAATCTTGCACGGATGGACGGCTGTGGTTTGAGGCGCTCGCGGGTTCGGGTTTGAGCATGATTTGGATGCGGGTTTCAACCCGATAAGCACTTAAACCCGCAATACTCTCTATATGAGCGTATTTTGGCCTAGGGTTGCATATTCTGGCATATTGGGGGCTTTAGGAGCCATATTTCGCCATGAAATTTGGAGGCCATGGGGACAGAGGCTAGATCTATCATCTGAAGGAGATTTGTGGCTATTTGGAGAGAATTGGTGACAATTTTCTATCTTTAGCCTTGTATTTTGCGTATTAGGCTTCTATTTGAAGTATTATTCACGTATTTTGATGTTTTTATGATGTATTTGTCTATGAATACTAATTATAATCTCTTCATGCATGGTTAATCTTCATATGTGTTGGTGTTGATGTAGTTAGGGTGTCGTAATCATTCATTTTGATATCTTTTCGACCTATTTGCATGTATAATCGCGTATTTTGTCGATTTCTACATATATATTGTTTGGGTATGTTATACGGAGACGTGGGCATGCTTGAATAGAATAGGATCTTTGCGGACTTATTCGTGATGCGACCCGAGAGGGCACTTGTGTTTCTTTTCCTAATGAAATCGACGTTATACGTGATTATCTTTTCGGCACTATTTCATGCGCTTTATCGCCATATTTTCCGACGTTCTCGTGCCCTAACCGGACGAAACATTGAGTTATAGAAAAGGGATTAATAATCATTGATTGCACACACCCTAACGAAATCACTACAAACACATACTCTCCATAATAGTACCCCATATTGAATTCACCGTAATTATCGTAGGATTTTCTTTTGTTATTCTAAACTCTTATCATATCTTTAGGTGGTTGTTTCTCGTTGTATTAGTACTCTTTACAAACTGAAGTTCGTGGTTTTGCAGGCCAGTTGTCCCGTGGATACGATACCTGGACTCACCAGGATTATTATTTGTTCGATCTCCTACGCTTGGGAGTAGTGCTCACATATTTTGCGACGAGCCAATATGCAGTCATATCATCCATGAGCTGCATTTCCAGAGACGTTTAGGCTTAGTATGAAATAGAAAAATGTTCACATTTCCTTCATTTCTTATTCTTATTAAAACCCAACTTATATTCCACAGGTTTTACACATTCCGGTGTATAGACTACTGGTCCATAGACTTTGCTTTTTCAAGAGTGAGTCCAGCTCTACTCTTATTGCCTCGTCCCACTTTGGCCAATCTATGCGTTTATGCTATAGAAAAGTGGGTTGACGTCATCGTCGTATTCAGCGACGTGAACGACAATAGCGAAAACAAAATCGTCGACGACGACTGTGCTATATCTGTCCAGTACCTCTTCAGTACGTACACTATACATTGATTTTTCTCCCATTGTTTCCTCTGTGGGGGAAATCAGGAGGGAAGAGGTCGCTGGTCTGAGCTCAGCATCTGTGGAGGGATTATTTTAATATTTCCCGGAATATTCCTCTTTCGAGGAAATTTTTCTTTTGAACCTGGCGGGGGTACTCTTTTCAATTGAGGTACATCCAATTCTGCTGCTGGTGGATTGCATCCATCTTTGGTGATGTCAATCCTAGCTGGCGTGTTGGCAGCAGGGACGTGTGAATGAACAAGCTTATGGTTGTTCATGAATTTATCAGCCAATTGATGTACATTAGTCTGAATGTGAAGGATCTTCTGGATCTCATCTTCACACAGAAATAGTATGCGGATCATAACAAGATTAGGACTTTTGTGTCCCATGATATGGTCTCAGAAGCTACATGCTTCTTTAGACTGCGTGCCTATTTTAATGAGACTTTGCGAAACCTAGGGTGCTAAAGCTTCAATCTTATTCACCCACATTATCAGCGTTTCAGAAAGCTAGGTTGCGGGTGGATAAAAAGGCACACATAATACCATCTAGTAGATATATCTATCGGTACAATGAAGTACCGAAATGAGCCACTTGCGGGGTGAATAGGCCCGCAAAGGTCACCATGTATTCTCTCAATGAAGACATGATACAATAATCCCACTTTCAGGAGGGAAGGTCTCTCTATAAGTTTTCCCTTATGACAAAGGAGAACAAGGAAACTCAACCTTTTGAAGAATCTTCAGGTTCTCCAAAGGATTCATTTGATGATGCGTCCATCATCGCTGTTCTAGGATGACCAAGTCTATTGTGCCAGAGTTGAAAACTCTGGCAATGAAAGGCACTTCTAGTACTCAGTCAAGTTGGCTTTTTATAGGATGAATATCTGTAATGATAGGGACCCGACGGGGGTCCAACGAATCGTTTGTAGATGGTCTTCTGGCCATCCGTTTTGACGAGTTATATAGGGATATTCACTATTATTATCCATAGTTTCCAAGGTATGTTCTACCACAATACAGTTGTTCCCCTACTCAGTTGTGTAAGGTTGTTGCTCAGTACTTTACTTTTCACTTTGATTTGCTCGTACGAAGTTACTTTTTGTCATACTTGTGCACTACTTATTTTCTATATATAGAATTATTGTGACTTACCTTCGGTTCCATTTATGGCACCGACAGACGACGACCTGATCGAGGAGGTTGCACCAGAGTTCGAGGAGCCTGCATTTGTCCCAGAAGCCGTAGAGTTTTAGCTATTTGTGTTTGTGTATGTGTTGTACTATGTATTTCCTTTTCCGCTTTTCCTTTTAGTACTTCCTTTATGTATTCTAGTGAGAGAGTGCTGCTGCTTGTTGTACTTTAATTGGTGGACTGTAATAATGTTTGTACGCTGGATTGAGTATTATTATACGTCTCTGCATCGTGGGTATGTTGATTTCATTGGTAAACTGCAGGACTTGAAAAAATATCAAATAAGTAACTGGCCCCCGAGAGCAGGTCGTTACAAGTTTGGCGGCCCATGCAGGTCCGTGCTAAATACCTCCTGAACAATATGGCAAGATCAGGATGTACTGTATAAATGCTCAACGAAGCTGACAATTTCTCTATGTATGCAGGTTTGACACTCGAAAGATAAACGGGAAAACCTCGAAGAGCCCCAATGGAGCTGACCAATCTGGAGCCAGTGACCAGACCAAAAACAGACCTCCTCCCACAGTGCATCAGATCTCTGATCTAGCATTGCGAGAGATGGTCCAAGCTATCAAGGGAGAACATAACCCTGTAGCAGGCATTCGACTATTCCGCTCACTCCACCCGAAGACCTGGAATGTTAAGGATGGTCCGATGAAGGTCGAAGAATGGCTGGGAAGTAATGAAGAGAATTTGAGAGCCGCTCAGATCGAAAAGCATGCTTGGGTGGACACTACCAGGTCCCAACTGACGGATGGAGCCAGAGTCTGGTGGAGCTCTAAAGAAGATCGTATTCAACGACCAATCGAATGGGTGATGTTCACTGAACTTTTCTGTATCCAATATTTCTCCCCCGAGGCTCAGATGGAACTTCAGGCACAATTCGTCGGGTTGAAACAGGGTTCCAAGATAGTGGAACAGTATGATGCCCGATTCACCTTGCTGAGCCGTTTCGCTCCCAAAATGATTGCCACTCCCATGGCCCGAGCCCGACGCTTCAAGCAGGGTCTCAACATAGAGATCCGACGGAGCTTGGTCAGACGCTTACTCTGCACCCATACCGAGGTTCTCGATGCAGCTCGCGAGTACGAGTTCATTGAACGAGAAGAGAAGCGAGAACAAGGTTTAGCTGTCCCTCCTCGAAGGCCACCAACTCCTGCATCTGCTGATGGATCCAGTCATCGACCTTCATCCCATCTGCATCGCCCAGTCCAGCAGACTCAGTTCAAGAGGTCAACACCACATCAACATCGAGAGTGCTTCTACTGTGGTAAAACTGGACACATCAAAGCAGAATGTCGTTTGTACTTGAACCTCTGCTTGATTTGTGGATCCAAGGGTCATGGGGTAAGGGATTGCCCGAAAGATAGATATAGAGATGCTGTTGATGCACCTGCAAGGGACGCTCCACAACGACCACCACTTCCCCCTCAACAGAAGGTGTATCAATAAGCGCAACCACAGGCTCCACCACCGAGACGACTTGCCTACACCATGGTCACAGAAGATGTCGAAGCCATCGACCAGACAATTGGAGGTATAAACTACTGCTTTTAATATTATACTCATTCTTTTGCAATACTATTATATCACCACAAATTTGGCTACTTGAGACATCAAGACAGCTTTTACGATGATGCTAGTCTTGAGACTAGCTATAGAAGCTATGGTGATGTCAATAGTATGTATTCGTACATGGTATCATCTCTTGTTTTCTAGATGCTGTGGTATCACATTATATTTCATTCTATCATTTATTTGCTTGAGCTTCTTCATAACAGCAATTATTTGGTTTATTAAGTTTGAAATTCCGAGGACGGAATTATTTTAAGGAGGGTAGAATATAACGGCCTGTATTTTTCCAATGCATTTAAATTAAGTATTTAACGTAATTTCATTTTAAAAGATATTTTGTAATGGTTAGTCAGGAGTTTTATATTGAAACTGATTTCAAATATTTATTATAAAAATATTTTGAAGCACTAGACTAATTATAATGTATTTCAGTATTTTCAGATTCCCTCAAATACCTCAAAACGATCTTGATAAAATTCATTTTTAATTTTACCGTTTTGGCTTAATAAATTAATTTTCTATACAAACATCTTCAAAACATTTTCAAACTTCTACAGTAACACCCTATGATCATTTAGGGCTCTCCACATTAATTTCGTAATTTTCTGATATCAAATCAACCTAGAACCTGCAAACCCGCTTTCTTAACGTTTTGGCCTAAAACTAGTATCCCCGTAGTCCAAACCCTGAAACGGACTTCGTATTCGCGATTCTCGTGACGATACGATCCCGTGGGTATGTTTTCGTAATTTTTCGGAGTCGTTTGTAGAAATGAGTTTGTATTCCTTCGCTTTGCTAATTACAATCGCTAATGACCATTTTGTAGTGCCCTAGGAAGCCACTGCACACGTACTAGAGGGGGGTGAATAGTACTTAAAATAATCAAGATAGTTATTCCTAATTATTGTGCAAGAAACAAACGACAATGCGAAATTAAACAACTATCAACAAGAATTAAAACATACGCAAACAAACAATATTACTGGGTTCGGATCCACCCAAGTCTCCCCGACTTGTTCCCGGTGATCCTACGTCCCAACCACCCGGATCCCCTCCGGATACTTGAGTTAGCAACCCTAACTCAAGATTTCCACTATGAAATACTTGTGAACAACCTTCACAAGTCAAATCATACAAAAGACATGTGACTCCCACAAACCGGGATCACAACCTCTCTCATAACCGAGAGACACAATTCAAATACGATTGAAATGAAATAAACTCTTACCTTACAAAATCCTATGCCTTGAGTATACTTACCAAATTAGGGCAATGATGGATTTTGAGGAAGAGGAAGTCACCAAACCCTAGCTTCAAGAAGATGACCAGCAATGGAAGCCTAGGGTGGAGTATGGTGACTAGGATCAAGCTCTTGGCTTGAGAAGCTCACAAAGGAGAGAATCTCTCTTGAGGAATTAGGGCTCAAGGTGTTGAGGGAGAAATTCTTGTGAGGGAGAGAGGGCTTTGAAATAGCTTGGGAGAGCTCTTCTCTTAGGTCTGAAATTGCTTGGAAATAGGACCTCTTACCACTCTTCAAACGAATCAGGATTCTATTTAAAGGGGCAAGAGAAATCGAGTTTGAAAGAATCCCAACGGCTCTATTCTGAACCAGACTAGTCGGTCAAAGAAGGATCACTGACCGACTAGTTCATCAACTAGTCGGTTAGTGATACAACGTAGACCGACTAACGGTAGAACAGCCAAGAAGTCGAAGTACAGGCAAAGACAACTAGTCGGTCTAAGAAGACTTGCCGACCGACTAGTTCCACAACTAGTCGGTCGGTGAATGATCTTTGACCGACTAACAGTCGAAATAGAGTAGGTTGACTTCAAGATGAATTAGTCGGTTTAAGAACAAATGCTGACCGACTAGTTTCTCAACTAGTCGGTCGACAAACGTTCTTTGACCGACTAACTCGAAACAGTAACTCAGGCTGTACAGAGGCAAGCTCAACTAGTCGGTCCAAGAAGGATTCCTAACCGACTAAATCGTCATCTAGTCGGTCGGTGACTCTTCTTTGACCGACTAATTGATCAACCTGGAAAGAGCTGAATAAAGCAAGGCATCTAGTCGGTTCATGTAGAGTTGCTGACCGACTAGATCGTCATCTAGTCGGTTGGTGACTCTTCTTGAACCAACTAACATGCACTCGAAGCCGAGGGAAGAAGCGATAGGCTTCGGAAAAGTTTCTAATGGCTTCTATGATATTCCTAGCTCTAAGATATGAGCGAAATGAAGATTATAAAGTAAGTCCTACTCAAGGCTTAACATTCTAATCTATGAAGCTAGAAGACTATAAAATAAACCTTACGAGCCGTCTTCAAAGCTTCAATCTTCATTCCTCTTGACTTCAATATTGCTCCTTGAGCTTCAACGAAGCTCCAGGCACACGATCACGCATATTGAGAAGTCTTGAGACGTCGCTTTTGATGTACGTGGTATTTTGGCGACGATCTCCATAACTGCGCTCACAAATAAGTTAGTATACATTATTTATGTTTGCTCATCATCCAAAACCAAATCCGGGGAATCATATCACAACACATTTACCCCTAATTAAACACTCATCTACCCTCCTTTTGTTGGTTAGATCTGAAATCGTTCAGATCTACCACCCATCTCACCCCATCTACCCCCAAGGTTGGTCTTCCCCCCTCTAATTACAAGTTAGCCATTCACTTAACCTATATAAACCCCCACCCCCTCTCCTTTGTATTAACCCACACACTGTCTCTCTCTCCCTCTATATTTTTCGAACCCAGGCCACAAATTTCGTGCGCTCCCTCTCTCTTCCTCTCTCTAACTTCCGTTCTTCTCCCTCTCTCTCACTTCCTCTCCCGTTCACCCTCCCTCCGGCCTCCGACCGCCGCCCTCTGGCCTCGACCCGCCGCCGTCGCTCCACCGCCCCGCAGCCGCCGTGTCCGATAAAGCCCGACCCGCCTCCGATCTCCAGCGCTCTGCTGTGCTTCGAGACGTCGCCGCTGCCGCCGTAACCGCCCTCCACCGACGCTTCAATCTCCACCGCCTTCCACGCGTCGCCTCCCGCCCCCGGTCGTCGCCATCCGATGTCGAACAGCTCCCCTACGATGAGTGTAAGCGTTGGATGCGAGAATACTCACAGTGGCAATTCCTTAAATACGAATTAAATTCGTATTTACGTATTTTTAATTGATTAATAATTGGGTTTTATGGTTTTTAATTCATAACTTGAAATATAGGCCTCAGAAAAATGTGAGGTTAGCTCCAGAAAATTGGAAATAATATTCTGAATCCAATGGCACTGGTCTCATCTCGATCAGATGCTTATTTTTTCCAGAATCATTTTTTTAGCCAAAAACTTAAATACGTAAAATTCTTTCTAAAATCAGTAACTCTTTATTTTCACGTACACTGATACGTGATAAAAATATATGTTGTAGTAATCTTCGAGACGGTCATTTTGACTGCTCACTTGAACATTTCCGACTAGTATTGCATCCGGAAGAAATTATTGAATGTTTACGTTACTTAATTTAAATTAGTTTTTAAATGGATTTTTGAGCTTCTAAAATTATAAAAATTACTATATAAGCTTCTGAAAAATATTTCCTCTTGCAGTAAAATTAGTTTTATCATATCTAGCCTATATAAAAATTTGGAACGTTTTTCATCACCATTTCAACCAGTTTTGAAAATCAAAACGATCATGTAAATAAATAGAGTATAGCGTATTCTTTAACTAATTGTTTCTTGTGTTTACAGTTATCAAATCTCGTGCACCAGCACTAGATCTAGTCCCGGCTCGCTTCCATCACCTTGAGATTTGTAAGCCACAGTAAATTCTAGATTTGGAAAAGTAGATAGTGTCCCCGCATGAACTTTTAAAACAACAACTTTTGTGTTCCATGTTTGTTGGACTAGTCTTTATCCTCAAATTTGCTAGCATCCACCATGCTTTGCTTTAAGAAAGTCGACCAACGAACCTAGCTTAACTATCACCGTGAACAAGGAATTAATGACATCATGTGGCACATCTTATGGAATGTCTTATGGAATATCTCGTGGAATGTCTCGTGGAATGTTTTGTGGAATATCTAGTGGAACATCTAGTGGAATATCTTGTGAAACATCTCGTAATAGATACACGTCACTGGGGTTTGGGGTAACTCATTGTAGAGAAAGTGTAGGAGCTATGACTGGAGTCACTCTCTCTCGTCTCGTCTCATCTCGTTTTCAAAGTATGTTGTGGTTGATGCCCGGGATTTGCTCCCCGTGGCAATGGAGATGACCCATGGTTGCATATCATACTTTCCTACATGAGTCACATCACATAGTTTAGGGCGTCTTATTCAGTACTTTGCATGTTTTAATTGCTTACAGTTCATGCCTTCTAGTCCTACCATTGCTATCACCATGATTGCTCTTCTACGTTACTTTTTGTACTCTCCGACTTAAGTCACGTAGTTTAATGTAAAAGCCTCTTTATTGATGGCACGCATATGAATGATAAGCTTCATTCAATGGACCATGATCCGATCAATGTGCTTGGCTAGTTTGTTGAATCACCCTAGCTAGACTGGGGGTAAGTGATCTGGCTTAGTCACTTCTCTGGCCGTGTCCGCTGGACCGTAAGGACGTGAATCATGATTATGTAACACCATCGATCTTTAGCTAATACAGTCACATTTACACTTGTGCAGTCCCAGTACTTTACTTGTTGTACATTTAGCTACAGATGCAGATGTTTCACTTGCTTAGCCTGCTTTACACTTGCTCTACCACAATATAATTGTTCCCCTTTTCAGTTCGGTTTTCTTTTACTACTCAGTTGTGTACAGTTGTTGCTCAGTACTTTACTTTTCACTCAGATTTGCTCGTACGAAATTACTTTTTGTCATACTTGTGCACTACTTCTTTTCTATATATAGAATTATTGTGACTTACCTTCGGTTCCATTTATGGCACCAACAGACGACGACCTGATCGAGGAGGTTGCACCAGAGTTCGAGGAGCTTGCATTTGACCCAGAAGCCGCAGAGTTTTAGCTATTTTTGTTTGTGTATGTGTTGTACTATGTATTTTCTTTTCCGCTTTTTCTTTCAGTATTTCCTTTATGTATTCTGGTGAGAGAGTGATACTGCTTGTTGTACTTTAATTGGTGGACTGTAATAATGTCTGTACGTTGGATTGAGTATTATTGTACGTCTTTACATCGTGGCTATGTTGATTTCACTGGTAAACTGCAGGACCTGTAAAAATATCCAATAAGTAACTGGCCCCGAGAGCTGGTCATTACACAAGCATAACTTCCCTTCCAATGTTTCCTAAGGAACCAAGTAGAGTGATCTACGCTTGGTCCTTAATCAACACAAGGATCTCCAAATAAAGATGAGATGGTATATCAACAATTAAGATCAAAGAGTAACAATAATAAAATAGATCTCACAGCGGAATAAAATAACAGCTTGCGATTAATGAGCAAGAATAGATTTAACGCCTGATTACAAATGACATATACTAAAACAATAAATAAGTTAGCATAAAGAAAACGACAATAAACAATTATAGAAAATTCACACAAAGAGACACGAGATTTTATCCTGGGTTTCCACCTTGGTACATCATGTCCCTGACCGTCACAGATCGAGATTAAATCCACTATTGCCTTAGCAATACAATTACCTAGCTTCACTCGCTAGGATTTCCAATGACCTAGCTCCACCACTAAGATTTTCGATCACCTAGTCTCAACTACGACTTACAACAACACCACCTAGCCTTAGCTAGGATTTCCAACACCCTTATCTCCAAGGGACTCAAAGTAACACTACTAGAAAACGGACCTAAAAGGACGGATTAAAATTCCGTCCTATAGCCGTCCTTTAATTTTTAATGAATTAGGACGGAAATAGGACGGACATAAGACGACATTTTAAAAAGGATGGATATAGAATGGAATGCTCATTATTTTCCTTTTTCTTTTTAAAAATGAAAAATTACAATTTTGGGATATAGTAAAGGACGGATATTGGACGGACCTTTATTAATTATTATTTCTTATTTATATAAAATAAAAAATAATTTTTATTATACACATAAAAGGACGGAAAGAGGACGAATAAAGGACAGATTTCTTAATAAAAAAAGATTAAGTTGTCCGTCCTAAATCCGTCCCTTATTTAAGTTAATTTATTTTAGCAATTACGTTATTAGGACAGATTTAGGACGAACAGCTTTCGTCGTTCTTTTCTAAAAAATACTTTGTCCTACCCGTCTATATTCCGTCCTATTTCCATCGTACATTTTTAAGATATAAATGTCGGACTAAAATTTGTTAGCGGGAATTAAAAAATTGTTAGCGGGAAATCGAAAATTCAAATAATGTAGGACGGATATATGACGGATATTGAAATTTTTTGGCGGGATATGAAAATTTCAAACATATGAAACCGTCCTTTCGTTCTTTTCTAAAAAATACTCTGTCCTACCCGTCCATATTCCATCCTATTTCCGTAAGTTATAAAGGTCGGACTAAAATTTGTTAGCGGGAATTAAAAAATTGTTAGCGGGAAATCGAAAATTCACATAATGTAGGACGGATAAAGGACGGATTTTGAAATTTTTTGGCGGGATATGAAATATCAAACCTATGAAACCGTCCTTTCGTTCTTTTCTAAAAATAGTATGTCCTACCCGTCCATATTCCGTCCTATTTCCGTCGTACATTTTAATATAAAAAGATCGGACTAAAATTTGTTAGCGGGAATTAAAAATTGTTAGCGGGAAATCGAAAATTCAAATAATGTAGGACGGATATAGGACGGATATTGAAATTTTTTGGCGGGATATGAAAATTTCAAACCTATGAAACCGTCCTTTATCCTTACCGTCCGTCCTAAATCCGTCCTTTAGTATTACACGAATTTTCATTCCCAGAATCCAATCTTCTATAAATACTATGACTGTTCTTATCTCGACTGTTCTTATCTCTTTCTTTCCAGAATCCAATCTGTCATGGGTAAGTTTTTTGCTCTTTGTTCCTTATAAATTTATTTTATTTGTTTTATAAATACTAACAATCAATTCTTATTTGGTTTTTGTTAAGGAAAACTTGATATGACTAAAAGAGGTATGATTACAATTCTTTTTCAGATTCTTTGTTTATATTTTCATATTGATTTGTCTTTTTATTTATATTTTGATGAATGAGTGTAATTTTATTTGCGTTTGGGGAATTTTTGTTTATTGTAATTTTGTTGATTTCGTTTTTGTTTGGTATGTGTGTTAACTTTTGTGTTTAATGAGTGTGTTTGTGTTTGTGTTTGAGGATGAATTATTGATTTTTAGGTATGAATTTTGATGAATTTTTGATGTTTGGGTATGATTTTTGATTTTTGGGTATGAATATTGATGAATTTTTGATGCTTGGGGATGAACACTGTCGAACAACGGCGGCGGCGACACCGCAGCCGGTTATTGCCGGCTGCGGATTTTTTAATTAATTTATTACAGTATAGGACGGATATAGGGCGGATTCAGGACGGATAATTAACAACCAAACAACTCATATAGGACGAAATTAAGACGGTTTCAGGACGGATATATGACGGAATATAGAAAACTTTTAGGAAGATATAGGACGGATTGAGGACGGAAATCTTAATTAATTTGTCGCTTTAAAGGACGTATATAGGACGGAATAGTCAATTAATTAAGATTAGTTACTTAGTTACTTAGAAGTAATTAATTAATATATAGGACGGAATTAGGATGAAAATTGTCCGAATTAAGTCTTTTTTGCGACGGTTTTATCTGTCCTATATCCGTCCTTAAGGTTAAAATATAGGACGGAAATAGGATGGACTGTAATATAGGACGTCGCTGAATGGACGGAAAATTTCCGTCCTATATCCGTCCTTTTCGACCTAAAAGGACGGAATTTGGGCAAAAAGGACGGATATTGGCCGTCCTTTTTGCTCTGTTTTCCTGTAGTGTAAGATCATATCCAATACATCACAATATATTAGTGGAGAATGGTTTTTACACCCAATAATTCTATAGCAAAGAAGAATATGCAATTGTGCTCTATGTGGATAAAGAATTACTCTTTTGCTTTGATCACACAAAGAATATTAGTTGATTCAATGTGATCAAGAAACTTTTGTTGCTTTAAAATCCTTTTAAGAATATTCAAAAAAATAAAAAGGATTTGAAAAACTACTTGTAATAGCCAAATAAAAAGATCTTAAGAGAAGATAGAAAGATACGCACAAGAATAAGATCCGAATTTTAAAACAGTTGGCTATTAAAAACTTGAGAGCAATGAAAATTAGAGAGCTTGAATGCTTGAGAGAATTTTGAATTTTTCTCAAAAATAATTGGTGTGGAAAAGGGTCTCAAGGCTCTCTATTTATTAGGCTAAAAATGAATTCAAATCATTTCAAAAACATTTGACTTTTGCCCCCAAAACGGCTACAAAACAGATTCAATGAATCTGGCCGTCGACAGCTGGTAGTCGACTTCCAACTTTGGTAGTCGACTCCCAGAGCAATTTCTAAGAAAATCTGCTACAGCTTGTAGTCGACTCCCAACTTTGGTAGTTGAACCCAGAGCAATTTTCTAAGAAAATTTGCTACTGAAAGGTAGTCAACTCCTGGGCGTTTGGAGTTGACTCCTTCTTGAAAAGTGATTTCTCAAGAAGTTTTTCTCTTATATTATAGAAAATAAGTTTATATAATAATAAAATTAATTTAAAACTATTTTCAAAATCTTTGTGTGTGTGTGTGTGCATATTCTTTCTTGGCTTTGACATAATCCTAAGAAAAATGAAAAACAACTCACACACTAGACTCTATGAAGAACTTGAAGCCATGGATGAGCTTGAGCTTGTTGCATATGCTTCACTTGAATTTGAGCTCCTCTTTAGCTTGATCTTGAGCATAGTCTTTGAGCTTCATCTTCGAGCTCCTCTTGTGCTTAAACTAAAACTTCAGAAATGTAGACGTGGAATATACCTCAATCAATCTTCATCTTCTATGTGTGTAGTTATAGTTCTTCTTCTCGGTATATGCTTCAAGCTTCAATTAGCTTATTGCACAACCTACACATTTAAGCAATATAATTAGTACACAACAAAATTTGGTGTGATCATTATCAAAACCACTTGAGGTGGGACTAGATTTCCCAACACAAGCCTCTGATCATTCGCTTACTAAGGTATCTAAAATAGATTGTGCTTTATTGTTTCAATATTTACTCTAGTTGCATTCATTTTATCTCACCAAGCATTTTCTTATTGTTCTTCACCGTTGCTCTATATGCTCGTGTGTACCTTTTATTTTTGGCAAGAGATATTTTTGTGCTTAATCTTTTTGTTCTCATTCTATTGTATTTTAGTGAGAACAACTTCTTGTACCCAATACATGGAGAGAGAAAATCTAATTGCTTGAGTAAATTATGTGCAAAGTCCAATCACAGTGGCAGTATATTGGTGAAAAATTCGAGCATGAAAAATGTATATTGGTAAAAATTCTTTCTACTAAGCAAGATTGCATTGTATACTTTGAAACAAGAAAGATTAGTTGAATATCGTAGAGAAGAGTTCTTCATGTAGTAAAGTAAGCTCATTATAAGCACGAACCACTATACATCCTTGTATTTTCTTGCAAGTTATATCTCCACTTATCTCCACTCTCTTTTATATTTCATCATTATTACTGCAAGTGTTTAACTATATTGATTATTTATATTATTATCTTTGATCATTGCTTTTGTTCCAACAGATAAGTTGGATCTTTTATCTTTTATAAATTATTGTTAAACCTATTCATCCCATCTCTTGGGTTACCATAAAATGTCCTTTATTTCCATAATTATATCATCCTTCGCTACACCATCTAATTTAATGATCATCTTGATTTTTACCTGGCAATGCATCACTTATTTTAGTTTCTTGTTAGTTGTCTCCATAAATCTCCTATCCACTGCATTTGCAACATCTACCTCTTTAAAGACATCCGTTTTCTAAACATTATGGTTAATCATTAAAGGTGATTCATCTCCATCTTTAATTGAAATGCCAATCATATGTTTGTTTAGAGTTTCTTATATAGCTAACAAGCATGCAACTCTGGAAGAGTTGGTGTAGTTTGCCAATCATGAATCATGTATGCCATCAATATAGTCATACTGTTAAGGTATATATCAGGGCATGAATGATAATTTATCCTTACTTTTTGAATTTTAGAATCAGGATTCAACTAAGTTATTTATTGATATCGACATTTTTTTCTTGATAAAGCACTGAATGATCATCATGTCTTCTTGCTTGATACTCATCAACTAATTTTCAAGATGTTAAAGTTGTTAGTCATTTGTTTTCCAAAAGAGCATAAAAAATGAACTCCAAGATGCTCTTGGAGTGATCAGCTTCTTGGAGGTGGTATAAGTGTTCTTTTAACACTATTATATTCAACACAAACGTGGTTTTAGCATCTTTACTTGTCCATTTTACTAAGACTTCACTATCTTTCCACCAATGTCATAGCCTCAACATATATAACAACCGTGAGATCTTATCCTTGCAGATAGGATTGTTGACGGATGGATTCCGGTCAACGGTAGATGACACTGACGTGGACTCCTCGGTCGAACTGGAGCTTTGTCAGCTGAAGAGGTGGAACACTCGGTTGGAAGAACCGGGGTCGATTGAAGGTCGAGCTACGATCACTGGGCTGAAGCTCGGTTGATGTCTCGATCGAACATGATGATCGTTCGACCTTGGTGCTGAGTTGAACTTCGAACTATCGGCACCACAAACAATCGTTAGGAGGGTCGGATCTGGGTTCCGACACATATCACATCTAATGCTTAAGTTAGTATCGAACTTAAAGGAGGCTCGGGGCTATCAAGATCGACCCCATGAGGATCTTCCAGAGTCAATCACCTCAAGCTAATTTGGAGGAAGAAAATATGAGAGTGGAGAGAAGTAAAGCTATCAGAGTATTAGGCGTTTCGTACCTCCTGAGTTTGTCCTTCTTCTGTTTGTCTCCTTCGTATGTTTAGACTCTAGTGTCTGTTCAGTAACATTGGGAAATAACGGCCACCAATTTTGATAGCACGATCATTCCTCATAAATATGTATAACTTTGTCCACTCCTTCTGCCATTTATGAGCCTATTATCACCCTCCCTAAAGCAACGTAAGCTCAACGGGTAGAATGGTAAGCGAGATTTGACTATGTTAACGGCTGTTATCTTTTGTGGACCTTATGAGCTTATTGGGCCCCGTAACTATCTTTATAGGCTTCTTGGTAGATTGATCTTTGCTTCATCGAGTGTCGGGCCAATGATTTAACAATGGCCCCCGTCACTTCGGCTCAGACGATTTGCCTACCAGGGTTAAGTGATGTGAAGTCTCATTAATGGAGCATGGTAGTCGAAGCGGAAGTATTTGAGTTTAAGCACCAAAAATTCCACTCTCCTGATTTAGACGATGTGTCGGTTCAAAATCTGAGATACGTGCATGCTTGGATCATCGACACATGTCTTCGGATGATGAGATTAGCTTAGATTGATCTGCAATCATACATTTACCTTGATAAGGTGGTTTTGGAGAGAGAGAAAAGCTTCATCGTCTTAGGCATTCTCGAATTGAACTTCAACCTCTGATCATGGCCTCCTCCTCCCAACGTGCCTCCACTAGAACTTCGGCTCCTATCACTCGAAAAGATAAAGAGGAAGCCATCGCACCCAACCTTGTCTCTGGTCAAGCCTTTCGAGTGATAACTGACTAGATCCCTGATTTCCAAAGAAGATATGTAAGGTGTGATTACCAGATTAGGTTGCCCCGTGCGAAGGACATGGTTCATTCTCCCGGTGATTGCGAGGTTGGGGTTTACGTTGAAGCTTTTCAGCATTGGCTTAGATTTCACATGCACCCCTCCATGTTGTGCATATTGAAGACGCTGGGTCTTTCCCGTTGTCAATGATGCCAAACGTGGTGATCATCCTGGTTAGCTTCATAGTATTGTGCGTGCTCAACGGAGTCGAACCATCCATGGGATTGTTCGACTTCTTTTTCAGAGTACCCCCTCTTTAATCTCTGGGTTGGTACCTGATCACCGCTCGTTGCAGCAGGGGGTTGTTTAATGATCATCTAACTTCTAATCGAAAATGGAAAGAACAATTTGTGTTTGTGGTATTTCTTAGCGAGGCAAGCTTCGTCACCCGATAGGGGAACCCCGAGCTTGCCATAAATGAAGATAAGCCCCTTTTCGAGGAAGAAGAAAATGTTGCAAATCTTTTATTGAAGTTGCCTGATGGGCACAGATCGACAAAGTGTCTCATGTCTGACTCGATGTTACTTCAGACAGTTTGGACAATAGGTCAAATCTCTCGCTCGCCTTTAGCCTTCTTCTTCTTCTTGATTTTTACCCCCGTCTCTGCAGGTATGCTCGGACTGGAATATCATGTCGAACTAGAGGTTTGGTAGGCACTTGGAGCTTCCACTAGAGAAGCTGAAATGGATGTGCCTTCCCTTCAGACGAGCCTTCTAGAAGATGAAGCAATTGAGACTGCCAAGGGTTTATCCCTGGAGGTTTATAAGGCTCCCCAATAGACTCAAGCACAAAAGAGGAAGAAGAATAAACTCTCGGCAAAGTTGAGCATACTAGGGCTAAGAAGAAAAAGCTCAGGCAAAAGCTTATCAGTATCCTCTCAGATTCGACTGATTCGATTGACGCCTTTATCCCGCCGGTGGCCCCAGGACAAGATCGAGTCCATGAACAAAGCTGGTCTCCCGACAGAGATCAAGATCCCCTTCTAGAGAAAACTTCGGGGGAATCATCTTCCTCTCTAGGGCCACCTCCCTGCCAAGATTCCTGGTCCTGAGGAGGTCTATTTCCTCAGGAGCTACTGGCCTAGGACATTCCCCTGAGTTTAGGTCAATCTTACTGGAAGATAGATCGCCCAAGACCTTCTCGAATGTTCTGAGGAAGAGCTTTTTCGGCTGGATTACCTGATAAGAAGAGTTGAGTCAGCTCTCTTAGATTGTAGGATTGCCTCTCGACTGATCGAGAATTCGACCCTTCCTTGCAACAGGGCTGTCCTGGCGAGTGTCGACTATGAGAGGTTAACCATGATCGCAATCCATCGAAACATTCAAGTAAAGATTATCCGCATCCAATTTTTGTTCGAATTCAAGCATTGGAGTTTACGCTTTTGATTGTCTCTTAGCCCTTTTGGCTAACATAGAGCTACGTCGACGCCGTTGGCGATGGCTAATTACGAAGCCACTCTGACGGAAGCATAGTCCGCCAAAAGGAGCGTCGATAAGGCGCAAGCAAAGCTGAAGTGGTGGAAGCTTCACAAGAGTATGCTTAAGTCTTGGGTAAATTGACTCGAGCAAGAACTGGGTGAATCTTGTTCGAGAGAGGTTGCCCTTTTAGCAATTGATAAGCAAATTGCTTCAAGGGAACAAGCAGAGATGATGCTGCTTAAGGAAAAGAGAAAGTGGGAGGCCAAAGAGAATGTGCTTCAAGCTTGGTCTTCCGTAGCCTCCTAAGAATTTACCGCAAAAGAAATCGCGGAGAAGGCTATTCAGGAATATAAGGCCAATTTGCCTGACCTGGATGAGCTATATATAAGAGGTTATAAACGGTGTCGTTAAGAGATGAAGGATCGATTTCTCGATTTTACAAATGAAATCGATCAAGTTCCCATAATCATTGATGACGACGAACCGGATAGCCCATTGGATTAGGTTGGTCAAGCTACGACCAATGGGGCTGCCATTCCAAATTGTGTTACTCTCAAGTATAAGAGTTTGTACAAGTAATATAGATCTGGGAGTCCAGATATCGAATCCTCGGGAGAAAACCTGTTGCAACCACAAAGCTCAAATCAAATAAAAACTAGTCGTAGAGAAATTAACCACCTTCGATGAAGATGGTTTAATGGGTTTGATTATGGTTTTCAATTTATGAAAAAGAGAACAAAAGAAAGTTTTGTTTATGAAAATATTTATGAGAAGTATGCACATGATATGGGATTATTAGGATCCATGATTAGTATTAATTTGGTTGATTAGAGATAACTCAATGGCACTTCTTTTGAGACAAATTCATCGGAAAATACCCTTGTGAGGATTAAAGCACAAAATTGATAAAAGTTGATGCTAAAATAATAATATTTTAAATATAAGAGATGAATCTTTCTTTTGGGAAGATGAAAACTCACCCTTATGAGGTGATCATCAACTCAATCATGTTCTTTTAGAAGATAAAAGAGGAGATTTTAAATAAAGATTATAAATTTAACAACGTGTTGATAGCATGAAGATTCAACCAAATAAACACAAATCTTGTTCCCTAACTATGCTATATAATGTTCAATCAAAATCTACCCACACATACTGAAAATAACAAAGCGATTCATATTAAACATGGTTCTTATCAAAAGAAGAAAAGAAAATTAAAAGAAAACAACTGAGTTTAAGAAGATATCACCAATTACACCCTTCAATCTTTGCACATGAAACACCTTCTTCTTCCTCTAAAAATCCTATGAAAAATCACTCAAAATAACCTCTATAAAATCAGAAATCTATAGGAGAAAAATACACTCAAATCTGATGCTAATAGCTCAAGAAAAGCTCCTATTTATAGGCTTGACACTCTTAATAGGTTTAAAGGTGCATGGCTCTTCATCTTCCCCCTCATCAATCCAATGAAACAGTAGAGAGTGGGCTTTATGGCTGCCAACAGCTTGCCCATGAATTAGAAGGTGAGGGGGCCCAAACAGCTCAGAAATTGCTTCAAATCGCACAAAAACGTCACAAATGGCCTTTGAACTCCATTGCGGGTCTGTTTTGTGCATTTGGGTCGGATCCGTGCGTCTGCTCGCCCGCAAACCCGTGCGCTACTGTCTTCTGTACCGGGTCAGGTCCGCCGCCGCGTGACTCGACCCGCATCATACCCTGTCCAAAAGTGGGCGGGCGGCTGGATCTGGCATCACATGGCGCCGCAAGAATGTGCCACGTGGCGCGTTTTTATTATTTTATTTTTATTTTCTTTTTCTCTTTTCCTTTTGAACTGATTTACTTCCCAAATTTGTAGAAAATTCCACCGAGCTCGGAAAAATACGAATAAATAGCCTTTGAAATCGTGGGCTCGAGCACTACTCTGAAAAATGTGAAGAAGCACAAATTATGTAATGCCACACTCCCTAGAATACCCGGGAAGTACGAATCCGTCCCAGGTGATCCCAGAGCAGCGAGTGTTACGAAGGTAAATATAGAAAAACTTAAGCAGGTCCACTGCGCACTGCTAGGATAGTACCTGTAATGTTCTCACATACAAAACACAGAACACCAAGCCCAAGAGTACAAGTCACTCTCCTCACCCCTCACCACCCCATCCTACAACTCCACAAGCCCAGCTCTTCACCAACGCCAACACCTGAAAAGTCAACGGTGGGGCACGTCAACGCGTGACCCAGTAGGAAATCCCAACTTCAACTAGTATGAATGTCATTCCTTAAATGCATCTACTCATGCATAAAATGGACGAGCTACACAGATTTATGCATGGCATGGAATTTATAGTATGATGCACAAAGTAAATGTGACATGGCAGAAAGGAAAATAAACAAGACAATAATATAGAAATAATTAAAGCAAGCACAGATAAATGGTTAGTGTTTTGGAACCTAGGTAGTGGGTAAGACCGTCTTGGGACTGGACCTCCCCCATAGTTGGGGTGGAGCTGTAACTCCCCCAAACATGCTATGGACTGAGCCAAGCATGCAATCCTGTTAACAAATGAGCCCTTTCCTCATTCCTCCTCATATCTGCCTCTCTCCGTCTCATGGGCTACGTCAGGAGTGCAAACCACAAACGGTCCATCCCTCATGTCCACCAACTACTTTGGTTCCCCCAAACCCGTGTCACCCTTCTTTAAGAGGACCGAATCATTCATTTACTTATAAAACATACATGCATCAATGTGAAAGAAACATCATGTCGGTATGACCATATCACTTTCTTTCCATTCTTTCCATTCCACATTTCACAACATTCTTAGGACATGCATTTCCTTGTGCATTCCCTTTCCATATCCATATATCATAACAAAACAACATCTTTAACAACATCTTTAGTAACAACAATAATTGGGAACAACATCATCATCATTAACAACACCAACATCATAACAACAACAACAATAACTACGTGCCATTATCACCTATGATATGCGACATAGAACTTTGCCATTCACATGGAACATATAACATATATGTCAACATGAAGCTAACAAAATTATTAACATAGAAACTAGAAATATAACACATTGAACTTATTGTGAAAAGGAACATATAGCATGGCTATTACATGGGGGCTAACATGAAATAATCATAGTCAAGGCATATCAAAGGCACTAGCATAGCACCTTAGATGAAGTTTGGACATTGCTTATCATGTCAACATGGACATTATAACATGTTTACATTAGCATGTGAGTTAACACATTAGTATGTTGGCATGGCATGAGTATTATTATTTCTACATGAGAGTACCATGTCTAGATGAGTATGAACATTAGCTTAGTATGAACATTAGAGCATAATTACACGTAGCATGTCACTTAACCATATCTTGCATAATGGACTTTAATTCTTCATATGGAAATGTTAACAGCAATACTTAGAACATATGAGCATAAGCCTGGCATTTAAGCATAAGGTATGTCATGCTAGCATAATCATGGTATGTTAGCATATTAACATAAGCATGTGACATGTTAACAATTACATTTGAAACATAGGAGTTTAATCATGGCAAATTAGCATATTCATGTCAATATAACATGTTAACCGAACTAGAAAGTAATTTTAGCATGGACTAATACTTGCATGGAACTAAGCCTTATGCATAAACATTTAGCATGAACAGTAGCATGAACATGAGAGCATATTCATGTACTAATATTAGTATGGACATTATGGCATAGCATGAATCATGAGAGCACATTCGTGTTAGCATGACATGAGTTGGCTATTTAGCATATCTCATTAGCATATTTAGCATGGACCTTAGTAACATGCAAAGTGTTTAACATAAACTTGGTATACCACAAGGTCCTACTAACTTGAGCATTAGGATGTCATGAATATTAGTTTCCCAAATTAACATTAACATATTCATATTAGTATGAATCCATTACTAGGGAACTAATTTAACTTTAACATTAAGCTTGACATTAGCCTAGTATTCATTCTCCATCTCATGGTTTACATTAATATTATCACCAACATACCAACATGCGTACATAAAACATTAGAGATAATATAGAGACATACTAGTTTAAATCGAACAATATATGACATAACATGATTTTTCTAGCATGGCATAGCATTCCAATTCAATAAAATTTCCATAGTTTGAACATAATCTCCATTTTGCAATATATATTCTCCCTATACATATCAACTCTACTCAAGTCATGGTCATTATTAGTGGGCATGATGAACATGACCACTGATAAATTAGTAATCCATTGTCATGTTATACCAATGAACTCTATTTCATGTAACATCATTAAGTTTTAATAGAGGAATTAAGATTAATAACAAAACACATCTCAATATGTCACATAATCAATGCAGCTTGCTGGAAAAGTGTTGACTGCCACAAAAGCATGCAGATATCATACATTTTATTTGTGAATTTGACAAAACTCCTTAAATGAAAGTTGTAAATATGGTAGTGCTGAATTCACATATTAATTTTCAAGCAGAAATATAAACTAGGTGATTTATGGTGAATTGTTTGGTGAGAACTGTCGAAACTATTTTTCAGACAGATTCTAAGGGCTGTAACAATTGATATTTTAAGTTATGTTGTAGTTAGAATCTCGAAAACATTCACTTGGGGAAATTTGTATAACAGGTTTTTAACTTTACAACGAGACCAAGAACACTAATTTCCATGGAGTGTGCAGAGACTGAGATCAATATTTCCAAACTATGCACAGACTGAATGAAATTCAGATATGTTGTAAAGATGGAATTTTTACTCCTAATTACTAAACTGAACATAGGGCATATTATATTAACATGGGGTAGAATTTAAAGATCTACGCAAATATAATTTTTGCAGAATTCAATTCAACCGACGGCAGCAAATATGAAGGACGGAAATTGTTATCAGACTGCAGGAATTTAAGAAGCAACAAAGATGAAAACTTTACATGCATGAACATGGCCTAATAGTAGAAGTTGGATTCCTACCTGAAATAGTCATCTAATCAATCTCTAGCCCTTCTTCTCCTTGAAGACCCAAACAATTCTCAAATTTGCCCTTCCAATCTTCTTTAATCCCCAAGGAGATGGGTTTTTGGTTGTGTGAGGAATGATGGTGGCCTAGTGGTTGCATGAGAGGAAGGGAAATGGAATGGAGTTCAATTTGGGGTGGCTAGTTGCTTGCATGAGGAAGAGGGAGGTTAGCTTCTCTTCTCTTCCTTCTATTTTTCTTTTCTTTCCTTTGTTTCGAAAGAATTCATCATTCATTCTCCACCTCATGCTTAATCCTTCAACAATGGCCAAGTGTCCCATAAGGTGGCATGTCATGGTTAAACATACCTTAGCTAATGACACCTAGAGGCCTAGGTGTTGTCTTGGGAAAATTTACATTTTGCTATTTATGGAAAAATAGAAATACATATAATATACCCTACACATACTATATACTATGTATTTCCCATCTTTATATCTCATCCATTATAACTCAAGTATAAGTAAAAATCATTTAAAAATGATTTTATCATTTTAAAAATTAGGAATTTTTTTCGAAAAATACATAACAATAATACCCCTATAAATACGATTAAGAATACGTATATAATACCGTATAAGTGAATACGGGGTATTACAATTTAGTTTACAAAAATTAATATGTGTGCAAACTATGAGATTAAGCTCTAATATTATATGATATTCTGAATATGACTATACCAGAGCTCTTTTAGCACTTATGTATGCACAAATTGGGGCCCAATGAGGGGGAGATAATGTAATATTATGCTGAAATCAATGCTGCTTGAGAAAAAGAGAAAGTGGGAGGCCAGAGAGAATGAGCTTCAAGCTTGGTCTTCCGTAGTCTCCCAAGAATTCACCACGAAAGAAATCGTGGAGAAGGCTGTTCAGGAATATAAGGCCAATTTGCCTGACCTGGATGAGCTATATATAAGAGGTTATAAACGGTGTCTTCAAAAGATGAAGGATCGATTACCCGATCTTGCAAACGAAATCGATCAAGTTCTCATAGTCATGGACGACGATGAACCGAATAGCCCATTGGATGAGGTTGGTCAAGCTACGACTATGTGGGTTGCCATTCCAATCGACGAGGCCATCGACGAGGCAAATGAAGTTGTTGATGTGGTTGCTTCGGGGGATCAGGAGCATCTAACTTCGGCCGAGGGGGACCAAGGGCATATCGCTCCTGCTGAGAGACCTTAGAAATTTCTCACTCCCCAAAACTTTTTAGTCCTTTCTTTTTATATTGGGCGTATGGGTTTTGTACAATTTTTGTAATAAACTCTGTAAAAGTATAAAAAAATTGTATGATGCTTCAAACTTGTCGTGTACCTCATTTTAAAGAGCATGAGCGTCCGTATATCTCCGGTTGACCCCTTCAATAGGTCAATCATCCGCATATGATGATTGCATTGATTGAGTTGTTGAATGGCTATTTAAGTTAGCAGGAGGTGTGACCTCTCCACCCATATTTAAAGACGATTATAATTCGGTTGGGTGGGGCATGGCCTCCTTCGTCTAACAACTATTGTGTCATTCCGTTGCTAGCGGGTGCATCCTCGACTTATGACCAGTATGAATGGTGTCATTTGGTAGCGAGGGGTGGCCTCTTCGACTTATGATTGTCGACAAGATGAGTCATCCAATGGTGAGGGGTTAGTCCATCAACTTACAGCTGATGACGAGAGTCGTTCAGTGGCGAGGGGATGTCCCCTCGGTTAACGGCTGACGGCGAGGGTCGTTCGGTTGCGAGGGGCATTGGTCCTTTGACTTAAGAACGACGATATTGGTAGGTCGTTAAGTGGCAAGGAGATGGCCCCTCAGCTTACAGCAGATGACAAGGGTAGTTCGGTTGCAAGGGGCATGGCCCCTTCGACTTACGGCCGACGACATTGTGGTGATTCGTTCAATAGTAATGGGATGGCCCTTTGGCTTATGGCTGACGACGAGGGTCATTTAGTTGCAAGGGGCATGGCCCTTTCAAATTGTGACTGACGACATTGGTAAGTCATTCAGTGGCAAGAGGATGGCACATCGGCTTATGGCTGACGACGAGGGTCGTTCAGTTGCGATGGGCATGATCCTTCAGCCTACGACGTTGGTGGCAAGTCAAAGCGGCCAACGATATTGGTAAGTCACTCAGTGGCAAAGGGATGGACCTTTGGCCTACGACTGACGATGAGGGACATTCGGTTGCGAGGGGCATGGCCCCTTTGACTTGCGGTTGATGACATTGGTGAGTTGTTCAGTGACGAGGGGATGTCCCCTTAGCCTACGTCTGACTACGGAGGTCATTCGGTTGTGAGGGGCATGGTCCCTTCGACTTACGTCCGACGACATTGGTGAGTCGTTCAGTGTCGAGGGGATGTCCCATCGGCTTACGGCTTACGGCTGACGACAAGGGTCGTTCGGTTGCGAGGAGTATGTCCCCTTCGACTTACGACCGACGACATTGGTGATTCGTTCAGTCGCAAGGGGATGGCCCTCGGTTTACGATTGACGACGAGTGTTGTTTGGTTGTGAGGGGCATGGCCCCTTCGACTTGCACCGACATTGGTAAGTCGTTCAGTCGCGATGGGATGGCCCCTCAGCTTACGGCTTACAACAAGGTGTTGGATCCTGTGGATGGCAAACAACACTAGAAGGGGGAGTTGAATAGTGTTATGCAAATAGTAAAATTTTTCGATTGTTAATAACGTCCTTCTAATGTTGCCTAAGAAACCAAGTAGAGCGATCTACGCTTGGTTCTTAATCAACAAAGTAATCAAAAAAATAACAGAGTAATTTCACAGCAGGTAGTCGACTCCCTATGAACAGTAGTTGACTCCCAGAGTATTTATAAGCACAGTTAAGATAGATAAGATTACAAGTAATAAATATTATATCTTTATTCACAGCGGATAAAAGTAAGTTAATCTTTGCAATAGATGAACAACAATTAGCAAATAATAAAGTAGGAGCAAAGATAAACAAACACAGATAAACAATCGCAAACACAAGGATTTTTAACTTGGTTCCCCACAACTTTTGGGTACGTCCAATCCCCGACCAATCCGATACGAGATTTTCCACTGTCTGACTTGGCAAATACAAGTACCTAACTCCACTCGTTAGGATTTCCAACGACCTACTCTTGACCAGGATTTCCGACTGGTAACACCTAGACTTGTCTAGTGTTCCAACAACGACACGATAAAATTGATATCCAATTCACCACAATAAATTGGTGGAGATTGGTTTTACACCCAGATTCTATAGCCAAATAATAATAGACAAAATTACGTGTAGTGGCTTGATAGAATAAGATTCTAGATCACACAAAGATACGAATAAATTCTTTGTGATCTAGATCTAATGTTTTTCAAAAATCCTTTAAATAAAAAATCAAGAGAGAGGTAATATGGATTTTAAAAACAGTTAGCCAATAAAACGAGATTATGATCTTCAGAAAATAATAACAGAATTTGCAAGATCACAAATAAAACAGAATTGGCTAAAGAGAGAATGAGAGCTTAGAACTATAGAGCGTTTGCACGAGAGAATTTGAATTCAATAGTTGTTGTATTTTTCTCAATGAAAATGGTCATCTATTTATAGGAGAAATCTGAGAATTCGAAATTTAAATTACTTTGACTTTTGTCCCAAAATTCATGGGAGAAAATCGCTCAACGATATTTCAAAATTCAAGTCAAAACGTCAAACTTCGACAGCTGGTAGTCGACTCCCTAGGAGTGGTAGTCGACTCCCGGTGTGTTTCAGGAAATCTTGATTCTCAGCTGGTAGTCGACTCCCAGAGGAGTTTTTCCTGCGACACAACTAGTCAAGCAAGTAGCTAACTCCAGGGTGTGTGGAGTTTCACTACGGAATTTATAAACCGACTAGAGAAAGCTCTTAAAATCATTTTTGAAGATGATTTAAAAGATATTCAAAACATTTAAAAATCGTTTGTGTGTGTGCGTGTGATTGTCTATATGATTTGGCTTTAACAATACCCTAAAAAGACACAACACACTCACTATAGACTAGGACACGTCTTCGGAAGCTTGATCAATTTGATGGAGTAGATGTGAGCTTCACTTGAGCTTCTTGTTCTATTTGAGCTTCATCATTTGATCTTAGCCACGTTCGTCCTTGTCTTTGAGCGTAGATTGCGCTTCTTTGAGTATGAGTAAAGCTTTTCATTTGTCGCATATCCTGCACACTTAATTGTAGTGTAGTTAGTACACTAAGCTTCATTTGGTGTGCTCATCATCAAAATCACTTGTGATGGAATTCAATTTCCATCACAAGTGTCGTTTGGTTGCGAGGGGTATGGCCTCTTCGACTGACGACTGACAACGTTGGTGAGTCGTTTAGTGGCGATGGGATGGCCCCTCGGCTTACGATTGACGACGAGGGTCGTTTGGTTGCGAGGGGTATGGAACTGTTGACGGATGGGTTCCGGTCAACGATAGATGGAACTGACGTGGACTCTTCGGTCGAATCGGAGCCTTGTCAGATGAAGAGGTGGGACACTCGGTTAAAAGAACTGGGGCCGATTGGAGGTCGAGCTATGAGCGCTGGGTTGAAGCTCAGTCGATCTCTCTGTCAAACGTGACGATCATTCGACATTGGTGCTAGGTCGAACTTCAAACTATCTGCACCACAGACACTCGTTAGAAGGGTCGGATATTGATTCCGATCCAAATCCCCTCTGATTCTTAAGTTAGTATCGAACTCAATGGAGGCTCGCGGCTGTCAAGATCGACCCAAGGAGGATCGTCCAGAGTCAGTCACCTCAAACTAATTTGGAGGAAGAAAAGATGAGAGTGGAGAGAAATAAAGTTATCAGAGTATTAGGCGTTTCGTACCTCCTGAGTCTGTCCTTCTTCTGTTTGTCTCCTTCTTATTTATAGACTCTAGTGTCTGTTCAGTAACGTTGTGAAATAACGGTCACCGATTATGGTGGCACGATCATTCCTCATAAATAGGTATAACGCTGTCCACTCCTCCCGCCATTCAACCCCCAAGCAACGGAAGCTCAACGGGCAGAATGTTAAGCGGGCTTTGACCATGTTAATGGGTGGTATCTTTTGTGGACCTCATGGGCTTAGTTGGCCCAGTAACTATCTTTATTGGCTTCTTGGCGGCTTGATCTTCGCTTCATCGAGTGCCGGCCCAATGATTTAGTAAGGACCATATGCACCTTCGACAGTAATAGTTGTTGTGTCCATCAAGCTTCTTCAACAAATATTTTGATGAAACTTTGATTTTTTGTAATTGTATTCTTTTATGAAAACAAAATATTTTATTATTTTGTTTTGCCACCTCGCAAGAATTTTTCTGGCTCCGCCACTGCTAATGGCATTGACTAAATCTATATGGCAATGTGACACAATATAGTTTTCCAAATTGCCTGGTTCTTGACGATCCAGCTTCACAATCCTCAACTGTGCTTGAGAATGCCGTGCAAAAGAATCCATCATAGACTGCATGTTTTGATGCCACCGTTTTACATATGGTCTAGGATGTCAATTTACAAAGCACATTAATTTTGTTTAATACACACGCATATAATTTAGCTAGTTTAATTTGTAATACTGTTTTTTTTGGCGAAAATTTGTAATGCTATTTACACTGGCTTATAAGCAAAATGCTGATTTTATCAAGTCGAAACCTCCTTCAAGATTAAAAAACATTATTCCGAGCGAATAATTGGGAGAAAAGAAAAGAGGTGATGATTGTTTGAAAGGCTTTAGCATCATGAACTACTAATATACTTCATAAAATGCAGGCTCCATTATTACCTTGGGATACTCTAAACCATCATTCAGAGTGCTAGCACCTGAGAACAGATGCCTATCATATAGCACAATCAAATTGCACAGGGCTGAATCATCGAAGGTCGAATCCTATGGCAAGATATTAATCCTAGGATGTTAATTAATGGAGGGTAATAAGTCATATGAAAGTTTGCTGACAATTACATTCCACCAAACCTATTAGCATCTTGATCAAGGATACTGCCATTATATTTATATATATATATCACATTAAAAGTTAATTAATGAAATCATTAGCATCTGTAATGGACCCAGAGAATATCTTTCTTCTCGTTCTCTCCCTCTTTTGAATCATGCACAATAATTCTGATTCAAACCCCTTGAGGACTTGAGACCATGGACATTGTGTTGCTCTTTAAGGAAGAAAATGACTGTAGCTATTTTTCTCTTCTATTGTCTTCATGTGTAAGCCCAAAGATGTCTCTGCTAAACTCCATGCAGGAAAAAACCAAAGCGTGAGCCAAGTTGGGCAGGCACAATAGTGCAAATGGTCTCCTTTCTAGCTAGATGCTGATGGCCAGAATATTTATTTGCTAATCTCTCTCATTTGGAGCCGCGGGGTTGATTGGAAACTGTTTATAGTTATCTAATTATAATGACAGGTTGGGATCAAAAGAAATCAACATTCCCACTTAGCCTCCAAAAGAGAATGGATTATGACAGGTTGGGATCCTATTGTTTTCATCTCTATGAAGAATGACAACTGTTTTTTTTATATTAATTTCTCTTAAAAGAAACTGGAATTCTCCTATGTCCATCTATGGTTCATATTAAACCCCAATCAACTCAGTGATACCCAAACGAAGTGCACCCATTATATGTGTTGCAACATAGAAATGGCACATGTCCGACCTAGATCTTATATGTTTACATGACTAAGAATTCTATTCTAATTATAATTAGCGGAATCAGCAGAATTCATAAATTAATGCTGAAAATAAAAAAAATCCTCTTTGTGCGGATATTCTTACACGATATCAACTCTTCAAAATGGAGATACCGGATCTCCTCACTAACCAGTGCGCTGGATGTTTTATGTTGTTGATAAAACATCGATGAGCTCTCTAATGGAACTCAAACTCAACCTTAATGTTGCTAGTGCTTTTGAGAGAAAGAGAAGAAAAAAAACTTTTTCTTTGAGAGTTGAATCCTACATTTGAGCCAAAACTGTCAAGTTATTCAACTCTTATATTTTTTGATGCTCTTTAAAAGAAAGAGAGTGAGCCTTTGTATAATGCGGGCATCCCTAGAGTTTTCTAATTATATTAGATATGTGACTAAAAGAATTATTCCTAATAAACACCCTTATCTTGAGAATGTTTAGTTTGAGTCAAACTCTAATTTGGTTCAAGTTATGATCCAACCATTGGGTCTAAACCAAACCAAAGTAGACTGCAACCTCATCAACTGAACCCAACCATGATAGTGGCTTGCCACCTCGACCCATCGTCCGACGGTGGCTTACCAGCCGCTGTCAGCCACAGTTGGCTGGCCACCAGATACTGACCAGTTCTGGCAACCAACAGTTGGTCAATTGACCGACCAAGGGCTGGCTAGCGATCAGCCAGCAACTAGTCGTCGGACAGCTGCCAGTCATCGATCAGCCTTCCGACCATCGGTAATGCCTAGACATTACCGGTGAAGATCTAGTTATGCTTTGGTCTCTGGTTTGAAGGCAGTTTATTTATTCTTTTTTTAGAATTAATTGTTTCTAACTCTTCACAAATATTTTACGCTCACTGTACATGTATGCTTTGTGAGAGTTCCTCTCTCCCAGTCAAAGCGACCATACCTCTTATTGATTACTTGACCTATGTATATCTCAAATACATTCAGTCTTTTTTATCATGATGAGTCCATTTTACAGTTATTCTTTATATGTGCACTCCTCCATACTCCATTTTTCGATGCAAATCCCACATGCTTCTTGAGGCACAAGGACCCGGCTACTAAATCGGAATTGGAAGAATGGTGCACTTTATTCATCCATTTCATCATTTTTTTCTCATTTCTTTTATTTTCCACATGACTCAAGATACCCACGAACCACAAATCAACTTAAATTTAGTATATGACAATGACCAAACTCCCATCAAATTAAAAGCTAATCCACTCAATTGTCTCAACCAACGATCCAAACATCACAAAAGACTGCACACAACTAATTATGCCATTTCAAGAATGAAGATCAAGGAAATATGAACCAATTTCATAAAAATGCATGTTAAATCTTTATTCCATGAATAAAAACGAATTAAAGCATGACATACCTAACTTTGAAAATTTTGAATAGAAAATGATAATCTGAAAGAGTTCAACCCATTATGCATCAGCTAGGGAAAGCTGAATTCAATATGATGATGATGTTGGATCATGGTGATTGGTGCTCCCTCTTCTCAAACAAAATTTAAACCAAAAATCGAAGACACTCTAAAAATGTCCTAACACTGCCTAATATTCTCCCCCCAACATAAAGACAAATATTGTCCTCAATGTTGAAAGAGTAATATTATTATTGAAAAGACAAGACAAGCATACTAAAGCAAAATTTAAACTAAACTAATGTTTATTCAAATATTGACAATTATACTAAGAAAAGAACACACTATGGCAAAAGGCGGCTCACAGATGTCCAGTTGTGGAGGCAGCTACTCAAATACCTACTACCGCCCCTCTGCCAATGTTCTCCCTCTAATCATGGTATTAGCTGCCAACAGCACAATACTCAGCATCTCAATAAAATGTACACTTGTGTCCAGCAGGAGATGTATTGTGTTAAAAGTTAATGGGGACACTTTCACTTCAATAAATGTTTCCCAAACATAATCATCAAAATAAATGAATGAATTTAAAGCGTCATGATTATGTTGGAAAACTCCATGTAAGGTGTCATGAGGTTTGTCTTGTTGCTCATCCTCTCTCATCTCAGCTTCCTAAATAAAAGAAAAATCATCAATGCTATCGATATGATTATCAATGAAATCAAAAGCATGTGCAAAGTAAGTCTCGATATGATCATCATGTGGAGAAGGACGTAGTGACTACTAGGATGCATCTATAAGATCGTAGAATTCGGGCTCCATTACAATGGTCGGTGTGCTCTTTCTCTCGCTCATCTCCTCCTCAACGTTGTACAAGTAGACATTCTCACTAAGTCGTCCCATGGTTTCGTATACCACCTTTGACATCTCCTCCTCCTGCTCATCAGCTTCATCTTCGTGTTGGGGGTAAAAGTGGGCCACCAGAAATAGGCTCTGAGTACCCCTCCAAGTCCTCCTTTACTGTCTCTTCTTCACTTAATTTCCTTTCCAAATCAAACCGGAATGAATAGACTCTATCCCCCACTTTTCTCATGACTACTCCATTATAATTATGCATGTCAATATTCTATTCTTTAATCACCTCGTGACATGGAGCACTGACACTGCCTGCAGAAGAAGAGAAATCCATATCAATAACTGGCAATATTTGTTCAAATGGATTACCTTCTTCCACCCGAGCAGTCAGTGATGAAAGATCCTCAGTCACTTGATGTCCTAGGCTTTCTGGACTGCGTCATCATAACCAAACGCATGTTGGCCACCGTGCAAAGGTTCAAATGGTACACTCACATCTCCATCTGCAGTCTCATACAATGTATGAATGTCATCTGCCATAGACTCCATATATCTCCAGGCTTCGTGTTCATCTTTTTCCATGAACCTGTCGTTGTCCAACATCTCCAGAAATAGTTGTGCCTCTGGTTGCTGTTCTTCAAAGAAGAACTAAAAGAGATCTATCTTCCCATAACCATGGTGTGGACAACCTAGTAATATCTCCATGAACCACTTCCAGGTCTGATAAAAGTTCTCGCCATCTAATTGAGCAAAGGTTATGATTTTTAACTTCCATCTCATGGTCCTGCACGAAGGAAAAAAATTTATGAAGAAACTATCTCGAAGTACAAACCTAGAAGAAATATGTCTAGAGGATAAAGTATTTAACCAATTTTTAGTCTTGCCTTCCAGAAAAAAGGGAAATAATTTAAAATAAAGCATTTGAGCACAAGTGTTTTCGTCAATATAATGCAAGCAAACATCTTCAAACTTCTTTATATGTATATATCACTGGTAGAAAAAGTGTCTGCAGCCATGGCTAGTTGGCCACAGACAAATCCGTGGCCGATAGTAGGCTATCGGCCCGGATTTCTTCATGGCCAAGTTCCGTGGCTAAAAAAATGGCCCACGGATTATTGGCCACGGATATTTCCGTGGCCGTTAGTGGACCTTCAGTCACGGATTTCTTCGTGGACAATTATTTTCAGCCACAGATTATTGGTGAAGAAATTTATCGTGGCCTTAACGTTTTAGCTTCTTTAGCACAAGCGTTGTTAAAGGTCCATCTTTAACAGCGCTTGCACTAACAAGCGCTGTTAAAGGCCCATCTTTAACAGCGCTTGCACTAACAAGCGATGTTAAAGGCCCCCCTTTAACAGCGCGTGCACAAACAAGCGCTGTTAAAGGCTCCCATTTAACAGCGCTTGTAAAGCAATATTAAAACCAGCCCCCCTTTAGCAGCGGCGAGATAGACAGCACACATAAGCGCTGTTAAAGACCTTATTTAAGCGCTGTTTAAGGTCTTTTTTGTAGTAGTGTAGCCAGGGATATGTCCGTGGCTAATAAATTTAACGGCCACAGATATGTCCGTAGACAAAAAGTTCCAACCACAGAATATAGGTGAATAAATTGTTCGTGGCCTTAACTTTCTGGCCAGTGATATTGCCATGGCCTATAATAGTAATAGCCATGGATATGTCTGTGACTAATAGTCCGTTGCCAATCAAAAAAATTACCCAAATTGGGGGGGGCACGTGAGCCCCCCACGTGCTATCTCTTTCATCCAAGGTCGAGTTCAGAGAGAGGACGACGCTGGGGGAGGACGACGACGACGACAGCCATCGTCAACCGCTACATCGAAGGCGGCAAGGTAATTTTCGCTAACCGCCCCTTCGATTCCGATATTTTTGCCCTAATTTTCGCTAGAGTGGTCGGAGGGGGCGTCGAAGTGGGAGTCAGCCCCCGTCGGTGCCCCAGCTCCCATCACCTCCTTCTGATCTGAAGGTGGAGAGCGGGAGCTGGGGCGACGGTGGTTGCCGATGCCACCTCCGACCCCTCTCTCTCCTACTCCCCCAATCCCCCCATGATGTCACCCACCCCCACCCCCTCGACCCCCTCCGACCCATCCCTCTCCGCCGACCCCCCACCCTGCTCGAGAAATGTGTTCAGAGTTAGGCTTAGGGTTTGGGTTAGGGTTTGGGTTGAGTCTAGGGTAGGGGTTGGGTCTAGGGTTGGAGTCGGGATAGGGGTAGGGGAACGGGTAAGGGTGAGGGTTTGGGTTTGGGTTGGGTTTGGGGTGGGTTTAGGAATATGGTTTTAGGTTAGGTTTTGGTTAGTGTTAGGGTTGGGGTTATGGCTAGGGCTGAGGTTAGGGTTAAGGGTTAGGTGTCGGTTGGGGTTGGGGGTAGGTTTAGGGTTGTGGTTGGGGTTATAGTTGGGTATAGGGGTTAGGGTTAGGGATGTGACAATGGTGTTGATTATGAAAAGGGTTTGGTTAGGGTTCGGTTAGGGTTGGGATTGGGTCTAGGGTAGGGGTTGGTGCTAGGGTAGGGGTAGGGGTAGGGGAGAGGGTAGGGGTGAGGATGAGGATTTACCATGGGACATGCATCGCGATGCAATTTCAATATCCATCACTATATGGCCTTAATTTATTGAGCTTAATCAAATTATACAGCCAACCGTCCATACAAATTTGGCAGTTATGGATTGTGTTGTTGTCTGCCAGTAACTATGACATATTAATGCATGAGAAACACATTTAGGGTAACTTTTGAGTGGCTGTGTTAGGTGGAAAAAATTTGGTAAACTCAAAATTGCAAAAGGAGCATACTCGTTAGAGGACCGTGGCTTGGACTTAGTCAAATCCACTCCGACACTCTTGGTATACTCGTCAAAGGACCGTGGCATAAAATTTATTTTAGTTATATTGTCGATATCAAGGGAAAATAGAATTTATATTAATTTTATATTAATGAGAACCTAGCCATGTTAAAACATACACTCTTGGTATCACAATGATAGCCGCATACTTTTATGAAAGAGTCGACTACCATTTAAAGGTTCTCAAAATAGTTAATTTAGAATTGAAAATTTTATTTTGGCACATATATAAATGGTTGATACACAATTACATGTACATTTCATCGTCAATTACAGATGCCGGAGTTTCCTGACAAGTCGTTTATGGAAATATCGGATCTAAACATGACTGGAAACCGAAGATACATAAAGGGGATAGATGCATTATTAGCGTACTCTGATGCCAACCCTCTACGCATGTCCAGTGGCAAAATCTGTTGCCCTTGCAAGAGGTGCCAGAACAATGAGATCCTTCAGAAGTACATTGTACGGGTCCATTTGGTGTCTCATGGGTTCGACCCCAATTATAAATTTTGGAGTTACCACGGAGAAGGGGTCGTAACAGAGGAGATGTTTAGGGCAGAAGAGGGTATTGTGCATGGAGATCAAAGGGTAGATGACATAGATACAATGCTGGAAGATATTGGCGATCCAAGCGAAAATCGTTCAGATGATGATCTTCACTCCGTTGACTATGATCGATTGATGAAATTTGTGGAGGATAATGAGTCTGATTTATACGAAGGATGCACAGAGTTCACAAAGCTATGATTCATGATTAGATTACTGCATATACAAACTCTTAGCAGAATGGCGATTATACATTTTGAGATGTTTTTTAGATTTGTTGAGAAGGGTAGTTCCCGGTGGGAAGGAAAGCATTCTAGCTACTCATTATGAAGCGAGCAAAATCGTTAATACGTTAAGGCTCGATTACAAGAAAATTGACGCATGCCCTAATGATTGCATTCTATATTACAAAGACAACAAGGACCTAAACGAATGTCCAACATGTCATGTTCCTCGGTGGCAAGTTGAACAAAGAACATGTATGAAGAGGGATGGTCCTACAGTCCAAAACAAGAAGCAAACTTCGGTGAAGGTTTTTCGTTATTTCCCAACTAGTCATAACCCGTGCCCGTGGGCACGGTTCATTTAAGATTTCCCCCCACAAAATCTTTGTTCCCCAAAAAATTATTTCCACAGCCAAAATTTAAAAGAACAACAAAGTAGTGTAAAAATATTTAGCAGGACGGGTACCTTCGGCGTGGATGCATTCGACTCGGAACAACAAATTCGACGCGGGCGCCTTCGACGCGGAACAACAAATTCGACGCAGGTGCCTTCAGCGCGGAACATCAAATTCGACGCAGGCGTCTTCGATGTGGAACAACAAATTAGCTTAAAAAATTTTGCAGAACAACAAATTCGGTGCGGAACAACGCGCGAGCGCATTCGACGCAGAACAACAAATTCGGTGCGGGCGCCTTAGGCGCGGAACAACAAATTAGCTTAAAAAATTGTGCGGGTGCCTTTGTCACAGAACAACGCGCAAGCGCATTCGGCACGAAACAACAAATTAGCGTAAAAATTTTAGCGGGCGCCTCCTTCGGCGCGGAACAACAAATATGGCGCGGTCGCCTTCGGTGTGGAACGACAAACTTGGCACTGGCGCTTTTGGCGCGAAACAACAAATTCAGCGATAAACAACGTGCGAGCGCCTTCGGTGCAGAACAACAAATTTGGCGCATGCGCCTTTGGCGCGGAACAACAAATTAGCATAAAAATTTTAGCGGAACCAACAAATTCGACGCGGAATAACGCGCGAGAGTTTTGGCACTGAACAACAAATTCGGCGCGGGCGCCTAGGGAGCGGAACAGCAAATTAGCATAAAAAACTGTGAGTGAGCCTTTGACGTGGAAAAACACGCGAGCACATTTGGTGCAGAACAACAAATACGACGCATGCACCTTCGATGTGGAACAACAAATTCGGCGTGGGCGCCACGCGGGCGCCTTCGACGTGGAACAACAAATTCGGCGCAGGCGCCTTCGGCATAGAACAACACACCATCACCTTTGGCGTGGAACAACAAATTAGAGTAAAAAATTTAGCGGAACAACAAATTCGGCACAGAACAACGTGCGAGCGCATTCGGCATGGAACAACAAATTTGGTGTGGACTCCTTTGGCGCGGAACAACAAATTAGCTTTAAAAAATTGCGTGAGCGCCTTCGGAGTGGAACAAAAAATTCGGAGCGAGTGCCTTTGGTACAGAATAACAAATTAGCATTAAAACAATTTCGGCGCGGGTGCCTTCGACGCGGGACAACAAACCTCCGGGTATTTTTCAGTGACTATATTAACTTAAATTTTTTTACGCTAATTTGTTGTTTCGCTAAATTTTTTTACTTTGTTTAATTTAATGGATCATGTTTCTCCACAATATTTCCCAAGACACTTTTAATTTCATAGTTTTGGTTCCCAAGACACTTTTTCCCCCAAAATTTAATCTCACAATCTTTTCCAATACACATTTAATTTCAAAGTTTTGGTTCTCAAGACACTTTTTCCCCCAAAATTTAATCTCACAACCTTTCCCAATACACTTTTAATTTCAAAGTTTTGGTTCCCAAGACACTTTTCCCCCAAAATTTAAGTTTTTCCACAAAAATTTTCACAAAATCCAATCTCAACCATTGATTTACCAAGATCAAATCTCAGCCACTTTTTATCTTGTCCTAGTTAGCCCTAGAATTCAAAAAAGGTTGTCAAATGTATAATAGATTATACCAAGGCTGCAGAGGTTTTTCATGTCTACTGAATTGGCAGGAAAAATGCGATGGCACGCCACCAACCGCATATATGACGGAAAATTGAGGCATCCTGTCGATGTGGAAGCATGGAAGCATATCGACCGTATTTATCCCGACTTTGCAAGGGAGGCAAGGAATCTAAGGCTCGGTCTCACAAGCGATGGGTTTAATCCGTTTGGAGTGATGAGCTCTGGTTGGTCCACTTGGCCCGTGTTGCTGACCCTGTATAACCTCCCGCCTCATATGTGCATGAAGCAACCATACTTGATACTGTCACTATTGCTACGTGGGAAACACTCGTCTGGAACTGATATCGATGTTTTCATGCAGCCCTTAATTGATGATCTAAAGCTTTTATGGGAACAAGGTGTGTGCATATTCGACGCCATAAGAAAGAAAAGTTTTGGCATGCGTGTTATTGTTTTATGGACGATAAACGACTTCCTGGCATATGCTAGTCTATCTGGTTGGTCAACGAAAGGTAGGGCGGCTTGCCCAGTTTGCACG
This sequence comes from Scilla litardierei, assembly GCA_030789695.1. Classification (NCBI taxonomy): domain Eukaryota; kingdom Viridiplantae; phylum Streptophyta; class Magnoliopsida; order Asparagales; family Asparagaceae; genus Scilla; species Scilla litardierei. The sequence goes on along the minus strand of CM061132.1, from coordinate 34,222,439 downwards.
AGAGGTTACGAGGGCACATTCCTGAAATATAGCCGTAAGTTTTGCTTTTGGCAGAACAGAAGATGGTTGCATGCAGGTCATAGTTATAGGAGACATGGATAGTTATTCAACGGTAAAACCGAATGCCGAGAAGCCCCAGAGCAGCAAACCAGAGAGGACATATTTGAAGTACTTCACCCTTTGTGGAGAGTGAAGTTTGGAAAGAACAGATATAGCAAAGAGAACCCTCTTGGTGTTAGAAGGCAGATTACAAATGGAAAAGGAAAGGGCAAGGGCAAGGGCAAAACAAAAAGAAGAACGCCTCGAATGTGTCGCACAAATTCTAACACATCAGATGTTCGAATACTACCAAGTGGTTGGTCAAAGTTTAGTATTTTCTTCCTATTGCCATATTGGATGACTTTGAAAATACGTCACAACCTGGACGTCATGCACATCAAAAAGAACATATGTGAAAATCTGTTGTATACCATGATGCAAGACACCAACAAGTCAAAAGATGGAGTAAAGGCTCAGCTTGACTTAAAATAAATAAATATACGTCCTGAATTGCAGGCTATACAAAAGGAAAATTACAAGTATGACCTGCCAGCTTCTCGGGTCACCCTTTCAAGAGATGAAATTCATAATCTGTGTGTTTCTCAAGTCATTGAAGACACCAGATGTATATGCTTCGAATATATCAATATGTGTGCATGTAGATCAGGTGAACGTATTTGGATTGAAGACACATGATTATCATATCTTGCTACATCAGTTGCTTTCGGTTGCATTACGTCGTGTCGATAAGAAGCTTGCAAAAGTTCTGATACAATTCTGTGGGTTCTTCAAGTAGGTGTGCTCGTAGGTGATAGACGTTCGTGAGTTTGAAGATTTAGAGGTGTGGGTTATCCTTGCAATGTGTAATATGGAAAAAAAAATTGCCCGCCTTCATTTTTTATCATCATGGTTCATCTTACTGGGCACCTGGCACAGGAGGCCCGCATTACAAGGTCGGTACAAATATCGGTAGATGTACCTCGTTGAAAGGTGAACGTCGATGCCATATATTATTCTATTTTGCTGGGACCAACAATTCCTCTTTTGACTCCTGTATCTCATGTAGACTGGATAGAGCTCTTGTTAGTGTTGATTGGATTGCTACCCTCCCAGATGCCTTCGCCACCTACCTCCCCCTGGGACTAGTGATCATTCTACGATGTTGATCCAGATCATCCCCCCTGATTTTGGGCCCAAGCCATTCAGATTCTTCAGACACTTCCTTCAGATTCCTGGTTTCTATGCTCTCCTGCTTCAGATTTGGCGCGGGCAGTTCCCTGGTTGGATTACCTTCTCCCAAGCTGGATGCCAAACATACTAGACTTGCTAAGATTTTTTGAATGCGTTGGATCCAAGACTGCATGCTCCGCTGAAAGTGTTGAGATTGAGTCTCCTACGTCTAGATAAACAATTGAAGCTCCTTGCCCAAGGGTTGCAGGAGTACGTCTACGCTTGGGTCTACATGGTCAAGGCATACTTTGGTGCTATCATCACAATAAGGCACTAGTGGCTCGCTCCCTAAATTTCCATCCTATGGTTGTGCAATTTCCTCCATGGACTCCAGGTACTCCCAGGCATCTTCAAGCGACCTATCAAAGAACTCTCCATTGTCCAACATCGCCATGAAGTCATGCATCTCCTACTGCAATCCCATATAAAAGTACTGGAAGAGATTGGTCACCGTGAATCCATGATGTGGACTGCTGCTTAATAAATCCATGAATCTTCTCCATGCCTGCTGGAAGGATTCACAATCATTAAGAGTAAAGCTGGAAATTTTGAGCTTCAATGACATGGCACTACGCAAAGAAGAGGACTGTACATCATACAAAAAATTTGTGACCGTGCGCTCCATATTTTTTGGATTTTTTTAAAAGAAATGAAAATAAAAATAGCAAAGGACTTAATAAATGAAAAATAAGAACATAAAAGACCCAACACTAAAGAGATGGTAAAATCACACCAAAATATCCAAAATCAAACAAAAATACAAATAATAGAAAACTGTTGTCTCTGGCAATGGCGCCAAAAACTTGCTTGCCTCAAAATATTGCAATTCACAAGTGCATGAGGTCAAAAAGTAATACAATCTGGTGAGTCCAGAGTTGAATTCACATGGACAAGTCATTTATGATATCGCAAGTTCAATCGATTAAGGAAAATAAATGGTGAGAGGAATACCATCTCAAGCTACGAAATTGGTGGCATGTAGAGAAAATGTGGTTTTTGATCTAGGGTTGATTGGACAATAGGAGGAAGAGATAGGAGGAATTGTATGGAATATGGTGTCACCTAGGATAAATGCTAGTCATGAGTCCTATATCCAAATTATAGCTCAATGGTAGATCACTTTCGCGCATGCACCATCGGAGGATGCCCGAATGGGTGTGAAGCTCAAGTTATAACTCAATTGCACATCTCTTTCGAGTGCTCAATCAGATGGTAAAACGATTAAACAATGGGGGGTTTTGCAATAAGTGATTCATCGTGTCATTAATCACATGGCATTAAAACAAATCAAGAGGGGCTATTGGGCATAATCCCCTTAGATCATAGCCCCTTCAGGTGATCATCAAGCAATATGTAGAGCTTGGTTGCATAATAAATCTAGCATTAAAATGTGCATGAGAACAAAGAAATCACAACATTACAATAGCCCAAAACTTCATCACAACACACACAAATATAGATCTAGTTCATCGTGATAATAAAGGGGACATTTTTACTCAAAATAATCATCCAATTCATTAATACAACGCAATTAAATCAAAAGTACACAAGGAAAGAAAGAGGAATCAAATCTCAATTTCTTGAAGAAGATGAGGCTCCAACTCCCTCTCTTGAGCGCTTCTAAGCCCTAGCTCCAATGGCTTCCCATAATCTTTATATCATCCCAAGATAAATAACTTAAGCCCTACAACTTATATTTATACTACCCAAAACCATAAAAAATATTAGCCTTTGATCATGAGATCCAACAGCTCAAAACAAATTGGGTTCAGCTGAAAACGAAGCAGAAATAGCCATGAAGAAGATGGTCAAGACGTCTGGCCATGCTGACATGGCCTTCATTAAGTCAGGGCAATCAAACGTCTGGAGCGGGAGTCACACGCGTCTGATTGCCTGGCGCTTCAGCTTGGATATGCAGGGTCAGCCGTCTGATGAAGGGACGCCAGCCATCTGATGCTCGATCAGACGTTTGGACAGGTTTAATCAGGTGTCTGGATGGCACAAGTGGTCAAAATCTGGAGCTCTCTGTTTTGTGCACCACACTTTTTCTCGATTGTCCAACCGTCTGGTTTCTTGCCTTCAGCCGACTAGGAGATAACGTCAGCTCGACTTTCAGATGTATGGCGTATCAAATGTTGGAATAGGCTGATTTTTGCCTCCAAAAATTCTAGAAAATGGACCCGAGCCCCCGAAAAATTTGCAGAAATAGTCGTTGGAATCGGAAAAATGACATCTTCAAATGAAAAATATGAGAATACAAAAATAGGCAATAAAAATCATGTTTTATGCATGAATTGATGATAAGCTCCCAAATCTTACGATATTACAAACATGCAAATATCGGATCCAAATTAACATAGAATATGCACAAAAGGCAACCAAAACATGGTGGCAAATATGCAATATTTCTCCACAATCAGATGGCGTCGACAGGTTTCTCATTCACCAAAGGACACTCGACTACGGGTCCTCCAATGTACGACAATTTTCCATGCGGTCAATGGTAACGGTCACTTAGTCGACGTGACGAAAAGTTGGTCGGTTTTTGTAATTAAATTTAAATTTGGTCGATTTTTGAAATTATTTTTTAATTTTTGGATGATTTTGAAAATTTTGTCTCAATATAATTGTTAACTCAATATCTTTAAAAAAGGGCGAAGAAAATATGAGTTAGGCCAATCAGGGTGGCCTCCTACATGAAAATCATGACTTCGCATATGCTTAAAAGGACCATTGCCTCTGACTCTCATCTCATGCGCCATTACACTGAGCTCTCCATAAACACCACCATATGTTTTGTGAACGAAGCTTGCCCATTATATATACTGGTGGGCAAAGAAAACAACAAGAGTGGACGACAGCTCCTTGCATGACATTAAACTCGCATGTGCCTTCAAACCCCAATTTGCAGCACGATAACGACTTCATTCTTCTTTTGCAAAAGGTCAGATACCAACACCAGCATTTGTCGACATAGCTTGCTCATATATGCAGTTAAGCCAATGCTAACTTAGCTTCGCTCAAGAGGCAAAAAACATGCCCTCCTTTTGTGAGAGTTCATCCACCGGATATATTGAGGAACACACGAACAAAATTCAAAACATCTTATCTAGGCCCGCAGCTCATATCATGTCATGTGTGCGCATTTGCCTTCAATTCAGACTAGCGTTTCCAACCATGAGCCAATGCCCATCCAAACAGCCCGAAGCTTCTTTTACTACTCATATATGAGATTTTATTTTTAAAGGCTTCTCACTATATCAATGACATTAACATACTAGTCATAATTCGTGACCATATGGCACGGTGCATTCAAAATATTCCCCTGAAAAAATTTCAAACCACTCAAAGTCTCCACCCCTCAACAAAAAAAAATTGTAGCGGTTATGAATACATTATCTTGAGAGATAAGGAGTTCGTATTCTATTCAAATGTTGTATGAACTCTTCACATCCCCTATAAATAAAGGCACGGGGTCTCCCCCCAGGAGGCACTTCACAATACGTTATCAGTACGCTCTTCCTGTGAGAGATGGTGATGTGTCATAATATTCCACATTTTATCTATATGATTACACGTCAAAATGATTGCTCATTTACGTATTTCATACGCTTTTACGCTATTATTTGGAACAATATGACTTTCGGAGCGTTTATGTCCATTTCAGGGATTTGGAGCGATATTAGAGCAATTTGGAGTCAATAAGACGATCGGCGACGTGAGAGCACCAAAAATACTCATGATGACATGCTTGAGGTGCCAAAGAAGAAGACTAGAGGAAGAGAAAGAGAAAGGAGAAGCCAAGAAGAAATCAGCTTCACTTTCCCAGGTGACTCGACCGAGTAACACAAGCTGCTCGGTCGAGCTGATACACGAGCCCAGCAGAAAAGAGAATGTGAATCCTACTTGACCGAGCAGCGTGGTGACTCGGTCGAGTCATTTCTATTTTTCGAAGCTATATCCAGTTCAACATCCTGCTCGACCGAGCAGGACTTACTCGACCGAGCTAGCAGGCGACTCGACCGAGCAAGGCCTACTCGGGCCGAGTAGGCAGAGCGACACTTTTGAAGGAGCCCGATTCACTGACAGACTCGACCGAGTAGGGGGGTGACTCGACTGAGCAGGGGGCGACTCGACCGAGCACGAAGGCTACTTGGTCGAGTAGCGAAAGCCCAAATTTTCAGACAGTCGTGCACTCTTTTCAAATCTTCTATCACCTGGGATTTTTCAGTATTTTTCTGATATTTTTTCCAGATAGTAGACTTCAATACGGTTCTAACGCCACTAAGAACGCGCCAATCAAAGGTGGATGAGCTCAGGAAAATTTCTGCAAGATGGTGCTACAGTGCTGAAATTTGCACTCGACCGAGTGCTGATCCTACTCGATCCGAGTGCTGCTGGGGTCCACTAATAAGTTACGGACAGAAACAGATTTGGGCCAAATTTGAGAGGGTTTTTTGGGTTGTTTGCTAGGGTTTAGAAAGAGATATATATTGTTTGGTAGCTGTCATTTGGAGGGGACTTTTGAGAGTTTTTTAGTTAGATCTATCAAGTTTTGGGAGACGATCTTTTAGGAGTTAGGCTACGCCATATGTCCCTCCTCAGTATCAAGCTAAGTACTTTTGCCCTTTTAATTTTATTATTATTTATTTGTGATTTCTTATTGTTTATCTCTCTGTGATGCATGCAATAAAGTTTTCGTGCGTTCTTATCTATTGCTATGCATGAGTAGTCTTTTCTAGAGCTAAGGGATTAGCCCATGGATTTTAGGATTTAGATGCAAAGATAGGATTTTTATGATGTGTTGGAAATAAAAGGGGATGCATTCAAACCACGAGAGTGGTGAGATTATTGTAGATCTCTAATGCACGTACAGTATGCATCTATCGCGCGAACGAGGTGAATACGGTATGTTAGATTCATGATGCCTAGACACGTGAATTCACTTCCTATATGCTACAACCCCCAATTAAACCAATGCAACGTAGAAGTCTCAACCGAGCATCGACTTCCGACGGTCCTAGCGGCGAGTCCTAAAGCCTTAATCTTTTATATTTTATTTCTTTCTTTCTTTATGTGGAATCCCTTGTTTGCGACGTTGAGTGACACAACCTTCGCATCCATCACCATTTCGACCCTACATACTCCACATCCACCAATAAACCTGCAAGTCTAACTCAACCTAGGAGTAGATAGGTAGTATAGCACCGTTTCCCCATGTTCGATACCCGCTTGCCATTATACAGTGCGCTTGCAATAAACGACATCGTTTCAGAGTTAGTTCTGGCTCGATCAAGTTTATGGCGCCGTTGACAGTGAGGCGTTCCGCCATATTATCTATTTACCACAATTAGGTTGATTAGATTGCGTAAAAAACAAAACAAAATAAAAAAACAGAGAGAGATTTTTCCCACCACCTGCTTTATCATTATCTCTATCTTCTTGTACCATTGATATCTTTTCCAGGTTGTTTGTTTTTTATTATTCAGGCACAATGGATCAATCTTGGCACTATTTAGGCAATGATTATTCGGCACAGTATGAGGCTCCAATGGAAGAAAGCGAATATTATTCACAGGACCCATACTATAAGATGGAAGGATATGATCAATATTCAGAGTGCTATTCCTATTGTGAGTCTTGTGACAAGGAGGGACACATGCCCTACGAAAGCCGCGTTTGTCTCTTGGGTCCTGACCATCCTCTCAATTTGATACTCAATGCATTCATGGCATCGGTAGAGGAGATCACGGCTGTCAATGCTATACAAAATGAGTCACATGATCAATGTCAGAAAGATAAGGACGAAATCAACTGGTATATTTCATCTCTTGAGCGTGTGGAGGAGATGCTTGAGCACATAGAGTCACCTGCACCTACCATGGAGAGGGCTAAGCCAAGCCATCCGGTGCCTCGAGTTCCAGGACAGAAACAAAGACATAGGCATAAAAAGGAGATGATGAAATTCACTTTGCCTATTATACCCGAGGAACCCGAGGAGGAGGTCGAAGTAGTGCATCGCGAGGAGGCCGAGCTATATTTATTTTACATACTGCACGCGGGGCCAGAGCTTTTCGTCGAGGAGGTTGTGCATCGTGACGAGGACACAACCATTCATGAGGATCTCGAGCATCACCCCCTCCTTCAGAGCTTCTGCAGCCACCTCATCATTCCACTGACGTCGAGGACCACCCACCAAAGCTTACTGCTCCCACTCAGGGAGATCTTTTTACCCACTCCATTTTTCAATCATGCATCCCATTTGATATCTATTCTGATTCAGGTCTTTTTGACATGTCGTACCTATTACAGAACACTTACAATTTTGGACCGGAGGTATGCTTGGACGTGACCGTGCTTGAAGAATCTAAGAATGGCGAGGAGTTGCCTGATGAGACCCATACTCATATGCCAGAGCTGCCTGAAAAGCCTGAGACGAACGACGAGGAGCTTCCTGTTGTGGTACATGAGAGCAGAGATATATTTTTAGGGATGTATAGTCTACCTATTTTTACTTTACATATTTCTTTTGACAATCTTCTTTGGAAAAATTTTATTTTGGGGAAAAATATTTCACATCAGATTGATGTGGCTTGTCTCTTGCAGGGTACAGGTGAAGTCCTTGGAGAGATGCTGGGAGCCGTATTACTGGAATCTGATGAAGCCCGTGGAGATACGCATCGGGCCAAGCCACGAAAAGTGCAGATAGAGCAGTTGCCTGCACCGGCAAAGATATTGGACCCGCCTTTTGCTACATGTGATACAAATCTAGTAGTGTAGTATTTTACGCTTTCAATAAACACGAATTCTCTCGACAGCGAGAGACCGTATAGGATTTTATATGCTTTCTTAGTTTAATAAATTCACCCCATATAATGGCTCAATTATCTTCTGCACCCAACCCATTATTTATCATCTATGCCCACCCTTGTATTTGGCACTTATTTTACCTCTCTCCCCAATTTTTATGTGATGTTTAAGCTTGAGGGAGAGAAACTATTTTGTTGAGTGGCCCACCTATATTGTCATTGTCCTCTATTTATATCATACACACATTGAGGACAATGTGGTGTTTAAGCTTGGGGAAGTGCATAGTGCACGCACTTTGCTTCATCGTGAAACACACTTCGAAATTTCCATATGAACCATGTTCACCTCTATATTTATGTCTCATATGCTTCATTCTCTATGAAATATCGTGGATTTATTTTTTTATGAACTCTGATATCTGTTAGGTTAGAGTTCGATTGCTTGATTAGTGTATCTTTGTTAATATGCTTTTTCATAGTAGAATCCATAATTTCACAACCATATTCTCGAAACAGTTAAGCTAAAAATGAATGAATCAAATCTGAAAATTATTTGACTCATGTGTGATTTGATTGATAATTCTATTACTTCATGGATGTTTAGTGATTCAAAAGAGATAGGATAACCACACGACAACCAAAGTATTAATGATTAGGATTCCTGAAACCGAGCCATGTCTAGATTCTATGCTTTTTCTTTTTCTTTTGTGAATAGCCAATAAATGATCTTTGATCATGTTTTGCATTCCATCACGTTTACGTGAGTTTGTAAAAATCCCAAAAATGCAAAAATCAAACAAATATCCTGAATAAAAGGCCCTATGGATTCTTCGTAACCCGATGCCCTAAGACCATCTGGTCTGGGATGCATAGGCCGCTTTTTGTATATATTGAGTTATCTCGTGTATATAAAGAAAGAAAAATGTATATGAAATATTCATACAGCCAAAACAATATAAAAGTACAAAAATCACATATCCTAATCACCATTTCTATATAGAACAAAGACATGGCAAATTTGATAGGTTATAGGAGTCATGAAATGGTCGTAGTGTGGTGAGGCCTTACCTTGATTGAATTTGCTAACTTCATTCCATGAAGTATAACAAAATACCACGCATGTTTGAAAATGTTTGATCATGACATATTATACTGCTTAGAGAAAGAGTTGTGGACATTTGTTTCATTTCTGTGAACTTAGTATATTGCATGATAAACTATGAAATGATATAACTCTACTCTCATTTTATTACTTATTGAGTTCATCACATTTATTGAAATCCACGTTATTTTAATTTGAGCGAGATTTAATTATTTGTTGTGTATATGTGTTCTAATTTCAAATTGACGAGTGTTCACGAGATCTTGCATACCTTGGGTTCTTGTATTTTCTGAATTTAAGATTGAACCCTTGTCTCCATTACAGACCACCGCCTCACATCTTCATTGTATCCCTCTTCCATGTTAGCTTCTTACTAGTCTTCCTCGAGGACGAGTAAGAGGTAAGCTTGTGGGATTTTGATGTGTCATTATATTCTACATTTTATCTATATGATTACACGTCAAAATGATTGCTCATTTACGTATTTCATACGCTTTTACGCTACTATTTGGAACAATATGACTTTCGGAGAGTTTATGTCCATTTCAGGGATTTGGAGCGATATTAGAGCAATTTGGAGTCAATAAGACGACCGGCGACATGAGAGCACCAAGAATACTCATGATGACATGCTTGAGGTGCCAAAGAAGAAGACTAAAGGAAGAGAAAGAGAAAGGAGAAGCCAAGAAGAAATCAGCTTCACTTTCCCAGGTGACTCGACCGAGGAGCATAAGCTGCTCGGTCGAGCTGATACACGAGCCCATCAGAAAAGGGAATGTGCATCCTACTCGACCGAGCAGCGTGGTGACTCGGTCGAGTCATTTTCATTTTTCGAAGCTCCATCCAGTTCAACATCCTGCTCGACTGAGCAGGACTTACTCGACCGAGCCAGCAGGCGACTCGACCGAGCAAAGCTACTGGGGCCGAGTAGGCAGAGCAACACTTTTGAAGAAGCCTGATCCACTGACAGCCTCGACCGAGTAGGGGGTGACTCGACCGAGCAGGGGGCAACTCGACCGAGCACGAAGGCTACTCGATCGAGTAAGGCGAAAACCCAGATTTTCAGACATCCGTCCACTCTTTTCAAATATTCTATCACCTGGGATATTTCAGTATTTTCTGATATTTTTTCCAGATAGTAGACTTCAATACAGTTCCAACGCCACTAAGAACGCGTCAATCGGAGGTCGGATGAGCTCTGGAGAATTTCTGCAAGATGGTACTGCATTGCTGAAATCTGCACTCGACCGAGTGTTGTTCCTACTCGATCCGAGTGCTGCCGGGATCCACCAATAAGTTGTGGCCAGAAACAGATTTGGGCCGAATTTGAGAGGGTTTTTTGGGTTGTTTGCTAGGGTTTAGAAATAGATATATATTGTTTGGTAGCCGTCATTTGGAGGGGACTTTTGAGAGTTTTTTAGTTAGATCTATCAAGTTTTGGGAGACGATCTTTTGGGAGTTAGGCTACGCCATAGGCCCCTCCTCTTGTATCAAGCTAAGTACTGTTGCCCTTCTTAATTCCATTATTATTTCTTTGTGGTTTCGTACTGTTTCTCTCTTTGATGCATGCAATGAAGTTTTCGTGCGTTCTAATTATCTATTGATATGCATGAGTAGTCTTTTCTAGGGCTAAGGGATTAGCCCATGGATTTTAGGATATAGATACAAAGATATGATTTTTATGATGCGTTGAGAATAAAAGGGGATGCATTCGAACCACGAGAGTGGTGAGATTATTGTAGATCCCTAATGCATGTACCGTATGCATCTATCGCGCGAGCGGGGTGAATACGGTATGTTAGATTCATGATGCCTAGACACATGAATTCACTTCCTAGATGCTACAACCCCCAATTAAACCGATGCAACGTAAAAGTCTCAACCGAGCATCGACTTCCGAAGGTCCTAGCGGCGAATCCTAAAGCCCTAATCTTTTATATTTTATTTCTTTCTTTCTTTATGTGAAATCCCTTGTTTGCAACGTTGAGTGACACAACCTTCGCATCCATCACCATTACGACCCTCCATACTCCACATCCACCAATAAAGCCGGAAGTCAAACTCAACTTAGGAGTAGATAGGTAGTATAGCACCGCTTCCCCGTGTTCGATACCCGCTTGCCACTATACCATGCCCTTGCGGTAAACGACATCGTTTCGGAGTTAGTTCCGACTCGATCAGAGGGCACGGACGTTGCGAAAGCTTGGAAGGACAACGGAGGATTGCCCTTTCACGGACGAGAAATCAAAGCCCCCACATCCGTTTTTTCGATCTAGATATATCCTAAAAACCTCGTAATTTTCTATTCATGATCATGATAATTACCGATCGAAATAGATCGTAAACGATAAAAAAACAAAACAAACAAAAAACAAAAAATAAATTCAAAGAAGGTGGCGCCCCCCCCCCCAAAAAAAAATGGAAGGGGCGGCCGCCTCATGCAGTCACCTCCCCCTCTCGAGCGGCGGCCTCAGGCCTCCTCCTCAATGGAGGGGCGATGACCAGATCCAGCTGCCTACACCCATAGGCAGGTGGATCTGACCTTTTACAGCCAAAAGAGAAAAGAGGTTGTGGGTCTTCAGGCCCACATGCCTAAAATGAAAAAAAAGAGGTTATGGTCCTGAAGCCCACGGCCAGGCAGTGGGCTTCGGCCTATATGCCTACAAAAATTAAAAAAAGAAAAAAGAAAGAAAATGTGGGGAGGATAATGGCTGCGGGCTGAAGCACGAAACCATGGGCCTCGGCCCAGTAAAAAGGGGAACGAAAAAAAGAAAATAGGGGAAATAAAAAGAGTAAAATAGGGGGGAGTGGATAGAAAATAAATAATGGGGCATGGCTCAGTTTTTTTAAAAGCATTTCTGACCTAGACCCCATTGACCCGGTCCATACCGTGGTGGGCTTCGCCCCCCGCACCCCCCACAAGGTCAATGGTGGGCTATAGGTTTGGGCCTACCCTCTGCTTCACAGACCTCCAAAAAAATTCCATTTTTAGGTTGTATTCCAAAAAAATTTGGGGAGGGGGGTGAGCCATATAATACAAGTATTATTAGCGGGAATAAAACTCTGATTATAATATAAGTGCATGATCGGTAATTCTGCTGCAAATTTCTTTAGAATTATATCTATATGCTTCATATCAGGTACCATCTGGCATGTATTCTAGGATAATTTTTTGCTTATTTTCATACGTATTCACTTAATAATTACAAGGATCATAGGATCGCTCTGCCGTTAATTACCTAGCCTAACTGTGTTTGACATCGTCACATGGTCCAATTAATTATTAAGTATAAAATATTTATATTTATATATCTAGTGAATCAATGATGGCTGTGGTATGATAATAAATGTGATGAACATGTTTCTGACCACAAATTTGCATGAATGGATATATTGTGGCTTTGGATCGCCCTTTTAAGTCCCACATTTATTTTTCACACACTTTTCTTTTCTTTTTGAGAGAAATTGTAGTGAAGAATATTATGTAATGCCTAAGACTGACAGCCATTTCCATGGAGGCATAGGCCACCCTTGACAAAGAAGAATTCATATATGACCCACGAGATTTCCAAAGTTGTATTCTTTCTTTTTCATTTATGTAAAAGGGATTGTATAATTTGGTCTTTGGACAATATTTTTTGTGGTGACTGACCAATCCATATAATTAGCCTATTCATTTTATAATTGCATATGCATGATATAATTTGCAGTTTTATATCAATTCATGCAATTGTGCTTATAAATAATTATGTATAATGACCCCATGTCGCAACTATTGTTTTCAAATTTTTAAATAATTATTATTGGCAATAAGACCTGAAGTTCAACTGAAATGCCAATACACTTTTTCCTTTATAACCAAATAAATGATTGCAAAGGGATAAATGTGAAAGTCATTATTGTCATCTCCTAGACACAAGTCTTAAAAGATGAGCACCCCTGCGGTAAATAGATCCTACAAGATCTATAGTCTACTTACAAACCAATATGGACACCAAAAGGACACCATATCACTGTTAAGTGATCTCACCTTAAGGGGGGCATAATTCTTAAATCTAGCCTGGACAGAATCACACCTGATGTCGTGACTTGACATAATCACACCTGAATTCGTGACTTGACAGAATAAGTGAGAAACATATAGTAATGAATGACAATCGCACCCTTACATTTGGCCTCGTTAGTTCAGCCGAAAAAATAATAATTGGAAGATGTGGGGCTCACACTTTTGTACATGTCTCTTAAATAAGGCCAATATTTCTTCTTTCCGAAAAATTTATATAAATAGAAAAATAGAAACATGTGGAGCACAGAAATTACAAGGAACAACACAAATGAGAAGGAAAAACAAAGTATAGCTCGATAAGAAATAGCAATGGAAAACAAAGCCCAGTAAGGACTTATAAGACCTATATATGTCATTAATGTATAAAATGCCAAAACAATTGCAAGATTTATATAAAGCTAGTTTAGAAACGAAAACTGATATAAATCGAGCTATTGTATACTTAGCTATTCTTCGAGCACATAAAGATTTGAAAACAATAATTTGCTTGACTAGTTGCCAAAATATAATTGTGAGTATTTTTAGAATGCAATTAAATACATATACTGAAATAAATTATATACAAAGTTTTCCTTACATGCCATATTTTGATATAAAATTGCTATGTTTTGCATTGAAGCATTTTTTTGCAATGTTATACTTGCTACAAGTTTGACTTTTGAACTTGTCAAACAAATTGTGGATAATTAAATCATCCACATGATCACTCATGACGCATGCTATCAAAAGCATCACACTCTAATGATAGTCCTGAAGTACTATCTTGGGACATCTACATTGAGGATCATCCCATTCAAGTATATATGTATAATCCTAAACAAAATGTGAGGCTGTACAAAATGTGAGGCTGTCCAATACTCTCAAAAAATATGGAAAAAGAAAAATTTCAAGGATATTCGTCGATACGAAATCTATAGTGAAACTAATGAAATAAATAAACACCGAATATTCATATATATCGACTCAAGATAAGCATTTAAATGTACCTTCATAAGGTCCATACCATACGAAATTCAAAGAATAAAGCAAACTTAACAGAGCACACAAATGTGCCCGAACTGTTAAAAGTTTATACTTTTGAAACGAGCAGTTTAGACACCCAGGATCGGTGATAATGCACTAGATCATATCCCAATCCCATGAATATAATTTGAAGAACACGAAAATTCTTCAGAAGGTGAATCTACATATCTCACTTATGGAGTAAAAACTAGTTATGAAAGAATCTCCATTAAAAATAAAATAATAAAACTTTTTCCTTGAGAGTCCTTGAGGGATATTTATCCACTCCCTATGAAGGACGGGCCGATAAAGTACCTTACCATATGTATCATCCTCTAAATGGTCATAAATATGCCTATTATCCAACCGCAATCCAGCTTTTATAAAGCTATTAGGAAAAATTATCAAAATTGCAGGCACAATGGATAAAACTGGAGCATAAATAATAATTTGCAACTGGAAAAAAAGTTGAACATCCTGAAGCATGTGTTCATATCTAAAACGGGTTGGAAAAGTTGATTATTAAAACAACTCCAATGGATTACACATCCATTGATTCTAGTTGCTGGTGACTGCATGGGGACATGCAATCTTGCATGCTGCTTCATAAATAAGACTCAGACCCTCAGAGAATCAAAGTTATTCTTCGATGCAAGTAGCATAAGGAACACCAATAAATATCTCTCATTTGAGGATTTTTGAGTGTTCAATTTACATCCCCACAGTATCCCGGAGAATAAAATCAGGACCTCAATGCCGTCTTGGAATCTATATACGGTTTCATACACCCTAGATACCTTGCACCCTAAATGGAGGAGGCGTTAAAAGCATGGCTCGGAGACTGTGCATATATGTGTCCACAGTCCCAGTGCTAGGCTCAACTCAGTTGAAGCATGAAGCTCTACTGAGCATTTAAATTAAATAAACAAAAATCTATGATTCGAAAATTATGAAATGTGATAAAGTATCCTTAAGCTTCTTCACCTTCAAGAAAACAGTTCAATAGTTATCTGACATAGTTACTAACAACAAGAAAATTAGTCATATCACACATCCCTGCTGATAATTATTTAGATAGTATTGACATCCCAAGAATGGATGCAATCCACTAGCAGCAGAAGTGGTTGTTCCTCAAAGAGGTAGACCACGAGGCTCTAAGTGTAAAATTCCAAGAAAGTGGAAAATGCCTAGAGGCCTTGAGACAATACTATCACAGAACAATGAGCTCATGTCCATATCCTCACCCCTCTCAGAATCCCCTGAAGAGAACAATCTGGGAGAAATTGAAATGAAATTAAATGTCGTACATACTGGGGAGGTGTTGGACAGAAAAAAACACAATTGTCGACAATGGATTCATGTATCATATTGACACTTACATCGCAAAAAATGATGATAATTATATAATATTGTTCCACACTCTGTTGCTAAAATGCAAACATAGAGATTGGCCAAATGTGGAACGAGGCAACAAAAGCTGAACTGGACTCGCTTATGAACGTGAAGTGTTCAGACCTGAAGTCCAGACACCAAAAGGTGTCAAACCCATGGGCATAATAAGTATTGCATAACTAAAAATACAAGTATAAAAACGTATGTTATAAGGTACAGCGTATAGCTCAAGGATTTTTTTGCTTAAACTGGGGAATAAACAAATTAAGATGAGTTCGACTCACTTATATGCTGCATCAGGCTTTCTAGTTATAAATTATGAATACCTTACAATTTGGCAAAGGAAATTTTGGATATGCTGCTATTGGATGTTGTGACAGCATATCTTTATGCATGTCTTAATAAAGATACATTCCTCTTTTCCTAAAATTCCTGAATAGACTTCAGAACATTTATTCTACTGAAAGAATAATAAAATACAAACAAGTGAAACCCTTGACAAATCAAGTATTCCTACTATGGGTTATATTTGCATCTTAAACAACTTAAATCTCATTGGATCACCTGAAGAGAAAACCAAAATAGCTGTTCTAGCTTGATTATCAAAGACCTATGCAACATAAAAATATACTATGGCTCATAGATTTATTATTTAAAAAGATAAAATCCTATTACATTAAACTTCATACACCAAAAGTGTGTTGAAGAAATTACAACAAGCTAGGGCCATTGTCATCCAATAAGTACACATGTGATAGTACGTTCACTAGATGTTCAAAAAGACCCCTTCCATCAGCTGGAAGAGGGTGAGGACATTATAGGTCATGAAATCCATTATCTAAGTGCCATCAGAGAACCTTTGACTAACTACACATGTCCCGATATAGCAGTCGCAGTAAATTCACCAGTCAGATACAGTGCAGCACCCACAAAGCTTCACTGGACCGGAGTTAAGTATCTTCTGTACTACATCCAACGGTTGATAGATTTGGGCTTATACATTATAAAGAATTATACTACATGCTTATGCAGATGCAGGTTACAGGTCCGACCCTATAATGAGAAGTCACAAACTGGGTTCCTACAGTGGGATGGTCATCTACTGTAGGTCTGCAAAGAAAACTATAAAGGCAACATCATCCTATCATTCCGAGATCCTTACCATTCTAGAAACTAACCAAGAGTGTGTTTGGGTGCGCCTAGGGGTACATCACATCCCAATGACGACTGGGTCAAAGATTGGTGATTTAGAGCTGACTACATAGTCTGAAGACCATGCTACTTGTTTACCTCAACTTTGAGGAGTCCACATCAGAGGCGACAAAACAAAGCACACCTCTCCAAAGTTTTTGGATTTAGTGGCTGCTTAATGATGGTGAAATTTATAATTTGTATATATTTTTGGAATGTTATAAATAGGGGTGATGAAAAGAGCCTAAGAGATCTGAAAACCTAATGGCTTGTACAAATCAGAGGGAGTTACTGGAGAATTGTGCTCTTTTTCCTTAGCTATGACATTTCCCACTGGGTTTTCCATACCGACTGTTTTAACGAGTCAAATCCCATTAACTCAGGATCCTGAAGTATCCACCCCTTGTGATACTCATATGATACTCAGAATCCTGAAGTATTCATGAGCAAAGTTCACACTTATGACTGGATAAGAGTGAGTGTTATGAATAAATTATCTTGAGGGATAAATGTAGAAACTAAAGATCTAGATTAATCATTAAGCAAGACCATGCAAATAATAATCTAGATGTATAACATGCGGAATCTTAAATCATTGACCTACTCGGATTTAGCGGAAGCGTACCTGAGTCCATCGCTAATAATCTGAAAGATCCTGACGATACCGTAGCGGACGATCTTCCAGAATAGCACGAATCAACCGTTTGGAGAATCCCTTTAGACTTCTCCCGGTTTCTCTCCTAGCGACGGGACGTAGAAAAGACGGCTCAACTTTGTTCGTGTATTCCGGGGACCATGACCGCTAATATTTATAGGCTAGCCTCCATAGCCCTAGGGTTTCCAACTCGGCCCATCAACGAGTTGAAGCCCAATAGTCTCTACACATAAAGGCCCCACAACCTGCTTAACTCATTTAGCCCATTTAATTAATTAAAACCAGATCACTAATATATTGGGCTTAACATGACAACGTAGCACTTATATAATTATTCACCGCATATAAGCCCAACGTTGGATTAAGATCCAACTTAGTTGGATAAGTTCCAACAATAAAAAGTTTGTATTCTATTTAAATATTGTATCCTACCATTGTATGAACTCTTAACATCCCTTATAAATAAAGGTCTGGGGTCTCCCTGAAGAGGCACTTCACAACATTAGCCACTTTAAAATCAACACGAAAAACAAATTTTTTTTACCATATTCAAGCTAAAATTTCGTTCCTCTAGAGAATTTAATTTCCTTCAAAAAAAAATTAGCTTTCCCCAAAATTTAGTTCCCTCCAGATTTAGTTCCACTAAAATTTTAAATTTTAGTTCCCTCCAGATTTAGTTCCGCTAAAATTTTAAATTTTTGTTCCATCAATCTTTAGTTCCTTGACAATTTTAAATTAAATTTAGTTCATCCAAGAATTTTAGTACCCCCGAAGTTTTGTTCGCTCCAAAATTATTTCCCTCAAAAACCAAAACTTTAGTCCTATAAGAGTTAGTTCCCTTCAAATTAGTTTCCGTCAAAATTTTAGAGTTCTTTCCCTCCAAAATTTTCACAAACTCTCATCATTCTCATTGATTTCTCAAGATTCAATCTTAACCGTCTTTCTATCCGTACATTTGTCCTAATCAGCAACCATATTGAAAAACGTCCCTCAACCTTACAATACATATGACAAATGCGGCATAGATGTGTGGAATTCATTTACATTACAACTAACACAAGACATAGAATGGCAAGTACACTGACATTTCCCAAATCCTATATACTTTTGTGCTTACATTACCATACTAGTCAGAAGTACTACGTATTGAACTAGTACATACACGTAAAATTTTCTTTCTCCCCCCCTAAAATATCTATTTCTTCTTCTTTTTTAAACAAAGGAGTTAACAAAAAAAATGGGTGATGAGGGGTTGAGCTTGTCTTGGCATGGGATAGGGGATTAGAGAAGAAGAGAGGGGAGGTGAGGGCAGCGGGTGAGTGGACCCCATCCCTTTGCCGCTTAACGACACGCTATGCCTCTGTGAGACTCCATAATTACATTGTATATAAATTAAATTTTTCTTGGCATTTTTATCTGTGGGGGCAAAGGGGTGAGCTTAAGAGGGAGGTGATCAAAGAAGACCAAAAAAGAGTTTTAAAAAGAAAAAAAATTGAAGGGATTGGAATAGTTTGGATCTAAGAAACGGACGAGAAGGACAAAAGAGAGAGAGAGGGCTAGCAAGTTGAGAAGAAAGAAGAGGGAAGAGGAAGAGGAAGAGGCCAGAGCTTTTTATAAACTGGTTTGTGTTTTTTTCTCCTCTCTCTCTCTCTCACCAACTCTTTTTTCTCTCAGCCTTTTCTTGATGGTTTTGAGTGCAACTGTTTGTTTGGATTTCAACATCCCTTTGTTCTTTTGTCAATCTAGGAGGAGTCCCCTCAATTTTTGTATGTTTTTGTTAGATCAAAACAACAAGGATTTTCTCCTCCTCTTTTATTACTTATTTCTCTTTCATCTACTCCTCTTCCTCTATTCTTTGAGCACAAAAGAAGGGATCATATCATCATCATCATCATGAACTTGTGTTGTCTAGTGAGAATTGTATTCTAAATTTTGATCCAGACCGCTCACTGATCTGTCCCAGCGTTGAAGATAAAAAGAACAAGAAGACCGCAGCTACTGACAAAAGATAGTTCTTCAGTGGGAGATCGATGGCCGCGGCTTCGTCCTCGCCCTTTTTCGGCATCAGGGAAGAAGACCACAGCCAGATGAAGCAGCAGCAGCAGGAACAGCAACAGCAACAGCAACAGCAGCATCAACAGTTTTCTCATTCGAATCCATCGGCCGCCGCTCACGGCGGTCCTCAGCCTGCGGCTCCCCCAGTGAAGAAGAAGAGGAATCTCCCCGGAAACCCAAGCAAGTATCTATATAAATGCATGTCTTTTCTCTTCAAAACATTTTCATTAATTTTCCTCAGATCCTTCACTAGATCCCCAAAAACCCTAGCCCACAATTCAACCTTATCTATGTTCCCCAATTCTGAATTATAGGTTTTATTACAGTATAATTTGGATTACAGTAACTCCCTTCCCCAATTCCCAATCCAAATTAAAAACAGCTAACAATTCTTATGCATATGTGAATGTGAAAAAAACAATAACAACAGATCCGGACGCGGAGGTGATAGCTCTATCGCCGAAGAGCCTAATGGCGACCAACAGATTCATATGCGAGGTGTGCAACAAGGGGTTCCAGCGGGAGCAGAACCTGCAGCTGCACCGGCGGGGGCACAACCTGCCGTGGAAGCTCAAGCAGAAGAGCACGAAGGAGGTGAGGCGGCGGGTGTACCTCTGCCCGGAGCCGACCTGCGTGCACCACGACCCGTCGAGGGCCCTCGGGGACCTGACGGGGATCAAGAAGCACTTCAGCCGGAAGCACGGCGAGAAGAAGTGGAAGTGCGACAAGTGCTCCAAGCGCTACGCCGTCCAGTCCGACTGGAAGGCCCACTCCAAGACCTGCGGCACCCGCGAGTACCGCTGCGACTGCGGCACCCTCTTCTCCAGGTAACAATCTTATGCCTTTCAACACCAAACATCAACTTTGCTCCTCTCGGGAAAAATTAGGGTTAGGGTTAGGGTTAGGGTTCTGGTTCTGTTAGGTTAACACGTACGAATTGCGACGCCCTTGCCGGCAGCCGCTGGCCGTGGTCATTGAGTATGCAAAGAAAAGGGCCTCATCTTTTTTAGCTTTCCTCCCCCCTTTTCATTTCGTTTTGTTTTCTTCGTTCACGTGTTGCCATGTAAGCAACTGAGCCAGGTTTGTTCGCTTGCGGGTTGGCTAGATGCGAGCAGGTCCTTTGCATTGGCATGTCCGCCTTTTCATGAGGACGTTAGAGAGCTGGATCTCGAAACCAGAGCCCTCCCTCTCTCTCTTAGATCCTCTTTCTCTCTCTAGAGGCGAGTAAAACTTTGGAGAGTTTGGAATGGGGTTGGTAAAATTCTTTGCCTTGGGAACGACGCATGCAACGCAATGACCTCATCATTCATGTGTAGGGCTTGGAATTTAATGAAGTTGAGTTAACTGATCGATATCATAGAATTGAATGACTTTCATGCTTGTTGCAAATATTCTCTCCTTGCATTAACTCAGGAGCCAGTATGTACCCAGCAATGGGTTTTTTTCTTGAATTGGCTCGACTTCTTTCCTGATTCGTGGGGGGTTTTTTCCGAGTTTTCTCACTTGGGTTTTTGCTTCTTTTAGTATAAGTATATAATATTTATAGCTTTGTGTCAAGTGAATGCCATGTTTATGTACACATACTCCCTCATAATTCTACAATCCAAGCTATGTCAGGCTTGTAGTTTAATTAATTATAGTGAGAGGTCGAGAGTTCAATTTCTACCTTCCAATACATGGGGTAAATTTTTATCGTTGCAGCTTAGAAATGGTCAACACGATCATTTGACAAGAATTTCAGTATTTTTCTTGGTCAACGACGACCAACTTGACATGCACGCACTGTTTGTTAACCATGATCGCAGGCGAGACAGCTTCATCACCCACCGGGCATTCTGCGACGCCCTGGCACAAGAGAGCGCTCGCCTGCCGACGAGCCTCACCACCCTCGGCGGCCATCTCTACGTCAACAACTCCGTCGGCATGGGCCTCTCCGCCCTCCAAGACCACCATCAGGCCACCGCCCACCCGTCCGCAAACCTCCTCCGCCTCGGCGCTGCCGCGGGCCCCGGCCCGGCCCATTTCGACCACTACCACAGCCTCCTGTCCCCGTCGTCCACCACCACCACCACCAACCCCTCCTCCTCCTCCTCCTCCTCCTTCCGCCACCCTTCCTCGGCCTTCTTCCTCCCCAACTCCAGCCAAGATTTTGCCAGCCACGAAGACTTCCAGACGAAGCCGTTCCATCACGCGGCCGCGGGAGGCGGCTTGATGCATCTCCCCGACAACTCGCCCGCCGTGTCGACCGCGGCCGCCAACCTCTTCAACCTCGGCTTCTTCTCCAACGGCGACAACGGCGCAATGCACGAGCAGCCGAACGAGCAGGCCACCCTCTTCGCCGGCAACATGATGAACGACCACCACCATCATTTAAGCTCGGCCGGCATCTACGGTCACGAGTCGGCCGACCATCACCTCCCTCAAATGTCGGCCACCGCCCTGCTCCAAAAGGCCGCGCAGATGGGGGCCACCACCAGCGTGATGAGGGGATTCGGAAGCTCATCGTCGTCATCGGCGGCCAGAAACATCGGAACGCAGATGGCGGCGGAGAGCGAGACGCACCTGCATGACCTGATGAACTCGCTGGCCAACGGCGGCACCGGGGTTTTCGGGGGCGGCCAGCAAGAGGCGATGGCCGGAGCGTTCGGGGGGTTCAGTGCGGGGCTCTGCGACGTCGACCTCGACGCAAAATTCCAGCGCCACCACCAGCATCGCAATGCCGACGGACTGACGAGGGATTTTCTTGGCGTCGGGAGCATGCAGGTGAGGGGGATCGGGGGAGGGATGGATAGCATGGGGCCGTTGGATACAGAGATGAAGTCAGCGGCGCCGCCATCGGCATCGGCCCGTTCTTTTGCCGGCGGGGGTATGCAACAGTGAGACGAATCAGAGGTCGAAAGGCGATGAATAAGAAGTAAGTAGCTAGGTATGTTATGTAACTCAACAATTTGAGGACTACCAGTTGGGAAGCTAAGCCAGCTTCGTGTACTTTGTTGCAGTTACTACAAGTCTTTTATGTCCTAAATTCCCTTTTTTGTGTTTCTTTTCGCAGTATCAATATTTCAACGCTATTGCATTGAATGCCAATGTTTCAACGATAAAATTCTATAAGTGGACTGCTCCCTACTAAAATGTGATTATCAAACCTAACGCGAGATTCTCACAGGTGGAAAACAAAATCTTAGAACTTAATTGAGTAGTCAAAGCTACTACAAATTCCCATAATGCTTGAGTTCAGGTCGACGACCCCCTAGGGCTTTTGACTGCGTCCACCAAACTCCGGCCACCATCTCTCTGTTGCTCGTCTTTGCTTCACTGTCTGTAGCTGTTGTAATGAATCTGTTACTGTATAATTTTGTCTTGGCCTCAAAAGTTCAAGGCTGCCTCAAAGCTGGACATTGGTATTACGAATATCTCAAAGTTTGAGTCGCATTCTTTTGTCTCAAATTCTCAGTGATATTTTGGTCTCTCCCTCTCTCTCTCTCTCTCTGTGGCATATTATTCACAAGATTAAAATAACGAGACAACATGTCCGTGTGTTGGGCGCGCACGTGAATAACACCGAACATTGTATGGGAGGACTCACATGTACATGAATATCTATTCATACAGATCGAGAAAAATGGGTATCATGTATACTGTCTGCGTGGAAAAATAACATGTATCCTATATATAATATATATATATTAAAGCACAACTGGTTTTGAATTCTAGGGCTGACTAGGACAAGCTGACTAGAACAAACAGGTTGATAAAAAGACGGGTTGGATTTAAGCTTGAGGAATGAATGATTGAGATGAGATTTTGTGGAAAGTTTTGGAGGGAAAAACATTTCTAGGGAATTAATGACATTTATGGGGAATGAAAGTTTCTGTGGAATAGCGAGTGCACGCAATCAATGCATTTTGGGAAAAAACTTTAACTTGCACTTAATGCTGCAGATTGAATGATATCTCCCTCAACGTGGGGCTCACCGCCTCTTCGACTCATGGGGCAACAAGATGAGAATAATTTCACGCGCCGAATGTGCACGCGTAATTTTTTTTACGCTAATTTGTTGTTCCGCGCCGAATTTGTTGTTCTACGCCGAATTTTGTTGTATTGAATGTGCCCGTGCCGCTAAATATTTTACTCTAATTTGTTGTTTCATGCAATTTTGGATGTGAAAATAATTTTTTGGATAACAAAGATTTTACGGGGGAAATCTTAAATTAACCGTGCCCGCGGGCATGGGTTATGACTAGAATATATATATATATATATATATATATATATATATATATATATATATATATATATATATATATATATATAAGTTAAAGTGTTCCTAGAGTGACTCCTTAGATGAAACATTTTTTTTCGAAAAAAATTTCATGGGATTGTTGTTCACCTCATGGATGATCAACATACCAAAAATCAATTCATTCCAATACTTTTAGAGCCCACATTTATCCCTTGCAACTTTATGGGGTTTTAAGCACGTTTTCAGACCGTTGAAATTGCAAGAGATAGATGGTGGCTCTAAAAGTCTTAGAATGGTTTGATTTTTGGTATATATGTTGATCATCTATGATGTGAACAACAACCCCATGAAAGAAGAAATCCAAAATAAATGTGGGCTGTTGGGGAAAATGGGGGCGACTCCTTAGATTTCATCTAAGGAGTCACACTAGGAACACTTTACCCATGTGTGTGGGGTGGTTATGCCTAGTCTCCCACATTTCATCATCCGTTATTGTTGCAAGTCAAGTCCGCCTAACAATATGATTTATATTTAATGGGAATCACGGGTACAATGATTACAAGTATGGGGTTGATGACGAGGCTAGCACGACTTAGTGCACGCTTCATAAGCGAAGAATCCAAGGTCGTCTGATGGTCGCCGAAGGTCACCGACTCCCGGTAACTGAGGCGAGCTTCCTGCGAGAATAACAACTCGTCAGAAAGGCTTGGTTGGTTGTCAACCTGTAGCCTCTCCAATGCTTAAGTCAGAGTGACCTGTTTGGAGTATGTCGAACACGCTTAATGATCTTAAGGTAGATCCGCGTTGCGTGGCAAGCTTATGAGGAAGGCACAGATATATGGGGGATATCCGACCTTGAATAATGGATAGGAGTTAAGATTTCAACTAACCAACCCCCTCCTTGGTGGCTGGAGGGGTGTATTTATAGGGTCGAGAGTCGGTTGTTCGCCGTCAATTTACCTGTGAGTCTGCTTAATTAGCTAGAGCACAAGTGGAGATGTGATAGGTCGGCGAGGGTGTCAGAGATATTCAGAGATATTTACGTATTAGTGGGTGTCAGGTGGTGTCAGACACATTTATGAATTAATGGGAGATGCGATGGGCGACCATCAGTTCTCACCCTTAACCTCTGCCATTAATGGGGGCATAGGTGACTCTACGTCACCATGTCAGAGATATTTATGCTAGACCGCCCATGGTAAGAGCCAAGCTCGGCGACCGAGTTTGGTGTCTTCAGACTGTCTGGTCGTGCCTCATGTTTGTAGAGTATGCGAGCTTCTTTTGTTGGCCCTGATGGCGAGCTTGTCGCTTGGCGAGGTGAGCTTCCCAGTGTCGCAGCTACCTTCCGTTCGGGCTTGCTCTCATACGGGTGGTCGGAGATCTGTTCGTTTGGGCTTCAAATATATGGGCCTTTATTAATCGGGCCGGCCTTAAGGCCGTAACCGTTATTTTTTAAACAATTGAAACGGTTAATTTTGATCTACATATTCTAGAACCTCAAAATACCAAATGTCAGGTGAATCCAAGTGTGTTTTAACTATTCATCCATTATGTCACAAATTTGACAGTTTCGCATAAATGGAACTTTTGTGACGGGTGAATGAACAAGGAAAATCACTTAGGTTCACTCGATATTCGGTGTTTTAGGGTTTTAGAATATGAAGATTAAAATGAACAGTTGTGATCGTTCAAAAAATAGCAGCAAGTAAAGTTTTGAAGGTCGCATATGAGGCATAACCCCCCAAACCTTATATGATACACATTGTAATATACACACACTTGTATAAGCATATGCATGTATATCTGACTACAATACACACATGCATGATCTTCATATTTATATCAGCTATCTCAGTACTTGCGGTTAAGCTCAGAAAATTTTATGAAAGCTGTTTGAGGCTGTCATCAGTGTTTGTGGTCTTGTATGTTGAAGTGTATTTTATTTTTCTTTTTGTTTATTAATTGCACTGTATTAGAAAATCAAAAACCATATGTTCCCAACTTTCATATTAAGAATATACTAGAGATTACACGCGCACAAAGTGCAGGGGCACACCTAAAAAACACACGCAAGATGCGAGGCCCACGAAATATAGTAAATGAAAGAGAAGAGTAGGGTGTGTATGTATTGTCTGGAGGTAATAGTGTAACGACCCGCTCTCGGGGGCCCGTTACTTATTTGATTTATTTGCAGGTTCCACAGTTTACCAGTGAAATCAGCATAATCACAACGCAGAGATGTACCAACAACACTCAAACCAGCTTACAGACATTATTACAGTCCAAATTAAAGTACAATAACCAGCACTCTCTCACACCAATACATGAAAGGAAAAGTACGGAAAGGAAATACAGAATGGAAATACATCTCACAACACACACCAACACAGATAACTAAAACTCCGCGGCTTCTGGGTCGTACGCAGGCTCCTCGTACTCTGGGGCGATCTCCTCGATCAGGTCGTCGTCTGTCGGTGCCACAAGTGGAACCGAAGGTAAGTCACAAATATTCTAAACAAAGAAAAGGAGTACTGTACAAGTATGACAAGCAGAAGTAAAGTATGGTGTAGTGTCTGTACAAGTGCAAAAAGTAAAGTGCTACAAGTGCAGAAAGTAAAGTGCATGACTGTAAAGAAGTAACTGTGCAAGCTCCACTAGAACTACGTGACTCAAGTCGGAGAGTACAATATGTGACCGTTCAGTTCGTCTCTTGCCTGGGTGCTACCCAGACGATTGCCGGAACCCAGGCAGCAGGATGGTTTGCCGAAACGCAGGCAGCTAGACAGGAGGCCGAAACACAGGCAGCTTGACATGTAGATCGAACTCTAGTCACTCCCGTACTCTCGCAAACTATGAGTTACCCCAAAACCCGGTGTTGTGTCAAGTACAAGTTCTTTACATGAACGTTCCACGGGATGTTCCAAGTCAAGTCCAACACAAGAAAATGGCGTATGTTTCCGTGCTTCGAGCACGTAGTAGTGCGGTGCTACAAGTTCGTACGAGCACAGTGGCTAGATTTCTAAGGTTAGAACCTATCGTGACTTACCAAAATTAATACCGTTGTAGTAAGCCGGAAGAGGATCTAGGGCTTCCTCAGAAGTTGGTATACCAGAGTCTGTACCTGCAACACAAAATACTTAATTTAGAAAAACACGACTTTTTCCTATTTAATAATTAGGTTAGTTTGATTTTTAAACTCGTTAAAACGGTGTCGAAAAATATTTAAAATTTTTATATAAACCTAAAATAATTATTTAGATTTTACTGCAAGAGGGGAGAATTTTCAGAAGCTTCTGTAATTTTTTATAATTTTTAAAAACTTAGAAATAGCTTAAAACCCCTAAAATACTTAAGTGACGCGTATCTTCCGTAATTTCTTACGGGAACAATACAAGTCGGAATTACATGAGTGAGTGGTCAAAACGACCGTCTCGAAGTCTATTAGCACATAAAAGTTTATCACATATTATTGTGAGTGTAACCAGCGAGTTATGATTTTTAGAATGTTTTATACGTATTTAATTTCTAAGTTCAAAAATTTATTCTGAAAAAAGTAGGCATCTGCTCGCAGTGAGACTAGCGCCATTGGATCCGAAATATCGTTTCTGATTTTCTGAGGCTATCCACACATTTTTCTAGCCCCTGTATAATTAGTTATGGATTAAAAACCCTAAAACCCAATTATTAATCATTTAATAATACGTAAATACGAAAGTTCTTCGTATTTACAAGTTTGCCATTGAATTAAACTTACGCAACCCATCGTTAATTTTCTTCGACAGCGGGGGGCTCTTGCTCGTCGACCGACGTCGGAGGTCGGAGGCGACGTGGGCGGCAGCGGGCGGCGCGGTCAGGGTCTCGGCGGTGCGGCGGAGTCGACGACGGCATCAGGCTGGGCCGGAGGCGGGCAGCAGCGGCGTCGGATGCGGGCATCGG
Organism: Scilla litardierei; assembly: GCA_030789695.1. NCBI lineage: Eukaryota > Viridiplantae > Streptophyta > Magnoliopsida > Asparagales > Asparagaceae > Scilla > Scilla litardierei. Next base: position 34,194,719 of record CM061132.1, on the reverse strand, counting down.
CGGCGCGGGGCCTCGTCGGCGGCGGCGGACGCGCGCGGAGCGGCGCTGAGGGCTTCGGGATGGACAGGGGCGGTGGCGGTTGCCTGCGGGGCGGTCGCGAGCGACGGCGAAGCGTCGTCGCCGGCGAACGCGAGAGAGAGAGGAAGCGGGGGTGTGCTGGGTGCTCGGGGGCGTGGTGGTGGCCTCGGGCGGAGCTCGGGAGGCTTCGACTTTGGGCTGGGGTCGTTCGCGACGGCGAGGCCTATGCTACGGCGGCGCTCCGGGCCCGTAGCGGCGGCGGCAAGCGAACGAAACAGCCCCGAGGGGCGCTGCTCTCGGCGATGGGCAAAACTGCAGCTGCTGCTGCTGCTGCGGGCTCGGAGGAAGGCGGGGGGTCTGGGGCGGCGCTGCACGACGTCGGAGGGAAGCGGTGACGGCGAAGGCTTCGTGGGCGAGGGTGCGGGCTCCGGTGGTCGCTGACGGCGGCATGGAGCGAGGGCGACGTCTTCGGGGAAGTCGGAGAGAGCGGAGGAGATGCTTGGGTTTCGGGGTTACGGGCTGAGGGAGTTTGGCTGAGTGATTTCGTGAGGGGAGAGGGATTATATAGGTAATTTTTAATCATTAAACCTAGTTAGTCAAACCTAATTAATAGGTTAGGTAGGTGTTAATAAGATTAGGTATTTGTCTCTGACTAAACGTAGAAAAACTTTGAAACGTGTTAATCGTTTTGGGTTAAGGTAATTAGGAGGGTAATTAGTAATTAAGCTAGGGTAACTAGTAACGGTAACAGTGAAAATTGTAACGAAACTACGATTTTGCCCCTACTAGTAAACGTCTCCGAAAAATTACGAAAACATACCCACGGGATCGTATCGTCACGAGGATCGCGAATACAAAGTCCGTTTCAGGGTTTGAGCTACGGGGATACTAGTTTTAGGCCAAAACGTTTAGGAAGCGGGTCTGCGGGTTCTATATCGATTTGACTTTAGAAAATTACGAAATTAATGTGGGAAGCCCTAATTAATCATAGGATGCTATCGTAGAAGTTTGAAATCATTTTGATGATGTTTGTATGGAAAATAAATTCATTAAGTCAAAACGGTAATAACTGAAAATGAATTTTATCAGAAATGTTTTGAGTATTTGATGAAATCCGATCTTACTAAAATACTCCATAACTAGTCTGGTGCTTCAAAATATTTATAAGAAATTTTTGAAATCGTAAAACTCCTGACAAACCATTATAAAATAGTTTAAAAATTGAAATTACGTGAATAGTTGTATTGGAAAAATACGGACCGTTACATTCTACCCTCCTTAAAATAATTCCGTCCTCGGAATTTAAAAATAATTTTGAAACAAATAATTTATGTTATGAAGAAGCTCAAGCAAATAAAAGATAGAAAAGATGGAAATCTAGTAAATCAGGTTGTAAATAATATGAAATATAATGTGATATAATAGCATCAAGAAAACAAGAGATGTTATATATGAATACATACTATTGACATCAACATAGCTTTCGTAACTATTCCAGTATCATCACAATAGTTATTCTGACTTCTCAAGTAGACCAAAAGTAACATGAGATAATAACATAGCATGAAAATGAGGGCTATTATGATGACAACATCTGTTCGAACTTGGAACCTGAGGTGATAAGTCAGTAGCAAGCTATTTAAACCATATAAACCGGAAGACTATAAAGTTTATTCGGGCTACTGGTGACTAACGGGGTCTGGCCACAGATGTTGTTTATAATATAGCATGTATCGACTAATCCACGGGTACCAACACCATCAATTTCCATAATGCCCAACCACATGCTAACGTCCAAATCACCGCCCAAAGGTAAGTACAAGGCCAACACTCTAAGTCAGTACTCACTGCTAGCATTCCTTCCGTCAATCTCCATACTATCCCACAATAAGGCAGGATCCATGCTCTCATCCAGAGCCAAGCACAAGGCCTACATCCAACTTCAACACCCAAGGCCAATATCATGCCAATAATCATCGCCATCACTCCTTCCGTAGACCAATACTCGATATTCGCAACACCCAACATTACCCAACAAATGAACAACCAAAAACACGCTTTTCCGCAAACCAAAAGAAGTAGACGTAAGAGGAAGCCTAAACGGGATCTCAACCGGGGTGAGACCCAGGGCAGAGAGCCCAAGAGAAGCCCAATGATCACGGCTTCCCAAGATCTTAGCCAAGCTACGGTAACGAGGGTGGCGACGAGGGTTGTTGCCAAGGCCAAAAATCCTAAAACATATCGTCGGAGGGCCATCGGTGGTTGCGGGTCCACGGCGGCAAGGGCTGCGGTTGGTTGACGATCCATGGCAGGGACTTCCGATGGAGTGGAGCTGAAGCTGGCGGGGCTTCGGGTGAGATGACGAGCTCGCTTAGGGAAGAGGCCGGGAGGAGGAGGGGCGATGTCTTAGTGAAAAGGGAACTACGGGGTGGCTTGGGAAGGAAGGAGAAGAGGGGTTAAAAAGAGAAGGGGGGGCATCGAAAGTCGTTGGTAGGGTAGACGGTTAGGCGGGAATGGGGCTCGAGGTGAGGAAGCGGACAACGGCAATAAAGAGGGGGACGCCGAAAGTCATGGGTAGGTAGTGTAGGGTAGGCGAGAACGGGGCTCGAGGCGAGGAAGAGGACAATGGCAATAATGAGGGGAGATGGTAGGTGGGGAAAATTCAAATACATGAAAATCGGGTACAAGATGAAAGTAGGGTAGAAAAGAAATACGAGCTCCAGAAGGGTGCAACAGCGTACACGTGCACGTCACGTTTTGCTTGTCTCAAAATCTCCAGTATCTTCCTTGAATACTTCTGAACGTTCTTCGATCTGCATCTGCTGAGGAGTCCAAACTTCTGATAATCGAAAACTCGAACGCTACCCTCCTTAAAATAGACGTAGCTAGAGTTCAAACAAACTAGAGATAGAAGATTCTAAGAAGGTCAATCGAAAGGTCATCAAGATAAAGGAAGGTTGGTAGTGGAGAAGATCGATGACGTCACATAACCATGATTCACGTCCTTGTGGTCCAGCGGACACGGCCATGGAAGTGACTAAGCCAGGATCACTTATACCCAGTCTAGCTAGGTTGATCCAACAGACTTTAACCAAGCACACTGACCGGTATCATGGTCCATTGAAGGAAGATCATCATTCATATGAGTGCCACCGACACAGAAGGATTTTTTTTAAAAACAACTAACTAATCTTATTTCGATTTTGATAATGGCTTTTATTAAGGCTAGGTAGATCAACTCCATTGGGGCTCTCCGAGATGTTCCCGTCTGTCTTCCGAGTGTCAAACCTGCATCCATAGAAATGTAAGCTTAGTTGAGTATCGTATACGATACATCCTGGTTTTACTATACTGTTCACGAGGTATTTTGCACGGACCTGCGTGGGCCGCCAAACTTGTAACGACCCGCTCTCGGGGGCCCGTTACTTATTTGATTTATTTGCAGGTTCCGCAGTTTACCAGTGAAATCAGCATTGTCACAACGCAGAGATGTACCAACAACACTCAAACCAGCTTATAGACATTATTACAGTCCAAATTAAAGTACAACAACCAGCACTCTCTCACACCAATACATGAAAGGAAAAGTACGGAAAGGAAATACAGAATGGAAATACATCTCACAACACACACCAACACAGATAACTAAAACTCCGCGGCTTCTGGGTCGTACGCAGGCTCCTCGTACTCTGGGGCGATCTCCTCGATCAGGTCGTCGTCTGTCGGTGCCACAAGTGGAACCGAAGGTAAGTCACAAAGATTCTAAACAAAGAAAAGGAGTACTGTACAAGTATGACAAGCAGAAGTAAAGTACGGTGTAGTGTCTGTACAAGTGCAAAAAGTAAAGTGCTACAAGTGCAGAAAGTAAAGTGCATGACTGTAAAGAAGTAACTGTGCAAGCTCCACTAGAACTACGTGACTCAAGTCGGAGAGTACAATATGTGACCGTTCAGTTCGTCTCTTGCCTGGGTGCTACCCAGACGATTGCCGGAACCCAGGCAGCAGGATGGTTTGCCGAAACGCAGGCAGCTAGACAGGAGGCCGAAACACAGGCAGCTTGACATGTAGATCGAACTCTAGTCACTCCCGTACTCTCGCAAACTATGAGTTACCCCAAAACCCGGTGTTGTGTCAAGTACAAGTTCTTTACATGAACGTTCCACGGGATGTTCCAAGTCAAGTCCAACACAAGAAAATGGCGTATGTTTCCGTGCTTCGAGCACGTAGTAGTGCGGTGCTACAAGTTCGTACGAGCACAGTGGCTAGATTTCTAAGGTTAGAACCTATCGTGACTTACCAAAATTAATACCGTTGTAGTAAGCCGGAAGAGGATCTAGGGCTTCCTCAGAAGTTGGTACACCAGAGTCTGTACCTGCAACACAAAATACTTAATTTAGAAAAACACGACTTTTTCCTATTTAATAATTAGGTTAGTTTGATTTTTAAACTCGTTAAAACGGTGTCGAAAAATATTTAAAATTTTTATATAAACCTAAAATAATTATTTAGATTTTACTGCAAGAGGGGAGAATTTTCAGAAGCTTCTGTAATTTTTTATAATTTTTAAAAACTTAGAAATAGCTTAAAACCCCTAAAATACTTAAGTGACGCGTATCTTCCGTAATTTCTTACGGGAACAATACAAGTCGGAATTACATGAGTGAGTGGTCAAAACGACCGTCTCGAAGTCTATTAGCACATAAAAGTTTATCACATATTATTGTGAGTGTAACCAGCGAGTTATGATTTTTAGAATGTTTTATACGTATTTAATTTCTAAGTTCAAAAATTTATTCTGAAAAAATTAGGCATCTGCTCGCAGTGAGACTAGCGCCATTGGATCCGAAATATCGTTTCTGATTTTCTGAGGCTATCGACACATTTTTCTAGCCCCTGTATAATTAGTTATGGATTAAAAACCCTAAAACCCAATTATTAATCATTTAATAATACGTAAATACGAAAGTTCTTCGTATTTACAAGTTTGCCATTGAATTAAACTTACGCAACCCACCGTTAATTTTCTTCGACAGCGGGGGGCTCTTGCTCGTCGACCGACGGCGGAGGTCGGAGGTGACGTGGGCGGCAGCAGGCGGCGCGGTCGGGGTCTCGGCGGTGCGGCGGAGTCGACGACGGCGTCAGGCGGGGCCGGAGGCGGGCAGCAGCGGCGTCGGATGCGGGCATCGGCGGCGCGGGGCCTCGTCGGCGGCGGCGGACGCGCGCGGAGCGGCGCTGAGGGCTTCGGGATGGACAGGGGCGGTGGCGGTTGCCTGCGGGGCGGTCGCGAGCGACGGCGAAGCGTCGTCGCCGGCGAACGCGAGAGAGAGAGGAAGCGGGGGTGTGCTGGGTGCTCGGGGGCGTGGTGGCGGCCTCGGGCGGAGCTCGGGAGGCTTCGACTTTGGGCTGGGGTCGTTCGCGACGGCGAGGCCTATGCTACGGCGGCGCTCCGGGCCCGTAGCGGCGGCGGCAAGCGAACGAAACAGCCCCGAGGGGCGCTGCTCTCGGCGATGGGCAAAACTGCAGCTGCTGCTGCTGCTGCGGGCTCGGAGGAAGGCGGGGGGTCTGGGGCGGCGCTGCACGACGTCGGAGGGAAGCGGTGACGGCGAAGGCTTCGTGGGCGAGGGTGCGGGCTCCGGTGGTCGCTGACGGCGGCATGGAGCGAGGGCGACGTCTTCGGGGAAGTCGGAGAGAGCGGAGGAGATGCTTGGGTTTCGGGGTTACGGGCTGAGGGAGTTTGGCTGAGTGATTTCGTGAGGGGAGAGGGATTATATAGGTAATTTTTAATCATTAAACCTAGTTAGTCAAACCTAATTAATAGGTTAGGTAGGTGTTAATAAGATTAGGTATTTGTCTCTGACTAAACGTAGAAAAACTTTGAAACGTGTTAATCGTTTTGGGTTAAGGTAATTAGGAGGGTAATTAGTAATTAAGCTAGGGTAACTAGTAACGGTAACAGTGAAAATTGTAACGAAACTACGATTTTGCCCCTACTAGTAAACGTGTCCGAAAAATTACGAAAACATACCCACGGGATCGTATCGTCACGAGGATCGCGAATACAAAGTCCGTTTCAGGGTTTGAGCTACGGGGATACTAGTTTTAGGCCAAAACGTTTAGGAAGCGGGTCTGCGGGTTCTATATCGATTTGACTTCAGAAAATTACGAAATTAATGTGGGAAGCCCTAATTAATCATAGGATGCTATCGTAGAAGTTTGAAATCATTTTGATGATGTTTGTATGGAAAATAAATTCATTAAGTCAAAACGGTAATAACTGAAAATGAATTTTATCAGAAATGTTTTGAGTATTTGATGAAATCCGATCTTACTAAAATACTCCATAACTAGTCTGGTGCTTCAAAATATTTATAAGAAATTTTTGAAATCGTAAAACTCCTGACAAACCATTATAAAATAGTTTAAAAATTGAAATTACGTGAATAGTTGTATTGGAAAAACACGGACCGTTACAAATAGTGGACGGGTGGAGTCTCAGAGGCAAAGTCATAAATAGAGGGGTGTTCTTCGAGATTGTGGCAGGCCAATGGCAGGCCCATAAATAAGGGATCTGAGGAGGTCCTTTGTGTGAGTGAAAGGGCGGTAAATAGTGGGCCTGAGGGTCTTTTGCGTTAGGGATGAGGTGTCATTTCATGCAGCATGCTTGTTTGATTGATATAGGTGACAAATATCACATGGGACAAATATGCTACATGGGACAAAATTCGAAAATATCTATAATAGATTTTTTGCCGATGTGGATCCTTCCCCCATTGCATTTGTTGTAATAGACACTTCATTATGTTGATCACTTTTTTCGAAGGAAAGGTTCGGCCTTTCATTATACTGATCACAACGCTTTCTCGCAGACGCTCTTTACATAATTAACATGTTTGTTTTCATATATTGTAGTTATTTTTATTTTAATGTACTAATAAAATCATAAGCATATACAATTTATTAATAGATATATGTTATGAATTTTTTGGATTGCTCACTACAAAAGATAATAAATAGAACATATCGAAATCTGGCATCTATCTTGTGTGATGGTTTTTTTGTTCCTTGAGTGTTATGAAAAATAGACCCTTTTAGATTCATGTTGCCTACCATCGTTTCAAATGCATAGAACAAATCGGAATAATAAAAGAATACAAATTAATCGGTTGCTTTGTTACCATTGCAAAGATTGCATTATATTAATGAGATTATAAAGCTGAGATTCTTCTATCAACTCTCAACCCATCAGATATCATCAATCTCATCGACCTACTTCCCTCCACCTTAAGGGTGCTATCATCTGTGTCTTATTTTTTTTACTAACAGTATGGTCTTCATATTCTTGAATGAATATGGAAGAGATTTTAGAAAATGTAAAGTTTACATAGCTATATTCTTACGTGGTATCCCTCTTCAAAATTTGGTGAAGATCACACATCTCCTCGCTAACCAGCATGATAAAAGTTTCACTTTGATGACGAAATCCTTCCCAATGGAATCTGGCCTCTCTCTCAAACTTTACTTGTGTTTAAAAGAATGAGAAGTAGAAAAACATTTTCTTTGGGAGTTGAAATTCTGTCTTTGAGCCAAAAAGGTTTCAATCTATTCAACTATTAGCTAGACTTATTATTGATTTATTTGATACCTTTGAGAGTAGGAGATCTAGGGGGCATTTATATAGTGCTAGCATCTATAATTCTCTAACCATATTAGATGTGAGACTTAAAAGAAGTCATTTTTTTTTTCCCAAAGGGAGAGAATGATGAAGGGAATGCGAATAGTTTAGTTTGAACAACCCATTTGCTCACAAATGTCAAAATGAGTCAAAAAGTAGTAATGGTATTACTAACATGGAGGTATAAATATCTAGTTTATTTGAAGAGTTGGTCATAATAATAAATAAAAGAATTAAACGACAAGTATTTTTGCCATGAAAATTTGTTAATAGAGGTGATATTATAGAAAATGACCTGAGCTAAGGAATTAATTACTTATTAGCGGCCTCTAGCTGTCGGATAAAATATGAAAATGATAAAGAATTTTCACTGAAGCGTTTCCAAGCATTTCGTCACTGTTCTGATATTCTACATTGTAGCTATCGACAACAAACCATTAAGAAAAAATAGGACACTGCTGACACATTCTCTTAATTAATTACAACTTAAGAGCCTAGGCACAGTGTCTTACTTAAAACTAGAGGAAGAATAATTTTGATTTCAATTTTAAACACATGGAGGTTTGTTCTTAGCATTGTCTCATTGGGGCTGGCCTTCTGGCAGCCGACCATTATTCTAGTGGAAATACGAGATATTCTCTCAGGGAAATCATATCATATTATGTTAACAGAGAATCCAACTGTGTGTTTAGTCATGCAAACTAATATATATATATACATGTGCAGTCGAGAGACACACGTACCCAGAAATCACATGCATTGTTATGCTGCAGTGTTTAATCGATCTACGTGATGTTTGCCGCAGTGTTTTTCAGAAGAAAAACTTTTTTTGGCTTAATCACCTGATTTAAGTTAAACTGTTATTTAGGTCAAAATAGAGTATGCATTCGCAATAATTTGGGTTGAAAACGAGCCCTGCCATGCCACAACGTAGCCAAGCCCAAACACGGCCCATTAAACATTACACATGGCCTAATATAAAAATATAGACCCGACCTACTCAAGAAGATGTTCACCTCACAAGTGAGGCTTCTAAAATGCACTTCCTCAAGAAACGAGACGATCAAATTCTATTCTTCTCATTCTCTATCTTTGCTTTTCCGATTATATATTTTGTTTCTTAGGTTCTAACTTGAGTTTCGGAAGAGTCGAAATTGGAGCCCCACCTTTGTTGCACTAACGATTTGGCTGACTATGGTATGTAGACTATATGGCAAGTAGGGGGAAGGCTTATCCAGCTCATTCAGGTCCATCTGCCCTCCATGCCATTATTGGCGACATCTATGGAAACTATGGACAGACATCACCATCACCATGTATAACACATTAAACATAAATGGAAGAGCCATGCGAATGAAGAGGAGCATGGCGTAACCCTTAGTAATGGGAGAATAGTTGTGAATAAGGTGCTCATCCAACACCTCCATCGTCCCCCTAATGTATGTAATAATGGAGACATTCAACGCCCTACATGATCCATTTATCGCTTTACAGATGCAACTTGCTCAAGTGCTACACCAATAGGTGCAAGAGGAGGAAGGACACCTAACGTGCTACTCAAAAACAATAGAATCGGTGCTTCAATGAACAAGAAGCATATTCACTTTATGCTCTTCCTAGTAATCATCCATCTCGTCATCGAAGTCAATGTATCAAAAAGCAACAATGAAAGTGTGATCAATTACCAATGAAAACCGTTACGTAATGTAAGCACAGCATGTCATATGTAGTGTCATAGCATTTGAAGTGACATGATCATATGAATAATCATGAATAATTGTCTAAAGTTCTGTCTCACCAACAATGCCAAGATTTCTATGTATGGTGTATGTATTCTTCCCTCTTCTCGTTCCCAAGTGTATTTATTTCAGCATACCCTATCAGTGTGTGTGAGGTGTGTATTCCACACATGGAGTTGATTTGTATGGTGTATGTATTCAGTTAACAGGTTGTTTTGTAGGTTTGGAAAGAACTTAGTGTCTGATCCATTGAACTGATCTCAGCGCTTCCAGGAGGGCCTAAACATCAAGATTCAGGAGCAGTGGGTTGGATTCAAGCTGAAGACCCAGCACAAAAATACTCTCAGCTACTTGAGACTACGAATACGAATATGTTGTAACAGCCCGTATTTTTCAATACATTTAATTACGTATTTAACGTATTTTCATTTTTTAAAAACTATTTTATAGTGGTTGATCAGGAGTTTTAAGTAGTTTCAAATTTTCTTATAAAAATATTTTGAAGCATCAGACTAGTTATGGTGTATTTCAGTAAATTCGAACTTCATCAAATGCCTCTAAACAATTTCATAATAATTCATTTCTAATTTTACTGTTTTAACTGAATGAATTAATTTTCTATATAAACATCATCAAAATGATTTCAAACTTCTACGGTATCATTCTATGATCATTTAAGGCTTCCCACATTAATTTCGTAATTTTCTGACATCAAATCGACCTAGAACCCGCAAACCTGCTTCCGAAAAGTTTTGGCCTAAAACTAGTATCCTCATAGCTCAACCCCTAAAACAGACCTCTTATTCACGATTCTCGTGACGATATAAATCCATGGATATGTTTTCATAATTTTTCGGACACGTTTACTACCAGGGGCGAAATCGTAATTTCATATATAATAGTATTTTACTAATTACCATTTACCTAACAATAATTACCTTAAATAAAGATGTACTTATTTTACCTAATCACCTACCTTACCTACCCAATGGTAGCCCATGTGAAACTTGCTTAACCCTTTTCTTATCTTAGTCAAACTCTAAACCTAACTTATTTAATTTGTGTTTTGACTAAATATTTAATGTATTAATTACTAATCCTATTTAACACCCTAGGGCCTAAACCCTCCCCCCAGCCCCGTTTCTCTCTCTCCCCCGTTCTCTTCGTGCAAAATAACCCAAGGCCCCCGTCGCACGAACCCATCCACGCTGCATCAACCCACGTCCGCCCGCTCCCCGAACCCACTGCCCCGACGAGTCCCTCTCTCCTCCCCCAGTTCATCCATCGTCGGCGAGCCCAAGGCTCACCCCTCTCAACCATCGTCTGACGCCCCTGCAGGGCCACGCTACCGCGAACAACCTCAGTCTCCCCCTCCCTCAGGCGAGTCGTCGTCGCCGTGCTCCGACACACCCCCGACGCCGGGCCTCCTCCGAACTCAGCCTGCAGACACCCCCTCTCCGACGTAACTAACCGCCCGTAGCTCCACCACCCTACTCCTTCAACTTCGAAGCCCGCCACACGCAGCACCTCCGACGGAGCTCCGCCTCGCCTTCGACAGAGCTCCGCCTCGCCTTCGACATACGCCCCATCGCTCTCGCCCCCGCTCTGCCACCTTCTACGGCAACCCAGACCCCAAGCTCCGCCACCGTTCGACGCTCTCGTCCGTCGCTCCGACATAACCATGAAGCTCCGAGCTCCGCCCCCTCTGACTACTCGACAAAGCTCCGAGCTCCGCCCCCTCTGACTGCTCGAAGCGCCGCCTCGCTGCGTCGTTACCACTGTGGCAACCTCCACCGTCGACAGCGCCCCTCCGACGTTTCCCGCTGCAGCAACAACGTAGCAGCCTTCACTCAGACGTCACCGTCGCCGTACGACATCGCCGCTCCCCGACGTCTTTTGTCGCGTCGCCGAGAACCCCCTACATCGCCCTCACCTTGCCGTTGAAGCACACCCCTAAGACGCCGTCGTCCGCCTCCGCCCCGCACTCCCCCATGCAGCAACGAGAGGAAGAAGAGAGGGTGATTGATACTAATACGTATTAAATACGTATTCGTAACGTATATTAGGTATATAATAGTATATTATAAAATATTAGGATACTTTGTTTTTAATTCATAACTAATAATACAAGCCTCAAAAAATTACAAAGGCCAGGCCCAGAAAATCAGAAATGACGTTCTGGACCCAATGGCGCTAGTTTTATCTCAATCAGATGCTTAATTTTTCCATAATAAATTTTTAACCCTAAAACTTAAATACGTAGTTTTCACCTAAAAATCCGTAACTTATTATTTTTACGTAAACTAATACGTGAGAAATATATGTGTTGTAGCACTCTTCGAGACGGACATTTTCACAGCTCACTTGAACCATTCTGATATGTATTTCACCCAGAATATATAAATTATTGAATAATTACGTTAACTTATTAATATTAGTTTTTAAATTGATTTTTGATCTTCTAAAAATTATAAAAATTAACCGAAGCTTTTGAAAAATATTTCATCTTACAGTAAAATTATTTCTCTCATATCTAGCCCATATAAAAATTTAGAACACTTTTCGACAACGTTTCAATCATATAAAAATCAAAATGACCAAGTTAAATAAATAGAAAAGAATGTATTCTTTAACCGATTGTTTCTTGTATTTACATGTATCAATTCTCGTGCACCAGCACTACAGCCAGTCACGGCTCACTACCACCACCTCGAGATCTGTAAGTCACTCCAATTCTAATCTTAGAAGCTAAGTAAGTGTACAGGCATGAACTTAGGATTTTATAAATTGTCTTAGAACAACTATTGATCGAACGAACGACTAGAGACCTGGGCAACTGAAGAAATAATCAACTACAGAATGACTAATCACTTAAACCAACAATTTCTGTAGTCCATGTTTGTTGGACTTGTCTTTATCCTCAAATTTCTTAGCATCCCTTTGCTTTTACTTTCTGGTTTTTAACAAATAAATTTCTTTAACATTTCATCGCATGTAAAATTCATATTCACTCTTGTTCACTCTTGTCCACCATGTTCTAACATTTATCATTTGAAAATGTTGCATGGACTTTATATACACTTGTTGCACGATTACTCATAAACATGTCACCTGATGCATTTCATTTATTACTCAGTAAATGCTAATGAATTATCATATGGAATGTCATGTGTGGAACATCTTGTGGAACATTTTGTGGAATATTTTATGCAATATCTTGTGGAACATCTCGTGAAACATCCTGTAAGGAACATGTACTAGATTCACATAACACACCACTGGGGTTTGGGGTAACTCATAGTTTGAGAGAGTGCAGGAGTGACTGCAGTTCATTCTACATGTCTAGTTGCCTGGGTTTTCGGCATCCTGTCTAGCTACCTGTGTTTTGGCAAATATAAATATGCTACATGTCAGCATCCTGTCTAGCTGCATATGTTTTCGGCATTCGTCTGGGTAAGCGCACCCAGTCAAGAGATGAACTCAATGGTCACATATTGTACTCTCCGACTTGAGTCACGTAGTTCTAGTGTAGCTTGCATGATCACCTCTACTTTACACATTACATGCACTTTACCTACTACACCTATGCAGTCACCAGTACTTTACTTGTCGTACTTTTAGCTACAGCAGTAGCATGCTTCACCTGCTTAGCCTGCTTTACTACATTGTTGCATGGTTGTTTTATTATTGTTACTCCACATGCCTGCTGATCTTACTATTGTTGCCACCTTACCTGCTTTATTATCATGTCATATATGCCATGTCATCATTGTTGCTCTCATACTTTACTTATCGCACTTGCATGTATAACTGATGTTCCTTTACTTATCGCACGTATTTAGTTCCATGGTCTGTTCATTCCCATGCTTGTACACTGCTTTACTACTATAGCTAGAATTGTTGTGACTTACCTACGGTTACCTCTCTGTGGCACTGCAGACGACGTACGCGTTAAGGTAGATGTTCCTGAGTTGCAGATCCAGAGTTCGACCATGAGACCGAAGCTTTCAGCGTTTAATTTCACTAATGTACTTTCTTTTTTTCATGTATATTTGTTGGAGTGTATTGTACAGTATGGATTGTAATAATTGGACACTATTTGAGTATTTTTGTACATCTCTGCATCGTAGCTATTTTGTTTTCACTGGTAATCTGCAGACCTGCGAATAAATCAAATAAGTAACCGGCCCCGAGAGCGGGTCGTTACATATGTTTAGAGGACGAGAGCGATGGGTGATGGCACCGTTGAGACGACAACCTCCAGTCCCCACCTGACAAGCACTCCAGCCATTACAACAGACGTAATTCAAGAGGCCGACCATGCCACAGCCATAACAACCTCTACAGCATCGAACACAGACAGTATGCGACTACTGCAACAAGTCATGACATATCAAGTTAGAATGCCGATTTCTTCTGAATCAGTGACTGATGTGTGGAGCAAATGACCACACTGCCAAAGACTACCATGTATGGGACAACGACCAACGGTCCCAGCACCGACAGTTGCACCGGTTATAGCACCAGCAGGGAACACTCAGCATGGATCCCTACCGCAGCAAAGTGGATTTCAGCAGGTGTTAGGAAGTTATAATACCACTAGCATACGGTGTAGCTGTAGCTTATGGGCCGAACATAATGAGGTAGAGGTTGAATATCGATTAATTATGGACTTTAGTTAGCTATGTAAATATTATCAGAGATGCGAAAATTAGACTAAAATATCGGAAAGGGAAAAATACTAGAGCTAAGTATAAACGCTAATGCAGATTAAATGTAATGTTGATCTAGCTTCTCAATTCATCGAAGTAAAGCTATGGGTGAGAATTGAATCCAAATCTTCATCTCTTGACATCTAACCATGTAGGAGAACTCAGATCTAAGTCTATGCCTCTAATTAGAACTCTGATGTCTCCTCGTAGCCCTAATTAAGTAACTCTATTAATCGGATCTGATGTCTCGTCGCTACCCTAATTAATAGAAAATTGATCTAATATTAATTTAGATGTGACCAAAATCCCAATTTCTCGTCGGTGATTAAAGTTACGAGGCAATTTAATAACTAAATTGATATTAAGCACATCCCTAGATTAAACCCAAGCAATAATCAATAAAATGATATTTGGGACAATCAACCCATAGGAATAATCTTACATTAAAGTTCATCTACGCCCTAGAAAAAAAAATCGCTCGCTACACATGATAATAACAATTAAACAACTCATAAAAACATTAGAAATAGAAAGATAGTTGGGAAGATATTACTGAATTGAAGAACAATAAGATTTCCATAAAAATATTTCTGATCTGATACAAGAAGAACAAAACAAAAGCACTCCGAGGGTAGCCAAATGGGGCCAAACCATTCAGAAAAACTCACCTCAATTGCTCACAAAAAAGTATAAATACCATGCCCCAAAAACCCTAAGCAAACTCGGGTCCAAAAAAAATCGGGTGCATGGCCATGTCGCAAAAGTGGCACGACCGTGTCGGATATACAGCTTCGCTACCATGTCTTCTAGAAAATGTATAAAATGCACCTGAGCTCAGAAAACTACATATAAATATGTGTTGGAATCGCCACAACGTGCTCTTCGACTAAAAACAATTTAGGAGAGAAATGACCATGATATTTTGAGCATAAATTCCTTCTTTGCAAGATTATGGCTTCTGTTGCTCTTGAGAATGACACGACCGTGTCGCTGAGCCACACGGCCGTGCGCCGTTGTGCTGCATATGCTCCGATATCTCACAAGTTATGCACGGTTATGCAAATGACCACATGGCCATGTCGCTCCTTCAGCATCATTCATTATATTTTGTAAATGTAGCACGGCCGTGTCACTCCTTCAGCAGCGTTCTCCTAACTTCTGCAAGTCGGGTACGGTCATACAGATGGCTGCACTGTCGTGTCAATGGAGCTCTTCTTTGAACTAGGGAGCTGACACATTGGCACGGTGTGCACCCCTTTCTTCTTTATTCCTTCTTCGATCTTCGTCGCTTCTTTTCCGTTACTTCTCTCGTCTTCTCCTCGCATTGTTTTGTGTGTTTTTCTCCCTAAAATATACAAAACTATTGGACTAAGTTAGCCACTAACTGAGGCCAGAGCTTAATTTTGACGATGACAAACAAGACATATGGGTCTAATAATTTTATCTAGTGAGTTTCAGGACAAACGGAGGTTAAAGGTAATGATACGTGCTAAAACAAGGTCAGCACAGCTGTGTGTGACAGTCGCACAACTGTGCGTATCA
Source organism: Scilla litardierei (assembly GCA_030789695.1). Lineage (NCBI taxonomy): Eukaryota > Viridiplantae > Streptophyta > Magnoliopsida > Asparagales > Asparagaceae > Scilla > Scilla litardierei. The sequence continues at coordinate 34,179,036 of CM061132.1, read as the reverse complement.
GAATCTAAAATCTGCAAGAAGGGCCAAAGCAACACAGCCGTGCCACACAGTCGTGTTTAAATAAGCTGTAACTTTGAAGTTTTTCTGCAATCGGCAACACGGCCATGCTAGAGCTGACACGGACGTGATAAATCAAACATCAACTTTTGAAGTCTGTGTATAATGCCAACTATTGGGTTTTCTGAGTGCTTAGAGCTATAAAATCGATGTCCGGCTGATTCGGGTTCAATATTACATATTTAACCCCCCATTTAGCCCTATTTTGTGCTCATGTGATGCTACATTGTTCTCTAATTCATACGTATTTTCTACACATTTATTTATTAGAGAAAACACACTATTTGAGCACAAAACAGCATTTAACGATGCAATTCTGCACATTTTATATTTTTCTTAGCACCATCTCGATCTCACGATTCCAACGACTATTTATTTGTATTTTTCTGAGATCTGTGCTAATTTCTATGAATTTTTGAATGCAGAATACCATTTAAATGGAGAAATACGCAAGGAAATACGAAAATACGGTCGGCAACGAATCAGAAGCCGCCACGTGGCAGCATCCTAGCCGCTCCCGCCGAATCCAACGGTCCGATCGCGCGGGCGATGAGACATTTTTCTGAGATCTGTGCTAATTTCTATGAATTTTTGAATGCAGAATACCATTTAAATGGAGAAATACGCAAGGAAATACGAAAATACGGTCGGCAACGAATCAGAAGCCGCCACGTGGCAGCATCCTAGCCGCTCCCGCCGAATCCAACGGTCCGATCGCGCGGGCGATGAGACATTTTCGTGACCGTTGGATCATCATCCAACGGTAACAAATCAGCTCCGAGTCGAAGTAAATGCGGGCGACGTGGCCTTCATCGGACCGTCCATTTGAAATCCAACGGGCTGGAGCAGCGCTCAGCATTGCGGCGACGCGGCAAACGAAGAGCCGTTGGATGATGATCCAACGGCGGATACTTTCTCCTACGCGTTTCTCAGCGGAGCGATGCGGGTGAGATAACAGCCGTTCGATCTCTCGATCGGATGGCCCACGATTGATCCCGACGCGAATTCGACGAGCGGAGTTAGCGCAGATCCAGCCGTTCGATCCCGAGATGAGCGGTCCAGATGCACTCCAACGTTTACCCCGAAGACGAGCGGATGCGGGCGCCGAATGAAACCGGATCCGCGGCCACGTGTCGCTCCCACAATCAATCCCGCATGGATCGTGCGGTCCTCATTTGCGCCGCTTTTGATCAGCGGTTTAGATCTATTCGGGTGCGGTTTTGATGCGGGTTTTGAACCCGATAGCTTTCTAAACCCGCAATGATTTATATATAAGCGTATTTAGGGTTTTTTGAGCGTATTCAAGCAGATTGGGGCGTATTTTGAGCGTATTGGAGGCTTTAGGAGCCGTATTTCCCCTCTGAAAAATTCTGTAAAATTCCAGAGGCTATTTTCTTATTTCCAGCGAGTTTTGATGTATTTTCAAGGGTGTTTGGTGATGAATTCTTAACTTAAACTCCTTATTTGATGCTTTTTCTTCCGTATTTTGATATAATCTTAACGTATTTTGCTATGAAACTTGTTTATTTTCGCATGATGTGTAGCTAAATCTCTGTTGTGCATGGTATGGAGTAGTTAGGGGATATTATTCGTGTTTATTTGGTTGAAATTCCATGTGCTTAATCGTTAAACGTCGCTAAAATTGTAATCGTTGTTCGTAAATCGACTTTTTTAGATTCCAAAAGAATTAATTTAGTTGATGATCGCCCCAAAAGGGCGAGCTTTGATCTCCCCAAAAGGGAGTTTCATACCGTAGTTTTGATCTCTCCAAAAGAGAGTTTCATATCGTATTATAGCTTTAGCGACGATCTTTTTTGAATATTTTGTTTGAACCCCCAAAAGGGCATCTTCCGATGAATTGCTCCCAAAAGGAGAATTCATTGAGTTATATTGGGTATTTTCCGGTGAATTGCTCCCAAAAGGAGAATTCATTGCGTTATACCTATCAACCAAATTAATACGAATCGTTGACCCTAGCGAACCCACACCATGTGCAAACTCTTTATAAGTATTTTCTTACACGTATTTCTATGTTTATATTATTCACGTGTTCACATCACCATCACCGTCATCATTTGTAGAAGTGGTTAGTTCCTTTTCGTAGGATTTCTATTTGATTTGAATTGTGGTTGCAACAGATTTCTTCCCGTGGATTCGACATCTGGACTCCCAGATTTTACTACTTGTACGGACTCTTGCACTTGAGAGAGAGCACCTTTTCGGAGCCCACCAAGTTTTTGGCGCCGTTGCCGGGGATGAATGGTTTGTGACTACGGTTTATTTCATTTAGAGGACCTTCGGTGAGATCTTTCCACTTTACTGTACATAAACTTTTTTTTTATTTATTATTATTTTTATTTTATTTTATTTCAAAATGGAATATATGAACTTCTATTGCACAAACAACCTGTATGATGCACGGTATGCAAATGCACACAAACATAGAATGGAAAAGCTCAAAATTGTTAATTTTAATCAAACTGACTGTGAAACTTTCTTTCAGGCCTGGAGGAGGCTCACAGACCTAATATCGAGCTATCCGCAGCATGGGTACACAAATGAAGAGCTTATGGCGTTCTTCCTAGATGGACTACATCCACAGCTGCAGGAATTATTGGGAAGCATGACGCCGACAGTGACGTGGGAATACATGGAGTCTCTGCAAGAAAACGAAGAAACCATGGAAGAGACTTCAGAGAGCAATTCAACGGAGCCTTCGTGCCTTGATCAAGAAGAGCAAAGCGTAGACGTACCTTTGCAATCCTTGAAAGAGGAAGCTTACCTGATTATTCAGACACAGGAGGCCACATCCCTTCAATTCCAAGAGAATTTCCTTGCTCGGAGTCGGCAGATTCAGAAATCCATCGAAGATCTTAATTTGATTGCCGCTTGCTTAGAAGAAAATAATTATTTTAAAATTCAACTTCAAGAATCTAATACGAATTTATCTTCTATTGCAGGTATATCGAGCGAGCCATGTCACGTTGATGACACGAATAAAAATATATTCATGGCAAAAAGTGTGTGCGAAAGAGAGGACGAACTAGCAATTTTGGATGAACGAGAGGAGGAGACAGCTAGGGACAAAGGTTTTGAGATTATCGCCATGGAGCCAGAACCATTCCCTCTTCCAGTTTTATCCCAACATCATTTATCCCTCTCTCCATTGATCGAGCATCGTACAGAGAGTAGTGCAAATCTTTCAGGGAGTAGTCGTCAACTTGCTTTAATTTCTTTCACTTATTTTGATGACTACATTTGGAATATTTTTATTGCGAAGAATCTTAAATTAATTTGGACTGACATAACTCATCTCTCGCAGGACATTGGCAAACATCTTATAGAGATGCTTGGAGTTGTGTTGCTGGGGTCCAAATTAGTTTTTGGAGGAAGAATAATCGCCGAGGAGCGCAAGGAGCAAATTGAACAACTTCCTCCACCATCAAAGATTCGGGATCCGCCATTTGATCACGGTGTGTTCTTTCCAGTAGTGTAGTTTTTATATGCTTTCTAGGTTGCTTGCTTGAATAAACTCGTGCACCTTCCGACATTGAGGACAATGTCCATCTTTAGTTGGGGGGTGTGTATGAGACCTTAGGATTTTTTTTTGTGAGAAGAATAAATCACCAAATCTCATCATTTAAAACTCTTTCATATGCCTCAAATGCGGATGATTATACATTAATTGTGTTCTAAAAATTGTTTATGGCTTGATTAATTATTTTTCCTTCATGGAATTGCCGTTAATATGCTATTCATGAAAAATTTTCAATTTCCATGATTAATATCTCGAAATAGTTTGAATTGATTTCATGCATGCTAATGTGATGAAAAAGCTTAAGTATACACGATTCATTAGAATAGTTTTCAAGTTGAAGAGGAATTTGGCCATGGTCGTTAATGTTTATGTTTGAAAAAAAATGGGTGTTGAGTTGCTTACAAAGAAAGAAAAAAAAAAGAAGAGAATGAAAAGAATGAAAAATGAATGATGAAAAATGAATGAATGAGTATGTCACTAATAAATAACTTGGTTGGCTCAAGTAGTACAGTCCGAGGGGTCCTTCTTGGCCTAATGCCATATTATCGTCTGATTTGGGAGCCATTGACCGGAACCTCACTCATTTGATGGAGCGATCCAAGTTATACTTTTTTCTGCGAATGTTGCTTGATGCGCGTTACGCGGAACGAATAAAAGAAAAGAAATGGTGAATATACTAAGCAACTTCAATACCCATGTTTTGAATGATTATTTTGATGGGCCAAGTCCTTGGAAACACGAAAACTAGTTTATAACGACGTGTTATACTTTCACTTGCGCAAAACGATGCTTGTATGTTATTTATTCATACTAAATTAGAGAAAATTTCATGTGATTGATTTTGTTCATGGATGTGTATATTGATGGTCAAGACCATGTTGGAATGCGTATTATTGAGCCACGCCATTAGCAATTTGAAAGAACTTATTGTTTTATTGATCGTCCGTATTTATCGCTATTTTTGCTAGAGACTAGCAAATCGCTAGTTGGGGGGTGTGATTCGGGTTCAATATTACATATTTAACCCCCCATTTAGCCCTATTTTGTGCTCATGTGATGCTACATTGTTCTCTAATTCATACGTATTTTCTACACATTTATTTATTAGAGAAAACACACTATTTGAGCACAAAACAGCATTTAATGATGCAATTCTGCACATTTTATATTTTTCTTAGCACCATCTCGATCTCACGATTCCAACGACTATTTATTTGTATTTTTCTGAGATCTGTGCTAATTTCTATGAATTTTTGAATGCAGAATACCATTTAAATGGAGAAATACGCAAGGAAATACGAAAATACGGTCGGCAACGAATCAGAAGCCGCCACGTGGCAGCATCCTAGCCGCTCCCGCCGAATCCAACGGTCCGATCGCGCGGGCGATGAGACATTTTCATGACCGTTGGATCATCATCCAACGGTCACAAATCAGCTCCGAGTCGAAGTAAATGCGGGCGACGTGGCCTTCATCGGACCGTCCATTTGAAATCCAACGGGCTGGAGCAGCGCTCAGCATTGCGGTGACGCGGCAAACGAAGAGCCGTTGGATGATGATCCAACGGCGGATACTTTCTCCTACGCGTTTCTCAGCGGAGCGATGCGGGTGAGATAACAGCCGTTCGATCTCTCGATCGGACGGCCCACGATTGATCCCGACGCGAATTCGACGAGCGGAGTTAGCGCAGATCCAGCCGTTCGATCCCGAGATGAGCGGTCCAGATGCACTCCAACGTTTACCCCGAAGACGAGCGGATGCGGGCGCCGAATGAAACCAGATCCGCGGCCACGTGTCGCTCCCACAATCAATCCCGCATGGATCGTGCGGTCCTCATTTGCGCCGCTTTTGATCAGCGGTTTAGATCTATTCGGGTGCGGTTTTGATGCGGATTTTGAACCCGATAGCTTTCTAAACCCGCAATGATTTATATATAAGCGTATTTCGGGTTTTTTGAGCGTATTCAAGCAGATTGGGGCGTATTTTGAGCGTATTGGAGGCTCTAGGAGCCGTATTTCCCCTCTGAAAAATTCTGTAAAATTCCAGAGGCTATTTTCTTATTTCCAGCGAGTTTTGATGTATTTTCAAGGATGTTTGGTGATGAATTCTTAACTTAAACTCCTTATTTGATGCTTTTTCTTCCGTATTTTGATATAATCTTAACGTATTTTGCTATGAAACTTGTTTATTTTCGCATGATGTGTAGCTAAATCTCTGTTGTGCATGGTATGGAGTAGTTAGGGGATATTATTCGTGTTTATTTGGTTGAAATTCCATGTGCTTAATCGTTAAACGTCGCTAAAATTGTAATCGTTGTTCGTAAATCGACTTTTTTAGATTCCAAAAGAATTAATTTAGTTGATGATCGCCCCAAAAGGGCGAGCTTTGATCTCCCCAAAAGGGAGTTTCATACCGTAGTTTTGATCTCTCCAAAAGAGAGTTTCATATCGTATTATAGCTTTAGCGACGATCTTTTTTGAATATTTTGTTTGAACCCCCAAAAGGGCATCTTCCGATGAATTGCTCCCAAAAGGAGAATTCATTGAGTTATATTGGGTATTTTCCGGTGAATTGCTCCCAAAAGGAGAATTCATTGCGTTATACCTATCAACCAAATTAATACGAATCGTTGACCCTAGCGAACCCACACCATGTGCAAACTCTTTATAAGTATTTTCTTACACGTATTTCTATGTTTATATTATTCACGTGTTCACATCACCATCACCGTCATCATTTGTAGAAGTGGTTAGTTCCTTTTCGTAGGATTTCTATTTGATTTGAATTGTGGTTGCAACAGATTTCTTCCCGTGGATTCGACATCTGGACTCCCAGATTTTACTACTTGTACAGACTCTTGCACTTGAGAGAGAGCACCTTTTCGGTCCCACCACCGGCCTTAGTCGGACGGACGACGAGATCAAATCAAGCAGTGGAAAAAAAACTTAAAACAATTTTAAGTCTAGCCCTAAAGAGTTAACACAAGCCATAATCTCTACTGTCCCATGGTTGGGTCCGACCAACCCCTAAAGATAAATCTATCTAACAGTAATTACAAACGCATGTTAATTAAACTACATACCTTTCACTTCGTTTTCGCAGAATACGATGCGTCATTTTCAGCAACATTTCTTTATCTTAGAAGCGATGCCCCGAGCTGCTTCTCACACATCGAACCGCTCCCGAGCTGAACCGCGTCTCGAGCCAAACCGCGTCCCGAAGCGTCTTGAGGCGAGCAATACCCGTGTCACCGAGCCAACCACGTGCTCCAGAAAATTTCGCCTTGAGTGGATCCTCCATCAAGACTTTGGATTCGATCCAAACTCCTTCGTAGCTTTGCTAGAGCCCGATCAGGATCAAGGAAAAATTTGGGAGAAAGAGATAATATTAATTTAAGTCTTAATCTGAGCGTGCACAAAACTTTTTGGAGCTTCTCGGATTTAAAGACTTGGTACAAGTATCAAGGATGTGGGGTTGGCTCCTATTTATATAGGTGGCTGACCCCTCCCCTTCTCATCATATCCGATGTGGGACTAAAGGTTTAGAGAATAAAATTGACTTTAAGTTTCATCTTCACAAAGGTCAAACTTTAACAAATTTTTCCTCTCTCGTCGTTGAGCTTCGCAAGTGATATATCATATCAAATCGAAGAGAACTGAATGGTGATCACATAGAAATAAACAGGGCTCAATTCCGACTCCGTTTGACCCTTCAAACGTACCTCCAAAATCAGCCTAAACAGATTTTCGCTGAAAAATTCAGCTGCCATCAAAACAACTAACCTAGGTTTCAGAACCCCGGTTGTGGGGCCCACCGATGGGCTCCACGCACCTGACGCGTGCGCAGCCTGTGGGTGCGTAATGCCACGTGCCCCAAAGTGGGGCACTGCTCAGTGCGGGCATGCCACGCGGCGCGCCCGCGGGGCTATTCGCAGGCGCTGGCCCAAGTGGGCTAGCGACCCATCAAATGGGCACATAGACCCAGCGACTTGCGCTGGGAAATTTCCCAGTGCATGGCCCCATTTTTCTGGCTTCCCATTTTTTTTAATTATTAAAAATTATTTAAAACAACTTTTAAATAATTACTTAATATTAATGTTTAAAACTCTTTTAACATCATTTCTGGACCGTTTAAACCCCGATTCGAGCGCGGTTTTCTCCTCGAATTTAATGGAAAAATCCTCTTTATTTCTATGCATTATATGCTCACAAAGATCTTTGTGACGTATTAATTTATTTATTACCTTTTATTTATGCATCAAATGCAACATAAATAATTCCCATTTAATATTAAAATCCATTTGTATCAAATACAAATGAACCGAGGGCATACATCCTTCAACATCTCTCCCTCGCACTTAGGATCATTTATCCCGAATCCAAAAGCTATCTGCAAGCTTTTTGCAGTTTTATATCTCTTGCATCAAATGCATTAATCCTCTTCTTTAATATTTTAGACTTATATCGCAAACTCTTTGCGACTTAATTAATTCACATACATCATATGTATTATCTCCCTTAAAGACTTCATATTACTTGACGAATGTCTCACTTTGTGTGAGACCCTACAGCCTGACCCTACTATAGGTGGGACTCAAAACCCCAGATGGTAGTGACCACGAGCAGCAAGTATCGTCCCTGTTTTGGTATCATAATTATGTGGTTAACTCATTGACATGAGTATTGTCGAGACCACTCTAACTGTGTCCGTGATGAATACCGCGGTTTTAGTCCATTCGTCAAAACTATGTCGCCTAGTCAAGCCTAGGGTACGGTCAAACTGTCAATCCTAATAGCTTGAACTTGGTTAGTATATATCGAACTTTAGTCAAATAATGTTGGACTTTTTCTGTACAGAGTCTAAGGAGTTCTATGTCCTTCCTCTGCTTGATCTCCCGTATCAGGTGATACTTGCGAAGAATGTGTCTGGATCTCTTGTGGAATCTCGGTTCTTGAACCACGCTGATGGTTGCATTGTTGTCGCAATACAACGGTATTGGACTTTCAATAGCAGGCACCATTTCGAGCTGGTCGACGAACTTCCTCATCCAGACCGCTTCCTTTGTTGCATCGTTGGTTGCTATGTATTCGGCTTCCATCGTGGAGTCTGCAACAGTGACTTGTTTGGAACTACTCCAACTAACTGCTCCTCTGTTGAGAGAGAAAACATATCCAGAGATCGATTCTGAAAGCTGGAATCTGTGAAGTCTTCAACTTTCAGGTCTTCACTTCCATAAACCAAGATCAAGTCTTTAGTCCTTCTCAAGTACTTAAGAATTGTCTTGACCGCTTTCCAGTGCTCCTCTCTAGGGTTAGACTGAAATCGACTAACTACACCTAGTGCATAAGAGACATCGGGTCTGGTACAGATCATGGAAGACATGATAGATCCCACAGCTGAAGCATATGGGATCTTGGTCATTTGTTCATTTTCCAAGTCAGTTTGTGGAGACATCTTCTTGGAAAGGATTATTCCATGTTGCCTGGTATTAAACCACCCTTACTGTTTTCCATGCCAAAACGTTTTAGCATGGTGTCAAAGTACCTGGTTTGGGAGAGTCCTAGCATCCGTTTAGATTTATCTCTATAGATCTTCACACCTAGTATGTAGGATGCTTCTCCCAAGTCTTTCATGGAGAAGTTGGTTGATATCCATCTTTTAACAGACTTCAACATCTCTATGTTGTTACCTATTATCAGAATGTCATCCACATATAGAACGAGGATAACTAAAGAATTATTATTACTGGTCCTTTTGTAGATGCATGGATCATCCTCGTTTCTGACAAAACCAAACTCTTTGATTGTTTTGTCGAAGCGGATGTTCCAACTCCTTGAAGCTTGCTTAAGCCCATAGATGGACCTATGCAGCCTACACGCTTTTCCTTTACTCCCAATGACTTCGAAACCTTCTGGCTGAGTCATGTAAATTTGCTCTTTTAAATCACCGTTTAGAAAAGCAGTCTTCACATCCATTTGCCAGATTTTGTAGTCGTAGTAGGTAACAATAGCGAGTACGATCCGAATAGACTTGTGCATGGCTACTGGTGAGAAGGTCTCTTCATAATCTATTCCTAGAATCTGACGATATCCTTTTACAACCAGTCTAGCGTTGTACGTTTCTATTTTTCCATCTGCACCAATCTTCTTCTTGAAGATCCATTTGCAGCCTATGGGAACATTTCCCTTGGGCACGTTTTCTAAGGTCCATACCTTATTCACGTGCATGGAATCTATTTCGGACTTCATTGCATCTAGCCATTTGTTAGAGTCTATACTCTTTATGGCTTCCTGGAAGCTAACAGGGTCATCATCTAATATGATCCTATCCTCAATCTACGAGAAAACCGTAGTACCTTTCGGGGACTCGAGGAACCCTATTGGACTTCCTAATGGCTGGTTGGGAGATGTCAAGTTTTGACTCTCCCACTGGTTCCGACACTTGTTCGTGTGTGAGTACTTCCTCCGAGCATTCATCCAGATCAATTTCCTTGCCAGTTGATTCCTTTACAAGGAATTCCTTTTCCAGAAAAGTGGCATATCTAGAGACAACAATTTTTTTTGCACGGGATGGTAAAAGACATAACCTACTGAATGTCTCGGGTACCCTATGAACTTACACAGGATAGATCTGTCTTCCAGTTTGTCTGGATTCTGCCTTTTGACATGTGCAGGACAACCCCATTCCCTTAAGTGATTAAGGCTGGGTTTCTTGCCGGTCCATATCTGATATGGTGTCATATGCACAGATCTTGTCGAAACTTTATTTAGAATGTATATAGCAGTTTCCAGGGCATAGCCCCATAGGAAAGTAGTTAACCCAGTTTCACTTACCATGGACCGCACCATGTCTAACAAGGTGCGGTTCCTCCTCTCTGACACACCGTTATGTCGAGGTGTATAAGTAGGTGTGACCTGAGAGAGAATCCCATTCTCTTTTAAGTAAGTAAGGAATTCATGGCTTAAGTATTCTCCTCCTCGATCTGATCGAAGGATCTTAATGCTTTTCCCAGTCTGGTTTTCAACTTCGGCACGGTACTCCTTGAATCGCTCAAAGGTTTCGGACTTATGTGTCATCAAGAACACATGTCCAAACCTTGAGTAATCGTCAGTAAACGTGACGAAAAATGAAAATCCACCTTTGGATAATGTAGACATGTGTCCACATACATCGGAATGTACTATATCCAAGAGTTCGATAACTCTCTCTCCCCTTGACTTGCAAAAGGAGTTTTGGCCATCTTACCTTTGAGGCAAGACTCGCAAGTGTCGAATGACTCATAATTCGATAGGCCTAAGAGCCCCTCTTTATGTAACTTGCCGAGTCTCTTCTCTCCGATATGGCCTAGTCTACAATGCCAAAGATATGTTTCATTAAAACTAGACTCCTTACGTTTTCTTGTATTAACATTTAATACAACCTTATTGCTTAAAGTGTATACACCATTATTAAGTGTCCCAAAACCTGGCAACTTACCATCAAAAGAAATGTTCATGACATTTCCGTTGATAATAAAATTATAACCATCTTTAGCCAAAGCCGAGATGGATATAATATTGCACAGGAAGTTTGGGATGTAGTAACATTGCTACAAAAGCAAGTTAGCTCCACCAGCTAATGTGTGTTTAAGGTCTCCCACGGGTACAACATCAACATTTGCTGCGTTGCCAACTTGGAGAACGATTTCATTCTTTTCGACTTTTCTATTGATTCTCATTCCCTGTAATTGATTACAGATATGAGAACATGCACCGGTGTCTAACACCCATGCATTAGAATTAACCGAAAGAAATACACTTTGCATTTTAGAATTTAAGGCATAAACTCGCCGTTCCTTTATTTGTTCCCTTTCTGCTATAGATTTCTTTGACCAGTCGTTATTTTTATTATAACCAGTTAATAAGTTCTTATCTCGGATATTATTTATCTTACTCGTCATGCTGCAAAGATTAAAACTCCTATAATTAGAATGTGTTCAAAATATTTTAAATATAATTATAATTGTTGAAGGATATTGGAAGAAGAGTAAAATAAACTCTAATTAGGAGTAGCCATGGCACAAGCCATGGCTCTCTATATATTCATTGAGAATAGGTTTTAGGAGTCCAAGGGACTCCCCACTAACGTAGTGGGGAGTAATGGTGAGGTGATGAGGGGATGGAGGCCAAATGCCTCCCTCAACTCACAACACTCCCCCTCATCTCTCCATTACCTTGGGTTAAGCATATGAATACTTCAGGATTCAGTATGCTAATGGGATGGATACTTCTGGATCCAGAGCCACTGTGGTTGCCTCGCTAAAACCTTAGCTGTGGAAAACCCAGTGGGAAAAACCAGCAGCTTAAGGGAAAAGAGTACAACTATCAAGTGACTCCCACTGATCTGTACAAGCTTCAGGCTTGCAGATTTCACATGTATCTATACAATCATCTCCTATTTGTCTATACATCCATCATGTTTTGAAAGCAAATACAGTCAACTCATCTATACAAGTTTCACTCATCTAGTGGCTATTGGAAAGCAGTGGCGCTCTGGAGTGGAATGCTCTTCGAAGTTGGTAGATGGCTTCACTAAAGTATTTCTTTGAATCCGTCTTTAGTGTGTCTGCAAGTTACTACTGGACCTGACTGAGCGTTTTCAATACTTGTTTCTTGGATGATGAGCTTCTCAGAAGATGTAGACTTTGGAGGATGCTGTGTAGGTATTTAGGAGGTGGCCCGCCTTTTGTGTCTAAGTCATCGTGATGATCTTTAAACCTGTATATGCGATATATATCCCTTGACCCTTGGAAGTTGCGCAGAAGCAGCATATCCTTGGTCTAGTGGTGCTCTCCAGGACAACACTGTATCTGGTTAACAGCTTTACTGCAGATGTTCTATCAAAGAAGTGTAACAAGTACACTAGAGATAGGCTCTTCGGGACCTAGGATGTCCTCCCTCTCTTCCAGCGACTTGAAAGGTGTCATAAATAAGCATCTATTTTTAATACGTTGCAAATAGACATCATTCTTCATAAACTCCAGGTGTATGAAGGATATTAAGGGGTTCCACCACGAAGGTGTTAAATATGTAAGCCAAGACAATACCTTGTTATACCTAGGTTTTTCATTTCCAAGGTATGCTTAAAGCTATCTGATATCGCAATGGTCTCTGCAGGAGATCCTATTAGATTTAAGTCGACCACATGTACGAAGAATATTACAAATCCTATCAACGATCTTTCGAAAAAGATACACTGGCAGAATATTGCTTAAGATCAACTAATGATCTTTGTAGCCTTTATGGAGAAGACGTTTCTACGTCTCTCTTTCATCTCTGGGGGTAGAGTATACCCTTCTGGGAGTTTTATATAGATCTCTATATTTATATTGTCGTATATGTATGCAGTCACAACGTCCATGAGCTGCATTTATTGGCTTTTTTCAGAGAAGTTTAGGCTTAGCAGGAAAATGATCACATTTCCTTCATTTCAATTTCTTATGAAATCCAATTTATATTCCACACGTTTTACACATTTATGTGTATGGACTACTGGTCCCAAGACTTTGCTTTTTAAGAGTGAGTCCAGCTCTACTCTTATTGCCTCGTGTCACTTTGGCCAATCTATGTGTTTAAGCTATAGAAAAGTGGGTTGACGTCATCGTCGTATTCAGCGACGTGAACGGCAATAGCGAAAGCAAAACCGTCGTCGTCGACTGTGCTATATCTGTTTAGTACCTCTCCAGTGCGTACATAATATAATGATTTTTCTCCTGTTGTTTCCTCTGCAGGGAAAATTAGGAGGGGAGAGGTTGCTGGTCTGAGCTCATGTCATGCCCATTTTGCACTATACGTGTATTCTACTGAATACGCGTGGTATTTCTATTTACGGTGCATACGTAGGCCTGAGATAAACGAATATATCGATGTATATGACGTAGGACAAGAGGGATTAGGCCGTAGTACGTGACTAAGGGAAATGAATGCGAAGTGTGAAGGCGAGAGAAGTGTGAAAGACGTCGTGGGTGCAAACAACAGGAATGTGTTAGACACGTGTGTGTGATGCGTGTATGCATGCATGGATGGGCGTGGATGTGTGTAGGAAGAGCCATGCAAGTATGAAAGGGTTTAGGGGTCAATGGCAACCCCCGTAAATTTTTAGAAAGGTCAGGGGCAAAACGGTCATTTGGGCTTAAATTGCTGTGCGTACATACCAAAGTTGTGTGTGTGTAAAGTAATGGCAAACTTGTAATTACTTGAAAGTTGAGGGGTATTTAGGAAAGGGTATTTTGGTCATTTTATACTTGTCATGATGAGTTATGATGAGGATGGGGGAGATTTTTCTTAAGAAAAGTCTAGGTTTCCTTCTTTTTCTTCATTCTTATCCATTCTTTCCCTTTCTTTTCATTTTTCTTCTACACACTTCTCATTTTCTCCACCTCCTTGACCTACCCATCCCCTCCCCCATGCCATGGCCGAAATCCTTCCACACAAAAAAAGAAAAAAAGGGGGGGAAGAAGAAGAAGAAGAAGAAGAAGAGAAAGAGAAGAAGAGAAAGAGAAGAAGAGAAGAAAGCTCAAATTTGAGGTAGGAATTAATTTAGATTTGGAATTTAATTAGGGTTCACATTTAACATGTTTCTATATCTTGTTTTATCAATATGGATTAGTAGTAATCAAATTCATATGCCATGTTTTAATTTTCATGAATATGCCCTTGAAATTCTAATCAACATCACTTCATTTGAAAAGCTGAAATTTTGATGTGTGTTCATGCTTGGATTCTGTTTTCTGTGGTTAAAATTAGGGTTCGAAACAAATATGAGCTTGTAGATCTTGAAATTCTACCCCAAAATCATATAAATATTAATATATGATCAATTCTGAAATTGGGAGTAAAAATTCAAATTCTACAGCATGTCTGTTTGATTTCCAACTTTGACACATTTCAGTAGAAATGGCTTAATTACCTGCACACTTAATAAAATTTTGTGTTCTTGGTCTTGTTGGAAAATTAACAAGTTTCCCTACAAATTTATTGAAGTGCTCATATGTCGAATTTCTGGCTAGAACATGCTCAAAATTGGCTTTCAATATAGGCCCTGAAATCTGTCTGAAAAACAGATTTGACACACTTCACCAAATAATTCACCATAAATCATATACTGCATATTTTTGCATGAAAGTTTTATCTGTAGATCCATAACTTCCATATCTTCAACTTTAATTAATAAAGTTTTGTCAAATTTCCCAGAGAAATGGATGAAATATGATGATCTTTATGGTTGTTCTTGCAATTTCAGCAAGCTGAATACCTTAAGTGCTATTCTTATTTATTAAATATGGTCAATTGTCCATTATTAATCTTGCTTGATATGGTTGTATGGTGTAATGAATGTTCATGCCCTTGTTACATGTAAATATTGTTCTGTTGCCTTGTTATAAATGATGTCCGTCAGGTGTTCGATGAAATGCCTGAATGAAGGCAAATGCCAGAAATGTGAGAAATACTCAATCATATGGATATGAATTGAAATTTGATATGAACTTGTAATGTTGGAAGCATGTCATGCATGGTACCATATGTGATGTGATATTGGGTTGATATGAATACAATGGAGGGCATGACATTTCGGTGTATGACCCATGTTGATATGAATATGAAATGTGATGCCATGCAACATGACTTCTTCATTACTAAAATGATGAAATGAAACTCTTGGATGTCTCAGTCCTCTCTAATGAGGGTGAGTTAGTAAAGCCTGGGTTTTTAGGTGGGATTTGAGTAAATTGTGGATATGAGGCATGTAATGTGAAGTTGGGAGATGACTATGTGATGTGTGGAGTTACACCTACTCGCCTTTACCGGGAGTGGAGGGGATTTTTACACCCACTCGCCTTTACCAGGAGTGGAGGGGTCATACGGAGGTTGGGTTATTAGTGGATAGCCTCACTCTTTCCAGGGACGGGGAAGGTGAGAGGCCCGGTGTACAGTGCCCGTGTCCACTGCGTCGTGTGCTATATTCACCCCAAATTTGGGGTGAAGTCCAGGTCCTAGTATCATACAGTTTGCCCAAGTTCCCAATTAATTTAATTATAAAATAATAAAATGAGAATTTGCGTGTTACTCCTTCTGTTGGCAGCACTTTCCCTTTCCCTTGCCAATTCCATGTGACTCCGTGACATGTCTCTGGCACTTGTACTTATTTTATAGATATTGGTTGCTTAAACACTTGTGTTAGTAGTAGTAGTATTATTATTATTATTATTCGTGCTAACCCTTTTCTTGCAGTAACCCGACATTGGACCGCAGGTATGATTTCCCTACTTAGTTAATTACTTTTCATTAGTTACTTAGTTTACATGCTTTATTCTCTTGCCATGCCTTGTGGATTGATAACCCTAAAACGATGTCCAAATCCAAGTTGGTTCCTACTGGGGCACACATTGATGTGCTCCTCCTTATTTTTCAGGTAGCAGGTCAGTTTGCTTGGAGGTGACTGGGAGTTGGGAATCAGGGGTAGTATTCGGTGTGATCTGTAGCTTGTAGAGTGTCTTGGTTGCCTCGGGAGGTAGAGAGTGACGGTGTATATGTAGTTGTGTACTTGGAGTATGTGTATTAATGGAAGTTGTTGTACATATGATATGTTGTTGTTGATCTATGTATTCATGAGTTCGTTTTGATGTTATTGTGAAGTTTTACTTGTACTATCCCAGTATGTACGCAGTGGCCTGCTTGTTCAGTTACTTCTCTCCTCTCTCTCTTTACCCTCACTCTTCAGGAGACTTGGAAAAAAAATTTAAATGTCGGGTATTCTGGAGAACGGGGCGTGACAGTTTTGGTGGCCCATGCAGGTCATCGCACTGCGATGTGCGTAAGGATAGTACATGTGATGCTTCAGTAGGTGATTGGGATAGGTTCGCCCTAAGGTGGGTAGTGATCCTAGTGACCTTAGAGCTTTAAGTGACACACCCTTGAACCCCTAGTTTTAGGGAGTTCTGGGGATGAACTTTCTATAGGGTATTACACTATAGGTGTATATTTGGGGGGTATACGTGTGTATCTATAATTGTGTGAACCCGTGTGTATAAGTGCAGTTATTGTGCTTAGAGATTTGAATTATATATGTTGTGGTATACTTGTGTTTAATATGTGTATTTATATTTGAATGACATGAAAATTACATGTATCTTGAATAGTTATAGTGGTATATGGATATGTGTAGGCGCTTGTACTAGGTGGGTGAATACGTGGATGTATACATATATTGCCTCTATATAGATACATGATACAGATATGTGAGACTGGTATGGGGTATACTTGTGTAATTCCGAGACATAGGTGATATATCCATGTTTATTCGTGGATGTATATTGGTGAGTACCTATAAGCTAGTGGGAGTATGCCTTGTAGGTGTATGAGTGAAGATGTGTCCATGTGAGATATGAGCGCATGTAAGCATTTTCCTATCTATTACCTTATGGTTGTGCCCCTTGCGGGGAGCGTTTCAAGGTGTGTATATCTAACCTTGTGTGGATATATTAGTGAAATGTCCTTATTGTCTTGTGGATATATATAGGGAGAAAGTGTATATGGGTGAATATACGTGTATTTGTGTGAGCATGTGGTATAACTATAGGTATGGAGTACTTATATATATATATATATATATATATATATATATATATATATATATATATATATATATATATATATATATATATATATATATATATATATATAGCTAATGTTGCGTAGCAAGGGTATAAATTCCTACTGTGTTAAAAAGTTAAATAACTGAGTGTATATATATGGGTGTTGCCTATGTGCTTATGGGAATTGGTATATTGTTTTATTTGGGTATATGGTTGTGTGTTATATTATTGTGTTATTTGGGTATATGGTTGTGTGTTATATTATTGTGAAGATAGGTTTTGTGTTTTGGCCATATATAGCGTGTATGTAGCGATATAGATAAGTAGTGGATGCACGGGTAGTAGGAGTAATGCTCCAGGGTGTTTAGAGTAAATGTATCCTAAGGTGGGTAGGGGTGCGTTAGACCCGTTCACCCTAAGTTTAGGCACTTAGCTCTATACCGTGCCTAGTATGGGATAAGGATATAAGTGTGACGTGTAACATCTGTAGATGTGATGGATATGCGGAATTGAGATTATACAGTGCGTGTATAAGTAGGATGGCTAAGGGTTTACACAGTTAAGTGGAGTTACGGTATATGTATATATGCGTGTATGCGTTTACCCCTTAGAATGGTGTTTATAAGACCATTTAGATGCATGTGTAGTGCATGCACCCTTCCGTGTATAGTGGCATGAGGGGGACGGTGTAATGGTAAATGAGATACTTGTATGTATGTAAGTGTGTTGTGGCAAGTGGGTGTGATTGTGTATATGTATTGTTGTTATTGAATGTGTGTTGGTGTATGTCTCATGAATGTTGCATGTATATATATGTGAATGATTCCTATTCTGATATACATGTATCCGTATATGGATGTGTACGTGTAGTGGATGTGGCTATTTATCGAATGTGTACAAATATTGAAATACACCTATTTTTGCATGTACTAGTATACTAGTAAAAGTGTGTGGATATATTGGATGTTACATATACAATGGTATAGATAACTATCGACTACCTGCTAGTATAGCTGAGTAGCTCGATTGTATAAGAGTGTAATGGTAGGATATGTACGGTATGTGTGTATGAGTGTGTACCATACCTGGGACTGTATTTGCATAGTTGCATGGATTCTGATAGGTATATGTGGTTGTCTATGTGCATACCTACTATTAGAATAATACTCTGATATGTATGAGCGAACTGTACATGGCTGTGTGTAAGCCTAGAGATCTATATAGGGTGTTGATATGAATACATCTGTGGGTACATAATGAGTGTGTATATAATTAAATGTGGAGTATTTAGGTGAAGAATTGTTCGTTACCTATATGTGAATATGTATCATACTTGTATAAATGTGAAGTGTAGGGATGTGTTCATGTAGGTGTACTGTGCAATAGGAATATATGTAATGGTGTGTATATTGGATGAATAAATATATATACACACACACACACTTATACGTGTCTTGTTTGTTTACTTACTGATGAAAATAGTTGCTGAAGAAAACCGAAAGAAGATAGGAACGAGGTTACCAAAATGAATGAAAAGGGGCTGAGTCGCGGACTAGGTCGCTTTCTTTAAGACGTTTCGCGGCTCTGCCCAAATTTGTGCAAGCAGTGGATAGCCCCGCCGTCCCCAGGATAAAACAGCCCAGATGAACCTCTGTGATCGATCAAATCTGCACTGGAAGAGATCGAGGAAGAACAACACCAAAAAAAACGTAGGTCTTACTGCTCGGGATCAAGAAAGAACAAAAAAATCTTTAAGGGGAAGAATTTTCGCAGGCAGAGGAAGAGATGGCAGAGAAAAATTTTCGCTCTCCAAATGTAAACCAAACGCTCTCCTTTTATAATGAAAATTTGTAACGGAAAATAATTAAACCGATTTAATTCTAGATCTGGAATTAATGCGTGTTAATTTCAGATCTGGGATTAAAGGCGGTAATAAAATCTGGATTAAAAACGTTTAGATTTGTAAACGTTTGAATTTGAAACATTTTAAAACCATTTGAAATTTGAAATCCGGTTTATTAAAATAATTATATATAAATAATAATTATTTTATCCAAAAATATAATCACCGCGCGCATGCACGTCACGTCACGGCCGGCCGGCCGGCGGGCGGCGACGGCGGCGCGCGCGTGTTGAACCCAAGTTCAACTAAGTCCTCTCCCCTTCACAAAAGAGCCATACCCCAAGGGGCACACCCCTAAGGCACAACAAGCTCTTTATATACTCCTCCAAGTCTTTTTGCCCAAGCAATGTGGGACTAAAGAAAAAGGAGGGAAACCCAAATGAGCCCAAATCCTTTTGAAAAAATTCAATAGTTTCCAACAATCCCCCACTAGAATTTTTTTTAAAAATAAAACAAAAGTATATTTCATCGAGCAGTATATAATATAAGACTTGTGCATAAATAAAGGTGTCTATCGACTTGAACCTTTATATAGTGTTGATGATTTAGATTTAACTAGAGTAACTCGTAGTTTTGAACTCTATCTCTAACATCATCACACACACAACCTTATCACGGTGTTGTTCATAAGCCCGTGCTTTACGGCCATGCACGTGTATCCCAGTATAGTGAATGCTCTAGATAATTTTGCCCAAAATTCCATAGGAAGCGGCCACACTTCCACATTCACATAGGTGATTCTATCAAGAGTACTCATGTAGCTAGGTACCCCACTCCACATAGAGTATAGAATTCATTAAGAGTTAATATAAACTCATCCTTTTTTTCGCTTCAGGATATCATGCTCAATATGATTCTTCTGGAATAGGACTAATAATTATACTAGCATGATTCTCCACATATCACTTCATGATTTGTTATTACCCTTTGAACCTATTTCTCGGGATCTTCGGTCTATAGGTTGGGTTTCCCTCACAAGTGACTCATCATTCTAAGGGCATGAGTCCCATTCCTTTCGAGGTTTTAAAACCCTTTTCTCGAGCTAATCCTTTCGTCAAAGGATCAGCTAAGTTATCATCAGTATGTACATGATCCACTCTCACAGCTCCAGAGTTCATATACTCTCTAATAGTGCTGTGCTTACGACGTATTTGTCGCCTTTTTCCGTTATAATAACGGTTCTGAATTTTTGCAATAGCTGCAATACTATCACAATGGATCAAGATAGCTGGTATCGGTCTATCCCATAACGGATGTTCTGATAACAGGTTTCTAAGCCAACCTGCTTCTTCACTAGCAGAAGCTAGTGCAATCATCTCAGACTCCATGGTGGATTGAGCTAAGATAGTCTGTTTCTTGGATTTCCAAGATACAGCTCCACCAGCTATGCTAAAAATATAGCCACTGGTTGCCTTGGAGTCATCTGAAAGGGTGTTCCAATCAGCATCTCTATATCCTTCAAGGACAGCGGGAAACTTCTGATAATGTAATCCGAGATTCATGGTCCTCTTAAGGTATCTCATGACTCTTTCAATAGCATACCAATGCTCAATACTAGGTCTGCTTGTAAACCTGCATAGTAATCCTACAGCATAAGCTATATCAGGTCTAGTGCAATCAGCAGCTTATCTCAGACTACCAATAATGCTCACATACTCAGTTTGTCTAACATCGTTGCCGGTGTTCTTGAAAAATTTAACACTAGGATCATAAGGAGTACAAGCTGGTTTACGATCAAAACAATTATATCTCTTTAGAATCTTTTCAACGTAATGAGATTGATTCAAAGAAATTCCGTGTTCAGACCTAGTTATTTTAATTCCAATGATTACATTAGCTTCACCAATATCTTTCATGTCAAAGTTTGCACTTAACATGGTTTTAACTTTGTTCACAACATGAATGTTTGAACCAAATATCAGCATATCATCAACATAAAGACATATAATGGTGCAAATACCATTATCAGATTTATAATATATGCAGTTGTCACTTTCATTAACATTGAAACCATCAGAAATAACAAGTTTATCAAATTTTTCATGCCATTGCTTAGGTGCTTGTTTCAAACCATAAAGTGACTTATCTAATTTGCATACTTTATCTTCTTGTCCTAGAACAACGAAACCTTCAGGTTGATCCATATAGATTTCTTCTTCTAATTCACCATTTAAAAAGGCTGTTTTAACATCCATTTGGTGTACTACTAAATTATGTATAGCAGCAATAGCTAATAGTACACGTATGGAAGTAATTCTAGATACATGTGAAAAAGTATCAAAGAAATCTATGTTTTCTCGTTGTCTAAATCCTTTGGGTACAAGACGAGCTTTATACTTATCAATAGTTCCATCAGGTTTTAACTTCTTCTTAAGTATCCACTTACATCCTATAGATTTACATCCAGGAGGTAAGTCAACTAGATGCCAAGTTCTATTAGACTCTAGAGAGTCCATCTCATCATTAATAGCCTCTTGCCATAAATTGGCATCCAAAGAGGATAAGGCCTCGGTAAGATTCCTAGGATCTTCTTCTAAGTTATAAGTGTAATAGTCAGGACCAAAGTCCTTAGCAACACGAGCCCTCTTACTCTTTCTAGAATCAATTTCTAATCCTTTATCAGACTCAGGAAGACTAATGTCTGGTATAGGACATGAACTAGAGCCCCCACTATTCTTAGATTTAAAAGGAAACTTATCTTCAAATAAATCAGCATCATTAGATTCAATAATAACATGTTCTTTCAAATCATAAAATCTATATGCTTTGCTATTTACAGCATAACCAATGAAAACACATTCATAAGCTCTA
This sequence comes from Scilla litardierei, assembly GCA_030789695.1. Lineage (NCBI taxonomy): Eukaryota > Viridiplantae > Streptophyta > Magnoliopsida > Asparagales > Asparagaceae > Scilla > Scilla litardierei. Next base: position 34,157,094 of record CM061132.1, on the reverse strand, counting down.
CTAGCAAGTTTTCTCCTTTTAGGATCAGGAATCCTAACATAAGATAAACATCCCCAAGTTTTAAGATAGGACAGATTTGGTTTCTTATTCTTAAAAACTTCATATGGAGAAATTTTACTTTTAGATTTAGGAATCCTGTTAAACACATAGCAAGCAGTTAATAAAATTTCTCCCCACCAATGAGTAGCAGCTCCAGAGTTAAGCATAATAGCAACAACAGATTCAGCTAAAGTTCTATTTTTTCGTTCAGCTTTACCATTCATTTCAGGAGAATAAGGAGCAGTCTTCTCATGAATAATACCAAGTGAATTATAAAATTCATTAAAAATAGCAGAGTCATATTCAGTTCCTCGATCACTACGTAATCTCTTTATCTTTTTATTACACTGATTTTCAATTTCTGTAACAAAAAATTTAAACATATCAAATGCATCACTTTTATTTTTCATTAGATATACAACAGTATAATCAGAACAATCATCAATAAAAGTTATAAAATATCTTTTTCCATTTATAGTCAAGACACCATCAAATTCACATATGTCAGAATGAATTAAATCAAGTGGCTCTGATTCTCTTGAAACAGATTTATGTGGTGTCTTGGTTATTTTGGCTTGACTACAGAATTCACATTTCTCAAAGTCATCCAAAGACAATTTAGGAATAAGTTCTAAGTTACTCATATTTTTAATAAGGCGTTTGTTAACATGACAGAGTCTAGCATGCCAGATATTAAAAGAACACAACATATAAGCAGAAGCCGAACCTTTATTAATATCAATGTTCAACTTAAACATACCATCAGTGTCATACCCTTTCCCAACAAAAACATTGTTTTTAGCAATGGTATACATATCAGCACATATAGTTTGAGTGAACCCAGCCTTGTTGAGAAGGTAGCCCGAAACCAGATTCTTCCTCATCTCTGGAGTATGCATGACCTCTTTAAGAGTTACAGTCTTTCTAGAGGTAAACTTCAAATCTAAATCGCCTATACCAGCAACAATAGTGGAGTGGGAATCTCCCAACAGCACTTTCTTGTCCTTTGTTTCAGAATAGGACTTGAATTGTCCATGATCATAACAGACATGGCACGAAGCACCAGTGTCTATCCACCACCCTTCAGTACCTCCAATTGCATTGACTTCAGAAATCATTGCAATCAAATCCTCTTCGGTAAGGTTCGCCTGCAGTGCAGGACGACGCTTATTCCGACAGTTCTGAGCCAAATGGCCAGGCTTGTTACAGTTATAGCAAATAAACTGTACCGAATCATTCTTTGAAGGGGGTTTTGGTCCATTCTGAGTTATAGGAACATTTTTGTTCTGGTTGAATCGATTTCGATTCTGATTCTGATTCTTCATGAATTTACCTTTAGGTTTCAGAATAACAGATTTCTTACTGTTAGAAACAGCATTAATTTCTTCCTTTTTGTCTTGTTTACAGGCCTCCTCCTCAATCTGAAGACGGGTTATCAAACTTTCTAAGGAAAATTCCTTAGTTTTGTGCCTAAGGGTATTTTTAAAATCTTTCCAAGCAGGGGGTAATTTGTCTATGAGTACAGCGACTTGAAATTGTTCATCTAGAGTCATACCTTCAGAAACAATTTCATGAGCTATCTTCTGTAGCTCGTGAGACTGAACCTCCACAGACTTGTCGTCTGTCATCTGGAACTTCAGGTAGCGACTGACTGCGTATTTCTTTGAGCCAGCCTCCTCTGTGTCGTACTTCTTCTGCAGTGCTTCCCAGACTTCCTTTGCTGTTTTGTGAGAACTATAGTAATCATAGAGATCGTCAGAAAGACCATTAAGAATATAGTTTTTGCACAGGAAGTCATGATCATCCCAGGTTTGGAATTCTTTGAGATGAGCATCAGAAGGATTTTCGGGTAGAAGCAGAAGAGGCTTTTCAGTTTTACAGACGTAGGCAACAGTTTTGGTGGTAAGGAAAAACAACATTTTCTGTTGCCAACGTTTGAAATGGGATCCAGAAAAGCGGAAGGGTTTGTTTAGGTCAGAGGCAACAATCACAGTTTCGGTTTCAGAAGTCATGGCAGAAGATACGTCTTAAAATTGATGAAAATAGTTGCTGAAGAAAACCGAAAGAAGATAGGAACGAGGTTACCAAAATAAATGAAAAGGGGCTGAGTCGCGGACTATGTCGCTTTCTTTAAGACGTTTCGCGGCTCTGCCCAAATTTGTGCAAGCAGTGGATAGCCCCGCCGTCCCCAAGATAAAACAGCCCAGATGAACCTCTGTGATCGATCAAATCTGCACTGGAAGAGATCGAGGAAGAACAACACCAAAAACAACGTAGGTTTTACTGCTCGGGATCAAGAAAGAACAAAAAAACCTTTAAGGGGAAGAATTTTTGCAGGCAGAGGAAGAGATGGCAAAGAAAAATTTTCGCTCTCCAAATGTAAACCAAACGCTCTCCTTTTATAATGAAAATTTGTAACAGAAAAGAATTAAACCGATTTAATTCTAGATCTGGAATTAATGCGTGTTAATTTCAGATCTGGGAATTAAAGGCGGTAATAAAATCTGGATTAAAAAACGTTTAGATTTGTAAACGTTTGAATTTGAAACGTTTTAAAACCGTTTGAAATTTGAAATCCGGTTTATTAAAATAATTATATATAAATAATAATTATTTTATCCAAAAATATAATCACCGCGCACGTCACGTCACGTCACGTCACGGCCGGCGGGCGAGCGGCGGCGGCGCGCGCGTGTTGAACCCAAGTTCAACTAAGTCCTCTCCCCTTCACAAAAGAGCCATACCCCAAGGGGCACACCCCTAAGGCACAACAAGCTCTTTATATACTCCTCCAAGTCTTTTTGCCCAAGCAATGTGGGACTAAAGAAAAAGGAGGGAAAACCAAATGAGCCCAAATCCTTTTGAAAAAATTCAATAGTTTCCAACACTTACTGATCTATTCCATAGGGCTGTTTCTCTAGATGTATCTTAGTGTGCTTGGGATAAATGTATTCTTGTTTGTATGAGTGAATATATAGGTCCGTACCAGAGCATGTGTGTATGTGTGTGAATGTGCAATGTAAATGTAGTTGTGGTAGATATGGAATATAGGTGTATAAATGTGTGATAAATGTAGGTGAATGAAACTGCTTGATATATGTGTGTTGGACTGGGTGTACTTGGTTGCGCATTTATGTATATACGTGTGCATGGAAGTGTAGATGGATATTTATAATTGTTTGTCCATTATGACAGTATGTGTGTAGCAGATGTAGGGATAGTTATACATATATATAGCATATGAAGGAAACGTATTATGTTGTGCACTCTGGTGTATTGTGTGTGGTATATGTATCCATCTGTGTGAGGTAGTAGGTGCACTGCTATGGATGTGATGTTATGTGTATACTTATTTATGGTTATAATTGTGAACCTTATATGACTTAATCGTGCATGTGCTATTACGTGCACGTGAACGTATCTATGGATGTGACTAACTCTTATGTGTATGTATGTATTTACGTGCCTATGAATGTGAGTAAGCCCATGTGACTAAGCATTGGGAGTATAGGGATCCGGGGTACTTACGGTGTGACACCGTGATGGTGACCCTGTTTATTAAGCAATGGTGTGTAGATTAATGTGTATTGTTGGATGTCTGTGCATGGATGTAGACGTATATGTAAATATATAAAGAGATAGAATATAAATCACTTATACTAGAGCGTGTGGTGATGTATCTAAAAGCACGCCATGTATGGATACATTATGTATCGTGATGAGGATATGGTGTGATGCCATATGCATATAGATATGGGAAGTGATCTAAATACGTGTAATAATACGTATATAGACTTATTTGGGGTATGTGATGTATATGTTAATGTGTAAATATGTGTGCCAAGATGTTTATGTGTAGAACATATACGTATGTGTATGTAATGATGCTTATAGTGCTATGGATGTGCTACTAGATGAATAATAGGATGTATCTGTGACGTATGTGCGATACGAAAGTGTATGGATGGTAGTGAAGCATATAGAGAATATAAGTGTAGTGTAGACACGTATTCTTGTTTGTACTTCATGGGTAGTGAGACAATCATATCTATCTGACCTCGATAAGGATCACACTCAAGGAAGTCCAAGGACGGACTTTATTTTAAGGTGGGTAGGATGTCATGCCCTATTTTGCACTATACGTGTATTCTACTGAATACGCGTGGTATTTCTATCTACGGTGCATACGTAGGCCTGAGATAAACGAAGATATCGATGTATATGACGTAGGACAAGGGGGATTAGGCCGTAGTACGTGACTAAGGGAAATGAATGCGAAGTGTGAAGGCGAGAGAAGTGTGAAAGACGTCGTGGGTGCAAACAACAAGAATGTGTTAGACGCGTGTGTGTGATGCGTGTATGCATGTATGGATGAGTGTGGATGTGTGTAGGAAGAGCCATGCAAGTGTGAAAGGGGTTAGGGGTCAATGGCAACAACCGTAAATTTTTAGAAAGGTCAGGGGCAAAACGGTCATTTGGGCTTAAATTGTTGTGCGTACATACCAAAGTTGTGTGTGTGCAAAGTAATTGCAAACTTGTAATTACTTGAAAGTTGAGGGGTATTTAGGCAAGGGTATTTTGGTCATTTTATACTTGTCATGATGAGGATGGGGGAGATTTTTCTTAAGAAAAGTCTAGGTTTCCTTCTTTTTCTTCATTCTTATCCATTCTTTCCCTTTCTTTTCATTTTTCTTCTACACACTTCTCATTTTCTCCACCTCCTTGACCTACCCATCCCCTCCCCCATGCCATGGCCGAAATCCTTCCACACAAAAAAGAAAAAAGGGGGGAAGAAGAAGAAGAAGAAGAAGAAGAAGAAGAAGAAGAAGAAGAAGAAGAGAAAGAGAAAGAGAAGAAGAGAAGAAGAGAAGAAAGCTCAAATTGAGGTAGGAATTAATTTGGATTTGGAATTTAATTAGGGTTCAAATTTATCATGTTTCTATATCTTGTTTTATCAATATAGATTAATAGTAATCAAATTCATATGCCATGTTTTAATTTTCATGAATATGCCCTTGAAATTCTAATCAACATCACTTCTTTTGAAAAGCTGAAATTTTGATGTGTGTTCATGCTTGGATTCTGTTTTCTTTGGTTAGAATTAGGGTTCGAAAAAAATATGAGCTTGTAGATCTTGAAATTCTACCCCAAATTCATATAAATAGTAATATATGATCAATTCTGAAATTGGGAGTAAAAATTCAAATTCTACAGCATGTCTGTTTGATTTCCAACTTTGACACATTTCAGTAGAAATGGCTTAATTACCTGCACACGTAATGAAATTTTGTGTTCTTGGTCTTGTTGGAAACTTAACAAGTTTCCCTACAAATTCATCAGAGTGCTCATATGTCAAATTTCTGGCTAGAACATGCTCAAAATTGGCTTTCAATATAGGCCCTGAAATCTGTCTGAAAAACAGAACCAAATAATTCACCATAAATCATATACTGCATATTTTTTCATGAAAGTTTATCTGTAGATCCATAACTTCCATATCTTCAACTTTAATTTATAAAGTTTTGTCAAATTTCCCAGAGAAATGGATGAAATATGATGATCTTTATGGTTGTTCTTGCAATTTCAGCAAGCTGAATACCTTAAGTGCTATTCTTATTTATTAAATATGGTTAATTGTCCATTATTAATCTTGCTTGATATGGTTGTATGGTGTAATGAATGTTCATGCCCTTGTTACATGTAAATATTGTTCTGATGCCTTGTTATAAATGATGCCCGTCAGGTGTTCGATGAAATGCCTGAATGAAGGCAAATGCCAGAAATGTGAGAAATACTCAATCATATGGATATGAATTGAAATTTGATATGAACTTGTAATGTTGGAAGCATGTCATGCATGGTACCATATGTGATGTGATGTTGGGTTGATATGAATACAATGGAGGGCATGACACTTCGGTGTATGACCCATGTTGATATGAATATGAAATGTGATGCCATGCAACATGACTTCTTCATTACTAAAATGATGAAATGAAACTCTTGGATGTCTCAGTCCTCTCTAATGAGGGTGAGTTAGTAAAGCCTGGGTTTTTAGGTGGGATTTGAGTAAATTGTGGATATGAGGCCTGGACTGTGAAGTTGGGAGATGACTATGTGATGTGTGGAGTTACACCCACTCGCCTGTACCGGGAGTGGAGGGGATTTTTACACCCACTCGCCTTTACCGGTAGTGGAGGGGATTTTTACACCCACTTGCCTTTACCGGGAGTGGAGGGGTCATACTGAGGTTGGGTTAGTAGTGGATAGCCTCACTCCTGCCAGTGACGGGAGAGGTGAAAGGCCTGGTGTACAGTGCCCGTGTCCACTGCGTCGTGAGCTATATTCACCCCAAATTTGGGGTGAAGCCCAGGTCCTAGTATCACACAGTTCACCCAAATTCCCAATTAATTTAATTATAAAATAATAAAATGAGAATTTGCGTGTTACTCCTTCTGTTGGCAACACTTTCCCTTTCCCTTGCCAGTTCCTTGTGACTCCGTGGCATGTCTCTGGCACTTGTACTTATTTTATAGATATTGGTTGATTAAACACTTGTGTTAGTAGTATTATTATTATTCTTATTATTCGTGCTAACCCTTTTCTTGCAGTAACCCGACATTGGACCGCATGTATGATTTCCCTACTTAGTTAATTACTTTTCATTACGTTACTTAGTTTACATGCTTTATTCTCTTGCCCTGCCTTGTGGATTGATAACCCTAAAAAGATGTCCAAATCCAAGTTGGTTCCTACTGGGGCACACATTGATGTGCTCCTCCTTATTTTTCAGGTAGCAGGTCAGTTTGCTTGGAGGTGACTGGGAGTTGGGAATCAGGGGTAGTATTCGGTGTGATCTGTAGCTTGTAGAGTGTCTTGGTTGCCTCGGGAGGTAGAGAGTGACGGTGTATATGTAGTTGTGTACTTGGAGTATGTGTATTAATGGAAGTTGTTGTACGTATGATATGTTGTTGTTGATCTATGTATTCATGAGTTCGTTTTGATGTTATTGTGAAGTTTTACTTGTACTATCCCAGTATGTACGCAGTGGCCTGCTTGTTCAGTTACTTCTCTCCTCTCTCTTTACCCTCACTCTTCAGGAGACTTGGAAAAAAAATTTAAATGTCGGGTATTCTGGAGAACGGGGCGTGACAACTCAGCATCCTGTGTATGGATCATTTTAATATATCCAGAGATCTTCCTCTTCTAAGGAACTTTATATTTTGAACCTGTTAGGCGTTCTCTTTTCAATTGAGGTACAGCCAATTCTGCTGCTGGTGGATTGCATCCATCTTTGGGAATGTCAATCCTAGCTGGCGTGTTGGCAGCAGGGACGTGTGAATGAACAATCTTCTGGTTGTCCGTAAATTTATCCGGCAATTGATGTACTTTAGTCTGAATGTGAAGGATCTTCTGGATCTAATCTTCACACAGAAAAATTATGCAGATCATAACGAGAATAGGACTTCGTATCCCATGATATGGTCTCAGAATCTTCATGCTTCTCTAGACTGCGTGCTTATTTCAATGAGCCTTTGCTCATCAAATTCACATTATCAAGACTTGGTGGTAAACTATAAGCAAGCGGCATCAGCAATAACATATGGCCACAAGCTGGCCGTATCGTGATAAGCGATGCGGAATGCAGTGAGTTGGTCCCTTAACATTAACATGCAACTGTGATTTAACAATGGAGTGAAATCCATTGGAGTCTCTTTACCAGAGACTCTAATAACCCATTCTGAGTATGAACATGCTACAGATGTTCAATTCAATGCCAGTTGCTTGGCAGAAGTCTTCAAAGATATGTGTAGTGAATTCACACATATTATAAGCTTTGAGAAAGCTATGTTGCGAGTGAATATAAAGGCACACATAAGACCATCTAGTAGATGCATCAATCAGTACAATGAAGTACCAAAAATGGGCCACTTGCGGGGTGAATATGCCCGCAAAGGTCACCACGTATTCTCTCAATGAAGCCAGGAGACTCTTATCCCACTTTCAGGAGGGAATTCTCTCAAAAGTATGCCCTTACGACAAAGGGGGACAAGGAAACTCAATCTTTTGAAGAATCTTCAGGTTCTCCAATGGATTCATTTGATGATGCGTCCATCATCGCAGATCCAGGATGACCAAGTCCATTTTGCCAGAGTTAAAAACTATGGCAATGAAAGGCACTTCTGGTGCTCAGTCAAGTTGTCTTTCTATAGGATGAATATCTGTAATTATAGGGGCCCTACGGGGGTCCAATGAAATCGTAAGTAGATGGGCTTCTGGCGATCCTCTTGACGAGTTACATATTGATATTCAATATTTATTATCCACAATTTTCAAGTTATGTTCGTTTAAACGAAATATCCTTGAAACTTGGAAAATTCATATATGTTTAAGGGGAGAAGTTTGCATCTTATAGTCTCGTTGTATGTGGGAGCAATATTAATGATACACCAGTGCAACGAGGCACTGTCCACAATATTACATACTTCATCTATAAGCAAAACGAAATTTTATTTAAGTAAATGTAAAATGACATTCAAATAAAAGTTCGTACACAAGCAAGCTAAATATGAAGCTATATGTAATTTTAAATGCATAAATAAAGATAGGGCTCAATCGAGCAGGTCGTCATTATCGAAGTCTTTTGCAGTGAAATTCGTTGGCGGCTGAACAGCCGCCAAGTTTGTTTCAGGCAGAGACTTCTGGCTCGCCTGAACAGTTCCTGGAGGTGGCGAGGAGTGCGGTGTTTTCTGGACCAATGTCCAGTCATGCCACATCAATGGCATTTATCCTCCCAGTTCTTCTTAGGAATTGACACTTGGTCAGTTTTCTTACGCTTCCATGTGAGGTTTCTCATTTTTGTTGTTGTTGTTGGTCTGGGTTGCTTCTCCTCGTGCTGGCTACATTACAGCCTTCCTTTTGTTCTTTCTAGCCTTCTTATTGTTTTTCCACTTCTGGGGAGAAACATGGTGGGCTTCAGGGATAGAGGCAGTACCAGCTGGACGTAAATTATGTAGCAAGTAATAAATCTCTATTCTGCTCTGCCCTAAGGAGGCAAGAGATCAAATCAGAGAATTTCGTGAAGTTGCGTTCACGATACTGCTGCATGAGGATTGCATCTTTCTCGTGAAACGAGGTAAATGTCTTTTCCAACATGCGGTGCTCTGTCACTTCTTCACCGCACAACTTCAGGCGTGAGGTGATATTATGAAGTGCAGAGTTATACTCAGCGACGAACTTATAGTCCTGAAGTCTGAGGTTTTCCCACTCATAACTGGCACGCGGTAATATTACATCAATTTGATGTTTATACCGTGCCTCCAGCGATGTCCACAGCTCCATTGGGTCCTCTACCGTTAGGTATTCGGCCTTTAAGGTCCGATATATATGTTTCCTAATGTAGATAATGGTTTTTGCCTTATCCACATCGGAGACAGTGGTAGGAGTGCTGCTAGATGTAGCAGAAGTATTGGCCGCTGCTGGGGCTGATTCGGGTTCAATATTACATATTTAACCCCCCATTTAGCCCTATTTTGTGCTCATGTGATGCTACATTGTTCTCTAATTCATACGTATTTTGTACACAATTATTTATTAGAGAAAACACTCTATTTGAGCACAAAACAGCAATTAATGGAGTATTTCTGCACTTTTTATATTTTTCATAGCTTGGTCTCGATCTCACGATTCCAACGACTATTTATTTGTATTTTTCTGAGATCTGTGCTAATTTCTGTGCTTTATTGAATGCAGAATACAATTTTTAAAGGGGAAAATACGCAAATACGGCCTAAAATACGAAATATGATCGCCGACGTACGCCATAACGATCAACCACGACCACGTGGCGTCATCTGAGCGGCGGACCGCTCAGATCGAAGGCTGCCAATGAAGCAGCGACGCGGTCAAATGTGTACCGTTGGATCTCAATCCAACGGTCGTGATCATCGCGAAATCGCGTCTGAGGTGACCAACAGGTGGGCCACGTGGCACAATTACAACCGTCCGTGCTTCATCCAACGGGCGATGGCTGCTTGGCGACGAGGCATTTTCAGATCTGTCGGATGCTCATCGAACGGTCGAAACGACGCTCTGAATTCGAAATCGAACGCTGAAGCGGCGAATCTCCGAGGCCACGCGTCAAGATCCCAAGCTTTCCCCGCTTCGATCGACGGACTGGATTCGAGTGACGACGGCGGAGCGGTTGCAAATTAGAGGGGCGACGTGGCGTACTCGGAGCCACAAGATTCAGATCCAACGGCCACGAAGATTCCGATTCGAATTCGAATGCAGGATTTCAAGCGGGCGACGTGGCCAAGCGAACGCCACTCGATCTTCATCCGACGGCTACGATCAGCGGAGCGGATGCGAGAGCGGAAGCGGGCGCGCATAGTTTTTAAAGCGACACGTGGCACGCTGTGGGTTAATCCCGCACGATCGGACGGTTATTATTTACGCCGACGAGATTAGCGGGTTCGGGTGCGTTTTAGAGCGGGTTTTAAACCCGTTAACCCTATTAAACCCGCAATGAGCCTATATAAGCATATTTCTAGGGTTTTGACCAGGAGACTGTCGTATTTTGGGCGTATTGGAGGCTCTAGGTGCCGTATTTCGCCAGGGAAAAATTCTGTAAAATTACAGAGGCTGTTCTTAGTATTTCCAGAGAGTTTTGAGGCTTATATTGGAGATTTGGTGATAAAATTCTAAACTTCTACCCCGTATTTGATGCTTTTCTATTGTATTTGGCTATTAAATTGATGTATTTTGCTATGAACGTTGTTTATTCTTGCATTATGAGTAGCTAAATCTTATTTGTGCATGATATGGAGTAGTTAGGGGATGTGATTTGTGTTAGTTTGGTTGAATATTCATTGGGCTTAATCGATAACGTCGCTAAAGTTGTGAACTTCGTTATTAAATCCTCTTTTTCATCTTCCAAAAGAAGTGAATGAGTTGATGATCGCCCCAAAAGGATGAGCTTTGATCTCTCCAAAAGAGAGTTTCATACAGTAGTTGTAAGATTATAACTTTAGCAACGATTTTATTCATATAGTGCTTTAACCCCCAAAAGGGCATCTTCCGATGAATTGCTCCCAAAAGGAGAATTCATTGAGTTATATTGGGTATTTTCCGGTGAATTGCTCTCAAAAAGAGAATTCATTGTGTTATATTCGTCAACCAAGTTAATATGAATTATTGATCCTAACGAACACATACCATGTGCATACTTTTCGTCGATACTTTCATACACGACTTTTCTTTGTTCGTATTGTTCGCACATCACCATCACGCACTTTCACACCATCACCATCATTATTGAAGTGGTTAGTTTCTCTTCGTCAGATTTCTATTTGATTTGAGCTGTGGTTGCAACAGATTTCCTCCCAAGGATTCGACATCTGGACTCCCAGATTATATTACTTATATGGACTCTTGCGCTTGAGTATTCTTGCACCTTTTCGGCCCACCAAGTTTTTGGCGCCGTTGCCGGGGAGGAATGGTTTGTTACCATGTTTTATTTCATTCAGAGGACCTTCGGTGAGATCTTTCCACTTTACTATACATAAACTTTTGTTTTTTTATTTTTATTTATTTATTATTTTTTTAAAATGGAGTATATGAATTTCTATTGCACAAACAATCTGTATGATGCAAAGTACGCTAATGCACACAAACATAGGATGGAGAAGCTCAAGATCGTTAATTTTAATCAAACTGACTGTGAAACTTTCTTTCAGGCCTGGAGGAGGTTCACAGATATAGTATCGAGCTATCCACAGCATGGGTACACAAATGAAGAGCTTATGGGGTCCTTCCTAGATGGACTATGACCACAACTGCAAGAATTCTTGGGAGGCATGATGCCGATAGAGGCGTGGGAATACATGGAGTCTCTGCAAGAAAATGAAGAAACCATGGAAGAGACTTCAGAGAGCGATTCAACGGAGCCTTCGTGCCTTGATCAAGAAGAGCAAAGCGTAGACGTATCTTTGCAATCCTTGAAAGAGGAAGTTTACCTGATTATTCAGACACATGAGGCTACATCCCATAAATTCCAAGAGAATTTCCTTGCTCGCAGTCGGCAGATTCAAAAATCTATTGAAAATCTTAATTTGATTGCCACTTGCTTAGAAGAAAATAATTCTTTTGAAATTCAACTTCAAGAACCTAATACGAGTTTATCTTCTATTGCAGGAAAATCGAGCAAGCCATGTCACGCTGAGAACACGAATAAAAATATCCACATGGCAGAAAGTTTGTGCAAAAGAGAGGACGAGCTAGCAATTTTGGATGAACGAGAGGAGGAGACAGCTTGGGACAAGGGTTTTGAGATTATCGCCATGGAGTCAGAACTATGCCCTCCTCCAGTTTTGTCCCAAAATCATTTACCCCTCTCCCCATTGATCGAACATCATACCGAGAGTAGTGCATATCTTTCAGGGAGTAATCGTCAACTTGCTTTAATTTATTTCAACTATTTTGATGACTACATTTGGAATATTTTTGTTGAAAGGAATCTTAAACTAATTTGGACTGACATAACTCATCTCTCGCAGGACATTGGCAAACAAGTTATAGAGATGCCTTGAGTTGTGTTGCTGGGGTCCAATTTAGCTTCTGGAGGAAAAATAATCGCCGAGGAGCGCAAGGAGCAAATTGAACAACTTCCTCCACAATTAAAGATTCGGGATCTGCCATTTGATCACGGTGTGTTCTTTCCAGTAGTGTAGATTTTTATATGCTTTTGAGGTTGCTAGCTTGAATAAACTCGTACCCCTTTCGACATTGAGGACAATGTCCATCTTTAGTTGTGTGGTGTGTATGAGACCTTAGGATTTTTTTTCTTGAGAAGAATAAATCACCATGTCTCATCATTTAAAACTCCTTCATATGCCACAAATGCAGTTGATTATATATTAATTGAGTTCTAAAAATTGTTTATGGCTTGATTAAATTATTTTTCCTTCATGGAATTACCGTTAATATGCTATTCATGAAAACTTTCAATTGCCACGATTAATATCTCGAAATAGTTTGAATTTATTTCATGCATGCTAATGTGATGAAAAAGCTTAAGTATACACGATTTATTAGAAAAGTCTTCAAGTTGAAGAGGAATTTGCCTTTGTTATTAATGTTTTGTTCGAAGAATGGGCCTTGAGTTGCTTACAAAAAAAACAGAAAAGAAAAAAATGAAGAAAAATTGAATGAATAAGTATGTCACTAATAAATAACTTGGTTGGCTCGAGTAGTACAGTCCGAGGGGTCCTTTTTGGCCTAATGCCCTATTATCGTCTGATTTGGGAGCCACTGACCGGAACCTCACTCATTTGATGGAGCGATCCAAGTTATACATTTTTCTGCGAATGTTGCTTGATGCGGGTTACGCAGAACTAATAAAAGAAAAGAAGTGACGAATAAACTAAGCAACGTCAATACCCATGATTTGAACGGTTACTTTTTGAGATGCCAATTCCTTGGAAACAAGAAAACTAGATTATAACGATGTGTTATACTTTCGCTTGTGCAAAGCGATGCTTGCATGTTATTTATTCAAACTAAATTAGAGAAAATATCATGTGATTGATTTTGTTCATGGATATTGTATATTGATAGTCTAGATCATGTTGGAAAACGCATTATTGAGCTATGCCATAAGCGATTGATAGAACTTATTGTTTTATTAATCGTCCGTATTAATCGCTCTTTTTGCTAGAGACTAGCAAATTGCTAGTTGGGGGGTGTGATTCGGGTTCAATATTACATATTTAACCCCCCATTTAGCCCTATTTTGTGTTCATGTGATGCTACATTGTTCTCTAATTCATACGTATTTTGTACACAATTATTTATTAGAGAAAACACTCTATTTGAGCACAAAACAGCAATTAATGGAGTATTTCTGCACTTTTTATATTTTTCATAGCTTGGTCTCGATCTCACGATTCCAACAAATATTTATTTGTATTTTTCTGAGATCTGTGCTAATTTCTGTGCTTTATTTAATGCAGAATACAATTTTTAAAGGGGAAAATACTCAAATACGGCCTAAAATACGAAATACGGTCGCCGCTGTATGCCATACCGATCAACCACGACCACATGGCGTCATCTGAGCGGCGGACCGCTCAGATCGAAGGCTGCCAATGAAGCAGCGACGCGGCCAAATGTGTACCGTTGGATCTCAATCCAAGGGTCGTGATCATCGCGAAATCGCGTCTGAGGCGACCCACAAGTGGGCCACGTGGCACAATCACAACCGTCCGCGCTTCATCCAACGGGCGATGGCTGCTTGGCGACGCGGCATTTTCAGGTCTGTCGGATGCTCATCGAATGGTCGAAACGACGCTTTGAATTCGAAATGGAACGCTAAAGCGGCAAATCTCCGAGGCCACGCGTCAAGATCCCAAGCTTTCCCCGCTTCAATCGACGGACTGGATTCGAGTGGCGACGGCGGAGCGGTTGCAAATTAGAGGGGCGGCGTGGCGTACTCGGAGCCACAAGATTCAGATCCAACGGCCACGAAGATTCCGATTCGAATTCGAATGCAGGATTTCAAGCGGGCGACGTGGCCAAGCGAAGGCCACTCGATCTTCATCCGACGGCTACGATCAGCGGAGCGGATGCGAGAGAGGAAGCGGGCGCGCATAGTTTTTAAAGCGACACGTGGCACGTTGTGGGTTAATCCCGCACGATTGGACGGTTATTATTTACGCCGACGAGATTAGCGGGTTCGGGTGCGTTTTAGAGCGGGTTTTGAACCCGTTAACCCTATTAAACCCGCAATGAGCCTATATAAGCGTATTTCTAGGGTTTTTGACCAGGAGACTGGCGTATTTTGGGCGTATTGGAGGCTCTAGGTGCCGTATTTCGCCAGGGAAAAATTCTGTAAAATTCCAGAGGCTGTTCTTAGTATTTCCAGAGAGTTTTGAGGCTTATATTGGAGATTTGGTGATAAAATTCTAAACTTCTACCCTTTATTTGATGCTTTTCTATTGTATTTGGCTATTAAATTGATGTATTTTGCTATGAACGTTGTTTATTCTTGCATTATGAGTAGCTAAATCTTATTTGTGCATGGTATGGAGTAGTTAGGGGATGTGATTTGTGTTAGTTTGGTTGAATATTCATTGGGCTTAATCGATAACGTCGCTAAAGTTGTGAACTTCGTTATTAAATCCTCTTTTTCATCTTCCAAAAGAAGTGATTGAGTTGATGATCGCCCCAAAAGGGTGAGCTTTGATCTCTCCAAAAGAGAGTTTCATACAGTAATTGTAAGATTATAACTTTAGCAACGATTTTATTCATATAGTGCTTTAACCCCCAAAAGGGCATCTTCCGATGAATTGCTCCCAAAAGGAGAATTCATTGAGTTATATTGGGTATTTTCCGGTGAATTGCTCTCAAAAAGAGAATTCATTGTGTTATATTCGTCAACCAAGTTAATACGAATTATTGATCCTAACGAACCCATACCATGTGCATACTTTTCGTCGATACTTTCATACACGACTTTTCTTTGTTCGTATTGTTCGCACATCACCATCACGCACTTTCACACCATCACCATCATTATTGAAGTGGTTAGTTTCTCTTCGTCAGATTTCTATTTGATTTGAGCTGTGGTTGCAACAGATTTCCTCCTGAGGATTCGACATATGGACTCCCAGATTATATTACTTGTACGGACTCTTGCGCTTGAGTATTCTTGCACCTTTCTGGCCCACCAAGTTTTTGGCGACGTTGCTGGGGAGGAATGGTTTGTTACCACGGTTTATTTCATTCAGAGGACCTTCGGTGAGATCTTTCCACTTTACTGTACATAAACTTTTGTTTTGTTTAATTTATTATTTTTTTAAAATGGAGTATATGAATTTCTATTGCACAAATAATCTGTATGATGCAAAGTATGCTAATGCACACAAACATAGGATGGAGAAGCTCAAGATCGTTAATTTTAATCAAACTGACTGTGAAACTTTCTTTCAGGCTTGGAGGATGTTCACAGATATAGTATCGAGCTATCCGCAGCATGGGTACACAAATGAAGAGCTTATGGGGTCCTTCCTAGATGGACTACGACCACAGCTGCAAGAATTCTTGGGAGGCATGATGCCGATAGAGGCGTGGGAATACATGGAGTCTCTGCAAGAAAATGAAGAAACCATGGAAGAGACTTCAGAGAGCGATTCAACGGAGCCTTCGTGCATTGATCAAGAAGAGCAAAGCGTAGACGTATCTTTGCAATCCTTGAAAGAGGAAGTTTACCTGATTATTCAGACACAGGAGGCTACATCCCATAAATTCCAAGAGAATTTCCTTGCTCGCAGTCGGCAGATTCAAAAATCTATTGAAAATCTTAATTTGATTGCCACTTGCTTAGAAGAAAATAATTCTTTTGAAATTCAACTTCAAGAACCTAATACGAGTTTATCTTCTATTGCAGGAAAATCGAGCAAGCCATGTCACGCTGAGAACACGAATAAAAATATCCACATGGCAGAAAGTGTGTGCAAAAGAGAGGACGAGCTAGCAATTTTGGATGAACGAGAGGAGGAGACAGCTAGGGACAAGGGTTTTGAGATTATCGCCATGGAGTCAGAACCATGCCCTCCTCCAGTTTTGTCCCAAAATCATTTAACCCTCTCCCCATTGATCGAGCATCATACCGAGAGTAGTGCATATCTTTCAGGGAGTAGTCGTCAACTTGCTTTAATTTATTTCAACTATTTTGATGACTACATTTGGAATATTTTTGTTGAAAGGAATCTTAAACTAATTTGGACTGACATAACTCATCTCTCGCAGGACATTGGCAAACAAGTTATAGAGATGCTTGGAGTTGTGTTGCTGGGGTCCAATTTAGCTTCTGGAGGAAAAATAATCGCCGAGGAGCGCAAGGAGCAAATTGAACAACTTCCTCCACAATTAAAGATTCGGGATCCGCCATTTGATCACGGTGTGTTCTTTCCAGTAGTGTAGATTTTTATATGCTTTCTAGGTTGCTAGCTTGAATAAACTCGTACCCCTTTCGACATTGAGGACAATGTCCATCTTTAGTTGGGGGGTGTGTATGAGACCTTAGGATTTTTTTCTTGAGAAGAATAAATCACCATGTCTCATCATTTAAAACTCCTTCATATGCGACAAATGCAGATGATTATACATTAATTGAGTTCTACAAATTGTTTATGGCTTGATTAAATTATTTTTCCTTCATGGAATTACCGTTAATATGTTATTCATGAAAACTTTCAATTGCCACGATTAATATCTCGAAATAGTTTGAATTTATTTCATGCATGCTAATGTGATGAAAAAGCTTAAGTATACACGATTTATTAGAAAAGTCTTCAAGTTGAAGAGGAATTTGGCCTTTGTTATTAATGTTTTGTTTAAAGAATGGGCGTTGAGTTGCTTACAAAAAAACAGAAAAGAAAAAAAATGAAGAAAAAATGAATGAAAAAAAAAATGAATGAATAAGTATGTCACTAATAAATAACTTGGTTGGCTCGAGTAGTACAGTCCGAGGGGTCCTTTTTGGCCTAATGCCCTATTATCGTCTGATTTGGGAGCCATTAACCGGAACCTCACTCATTTGATGGAGCGATCCAAGTTATACATGTTTCTGCGAATGTTGCTTGATGTGCGTTACGCAAAACTAATAAAAGAAAAGAAGTGTCGAATAAACTAAGCAACGTCAATACCCATGATTTGAACGGTTACTTTTTGAGATGCCAATTCCTTGGAAACAAGAAAACTAGATTATAACGACGTGTTATACTTTCGCTTGTGCAAAAGCGATGCTTGCATGTTATTTATTCAAACTAATTTAGAGAAAATATCATGTGATTGATTTTGTTCATGGATGATGTATATTGATAGTCTAGATCATGTTGGAAAGCGCATTATTGAGCCATGCCATAAGCGATTGATAGAACTTATTGTTTTATTAATCGTCCGTATTAATCACTCTTTTTGCTATAGACTAGCAAATCGCTAGTTGGGGGGTGTGATTCGGGTTCAATATTACATATAGCCCTATTTTGTGCTCATGTGATGCTACATTGTTCTCTAATTCATACGTATTTTGAACACAATTATTTATTAGAGAAAACACTCTATTTGAGCACAAAACGGTAATTAATGGAGTATTTCTGCACCTTTTATATTTTTCATAGCTTGGTCTCGATCTCACGATTCCAACGACTATTTATTTATATTTTTCTGAGATATGTGCTAATTTCTGTGATTTATTGAATGCAGAATACAATTTTTAAAGGGGAAAATACGCAAATACGGCCTAAAATACGAAATACGGTCGCCGCCGTACGCCATACCGATCAACCACGACCACGTGGCGTCATCTGAGCGACGGACCGCTCAGATCGAAGGCTGCCAATGACGCAGCGACGCGGCCAAATGTGTACCGTTGGATCTCAATCCAACGGTCGTGATCATCGCGAAATCGCGTCTGCGGCGACCAACAGGCGGGCCATGTGGCACAATCACAACCGTCCGCGCTTCATCCAACGGGCGATGGCTGCTTGGCGACGCGGCATTTTCAGATCTGTCGGATGCTCATCGAACGGTCGAAACGACGCTTTGAATTCGAAATCGAACGCTGAAGCGGCGAATCTCCGAGGCCACGCGTCAAGATCCCAAGCTTTCCCCGCTTTGATCGACGGACTGGATTCGAGTGGCGACGGCGGAGCGGTTGCAAATTAGAGGGGCGATGTGGCATACTCGGAGCCACAAGATTCAAATCCAACGGCCACGAAGATTCCGATTCGAATTCGAATGCAGGATTTCAAGCGGGCGACGTGGCCAAGCGAAGGCCACTCGATCTTCATCCGATGGCTACGATCAGCGGAGCGGATGCGAGAGCCGAAGCGGGCACACACAGTTTTTAAAGCGACACGTGGCATGCTGTGGGTTAATCCCGCACGATCGGACGGTTATTATTTACGCCGACGAGATTAGCGGGTTCGGGTGCGTTTTAGAGCGGGTTTTGAACCCGTTAACCCTATTAAACCCGCAATGAGCCTATATAAGCGTATTTCTAGGGTTTTTGACCATGAGACTGGCGTATTTTGGGCGTATTGGAGGCTCTAGGAGCCGTATTTCGCCAGGGAAAAATTCTGTAAAATTACAGAGGCTATTCTTATTATTTCTAGAGAGTTTTGGTGTATATCTTGGAGATTTGGTGATAAAATTCTAAACTTCTACCCCGTATTTGATGCTTTTCTATTGTATTTGGCTATTAAATTGATGTATTTTGCTATGAACGTTGTTTATTCTTGCATTATGAGTAGCTAAATCTTATTTGTGCATGGTATGGAGTAGTTAGGGGATGTGATTTGTGTTAGTTTGGTTGAATATTCATTGTGCTTAATCGTTAACGTTGCTAAAGTTGTGAACTTCGTTATTAAATCCTCTTTTTCATCTTCCAAAAGAAGTGATTGAGTTGATGATCGCCCCAAAAGGGTGAGCTTTGATCTCTCCAAAAGAGAGTTTCATACCGTAGTTGTAAGATTATAACTTTAGCAACGATTTTATTCACATTGTGCTTTAACCCCCAAAAGGGCATCTTCCGATGAATTGCTCCCAAAAGGAGAATTCATTGAGTTATATTGAGTATTTTCCGGTGAATTGCTCTCAAAAAGAGAATTCATTGTGTTATATTCGTCAACCAAGTTAATACGAATTATTGATCCTAACGAACCCATACCATGTGCATACTTTTCGTCGATACTTTCATACACGACTTTTCTTTGTTCGTATTGTTCGCACAACACCATCACGCACTTTCACACCATCATCACCATCATTATTGAAGTGGTTAGTTTCTTTTCGTCGGATTTCTATTTGATTTGAGCTGTGGTTGCAACAGATTTCCTCCCGAGGATTCGACATCTGGACTCCCAGATTATATTACTTGTACGGACTCTTGCGCTTGAGTATTCTTGCACCTTTCTGGCCCACCAAGTTTTTGGCGCCGTTGCCGGGGAGGAATGGTTTGTTACCACGGTTTATTTCATTCAGAGGACCTTCGGTGAGATCTTTCCACTTTACTGTACATAAACTTTTGTTTTTTTATTTTTATTTATTTATTATTTTTTTCAAATGGAGCATATGAATTTCTATTGCACAAACAATCTGTATGATGCAAAGTACGCTAATGCACACGAACATAGGATGGAGAAGCTCAAGATCGTTAATTTTAATCAAACTGACTGTGAAACTTTCTTTCAGGCCTGGAGGAGGTTCACAGATATAGTATCGAGCTATCCGCAGCATGGGTACACAAATGAAGAGCTTATGGGTTCCTTCCTAGATGGACTATGACCACTGTTGCAGGAATTCTTGGGAGGCATGACGCCGATAGAGGCGTGGGAATACATGGAGTCTCTGCAAGAAAATGAAGAAACCATGGAAGAGACTTCAGAGAGCGATTCAACGGAGCCTTCGTGCCTTGATCAAGAAGAGCAAAGCGTAGACGTACCTTTGCAATCCTTGAAAGAGGAAGTTTACCTGATTATTCAGACACAGGAGGCTACATCCCATAAATTCCAAGAGAATTTCCTTGCTCGCAGTCGGCAGATTCAAAAATCTATTGAAAATCTTAATTTGATTGCCACTTGCTTAGAAGAAAATAATTCTTTTGTAATTCAACTTCAAGAACCTAATACGAGTTTATCTTCTATTGCAGGAAAATCGAGCAAGCCATGTCACGCTGAGAACACGAATAAAAATATCCACATGGCAGAAAGTGTGTGCAAAAGAGAGGACGAGCTAGCAATTTTGGATGAACGAGAGGAGGAGACAGCTAGGGACAAGGGTTTTGAGATTATCGCCATGGAGTCAGAACCATGCCCTCCTCCAGTTTTGTCCCAAAATCATTTAACCCTCTCCCCATTGATCGAGCATCATACCGAGAGTAGTGCATATCTTTCAGGGAGTAGTCGTCAACTTGCTTTAATTTATTTCAACTATTTTGATGACTACATTTGGAATATTTTTGTTGAAAGGAATCTTAAACTAATTTGGACTGACATAACTCATCTCTCGCAGGACATTGGCAAACAAGTTATAGAGATGCTTGGAGTTGTGTTGCTGGGGTCCAATTTAGCTTCTGGAGGAAAAATAATCGTCGAGGAGCGCAAGGAGCAAATTGAACAACTTCCTCCACAATTAAAGATTCGGGATCCGCCATTTGATCGCGGTGTGTTCTTTCCAGTAGTGTAGATTTTTATATGCTTTCTAGGTTGCAAGCTTGAATAAACTCGTACCTCTTTCGACATTGAGGACAATGTCCATCTTTAGTTGGGGGGTGTGTATGAGACCTTAGGATTTTTTTTCTTGAGAAGAATAAATCACCATGTCTCATCATTTAAAACTCCTTCATATGCCACAAATGCAGTTGATTATACATTAATTGAGTTCTAAAAATTGTTTATGGCTTGATTAAATTATTTTTCCTTCATGGAATTACCGTTAATATGCTATTCATGAAAACTTTCAATTGCCACGATTAATATCTCGAAATAGTTTGAATTTATTTCATGCATGCTAATGTGATGAAAAAGCTTAAGTATACACGATTTATTAGAAAAGTCTTCAAGTTGAAGAGGAATTTGGCCTTTGTTATTAATGTTTTGTTCGAAGAATGGGCGTTGAGTTGCTTACAAAAAAAACAGAAAAGAAAAAAATGAAGAAAAAAATGAATGAAAAAAATGAATGAATAAGTATGTCACTAATAAATAACTTGGTTGGCTCGAGTAGTACAGTCCGAGGGGTCCTTTTTCGCATAATGCCCTATTATCGTCTGATTTGGGAGCCACTGACCGGAACCTCACTCATTTGATGGAGCGATCCAAGTTATACATTTTTCTGCGAATGTTGCTTGATGCGCGTTACGCAGAACTAATAAAAGAAAAGAAGTGACGAATAAACTAAGCAACGTCAATACCCATGATTTGAACGGTTACTTTTTGAGATGCCAATTCCTTGGAAACAAGAAAACTAGATTATAACGACGTGTTATACTTTCGCTTGTGCAAAGCGATACTTGCATGATATTTATTCAAACTAAATTAGAGAAAATATCATGTGATTGATTTTGTTTATGGATGATGTATATTGATAGTCTAGATCATGTTGGAAAGAGCATTATTGAGCCATGCCATAAGCGATTGATAGAACTTATTGTATTATTAATCGTCCGTATTAATCGCTCTTTTTGATATAGACTAGCAAATCGCTAGTTGGGGGTGTGATTCGGGTTCAATATTACATATAGCCCTATTTTGTGCTCCTGGATGCTACATTGTTCTCTAATTCATACATATTTTGTACACAATTATTTATTAGAGAAAACACTCTATTTGAGCACAAAACAGCAATTAATGGAGTATTTCTACACCTTTTATATTTTTCATAGCTTGGTCTCTATCTCACGATTCCAACGACTATTTATTTGTATTTTTCTGAGATCTGTGCTACTTTCTGTGATTTATTAAATGCAGAATACAATTTTTAAAGGGAAAAATACGCAAATACGGCCTAAAATACGAAATACGATCGCCGCCATACACCATACTGATCAACCACGACCACGTGGCGTCATCTGAGCGACGGACCGCTCAGATCGAAGGCTGACAATGAAGCAGCGACGCGGCCAAATGTGTACCGTTGGATCTCAATCCAACGGTCGTAATCATCACGAAATCGCGTCTAAGGCGACCAACAGGCGGGCCACGTGGCACAATCACAACCGTCCGTGCTTCATCCAACGGGCGATGGCTGCTTGGCGACGCGGTATTTTCAGATCTGTCGGATGCTCATTGAACGGTCGAAACGACGCTTTGAATTCGAAATCGAACGCTGAAGCGGCGAATCTCCGAGGCCACGCGTCAAGATCCCAAGCTTTCCCCGCTTCGATCGACGGACTGGATTCGAGTGGCGACGGTGGAGCGGTTGCAAATTAGAGGGGCGACGTGGCGTACTCGGAGCCACAAGATTCAGATCCAACGGACACGAAGATTCCGATTCGAATTCGAACGCAGGATTTCAAGCGGGCGACGTGGCCATGCGAAGGCCACTCGATCTTCATCCGACAGCTACGATCAGCTGAGCGGATGCGAGAGCGGAAGCGGGCGCGCACAGTTTTTAAAGCGACACGTGGCACGCTGTGGGTTAATCCCGCACGATCGGACGGTTATTATTTACCCCGACGAGATTAGCGGGTTCGGGTGCGTTTTAGAGCGGGTTTTGAACCCGTTAACCCTATTAAACCTGCAATGAGCCTATATAAGCGTATTTTTAGGGTTTTTGACCAGGAGACTGTCGTATTTTGGGCGTATTGGAGGCTCTAGGTGCCGTATTTCGCCAGGGAAAAATTCTATAAAATTACAGAGGCTGTTCTTAGTATTTCCAGAGAGTTTTGAGGCTTATATTGGAGATTTGGTGATAAAATTCTAAACTTCTACCCCGTATTTGATGCTTTTCTATTGTATTTGGCTATTAAATTGATGTATTTTGCTATGAACGTTGTTTATTCTTGCATTATGAGTAGCTAAATCTTATTTGTGCATGGTATGGAGTAGTTAGGGGATGTGATTTGTGTTAGTTTGGTTGAATATTCATTGGGCTTAATCGATAACATCGCTAAAGTTGTGAACTTCGTTATTAAATCCTCTTTTTCATCTTCCAAAAGAAGTGATTGAGTTGATGATCGCCCCAAAAGGGTGAGCTTTGATCTCTCCAAAAGAGAGTTTCATACAGTAGTTGTAAGATTATAAATTTAGCAACGATTTTATTCATATAGTGCTTTAACCCCCAAAAGGGCATCTTCCGATGAATTGCTCCCAAAAGGAGAATTCATTAAGTTATATTGGGTAT
This sequence comes from Scilla litardierei, assembly GCA_030789695.1. Taxonomy (NCBI): domain Eukaryota; kingdom Viridiplantae; phylum Streptophyta; class Magnoliopsida; order Asparagales; family Asparagaceae; genus Scilla; species Scilla litardierei. The sequence goes on along the minus strand of CM061132.1, from coordinate 34,133,151 downwards.
TTTCCGGTGAATTGCTCTCAAAAAGAGAATTCATTGTGTTATATTCATCAACCAAGTTAATACGAATTATTGATCCTAACGAACCCATACCATGTGCATACTTTTCGTCGATACTTTCATACACGACTTTTCTTTGTTCGTTTTGTTCGCAAATCACCATCACGCACTTTCACACCATCACCATCATTATTGAAGTGGTTAGTTTCTCTTCGTCAGATTTCTATTTGATTTGAGCTGTGGTTGCAACAGATTTCTTCCTGAGGATTCGACATCTGGACTCCCAGATTATATTACTTGTACGGACTGTTGCGCTTGAGAGAAGCACTATTTTGGGCCTACCAGGGGCCGATGAAGGAGCCAAAATTGAGCCAAGGAGGACCATCGAACGCAAGTGGAATTTCAGGTCCACTCGCCAACTCAGGTAATTTTTTCCTGCGGCCTAAAGGACTTCGAAATTGACGCTTGCCAATTTTAAAATTTTTCTATGCAATTTAAAACAAGCATGAATTAATTAAGATGTAAATTCATGCATAAAGAATAAAATAAGTAAAATGTGGGGATCGGTCAGATACCCAAAAACGTACAAAGTCCAAAGTCCGCTATACAGTTCATAAAGAAAAAGAAAAATACAAGTTGGAAACCCAGAATGGGTCCCTATATTTTGCAAATTTCACCTCCATCTTCATATGCGGGTACATCGGTCTTTGGCATTAATACATTTAATCCTTACGTACAAATTCTCTCAAAAGAAAATAAAAGTGCAAGGAATTTAAAAAGGTATCAAACTGGCCGATCCCAAAAACACATTTTAACTTATATAAACATCCACGCAGTTTATAATATGCTACAGGCACAAAAGAAACAACCACGCATATAACTCAGGCATATATAATATGGAAAAAGAGATTATAAAATATAATAATCTCTCGGACGACGGGGAGACGTCATACACCATTAGGTTAGTTGACTAACGGCAGAGCGGTCGCAGGACCATTAAGATAATTATATTTTGAAAAATCCTAATAATACATAAATAATTAATAATGCAAGATGGATATTTAACATAATATTAGCAATATGAGAAATTGGGCGTCAGGCCCAATAAAAAGAAATTAAAATAAATTAATATTTTGATTGGGGCTGCATGCCCATAAAATATTAATCGTTTTAATTATCAATTTTATTAACTTGGCTTCTAGCCAAATAAGCCAAATTAAATTATTATTAATATTTGGGCTTCAGGCCCATTTGCAAAATCTTAATTTAACATAGTAAGTTTGCAATTGGATTAACTGGGCATATGGCCCAATTTTGGTGGTCAAAAATAATTATTAAGCAAAATGGGGTTGCTGGCCCATAAAACCTATTTTCATTGTTACAAATAGGCTTCAGGCCCAGATAAACAGGCTATATAATATATTAAATATAATTGAACACAAGCCCTTAAACAAAATTTTTTAGGGAATTTGAAAAGTTTTCCCAAACCAGAATTTTACAGATCCCGTTCTCCCCATCCTCGCGCGGCAGTACACAAAAGACCCCGTCTTGGTGCGCGGATTACAGAACCCCCCCTCTGCCCAGTGGGGGAGGCGCAGATAGAACCCCCCGTCGGGGGGTTGCCGGAATCACAGAGCCCCATCGGGGGGTGGTGGCCGATCGTCAAAAGGGGACCCCCGGCGGGGGGGGGGGGGGGGTGAAATCGAAGAGGCCCCCCTTCCGGGGGGAGACGAACGGCAGAGGACCCCTTTACAATTTTGATCGCAGCCGTGAATCAGAGGAGTTCTCCGACGAGCATAGAGACCCCTGGCAGGCGCTTGCTCTGGGATTCGAAACCTTGGGCTTCAAAAACGAACAGTGGGTTAATGTGCCGGCGGATCGAGCCACACCGTCAGATCTGAACCCGCTGTAACCCTCCGGCGACTGCGGATCCCGCGCCCGACTCCTGATGTGAAATCAAGAAGGCCCCCCCGTCCGGGGGGTGCCTATCGAGATGCCCCGATAGGGGGGCGGGGTAGATGGAGATGCCCCCCCCCCGACAGGGGGGGCGGGGCGGACGGAGATGCCCCCCGACAGGGGCGGCGGGGCGGATGGAGGTGCCCCCGACGACAGGGGACAGCGCTCCGGTCGGCCAAAAAAATTCTGGGGTTTAAAATTTTGTTTTTTTAAATTAAAAAAATATTTAATCTATTTAAAAACTGATTTTTAACAGATATGAAATAGATTACATATAGTAAACAGATTTGTTTTTTCCAGATATAATCTCTTTATAGCTGTGTTTGTAAGCTGTTTTCCTTGCTATAGATTTAGCAATAGATAACAAAGAAAATAAATCTCACAAATATAACAACATGCGCATGTTAAAATAATATTATAAGGGTTTATAAAAATTTACCTCTACATCAAAAATCTAGGGAAGATCGATAAAAATAAAGATCCGTAGAATGAATCCCCGATTCCAATGCCCCGTGGAAATCGCCGCAACGGAGCTCTGCAACCAAAGATTCCAAGGGATAGAGACTCAACGCGCAGAAATCGCAGTAACAAAGATTCCTAAACGCGGTGAGGGTGATTTGAGGGGAATATTTGGAGAAGCTTAAGAAATAAGATAGCTAAAATGCTGATAACGTGTTGAATGATATTGGAAGAAGAGTAAAATAAACTCTAATTAGGAGTAGCCATGGCACAAGCCATGGCTCTCTATATATTCATCAAGAATAGGTTTTAGGAGTCCAAGGGACTCCCCACTAACTTAGTGGGGAGTAATGGTGAGATGATGAGGGGAGGGAGGCCAAAGGCATCCCTCAACTCACAACAAGAATTGTTTTTATCCAATTATACTCTCCCATTAATTTAAAGATCGTTTAAGCCAAAACATAATTAATATTAAATAGGAGCAGGAATCCGGCAACTTTGAGTCTCCCGACCTTGAGTGTAGCTCAACGAGTCGTTCGACTCGGCTGTCGATAGACGAACTCTTTGTCAATCATATCGAATATGACTTCCTATTTGATTTTTACCCCTAGTCATGTGTGATCATGAGTGTGCTCATCTAAATCACAACGACTAGTGTAATCAGACCCTTGTTTTCGTGTCTAGCTTGACTTACCCCGGCGCTCGGTGCATTCACGACGCGTCGGTTTAGGTCAAGTCTTAGACTACATCGTTGGCCTAACTTACGCCGGCGCTCGGTATATTCACGACACGACGGTTTGGGTTAAGACACATGTATGAAGAAATTGGTTTCTGTAAGGTTGCCACGTCACAGCTTGAGTGTAGCTCAACAAATGTAACACGGATCCTACAGATTCCAACGTCTAAAACAAAAAGGGCTACGAATTATCTTGTAAAAGATTTATTAACATTTTTGACTAGATATAGTTGACAGCGTTGCATAATAATGATTCGCATCCTTGCGGTCCAGCGGACACGGCCAGTGAATTGACTAAGCCAGACCACTTAACCCCTAGTCGAGCTAGGGTGATCCAGCAATCTTAGCCAAGCACATTGACCGGTATCATGGCCCATTGAAGGTTGCGTGTCATTTATATGCGTACTATCAACTAAAAGCTTTTATTAATGCTAGTTAATCATTATCAACTAGTGGATCCTTAAAATTCGAAATTTTATGGATTTGTGTCACGCCCCGCTTCCCAAAAATGTGGAGGCGAGACGTGAGAAGGTCCGCACAAACTTGAAGCTGTGAAGCTCCAAGTCTGATAAGCGTATAAAAACACTTATTATGGCAAGTCCTTGCAAAGCAAAACGAAACAACAATGATAATAAGGAAATGAGACGACATTTTATTGAATCTCCAAATATCCATAAACAAATTACAATATCGCATAAAAGCCACCAGGCTAAATGAAAAAGGGCCTAAGGCCCAAACATGGCCAACAAGGTATAACATACATACAAGGGTGCCACGCACCGACAACTAACAGGAATCCTAAAACATAAAGGGAAACTCAACAAGTCACCGGTGTCCACAAGACTCCTCCTCATCAAACACAACGTCCTCTGCAACAAGCTCTGGCCCGACAACTAACATGCGACACCCAAAGAGAAAGTGGCACATGTCAGCAAGTCTGAAAAGATTTGAGCAAGGAAACTGAAAGTAACTAACAACCTAGCACTTATAATATTAGCAATGATATGACAGTTTAGTTTGATGCATCAGTTTAAAAGAGAGACAAGCACGCACGATGTAGCGAAAGCTACCAATTCACTAATCACTTATCACTGTTTATCACTTAGTGCATAGAGAGTCCACCTGCTGGCCAGCTCGTGGCTCAGGCCGCTTATCTCTTATCACTATTAATCACTTGTGCACTAGAGAGTCCACCTGCTGGCCGGAGTGGCGGATCAGGCCAACTCGGGCTCAGTCCGCTTATCTCTTACCCCCACCCATATGTGTCGAGCGTTGGGGTTTCCAACTACAGGGCTCGCTTCTGGAACACGAGCCAGGAATATAATATTGTAGCGTGTGCTACGCAATCACGATGAATAATCACTATGCAATGACATGAACAGATATTTACGTACCGTTAATTTAAATTAAACGTGACAGGCAAAATGCAATGACATGAACAGATATTCGCGTACCGTTAATTGAAATTAAACGTGACATACAAGCATGATGAGGGTGACGGATCTAGCTTCGTTGTCAAGCTAGATCAAAAGCGTCCAGACAGCTATCCTTTCACTGTCTAGTCTCTTTTACGCTAAAACAAGGTAATGGCCTAAGCACGGCCTAAACAACAAGGGTAGCAAGTTTCACTTGCCTAGCACCGGGGATGACGATCACGAAGGTTCGTCTCACGGATGCTAAACTACGGGGAAATCGCTGTTATGGAGAAACAATCATCAAAACACAAGAAATCTCTTTAGGGTTCCACAAAACACAACGGGTTATGAAAACTTCAAGAGATCGATTTATTACCGTGAGGAAGCGGAAGAAACACTCCGGAGAACCTATGGATCAGATCTGGAAATGATTGGAGAAGTTTAGAGAACTAGGGTTTTTGGGGGATTTTGGGGGTTTGATGAGATTTTGGGGAAGATGAGAGGTAGAATGAGTTGATGGAGGGTTTAGATGATGGATCTTGGGCTTGGAATGAAGGAATAAGGGTTGGAGGAAGATGGGGGCTCAATGGGGGAGAAACTAGGGTTTTGGGTCGAGTGGAGGAAGAAGAAAACGTTTGGGAGGGGTTTAAATAGGATGGGCTGGCGGCTGCCCAGAAATTAGGGTTTTAACACAGATTAGTCGGTCAAAGAGCAACCACTGACCGACTAGTTTGGCAACTAGTCGGTCGGTCGACCAACGCAGACCGACTAAGTGTAAACAGTAACTCCTGTACAGAATTAGAATTTAGATTTAGTCGGTCAATGAACAACTGCTGACCGACTAGTTTAAAAACTAGTCGGTCGAAAGATGAACTTTGACCGATTAAGAAGGAACAGTAACTCCTGAATTATAATCAAAGCCCACTAGTCGGTCCATTAAGGATTGCCGACCGACTAGATTGAAATCTAGTCGGTTGGTTCTCCTTCTTGAACCAACTAACGTGCGCGAAAAGTGTCGATTCGAAGCGCGAAGCTTCGGGAAGACTTCTATGACTTCTAGGATCGATTTATACTTTAAGATATGAGCGATTTGAAGCTCGTCACGAATGACTTACTCCAAACCCAACGATCGAAGGAAGAAGCTAGAAAATCACGACGAAACGATAGAAAGTGAAAGCTATGGCGACGAAAACCACACATCCAAGGAGAAAATCCACCAAGCATATATCTTAATATAGATAATCCAATTACACGAAAACCAGTCGTTACATCCTACCCACCTTAGAATAAAGTCCGTCCTCGGACTTTCTAACTATAGCTATAACTAGTCACCCTAGTAACTACCCTCAATCAATATCACGTCAAAATTTCAACCAAGTACATTCATTTCAAGTGCTTATATATATATACTCTAGGTAGTCAATTATTAACACCACGGAAGTAAATATATATTCACGCACATAGTACACTTATACTTATTATAATCAAACAACTCCATTCACGTATTCAAATCATTCATATAGGCAAGTATATTCCATATAACTATAAAACACTTATTACACACTATATGAAAATAACCAAGTCTCTTACTTATTTGAAAATAATTTCACACTAGAAAATACCATCGGAATCTACACGTATAGGTAACTACCTATGGACAAGACAATAAGAGTACACTAGTCCCTATATCTCCTAGTATACGCCAAACAATCAACATGCGAATTCACACCATACCATTGTTAAAACAAGTTCACTATATCTAATATACATTCACCATCATTATAATTTCTCAATTTATAGTCATTCAAATGCATGCACACATTTCACCATATTATCACTTCATATATAGTCCTATAGCTATAATCACGACACACCACACATACCATAGTCACCAATTCCTATAATTATCACATACTTACCCGTGCATGGTGCACACCCACACACGCTAATATTTCATTCATATATACACCAATCACACCACCATATGCTTAGCACATCTACGCACCTAGTTTAACTAGCGCACATATATTCACGCAACCAAATCCTTAGTGAATAACTATACCACAAGACCAACTCACATAACTATATATTGGTATAGCCACCCACAATCGCGTGTGTAACACAACCAGGCACAAACAATCCAACCATTATACATACATCATCCATCACTATACACCAACCACATACAATACACCAATGTACATAGAGTGTACCCACTCAAGCTTGAGTGAGACTCAAAATCATAGCGGAATAATTCCATATACATAACATAGCATCCATACATATGCCAATACTATCTAATGCATACACGTCTACCAACATAACCACATACATATCTAAATGTCAAACACCCTTAATATCTAACCAGGTAATATCACATATTTCAATCACTTCATATACCATGATATTATTACAAACATCAGCACACCTATAATTACAATACTCTCCCTAGTAAAAGTATTTACCTATAGTCACACCCAAGCATCGTATATATTCATACCATATCCATCCACCTATAATTGGTACATCAATACACATTCACTTCATACATAAGTTAAGATATGCAGTAGTCGGGTATACCTCATGGTATACACACATACGACATCTCATAAAAACAAGTAATACCAATCAAACATTATAATCCTACTATCATATGTTTATCACACTTACACTCATGCAGCTAGTACATAACTACCTACACACAATATACCAATACCAACACACGCACAACTTCATATGCACCATGAAATCAAATACACTACGACGACACATCAAATTACACTAATGGGGCCCACCAAACTATATTAAGGTTGACACGGCGACGACAAGCTCTATTGGCTAGACAAAAGGAAAGAAATTGAAATCAAGAGCGTAATGAATAGAAGGATCGAAAAGCATGAAAACGGTTGTGCAATGATGTAATGATGCTCCATTAGGACACATGGAAAATAGTGTAAATAACATATTCTAAAATACGAAAAGTTTGAAAACCGTTATACTTCAAAGTTGGAGTCCTTTTCCGTATAAAAATATTTAGAGGTCGACAAAACAAATTGTTTGAAATAAGTTTGAGTCGAATATACATAATAGGAGAAAACGGTTCATTGGCTCACGTAAGGTCATTAAAAGAAAGTGAATCATTCACACGAATTTTGAGGTCGTAGTTTAGAAAATATTATACGGCAGTGATTTGATAATGTTGGCAAAAGTTTTGAAACGAAATTAAATTAACGAAAGAATTTTAAACTCATGCCAAATACTTTCAAAGTCTTTAAGCCAGGAAAAAGCTCAAATAATCAATATTGGAACTACCTTTTAGTGTAACCAGGATTTGCCAAAAGGAATCGTTTTACACAAAGCTCTTAACATACGGGCTAATGAGACTAATGCGGATATATGAAAACATTCGAAATTCAATTTAGTTTAGAAATGATTCTAAAGGCATGTAGGGTGAACGGAAAGATAACAATAGCTTATTAGTTGTATTATCAAAATTTGTAGTGAAACTTTGAAATCAAATTTATGGAGGGTCTAGATCAGAAAAGGTTATGAAATAATGATTTTTACAAAGATCTGTAATCGGGGAAACGAGGAGCATAACGGTCGTAGTACTGATATATAAAAATTAATTGAAGGTCTACTTTAGAAATCATTTTTTTTTTGAAATATGTATGACGAATGGAAAGATAATAACATCTTAGTGGTATGGAAGTAAGTGGGAGGACATACACATATATAGAATTATTAAATTGGTAATAAACTTTGAAACCGAATTTTGGAGGTCTAAATCAGGAAAGGGTTTCGAAAAGTAATTCTACAAAAATCTGAACTAGGGAAAAGTTGAGCATAAAATCGACTCGCCGAAAGCTGAAACCCCATGTGACTTGAAAGGTATATAAGAAGCAAACATGATGCGGTATTCGAATAAGTTTTAATGGCATAAGTAAGAAAAGAAAATTATAATTCAGGTTAGGAAAAACAAAAGTACGGTTCAGAAGAAAATTGGTATATGAAAAGAGGCAAGTCATTTATATCGATATGAAAATATAGGCTAAAGAATATTATAAACTAATAATCAAAAATCTCGACAAAAGTTTCAATGTTTAAAAAGAACAAATAAATTTAAGTCGTGAAAGAGTACGAAACCTAATATATATATTAAAAGTTCGCGAACAAATTCAAACTTAGCGAAAGAGGAACATTGAAAATACTTTTAGGGGAAACAAGGATTTGCCGCAAGAATGGGTTGGTAAAAGACTTGAAGTACGGGTACGACAAACTTGTATTTAATATATATTCATAAATTAATTGGAGTCCTATTTATCTTGAAAGAAGTATTTTGAAGTACGTACGGTAAATAGCTAAAATGAATTTCGCGATAGTAGGAGAGGTGGTATATCGAATCATCGAAATAGTAGTAAAGTTTTGAGATCGAGAAGCGAAGATATAGGTTAGAAAATGGTTACAAGATAGTAATTTAAAATTAAGGCCAAATAGTTTTTCAAAATCTAAGAACAACTTTTAGCTCAAATGGGAGTAATGGTAATATATTGAAAGAAGGTTTAAAACAAAATTCAAATCAAGTGGAAACTTTTAATAAGGGAAAATTTGGAAACGACTTTGGAAGAATCAAGATTTGCAACGGGAAAGATTTGAAAGGTCAACGATAATAGTAAGGAGGGGATCATGTGAATCGAGGGCAATGAATGTGGTTATGTGAGGCATGCACCTAAATCACGATGCAAGAAAACCATGATGAAGATCTATGGTCAGTAACACCAAGGTGTAGTGACCAGGAAAGATTGAATCAGGGGGGGTTCTAATCATCGGGTTAACTAAAGGCCAAGGGATTTGGTCGGATGATCAAAACATAAATACGCCTAGGTTATGACTTAGGAAAATCTACGGAAACTCCTACGGTCAACCAAAGATTGTGGAATTAAGCGCTAAGACTCTCTAGGGAGCTGGTCAGCAATGCAATGAGTTCAGCTTGGTCCGAAATCGATGAACCCAAGCGAACAGCCAAAGAAATCCTAGGAATCTATCATGGTCAGGGCTAGACAGGAACCACTAAGGTAACTCTTAAGACTATCATAGCGATCACTAGCATGGAGTCTAACTAACAATCAAGGATCCCTAACTAGCAAGCACAAACTTCTAACTAAGTCTCACTATAGTCCTGACCTAATGGATTTCCTACCAAGCTGGGACAGATGCTCTAACACGCCTACCAGCCACATAAGACATAGGAACGCTAAAAACCTAGACTCCGGGCTTATAACTTGGATGTTCTAATTTATTTAATGGACATTCTATAATTATTATTGTTGTTCCGATAGTTCGCATTTGCAAATGGACCTGCATGGGCCACCACTAAAACCTGTCACGCCCCGCTTCCCAAAAATGTGGAGGCGAGACGTGAGAAGGTCCGCACAAACTTGAAGCTGTGAAGCTCCAAGTCTGATAAGCGTATAAAAACACTTATTATGGCAAGTCCTTGCAAAGCGAAACGAAACAACAATGATAATAAGGAAATGAGACGACATTTTATTGAATCTCCAAATATCCATAAACAAATTACAATATCGCAGAAAAGCCACCAGGCTAAATAAAAAAGGGCCTAAGGCCCAAACATGGCCAACAAGGTATAACATACATACAAGGGTGCCACACACCGACAACTAACAGGAATCCTAAAACATAAAGGGAAACTCAACAAGTCACCGGTGTCCACAAGACTCCTCCTCAGCAAACACAACGTCCTCTGCAACAAGCTCTGGCCCGGCAACTAACATGCGACACCCAAAGAGAAAGGGGCACATGTCAGCAAGTCTGAAAAGATTTGAGCAAGGAAACTGAAAGTAACTAACAACCTAGCACTTATAATATTAGCAATGATATGACAGTTTGGTTTGATGCAGCAGTTTAAAAGAGAGACAAGCACGCACGATGTAGCGAAAGCTACCAATTCACTAATCACTTATCACTGTTTATCACTTAGTGCATAGAGAGTCCACCTGCTGGCCAGCTCATGGCTCAGGCCGCTTATCTCTTATCACTATTAATCACTTGTGCACTAGAGAGTCCACCTGCTGGCCGGAGTGGCGGATCAGGCCAACTCGGGCTCAGTCCGCTTATCTCTTACCCCCACCCATATGTGTCGTAGGGGTGGCAATTCGGGCCGGCCCGGTCTTATCGGGCCGTGCCGGCCCGGTCCGATTTTCTTAAAGGACCGGGCCGGCACGGCCCGATAAGAATTCGGGCCATTAAGGGAAGGCCCGGGCACGGTCCGTTAAAATACCGGGCCGTCCGGCCCGGTCCAATAGCCCGTTAAGAAGATGGTGAAGAGGAAGGGTGGGTAAAAAGTCTACTCTATATTTGAAGTTTTGATACACGAGTTTTGCCAAAGGAAAATTGCAGAGGACGCATCCAATACTCTTAAAGAGATGGTCACTAGGAGAAATGTGCAGGCTTGGCACACTACCTACAAATATCTGATTGAAAGATTAAGTAAAGGAAGCGTTAAAGAAGCTTCCGGCCTTCTGGAGCTGATGAAAAGCAATGGATTCCCACCTTATATAGACCCATTTGGCAGATATGTTCCAAAGTTGGGGACTGCTAATGATGCCATAGTCTTTCTGAAGGCTATGACAGTTATTGAATTCCCATCCACAGCAGTGTTTCTTTGCATATTTGAAGCGTTGCTCAAGGAGAGTCAAGGCACCAAGTGGCGCATGATCTACTTCGTTTTTCTACAGGCAGTGTCCGAAAGAATCATGCAAAAGTGTTGGATATTTTCTATTCAATGAAGCTAGATGAAGCTACGGCTGCATCATTATAAGCCATATGTTAGCACCTATTTGTTTTGCTTTCTACCGAATGAAGCATCCATTTCGAGCTGACAGGGCTAATCATACGCTGGATGGTATGTTTTCTGGAGACTGTTTGGGTTCTCAACACATGAAATAATATATCATATGTTATTTTCGTTTTGTATCCTTGTTCAGTGCCATGATCAACAATTCTGAAAGTACTCACTAATGGAGTGTACCTTGTGTTCTTACTTATAAGTTTTAAGCACTAGATATATCCTTTTTGTTAGTATTGTCTGATTAAGTCTGTAGCATCAGTCACTTTTTAGTTTCAGGGTGTGTGTTTTTGTGCATCTTTGGGTGTTGGATAAAATCAATGACACAGAATAATGCTCTTTTATATTTCGTAGTTTCAATTTTCCCCATGCATTCAGCTAATTGCTGAAATTTCCAGTACCACTCCTTGTCGTAAATTGTCATTACTTTTAATTATTGTTTTAGCGCAGAAGTGTGTGGATTGATAATTCTTGTGTAAACTGATTGGCTATGTTATTCTCCTAAAAGTTTCTTCTGCAAAGTTTCTCTTTCTTTTTATCGTTTTATTTCTTTTTATCTAATTTCGGGCCGGGCCGGGCCGCCCAATGGGCCGGATAGCTTGGCCCTGGCCCGGCACGATAAGGAACCGGGCCGGGCCGGCACGGCCCGATAAGGATTTCGGGCCAAAATCGACGGCCCAGGCACGGTCTTATCGGGCCGGGCCCGTGCCGGGCTATCGGGCCGGGCCGATAATTGCCACCCCTAATGTGTCGAGCGTTAGGGTTTCCAACTACAGGGCTCGCTTCTGGAACACGAGCCAGGAATATAATATTGTAGCGTGTGCTACGCAATCACGATGAATAATCACTATGCAATGACATGAACAGATATTTACGTACCGTTAATTTAAATTAAACGTGACAGGCAAAATGCAATGACATGAACAGATATTCGCGTACCGTTAATTGAAATTAAACGTGACATACAAGCATGATGAGGGTGACGGATCTAGCTTCGTTGTCAAGCTAGATCAAAAGCGTCCAGACAGCTATCCTTTCACTGTCTAGTCTCTTTTACGCTAAAACAAGGTAATGGCCTAAGCACGGCCTAAACAACAAGGGTAGCAAGTTTCACTTGCCTAGCACCGGGGATGACGATCACGAAGGTTCGTCTCACGGATGCTAAACTACGGGGAAATCGCTGTTATGGAGAAACAATCATCAAAACACAAGAAATCTCATTAGGGTTCCACAAAACACAACGGGTTATGAAAACTTCAAGAGATCGATTTATTACCGTGAGGAAGCGGAAGAAACACTCCGGAGAACCTATGGATCAGATCTGGAAATGATTGGAGAAGTTTAGAGAACTAGGGTTTTTGGGGGATTTTGGGGGTTTGATGAGATTTTGGGGAAGATGAGAGGTAGAATGAGTTGATGGAGGGTTTAGATGATGGATCTTGGGCTTGGAATAAAGGAATAAGGGTTGGAGGAAGATGGGGGCTCAATGGGGGAGAAACTAGGGTTTTGGGTAGGGGTGGCAAAATAGACCTGACCCGACCCGACCCGATCCGAACCCGGCCTCTTGGGTCGGGTATGGGTAGGGGCCAATCCGGGTCGGGTCGAATTCGGGTCAAACCGACCGACCCGGATAAAAATCCGGGTCGGGTACGGGTTTGACCCCTCGACCCGGTTGACCCGAATTCGACCCGTATTTTTACTCTTTTCACCCCAACCCGACCCGGACCCGACCCGAACCCGACCCGAACCCGACCTCTTTTGAAAAATAATCACTATTTCACACCGAACCCGACCCGAACCCGACCCGAACCCGAACCGTACGACAAACCGGGTCGGGTACGGGTCACCCGAGTTACGGCCGGGTCGGGTTCGGGTATCCGAACCCTGACCCGAATTTAATTCGGGTCGAGTTCGGGTTTACCCTTATTCGGGTCGGGTCAAACCTGACCCGACCCGAACCCGACCCGACCCGCCCGTTTGCCACCCCTAGTTTTGGGTCGAGTGGAGGAAGAAGAAAACGTTTGGGAGGGGTTTAAATAGGATGGGCTGGCGGCTGCCCAGAAATTAGGGTTTTAACACAGATTAGTCGGTCAAAGAGCAACCACTGACCGACTAGTTTGGCAACTAGTCGGTCGGTCGACCAACGCAGACCGACTAAGTGTAAACAGTAACTCCTGTACAGAATTAGGATTTAGATTTAGTCGGTCAATGAACAACTGCTGACCGACTAGTTTAAAAACTAGTCGGTCGAAAGATGAACTTAGACTGATTAAGAAGTAACAGTAACTCCTGAATTATAATCAAAGCCCACTAGTCGGTCCATTAAGGATTGCCGACCGACTAGATTAAAATCTAGTCGGTTGGTTCTCCTTCTTGAACCAACTAACGTGCACGAAAAGTGTTGATTCGAAGCGCGAAGCTTCGGGAAGACTTCTATGACTTCTAGGATTGATTTATACTCTAAGATATGAGCGATTTGAAGCTCGTCACGAATGACTTACTCCAAACCCAACGATCGAAGGAAGAAGCTAGAAAATCACGACGAAACGATAGAAAGTGAAAGCTATGGCGACGAAAACCACACATCCAAGGAGAAAATCCACCAAGCATATATCTTAATATAGATAATCCAATTACACGAAAACCAGTCGTTACAATTTGTTTGACGATTTTTATTAGGTCCTTATCAACTATAAGGATTTAATAAATGTGCTGCTACCCTAATCGTCCAATAGGCATTTTTAAACAATTTAAAACATAGCAGAGTCTCAAAAATTATCTCATAAAAATTTGAGGAATTTTTAATGGCTATCATAATCGTCCATTAGGCAATTTTAAACAATTTAAAATTATAGCATGGTCTCAAAAATTATCTCATAAAAATTTGAGGAATTTTTAATGGCTATCCTAATCGTCCATTAGGAAATTTTAAACAATTTAAAATTATAGCATGGTATCAAAATTTATCTTATAAAGTTTGAGGATTCATTAATGGCTAACCTAACAAGTTCCTCTTATGTTATCAGATAAACAAGAACATGCCATTAAACTAATTATCACATAATTAAACATGCATTTCATATAGAAGCAGTATAAGAACAGAGTAGATCTGGCTCTGATACCACTGTATGGATTTTCAAAGTCCCTTAGGGCTAATTTAAACATCTCGTCCTAAGTCGGACGATCTTAATTTAAATAAGCAGCGGAAAAACCAATTATTAAACTATTTAATAATTACTGCCCTAAGAAAAAAATCCCTTAGCCAGGATTATCTACTGACTTAAGTTGGGTCTGACCAACTCGAGAAAGTTCCAACTACTACAGAATATGAAATGCATAAATAAATATGACTCACCCGGAATCTTGCCTTAGAACATGTAAGATGTTCCGCACCATCTTGTGCTCCAAAATCTGAGCCGCATCCCGAACCGCATCGCCTCGCTCCTCGTCGCGAACTGGATCACCTCCCTAGCCGCACCTTGCCTCCGAGCCCATCACTAGCTGTAGAAGGTTTCACTTGAGTAAACCCGTGTCGTAGACTTCCGAATCAGATTCAGACCTCCCCGTTGCCTTGCTAGGACTCGGTTGGAGGACATGAAAAATTAATAGAGGAAAAGAATAATTTTAAGTCTTGATCAAGTTTGCTCAACTAATTAGGAGCTCCTTAATCAAAGACTTGGTGCAACAAATAATGAAGAAAGGGCACCCCTATTTATATAGGAGGCCGGCCCCTCCTCATTTACCACGAGGCACGAGCAATGTGGGACAATAATATGGCGTAATGAGGTTGATTTCATAAGAAGTTCAAACTTCTAAAATTCACCATAAATCCATTTCTAAGTTTTGACTTTCAAACAACCTATCAAATCGAAGATCTCGAGACAACGATCGCATAGGAAAAAACGGAATCCAATTCCGATTTCATTGGACCCCTCAATTGTCAAAAATAAACTCCAAATCTCGTTTTCGCAAAAAACAGCACAAACCAGTTATTTCCTGGCGGGTCTGACCTGCCAGGTGTGAGGCAGACCCGCCAGGTGTGAGTCAGACCCGCAAGCCCAATAAGGGCCTTTGCTCAGCTGCTTTTGCATTTCTGGGCCCGTTAGAGCTCCGATTTGGACGCAGTTTCTTCCTGTGGATTTCTCAGGAAGTCCCCTTCATTCACATGCATCTAAGTCAATTTAATACCAAGTATTAATATGTCTCAAATGCTAAACTCTTTAGATTTTCATCTCACAACTGACTTGTGAGTTTAATCATTCCATTGCATCAAATGCATTCCTCTATAACGATCTTCCTATTACTAAGACGTGAATATTACTCGGTGTGAGACCCTACAGCCTGACCCTACTACACGTTGAGACTCGAAGTCTCTAGATGACAGTAACCACTAGCAGCAGGTGTCGTTCCTGTTTCAGAATCATCGATTACATGACTGACTCGTTGGCAAGAGTGCCGACGGGATCACTCTGACTGTGACCATGATGATTTCTGCAGTTTTAGTCCACTCGTCTCAATTATGTCACTTGCCTAGCCTAGGGTATGGAACTTTGTCAACACCACTAGCTAGCAGTGGTCAATATACGTTGGTCTCTGGTACATTCATGTTGTACATCTTACAACATACCTTGGCCAAGGTTTTACCGAGAGCTGTACTGACCTGCGACACTAACTTCCTATTAACGGAAGAGACGAATCCTCTATTGATCACTACTCAGCTCGTACGCTTCGAGTGTCACCCAGCCTAAGACCTTTCAGCAGGCCTTGCCTCAAAGCTAGATCTTAGACCTAAGTGATACCGTTTACGCACAGCTTTGTATGATGATCTCAAGTCCTAAGGACCAACTTACCTATCATCACTTAGAGTTATTAATGACAGTTAGTTAATGTTTTAACCATTTAATAACTCTTGTTTGGGTCATTTAGTGGACTTATTCTCTAATGAGCACCTGCGCCTTGTCTCCGACTTCGCCAAGTCGTATGGTTATGAGACCAACTATACTAAGACACAATGGTCTGTCTGATGTCCCGATATCCCTATCTCGACACATCTATGACCACAAACGCTTTTCAATTCAAGCTGCTATCGGTTAGACATTTCTCATAATCGCAATCTACATCGCAAAACATGTGTGACCTAGCTTTGAATCGAAGGAAATAATCTAAGCAATTAATAAATTGAAATTACTCAGACAATATTTTACCAGAAAGCATACTTTCACTTTATTGAACAAGATGTTTACTAAGATAAATTGCCACGATGGCATACATCTCTCTACAAATTCCATCTTCTCCAGCGTTGTGAAGAAAAGCACGTCGCACGAACTTCATGTGTCAACAAGTAATCTTTTCACTTCCACTGTATTAATGATGGCATCGTCATGCGACAGCTCCATACCCTCAAGATTTTCATCAAAAAAAGATATAGATGGTGTGGGGTCCCTAGGACGCTTTCGTCACACAACAATGATCATCAACCTCCCAGCGTAAGAGTTCTGGAAAGAGGAAGATAACTCTTGAGATAGTGGTCCCCTAATATCATGTCAAGGACACCGATCTAGGTAAAACCGAGACATTCTCCATGGAAGGGACGAGCTCCTTCGTTCCTTGATTGATTGGGCGAGTCGACATCGTCAACTTTAGAAAATGACGTGGATATTGACTCTCTTATTTCCCATAGACGGCGCCAACTATTGACGAATGAGTTTCGACCAACAATAAGATGTGCTGACTTGGACACATTTGATGAGGCAGAGTCTAATCAGATGTTGAGTTAGATCCGTGGTAGATGGAACCTGGGTCGTTGAGTGCGATGCTTTGTATCACTGTGCTGCAGTTCGACCCTTCTCTAGGTCGTAGACCACGACCCTTCGACCGAATTGATGGGTCGAAGCTCGAACGATTTGCACCACAGACACTCGTTAGTGGGGTCGGATCTGGGTTCCGACCCAAATTCCATCCGATGCTTAAGTTAGTATCGACTTAAATGAAACTCAGTGCTGTCAAGATCGACCCAAGAAAGATCGTCTTGATTCAGTCACTCCGAGCTTTGGAAGAAGAAATATAAGAGTGGAAAAGTAAAGAAGAAGTTTGTCAGAGTACCTAGTATTCAATACCTCTGGCGTGTGAACCATTTCCCACTTGTCGTCTTCTTTATTTATAGGCCATGATTTCCTTCGCTGATACATAACAGCTCTTCATTCATGACGACGAGATACTATCCGGAAATAAAGATAAGGGTAGCCCATTTATTTCTGCATTTACTAACCAATCTCGTGCGGTTAGCAGACCCCAACGGCCAGATGAGCTGTCCTTTTGACTGGGCAAGAATTCTCCTTCATTGACGTGCTTTCGGGCTATTGGGACGAGGCGAACCATTTTAAGTGGGACTCAACGTTCTGGCGGCGTTAACTAATCTTCCGCTTCGTGGACTGGTCCCATGTATTAACATCTACAGATGGCTTTCTTCGTTGCCCAAGTGTTACTTCGACATAGAAGACCAATCATGAGGAGATCATGATGGTCCTTTACCTAAAACTCCTTGACGCTCCAATCAATATCTCGTCGTCAATGGATAAAGCACTAGTAATCAGAATGCAACACTATAGCTAACTTTCTTCATAGAGCCTTTCGTTCTAGGTCGCCTGTGCATGGGCTGGAGCTGGTTTTGGCCTAAAAGGCTCGAGGCCTCATATTCGTACGTTTCATTTGGACATTCACAAGCAATTTAGTCATTTACTCTTTGGTTTGGGCCGAAGCCCACTCCAAACAGGATCACGTCCTTTAGAGTTGTTCGTATATGTTTCTATCCTTCAAAACAAATCCGATAAAATCGTGTTTAATTCAAGTCGGATAAAATCGGTTTTACTTTCGAAATATCAATCAAGTCGGGTTCAGATGATCATTCATAACAAAGTCGGATAAAATCGGTTTTACTTTCGAAATATCAATCACCCAGAAATCTCAAAAAAGTCGGTTTCAAACTCTCTCAATCACCATAATAAACCAGTCAAGCCGGTTTAAATGGGGTTTGGTGCCGGACCACATTCAACCGTAAGATTGTTGGGGGCCAGGCCGGCGACTCGTTTCGGCAAATCGGATGCAAGACTTAAAGATCCGGATTGGGATCCATTAAAGGGTTTCTCGTCCGTTACCCTTTCCCCGTTAGTTTCATAAAGATTGCGTCATGATATTGGGCTGTTGGCAGGAACATGATAGACCTCCTTTCGTGGGGATGACTGCCGACCGGTCATGACGCGGTCTCTCTCTCTCTCTCTCTCTTCTGTTCGTCAAAATTAATTTATTTCCCGTTTTCTTCTTCCTTCTCCTTTAAAAAAAAATTTTCCTGAAATCTCACCGTCTAACGCGCTCGGCCGGCGCGATTCGTCTTTAATCGGAGAAAACTGAAAAGAAAACCCTAGTCTGCAATCGGCGCCGCGCGGGCGCGCGCTCTCTCAGACTGAGCCGATCGATCGCGACGAGCGTGTCTCCGCCGTCCAAGGCCGTCGTCCTCGAGCAGCACGGCCCGCCGGATCAGGTCACCAAGTAAGGATCCGCATCCGCACTGTATTTCACTTAAAGTTTCATCTTTAGCATCCTAGATTTCAACTAAATAGGATAAATCAGAGGGGAAACCAATTTTGTGCACCGGATTGTGCGACTGCGACTCTCCTCTAACACGCTCGGCCGGCGCGATTCGTCCTGACAGAGGTTAGAAGACTCTGTCCGACTGCTTTTTTCGATTTTTTTTTGGGGTTACTTACATCAATTGGCAGTAGAATTTGGTGAGATTTTTGTTCTCGTTGGGCACTTTCTGCTTCATGGATGCAGTTGCAATCCAAAACTTTCTTTTTCTTTATTTTTCTCTTGATTTTGTTGTAGTACTTGGCCAAATTTCGGTCAAGTCTGTTTGTCTATCTCATGGTTAAGAGCAAAATTAACCTATCCGCATAATTTGATCGCTGGTGCTTTATGCTTTTCTATAAAGATGTTTTCTTTGGGAAAATTGGAATTTTTATGCATTTCTCAATGATTAAGCTTGATGCTTATTCCATATAAAGTGTTAGCGGTACATTGTTTCTGATTCTTTTTCATTATTCTATAAATTCAAAGATCCAGGTTTTGGCCATGGAAAATGATGCATTAGGTTGTCGGTTTTTACTTAGTCAACAATCAGCTTATGATATAATGCAACGATTGCCTTGTTATATGATGTCTTATATACGCTAAGCTTAAAACATATATCTTTTCTCTTATTTAAGAATTTATTGATGCAGAAACGAGATGATCTTTTGATCTTCTGTATTTTTGTGGTTTTGCAGTGCTGGGACCTAGCTTGTTCATGAGAATTGACTTTCCTTTTTGTACCGTTGGAGGATTTCACATCATTAATTGATATCTTCTTTTGCGTGTGGATATATCATACCTAAGACATGCCTTCTCTTCTGTCCTTGCCATTAACGGAGCGTGGGCGTAACCTTATTGCCTCTAGAAGGTATCCACAGAGATTCTAGAATGCTCATCTGCATTTATTTCTTTACATTATAACAGCATTTATTTCATGCCCCAATTTCTAAGTGAATAGTCCCTTATGGGATACGTACTAAGAGGGTGTCTGTTATACACGAATGACTGTAAACTCAAGAAGCAGACGTCCAGCGTTTTTGATGGAGCAGTTAGTGATAAACCCTACAACTAAGCGTGCTTGAATGAGAGCAATTCCATGATATCAACCTTATGGAAAGTTCTCTCTCAAGGCGAGAATTACTAAATAATCTATGACTTTGTAAAGATATTATAACTTATTGAATTGTGTAAAAATGCAATTCCATTGCTCAATCATAATTGGAACTAAGGTAAATCGATTCCATCTTATGTGGATTGCATTACCAATGGCTCAGAGTTACTGATTGATATGTGAAATAATTATGTTTCCTCCATTTTATGCCCCATTGACCACCCACTTATTCTTCGCCAATGTGGCCTGTGTACTTTCTGGGGCGGGTTTGAGCCTGTTTGTGGATTAAAAAGTTTAGCTTGTAATGGCTCCCAATTAGAAGTACTGTATTGGTTAAGTTGAGCTCATGCTGTGACAATGCCACTTGCTATTCTTTCTAACCTTTTATTGAAATGTTGCCCATTCCTATCCGGTAACCATGTAGTTAAGAAGGCGAGGATTCCTCTTTCTATAATCTACTTGCAGTTTTTCTGATAACGTTTCTCCTTTCCAATTATCCATAAATCTTTCTCCTTCTTGTTGATGTTTACCAAGGTCCTCATTCCGTTAAAAAAAATTTGATTTGATGTTTCTTCAATGTCAACATAATGTCTCAGCGTAAATCTATCTGGCTGCACTGGCATCATATTTGACTTAATTAGCAGCAAAGTCATAGGAGTAAAAACTTGTAAGAAGATATAGATGTTAGCTTGAACACATATGGAATCACTTACAAATGAAATTTCTCCCATCATATATAATTCACGGCATTCTAAAATTCCTAGCAAGGTTTTCGAACTTTGAAGTTTTTGTCATATGCAACTACACCTATTTGTTGAAGCAATGAGCTGCAAATTGAACCTAGAAATTGGTATAACTCTAGGAAAATGCGTGAAGGTAGGCTTGGACAGAGTTGTAAATTGGTTGAGGGGGCTTGCAGCTCAACTCAATAAAAGGTCACTCAGGCTCATTCAATGAAATCAGTCGTGATTGAACGAGGTTTTTAGCACTCTACAATGATTAAACATGCTTGAAAAAAGCTGTATCAGGGTGTGATCGACCTAAGTTGGGATTGGGTATATTTTTTATGTTTACATCGATAAAATTTTATCATGTTCATGTTTCCAAAAGAATCCCTTGTTTTTATCCCATACCTCAGAACCAGTACTAATACTTTTTGTGTGAAGAAGAAAAGTAACAAAGTTCTTGGTCTTGTTGAAATCGTACCCTAAGAATTCTATCATACCTCTTTAGACTGCCCCATGCTCGTGAAGATTTTGGGTTCGGTAAGTCTGGTTGAGAGCTCCATGACAAGCTTGTTTTGTAACATAACTAAAGCTTGGACCCTTGGACCAAAATTTATAGCTATTTTTGACTATTTGAACAAACATGAACATTTAAACCTCAACTCATTTGGCTTGTTTTATAGCCTCTGGACTTGATGGCATTTTGCTACTTTCAGAGGTGCTAGGAGCATAGGACGTGCAAAGATGAATGGACCCCCCCCACCCCGCTGGGGGGGGTAGGCGTTTCTTTGCCTTCTGTGGACATAGATAGGGGTACGTGTGAGGGTATCGATACATATATGGACACATGATGCGACAAATTTGTAAAAGGTAAGGTAAGAAGACAAGGCTATACTAATTTATAATATATTTATTATATACATATACACACAACAAACAACAAAATAAAAGAGAAATCAAACACTATAATTTTTAAACACATAATTTAGATAAGCTCTAGGAAAGCATGGACATAGCTATGGCATACAAACATGATGAAGCATAGATACATAGATTACAGATATGATAGACACACATTGAGTACACCGATTCCTTAAAATGTTGGATATAGGGACACGATGATAAGACATCGAAATATACATATACATGAGGGCAAGTGTGTACGCATATATACACTCAAATGTCCATGCATCCATAAGTACATAAACATTTCTAATTGTATGACATATGTAATAATTAAAACATATCATATATTTTCACGATTGTGAAAACAGAGTAATCCATGTCTCTTCACGTTTTTATGTAGTAGAGTTATATATCTTGATTTTTTTATCTGAGCATGTTTAAATCATTGTTAGGCCGACCCTGATATATGGGTGGCAGTGCAAAAACACAAAGGAAAACTCGGGATGTGAATTTAGTCTTTTTGGCTAATTACTAAATTAGCGAGGGTTTGTGTTTAAATACGAAGAAAGAGTTCATTAGAGTTTATGTTGAATATTATGGGAGATTAGTAGTCTATCAGTTAATGTAGATTATTGGGTGAGAATTGGTATTCCTCTTGAATTGGTGGTTGTATCTTGTTAGATCTAATTTATTGTCAATAAAAATATCATTTTGGCCATAATTTTGTCCTACTTCCTATGAAATTGGTACCAGAACACTCGACTCTGGGATCAATGGCAGCAAAGAATGTTGATGCATTGGAAGAGAAATTGGAAAACAAGGTGAAAATTCTCAAGAACATGATGGAAGAACGGTTCACGATCGTTCAACAACAGTTTTCGTCTTTGGATACCATTATGAAGCAGTTGATCGAGATGAACAGCCGTCCACCACCGGTGGTTATTCCAGTAAAGACAGAACATAGCGGGAGAGATGAATGAGATGACGGTACAACGATGGAAGGAACAATCCTCAAGGGGCAAACCATCATAAACGGACGAGTTGAAGTAGATGAAGACCACACGACGAACCGCCCCGACCAATGGGACGTCCAGATCCGCTCGCGACGGGAGCGGCTCACCTTAGGAAGGCAGGATCCGGCCAGATCCGGCCAGATCCGTTCTGTGCGAGGGAGAGGAGCACGGTGATGCATACTTCCCGCGTGCATACTCGCGAATGACGGGGCTGTCAGTGTGCGGTGCACGCTTCCTGCGCACCTGCTCGCGAATGACGGGGCCGGCTTCGTGCACTTTTCACCCGCCT
Organism: Scilla litardierei; assembly: GCA_030789695.1. Classification (NCBI taxonomy): domain Eukaryota; kingdom Viridiplantae; phylum Streptophyta; class Magnoliopsida; order Asparagales; family Asparagaceae; genus Scilla; species Scilla litardierei. The sequence continues at coordinate 34,110,050 of CM061132.1, read as the reverse complement.
GGGCCGCAAACAACCCCCGACTTTGGGGCTGATGAGGCAGGGGGCTTAGGGAGGCTGTTGTGGATTCAAAGAGGGCATGGGCCATGTGGAGGTGTCAGCGAAGCGGAAGAAGACTTGCTAGGCTTCAGCGAGGTCGGAGGAGGTCGGTGAGATGTCAGCAAGGTCGGGGGAGACTTGCGGGGATTCAATGAGTTCGGCGAGACCGAGGGATGCCGGCAAGGCTTCGGGGGAGGCTGGCTTGGTGTCAGCGAGGCCGGAGGAGGCCCGTGGGGCTTCAATGAGTTCGGCAAGGCCGGTAGAGTTTGTGTGGCTTCCACGAGGGTGGAAAACCATGGGCAAACGATGGCGTGTTAGAGAGAGTTCTGATTGGTGATTTTGGGGTCCCACAACTCTTAATTGGAACAAATACCATCAATTCCATTACAGACAACCCATATTTAGAGTTGGTCAGGGTAATTTGGTGCAGACTTGAGAATTCAGAAGCGGAAGATGTTGATCTTTGAAGGGATGATTGATGGGTTATTGATAGATGTACCATGTCGAATGGTCTTTCACCATCAACAAACTTACGGAGAAGGATAAACTGATGGCTGGCATCTTATGTTTTGGAGGGAAAGGCGTTGGCGTGGTTCTAATGAATGGGAGCATCGACAACCTGAGCGATCTTGGGATGAGTTTTAAAGATCATTTTCTGGAGAGATTTCGTAATACTTAAGGAGGTGATCTGCACAAACATTTATTTGCACTCAAGCAAGAGGGGACGGTCATGAAGTATAGGGAGAGGTTCGAGTTGTTGTCAGGCCAAGTGAGAGGGATGTTAGAGGCGGTGTTAAAAGGGAATTTTATGAAAGGATTTAAGGCAGACATTCGAGCTGAACTACGCCTTCTGTGGTCGAGGGTGCTAGGCGAGATGATAGAGTCGACATAGATGATCGAGGATATGAACATAGCGGAGCGACGTGTTAAGGATGCATCGAGCGAGTTCACTTTTTGCACCAATACCATATAGATGGGGGGCAGAAGACATAGTCAGGAGGGGTTCAAACAAACTGAGGTAAGAACAGTGAGACGCGGCTAGAAAGTAAGTTTAAATGCCTCATGGAGATGATGTTACAGAATAAGCGAGCGAATATGTTGTGTTTTCGATGTGATGTGAAGTATGTCCTGGGACATCGATATTGAGATTGCACACTCCAGATTTTGACCGTCTGCGTTGATGAAGACGATGACGTGGAAGTGGAGGAGGAAGTAGGAGAGGACGATCACACCCTTACTTGGATGTGGTCGAAGTCTCGCTAAATTTTGTGGTTGGATTTACTCCGAATCACACCATAAAATTAGTGGAAAGATCGTAGAGCAGGAAGTCACAGTGTTGATTGGTAGTGGGGCCACTCATAATTTTATTTCTAATAGGGCAGTGGACCAGCAGAAGATGTAACTGGAGGATACATGTAGTTTTGGCATGATCACGAGGACATGGATGGTAGAGCGCAATCAAGAGATCTGTCGCAGGCTGATCTTGTCGTTATAGGGATTTTAGATACTGGAGGATTTTCTACCATTAGATCTGGACAATACGAACGTGATTATGGGGATGAGATGTCCGAAATCTTTGGAAGAGATGAAGGTCAACGAGAAGTTGTTACGTATGGTATTCCAAACGAGAAACAGACTAATGATGCTTTAGGCGGATTCCAGTCGATGTCAGACCTTGGTTTCTTTAAGGCATTACAGACGGAGGATGCAAGTTCTTGGTGGAGTTGCAATGCCTGGCCTGGGAGCTTATGAAGGATGAGCAAGATATTTCTATAGCGATACATTGGCTCCTGGTTCGATTCGAGGGAGTCTTCCAAACACCACACGGGCTTCCCCCACCACAGGACCATAAACATGCCATTGTTTTGAGAGAGGGAGCCTTGCCTATTAGTGTGCGATCGTACTGGTATCCTCAAGTGCAGAAGGATGGGATGAAGAAGATGGTCAGTGAGATGCTGCAAGTCAGAGTCATTCAACCGAGTGTGAGTCCATTCTTGAGCATGATCTTTTTGGTCAATAAGAAAGATAGAAGCTGGATGTTTTGTATCGACTATCGGGCCTTAAACAATAAGAATGTCATAGATACGTTTCCCATCCCAGTGATCGATGAGTTGCTGGATGAGTTGCTGGATAAGTTGCATGGAGCGACAATGTTCTCTAAGATTGATATGAAGTCATGGTATCATTAGATCCAGATGCGGATAGAGGACTTGGTGAAAACCGCATTCGGCACTCATGATGGGCATTACGAGTTCTTTGTCATGCCTTTGGATCTGACCAATGCCCTGGCCACTTTTCAGGCACTTATAAACAAGGTATTCCGATCGTACTTGTGGAGGTTCGTGTTGGTTTTTTTCAATGATATTTTGGTGTACAACCGGACTATAGAGGCACACGTGGAGCATCTGGAGGTAATGTTGCAGGAGCGGTAGAATCATCAATTGCGTGCTAATAGAAAGAAATGCATGTTTTCTCAAACGTGGGTGAAGTATCTGAGGCATGTTGTCTCGACAGAAGGGGTCACAACCGACAGATCCAAGATATTAGCGACGTTAGATTGGTCACGTCCCACGACACTGAAGGAGCTATGGAGATTCTTGGGAGTCACATGGTATTGGAAGTTTGTCAAGGGGTATGTTATGATTTCATGGTCATTGATAGAATTATTGAAAAGGACAACTTCTACCAGAGGAAGAGGTGACTCTGCCCCCTTTGAGTCCCTGAAGTGAGCCATGACCATCGTTTCGGTGTTAGCTTTACTTGACTCTATCTGCCCTTTCATCGCGGAGACGGATGCTTCGGGTATGGCCTAGGGTCAGTGTTGATGAAGGACCAACGGCCAGCGGCATATTTTAGCCATGTATGACTGCGAGGGCTCGGCTCTAGTCAGTCTATAAGCGCAAGCTTATGACGATCTCTTTGCAATATATAAGTGGCAACCATACCTGTTGGAACATCGTTTCATTATTCAAACGATCAGAGGAGTTTCAAGTTCTTACTAGAGCAGCATAGGGTGACGGAGGAACACCAATGTTGGCTCTCCAAGCTGGTGGGATATGACTTTGAGATCTATTATATATCAGTATTGGAAAATAAGACGACCTATGCCTTCTCTAGACGGGAGGAGGAACCACAGTTGATTGCTTAGTCTGTTCCAGTAGTACTTGATTGGAACCCTTGTTATAGGAGATTATAGTTGAAGGCTTAACGAAGATTTGGGCAGCTTTATTGCAGGATTTGACTCGACGGAGTACCCAAGCTACTTGCTGAACGGGTGGTGGCTGTTATATCAGGGACGGTTCGTATTGCCTCAGACGTCGACCCATATTCTGATGTTATTACTTGAGTTCCACGGGAGCGCCATTGGAGGACATTATAGGTCCTCAGGGCATACCGTTGCTTGGCAACGGAGCTATATTAATGGGAATGAAGGAAGATGTGAAAGAAATGGTAGCTAGTTGTGATATCTGTCAACATCACAAGTACCTGGTGATGGGTACCTGAAGACTGTTGTAGCTGTTGGCTTTGCCTAACTGGGTCTGGGAGGAAGTTACAATGGACTTCATTGCATGGTTGCTTCGATCGGAAGGATTTTCTGTTATTTTTACTGTGATGGACCGTCTCAGCAAATATGCATATCATGTGGCCCTTCGACACCCCTACATTGCTGTGATTGTAGAGTCGCTTTACACGAGAGGTGGTGCGCTTGCTTGGGATTCCAGAGCATAGTATCTGATCGTGACTGCATCTTCTTGAGTCATTTTTGTAAGGAGATGTTTAGGATGCATGGGACAATTCTAAAACGGAGCACGACATATCACCCCCAAATGGACGGTCAGACAGATTTGTTTAACAGGAGTATATAGACAAACCTATGGTGTTTTGTGTCCGAGATGTTTAAATTGTTGGCGGGATGGTTAGCTTGGGTGGAGTATTGGTACAACACTTCGTATCACATGCATCTTAAACCATTCCTTTTAAAATCTTATATGGCAGAGATCCTCTGTATTTGTTGCATTATGGCCACAATTCCACACTGGAGTCCTAGGTTGAGCAGTGTTTGGAGAAGGATCGAATGTTAGAGGAGCTGAAGTGACATTTGGTATAGGCGCAACAGGTCATTAAGAAAAAGAAGGATGGCCACAGGAGGAATGTTCTGTTTGTAGCAAGCGACTGAGTTTATCTGAAGCTCCGACCTTATCGCCAGAGATCTTTAACACACATGAGCAACGAGAAGTTAGCGTCACAGTGTTTTGGGCCTTAAGAGGTCGAGATAAGGATTGGAAATGTGGCTTATCGCTTGAAATTACCGTTAACCTCTACTATACATCCAGTCTTCCATGTCTCATAGCTCTGTCAAGCAATTGATGAACACACACCTTCGCTAACTTTATCACCGACCTTGATGGATATCACGAAAGTGATCCTAAAACCGTTTGAATTGAAAGGAGTACACCAAGAAGTTCAGGCACCAAAGGTACCAAAGAAGTATTGATCCAGCAGAACCTTCCAAATTATGAAGCGACATGGGAGTCGTTCGATGCAATCCAACCGCAGTTTTCAGAGTTCTACCTTGAGGACAATGTGTCTCGTTGGGTGGAGAGTAATGTTAGGCCGATCCTGACCTATGAATGGCGGGAAAAACTAATTATGTTAGGGAGGGGTAATTTAGTCTTTTCAATTAATTACCTAATTAGCGAGGGTTTCTGTGTAAATAAGAGGGTAGAGGTCATTTGGATTTTTATGTTGATTGTTGTGAGAGGTTAGTAGTCTATTAGTTAATTTAGATTATTGGGATAAAATTGGCTGTCCTCTTGAATTAGAGGCTGTATCGTGTTAGATCCAATCTATTATTAATAAAAATATCATCTTTTGTCCCAATTTTGTCCTAATTCCTATCAAACATCATAATTTTAACGCGTATACGACGTTTTCCACTAAGGTATGGTCATTCATATTTAAATGTAATTAAAGCAACATTTCGTTTTCCACCAATGTATGGTCATTCATATTTAAATGTAATTAAAGAAACATTTCAAGCATAAACTTGTTATGTAAAGAAATGTTTGAATCTTGCAAACATGTCTCCAATGTTTTTGCAAAGTGTTCTAAACTGGAACTATATAATAATTAATATTGTTGAAAAGCTTCGGACACATGTCTGAGGAGTGTTCAACAAAGTATTAGTGCCTGGTACGGGTGTCGGGTGTCAAAGTGTCTGGTACTGATTCGGCTTCATATAGAAGATTCCGTGCTATATAGGCCTTTACATGCTTAAGTTGGGTTGAATCCAAGAGCTAAATTTAGCAGAGGAAGGGCACTAATTACATGGCAGTGCTCCATGAATTTTGATCTTCATCCAAGGCCGATAATGGCATTCTTACCCTTGTATTATAGCTATTGGCCAGCGCCAATGGTCCCTAAATTTTCATCCCGTCTTACATGATGTGATATATGAGTGCCAAGTCCTTTTAACATGGCCATGGGATTGGCTATTTAGACTATTTAGGAGGAGCAACCATAGAGTTTATTTCCAAAATTATTACCCTTTTTATGCACTAATTTTATATAAAATTTTTTATTCCTCATTCAACTAATTCAATAATTTATTGACTATTAGCTTTCTTTCTCCTAAAAGTGAAATGTTTTTTAGAAGAAATTTTTTTAATCTTGGGCTTATAAATTTTATGTCTCTTATAGACTATTTTCTTTTTCATCTTGAAGCTATTCTTGAAGCTACCTTATATTTACCTTCAAATTTAAGAGAAGTAACAATGAACATAATGAGAAACGAATATGACAGAAATACTTAAAAAAATTCCAAATTTTTTAGGCCTATAATGAAAGTTACATAAAACATGATGATCTAGAAGTATTTCCTAATTTGAATGCTAGAAATCATTCATTATTGTCTCCTATTGTGCTTATGCTTACCCAAGAGGGAAGACTAAGACCAACCATCCCCCACCCATTACACCCCCACACCCCCACTACCACACCCAACACCACACACACAAAACACATGTGAAATATCAGGATAATGTCAGCACACACATGGGCTCACGTCATGATCCACCTTACAATCAAGTTCTTTTAAGACCATTACTTCAGGTAATGTGATTGAGAACAGTAATGAACAGAAAGTATCAGGATGTCTGTGGAGTGCGTTCATGTTGGATGGTGGGAGATTCTGAAGGACCTTCATATAAAAGTCAGGTGGATTCTATTGAAAGGATTTGAAAAGGATTTAATGAATAGAGGACTTGAACCATTGACTGGAGTAGATGTTGAAGAAAACTGCATAAAGCATGTACAAAAGGTTTGAAATAGCTTCCATATAACAAGGGATGCACACCAATGTTCAGGTTAGATGATGAAAAACTCACCTAGAATATGCACACAAGGATTTTCTGTTCTTGTTTTGGCAAGGTTATCTTAGGATCTGTATCCTTCTTTTCTTCTTCTAGGCTTCAATTTGACCTCAAGTGTTTAGGTAAATAGACACACCTAACGTCGTTTTGACAAGCTACGTGGAAGTGACTATACTGTGTGAGCATTTTGTACCTGTATTTAATTCTGTTTGTCATACCATTCAATTCTTCTAAATGGTATCCCCTACAGGCGGACACTTGCTGCGGTTACAGGCATTCTAGTCACTGGTGGAACTGTTGCATACCTACGATCAAGACACCAGTATAGGTCAATCAGACCTGACTCTTCTACTACAACTGTTGCTTATGGGAATGCTATAAAAACATTGAGTCAAAATGGTGTGGATGATAAGTCCATTAGAAAGCCAAGACGGAAAAGAAGTGGATTAAGATCTCTGAATGCTCTGGCCGCCATCTTGCTTTCACAGATGGGACGAAGGGGCCTGCACAACCTCATGGCTTTGATTGCCACAGTGGTTAGTCGACTAATTATTCCGATTATCTGTGAATGATGCTGTTATATATCGCCTCCAAAAATTTCGGCCCATCTCTTTTGTTTTTGTTTATTGCTTGGGATATTACATGCTGATTGTTACATGCTTACATGTTAACCACAGTCTAAATAGTTATGTGCTGTCCATTGGAGCGGTCTATTGCCAAATTAATTGAGTGTCGACATGATTTTTTAATGTTCCCTTATTGGAGTAAGCAAAAGATGGAGTGTAAGACACATTTATATCATGTTTGTTCTCATCATTTACATGTAGATGAATTTTTTCCCAGTAGTTCCCAAGTTTTATCTCTATTTGTTTTCTTTCTTTTACTTTTTCTTCACTGTTCTTTTCTTTAATTTGGGTTTCTTCTTTAATTTGGGTTTCTTTTACTAAAACTGATGATCCAGGTTTTATGTTGTTACCGGATTCTTTTTTTATTGCTTTTCATGAGAATACTAGCAATGTGTTAAAAATTCAAATCGTTTTTAATTATCCATCTCCTATAGATCCCGCTGCCACTCAGGATCGAACCGAGATGATAAATTCTAAGAAAGAAAATAAATAAAATACAGAGCTCAAAACGTGCAAAAGAGTTCCAACCTGCTATCAGTGCGTCTATGTAAGGTTCACCCCCTCCCTCTTCCTTTTTCTTTCCCGCATAAGGTATTTAGCATAAACCATAAACCACTCGACTCATCTTTCTGAAAGCTTTATAAAATTAATATTGTATATAATGAGCTTCCTTTATCATAAAATTACCTTGATGTTTGAATTTGATGAGTCTTCTTTTGAATTAGCCAGAATTCTAACTTAACATGGCCCTATTAATAATCTTCGATTTTAATGATTCATTTGCAATAGGTCCATTTCTATCCATGCAAGTGCAAAAACCTATAGTGATCCAAATGTTTCTACTCTAGAATAATAGTACAGCTATAGTTATTTCTAAGGGAAAACTAGGCATTAAGAATAATTAAATATTTGGAATTATGATTACATACAAATATACTGGATTTGATATTTTGAGATTTCAATAAAATTAGTTTTAGACAACGAAAGAGGTTTTAGACGAAACTATTTAAGTTCTGTCGTTTCATTTCGGGTTCGAAAGTGGACGATACGAAAATGTTGTTGAAACTCAGTTTTGCCCTGTTTCGACCGGTTTCGGCGGAAACTTGGTTACGGCCGAAACCTCGTTCTTTGAAATAAAATATGGGCCGCCGAAACCTCATTCTTTGAAATAAAATATGGGGTTTGATTTTAAATATACAAACTCAATTCGAACCATATACATAAAAAAGTATTAACTGTCTAAAAATTATAAAAATTCATTAAAATTTAAAAAAATTATTATAAATGCATTGTTATTGAAATAGACACACACATACATATACATCCGAAACCAAAATTCAAAATGATACACACGAAATAGACAAAACTATTCGAAGCCTCAAAATTTTTCAATGATCAAAACCGAGACCGAAACCGAAACCGGTTTCTCAAACATTGGCTTCAGATCAACCTTAATTTGTGGTTGGTTAGCTTACAAATCCAAAGCAAAAGAGAATTGTATTAATTTTGGGATAAATGCATGCAATGTTGCTTAGTGCAGTTAATTTTAGCCACCCATCTACCTTTTTTCTTGGGATAAGTGGTAACTTAATAGTCCAAAATTGATGCTTTCCTTCTCAGAGTCCTGATAATTTTGATATTCTAATTTTATTAGTTTCATCTTAATGGATTGAAATTTTAATTTGATTATCTTTATTTTATTTATTCATTGTTGTTGGAGGAGTCTCTGCGTTAAAGTTTTTATTTTTATTTGAGACAATTTCCCCATTATCTTTTTTTTTCAAATGTACGTTTTCTGGATTTCTAATGATAGAGATACATGTCATTAGAACTGACTGAAGAGATAATTGAGTTTTCAAAATCATATGATATTTGGATTCTTGCAGATTTTATTGGATTTCTTAATATATAAATGGAATTAGATTTGGATATATGTCAATAATGGTCTGAGATTATTTATTTACTTATTATTTGGTGTTTTGCTAAAGTAGAGATTTGCCTCTATTTAATATGTAAATTTCCAAACGTTAACGTATGACCGTAATACCCCTTTAGGAAGAAAAGAAGGGGGGCAATGTTCCATAGTATTTACTTTTAGAGAGAGCGGGAGACTCTTTACTAGTTGAGTTCCCATGCTCTTGTTAAATAATCCCATCAAGATGCAAACTATTATAGTTAGGGGCGGGCATCGGGAAACCCCGAATTTTTTAACCAAATCCGATTCCGATCCCGAATAAATTATTCGGACGGAAAAAATATGTCCGAATTCCGATTCCGATTTTTTAACCGATTCTGATTCCGATTCCGATTTTAATTCGGACATGATATTTTAATCCGAATTCCGATTCCGATTCCGAAAATGGATAGTTCCGGTTCCGATTCCGAAACACGATTAAAATCTTCATTATTTCTAAATTTATATAATACATGCATCCCAAAAAATAAACTAATTAAGAACATCAAAACCTCCATTACTTCCAAAATTTCTAATTCAGTCCTCCCAAAATGCAAATACAAACACACCAAAATTTCACCAAAATTTCAATAAACTAGAATTCAAAGTATCAACTCAATATAATGTTCACACAATATAATGTTCACACGTTCATTCCAATATTTCAAATACGAATCCATCAACATTATCCACCAACAGTTCACACTTCACAGAAAGATTCACAGAATTACATTAAGCCTGTAAACAAATCTTTTTAATACAATAGGAAACACCAAAAATTAAAAGCAATTAAGAGCAGCTCACAAAATTCACCAAACAAAAAAAATTCTTTGAAGGTATTGAAGGTATCCAGATGTATTGACAAATTCGACAATCCACATGTATTGAAGGTATCCAGATCAGAATATGGTGTATTTGAAACCAACTGCCAAGGCCCAGGTTCTGCTCTCTCTAGATTGAAAATTAGATAAACATTTTATTGTTGCCGCGTTAGAAGAATGCAATGCTCCTTGATTATGCTTCCTAGCCTCGGAGGAGGGTTGCCCGGTTTACTTGGTTGACTCCTAGCGTGAAGGCTGCCATGCGGAGGTTGCAGTTGTGGGTCTTGCACATATCCTTCACATGTCTGAAGCCTTCGGTCATGTATGTCTTCAGCTCGGCATTGACCTTGTCTTCATCCCACATAAATCCTTGGATATTCTGCAAAGGCAAATATTAGGTCGAAACTTACCAAACAACATAATAAAAGCAACATGAAAAACTAAAGAGGGAAATGGGGATCCAAATTGAAAAGTCTAATGATACTGTATATTTTTTCTGGTATTATTGTAGTACATCGATTATGTTTATTAATTTCAACAATGTTGCCAACCAAGGTTTATTGAGTTTGGGTTTTCATCTTGCATATAGGTGAGTTGTTGCTTGAAATTTCCTGTGGCAATAATATCACGTCTAAAGCAACAAGCTGTATCTCTTGCTCTCCTGTTTTCTTCTTATTACAGAAAGGTTCTATGTCTTGAAGAGCATGGAGTGTATATTAGCCAAAAAAAGTATGAATCATTGAATTGGCAAAGTTTTCATAACATTTTGTCTCAGGAAAATTTTGATCAATTGTCAACATATTCACGGAGACAAACAGAAACTTTCAACATAAAACACATTGGATCATTGGATAAACAACTATACCTTAGTACGCTAGCACAGCTGGAGATTATGATGCCAACCTTGTCCCTTCATAGCCCCCTTCTTTTCACCTGCACTAAACAAGATATTAATTGGATCAGAATTTGAATCATGGCTCATCAGCCACTCATTCTAATTAGTAGCAGATCATCCAAAATTTCCTTACAAAAACCAAAAGAATTAGCCTTGCAATCATAAGCCATGCCCAATCAACAAAGAGGTGCCTTCAAGAAAATGCAAAGAAACAAACCAGCAACAACTTCAGAGTTCAGACAGAATCGAGGAGAACATAGTCGGTGGCAAGGTATATTGTATTGATTCTGCCAAGCCAGCGGTGTACATTATGATTGGTTTTATGTTGATTCTGACTAGCCAGCGATGTATATTGTACTTGATTCTCCTTACTAATGATGTAAATTACACTTGATTTAATGTAAATTCCACTTTGTTCGGAAATATATAATATGTCTAATGTTAAGATAAATGATAAAGGATATGTATTGCAACATGATAAGCATTTTGCCCTTTTAATGCATTTCATTTCATAGCATGTTATTAACTCAATTCCTAGCTTCACATGTATGAATAATACGAGTAAAAGAAATTTGAATGAAAGGAAGTAATATGTCTCTTTTAAGCATAATGCGAAAGTTAATCGATAATATGCAAGTATTTTTAGAATTAGGATTCTTTTAAGACGAGGAAATCCACTAGAGTGAATCCATCAAGGAAAGCTACTAAAAGATGGCAACCTAGAATCAATGTCATCATGAACTTACAGAAGAGGACTATGTAGATCAATTGATCAAAGCGTGAAGCCATTAGAGATACCAGTCCAACTTAATTTTCAGCAAATCCCAAAAACAAAAACCCCTAACAGAAACCCCTAACAAAAACAGAACTCGGCACTTGCCCCTAAACAAATTTATGAAAAACTCAGGGTCAGTAAATAAATGTCTATCCCAACACATTTCAACAGGTACTTTCAATAAATAAACGTCAAAGAGAATGCCTAATTCGGAAATGATATTAGTTACGGTCAAACAATTTGATATGATATAATATTAACTTCCAATATAAATCATAATATTTATTTACTGTCAATAAATATTAGTTAGTAAGTTACTAAACAAATTTGAGCAATAACCATTATTGACGTGCCACACTTACTGAAATCTATTCACAAAGTGACATACAACAAAAGGTCAAGTAGCTCTTTTTAGTGGGGTACATGTAGGCTTCATAACTCATAAGGGATCTCTTTGAATAAATGTAATTTTGTTTTCATTAGAAAATTACTCAACTAATAATGACAAACTGTCCCGAGACTTTGGTTCCTACCACATCAAATATATGAGCTCGATCTCTTTTTCACAAATTCACAAATTGACTTATTGATTTACTTATCATTTATGTTGAGATAGCTTCAGCATTCATCTGTTTGATAACTTCTGTATCCATCACAGATTCACAAGCATCAACTATTTAGATTCTTAAAAATACACCACGTAGTCCCTTCTATCCATTCATCAAAGTAACAATTGGTTGAGCAAAGACAAATTCATTTCATCTCGCCATTTCATAGAATTACTTTCAAAAAATTGTTCTATGATTGAGGGAAACTACGACAACATCCTCATACCAGAATCAGATTATTGGGGCAAAAAAATAGAGAAAATAACGGCTTAGCTATTAGTATTTAGATGTGAAAGCTAATAGTATTTAGACATTGCCCCAGTTTCCAGGACCTTGCAGAAATTTGTGGAAGCTATGATTCATTCCTCTTGAGAAAATCAAATATATTATAAACAAGGACAGAAAACAAAATCACCAAAATCTAAATAATCGATTATAAACAAGGACAAAATTTGTTTTCTATCTCTGTGCCCCAATGTTACAAATCTAAAGTATCAATCAAAGTCACAAAAATCGAACAGAAAATAGAGATATACATTGAATCGTCGAAGCTTCGGTGATCAAAATCACCAAAACCGTCAGGATTTACCTTGAATCGCTTGGCGAGTCGACGACCATTGTCTTCGAAGCTTCGGCCTCCTTGAGGATATCGGAATCGAACAGATCGATGAAATCTTTAGCCCTTCGGTCTTGGAATTGAGCAGATCTCTGAGGAAGAATTGAAGGATTTTTGTGAAGAAGAAGAAGAGGGCGGCGGTATTATGCTTTGGGGTTTAGGGTTGTGATGTACGAAACTAGAAAATAACTTCTCAGTTCTCACGTATAATTTTTTTGACCGTAGTATCTCTAATTATCGGAATCGGGTTGGACCCGCTTTTTAAAGTTCAAATCCGAATTCAGATTCCGATTCGAATCGGACAGGAATTTTAAATCCGAATCCGATTCCGATTCCGAATATTCGGACAATTCGGAATCGGAACCGGGTTCGGAACCGGAATCGGAGTTTTTGCCCACCCCTAATTATAGTATTTGTGAGAAGCACACGTTTGTTTGTAAAGATTCCAGTATTGGTAGTCTACTCTGATGGTTCTGTAAGAATGCTGTTGCTGTCTGTTGCAAGATCGACAATGCTGTTATGCTGGATCACACCTGTGATGTCTTGCTGTCATCAGTGACATTTTCCCCCTTAAGGTCATCTCTCATCAAATGCACTTTCGATGCGCTACAGTGCATTTCACTGTTTGATATGCTTTCTGTTGTTACTGGCGGCATTCTGGGCATTAGTGCAGTTTTGCTGTGTTGCAGCGTCTATGCTGCTGTATTCTATTGAAGACGTTTTCTCAAGTGTCATTTCTTATAAAATGGAGGTCCAATGAGCTATAGCATGCATGGTCCACAGTTAATATGCTTTCTGTAATCAGCAACTTAAAATATTTTAGTGTTAAGAAAGGGTTAGACTGTTAGTCAATTGTAATTTGCTCTATGTGCACATATGTGACAAATGTCTATGTTGGGTGCTGTGGTTTAGCATCTTTTGTTTCTTGGAGTTACATTTGTTGCATATGAGATATACCTTCGGTTGTTGTGACTATCATTTCTGATACCGAATACAACTTGGGTATTAAAATCTTTCGCTCCCATCATATCAGCTCCGATCATATCAACGTACCTTCCCATGTTCTTCCTAACTCTTACTCCAACAGTCACATGGGTTTCAAGTAGTGTCGAGGCAGATAAATGGAGACTGTTGTGCTGACTCGAGCCATCTCGATATTCTTCACATTCTGTAAGGAAATAATTTTTCCCAGTATGTGGACCATTGTTAACGGAATATGGAAGTCTAGTGAAAACTGCAGCTACATGGCTGCTTCAACCTGGAAACTGGTGAAAGTAACAATGGAGACTTTTTTTCCTCCTCCTATGCCCGCGAATGCACACACATTGCCAAGGGAGATGGGTGGTGAAGGCTGGTGGTAGAGTTGTGAGTTGACACTGAAGGTTGGAGGAGGACGTTTTTCTTTTTCTTTTTCTTCATTTTTCTTTTTTATGCATGTGTGTTTGGTTTCATGGTGGGGTCTGTGTTAGTTTTTTGGGGGGAAGGGGGGACACCGAAGTTTGAAAATTCTATATGATATAAGTGATATATGATACGAGTGATATGTATCGGTATTGGCTAAGATTCCAAACCTTGCTCTCAATATTTTTGTTACTTTAACATTTTATGTTGGTTATATCTGAATCATAAATGTGAAATTAGAAAAAAGGCCATGTCTTAAATAGAAGTATTGAAACTGCTGGCTACGAAGATTTCTGAGATAATATGTAGAACATGAAATTAATATTATATTCTCAAACCTTGAAGTGACACATTCTTGTGCTGGGCTTTGCACCGCGTATATATTCTGTCTTTTTTTATGGTCCTTGGAGAAGCCAGTTCATCACATGGTATTAAGCATTCATGTTTAACGTAAATTCTAATTGTGTTGGTCATTTTATACTCTGAAATTTGAATGCTATGTGATTTAGCTCATTAGAAGTAATGTAATCATTAAGGTCACAAACAAGCTTAGGAGAAGGCACCAGGTCTTGCTGTTATAGCCGTTTAGAATGTCAATATTGGCAGAGGAGATAGAGCTCATCAGTAGGCCAAAGTTGCATACTTGTTAGGACTCTTACTTGAGTTGATTAAGCGTATTACTCAGAGATAGGCATTTTAGTACTAAGATTCTAAAAGAAGGGTGCTTATTATCGATAATTTTGTTTTTGTAGGCTGTGTATACAGGTTCCCTTACTGACAGATGATGGTTAGGAGGAAAGGAGATGCTGCCAGTCAACATTTGTGGTCCAGTTGGGTCTAAACTTCATTCAATGTCCTCTTGGACAATGTCTTTTGATGCTTAACTTCTTTAATACCGTTATCTATCCATCCTCTAATTGTGGAACTGCTTCGCTGATGCCATTATACCGTTATCCTATATGCCTGTGAATTTTCCGTGATATGTTTCGTTTGCTTTTATCTTGTCACTTTCTGTATGCAGAAATAAGAGAAAACAGTTCATTGTCATTTTTACATGCTGAGCAGACAATTTATGAGATGGATATTTATGCCAAACTATTGAGAAAACAGTTCATTGTCAATTTTACATTCAACTGATGATTTATTAGATGTACATTTGTTTTTTTGGTAATTATGAGATGTATATTTATGCCAAACTATTGTTACAGGTAATGAGAACTGCCTTGAGTAACAGATTGGCGAAAGTGCAAGGATTCTTATTTCGAGCTGCTTTTCTACGACGTGTGCCAACTTTCTTACGCCTGATTGTAGAAAATCTTCTCTTATGCTTTCTGCATTCCACATTATTTTCCACTTCAAAGTACTTGACAGGTGCCTTAGGTTTGCGGTTTAGAAAAATATTGACAGACCTCATACATGATGATTATTTTGAGGTAAATTTGCATTTTTTTCACTTTGACATATCAGGACTGTTGAAATGTATCTTCTCTTCATGTTTACTGTATTATGACCATTTTAATCATTGCTTTATACTTAACACCCTTTTAAATACTGTTTTTATAATAAAAATATGTATCCGAATTTCTCATATTATAATGCAATGACACCCTGGTTCTGTCAGGGTCCATGGTCACAATCTATGCTATTCCTTAGGCTAGTTTTTGACTTTTAGCAAATTATGCCTTCCATTC
This sequence comes from Scilla litardierei, assembly GCA_030789695.1. Lineage (NCBI taxonomy): Eukaryota > Viridiplantae > Streptophyta > Magnoliopsida > Asparagales > Asparagaceae > Scilla > Scilla litardierei. The sequence continues at coordinate 34,094,256 of CM061132.1, read as the reverse complement.
AAGTCAATCTACTTTCTAAAGACGGCCTTTCAATTTTGCACTCGTTCATGAGTTGCAAGCCTGTACCAGTTTCAGTTACAGCCCTATAAAAACGGAATACATTGTGTAAAAAATATCACCATCTGGCAGCAAAATACATTGAATTTCTACAAATAGCATGCAAAAAGCTTATCTGATTATGATGCAGATCTCCAACTAGCAGTTCGTACATTACTCCTACATAAAATAATTTTTTTTGCGATTATCCTAATACATAGCCAACCCAATATTTTGTCACATTTTTAGATGATGTACTTATATAAAAATTAAGCCATGCCAAATTTTTGGGATGAATGCTATTATGATGACGATCTTCTTAATACATAACACCTCAAAACATTATGTATACCTATGCTCTTAGCCTGGTTGGATCTGCATATGAAGTGTTTGATAATTGGACTTGCACACGCTAATCATTGTCTGGTTGGATCTGCTCTAGGCTAGGTCTTCTGCATGAGTACTTGGACCCAACCCATTGACCGCTGGGTGGTGGCTGTGGATCATGTCAGAGCTGGAGCTGTGTACATCAATGTGTTTTAAAGAAAATTGTACTAGAAAAAGTCCACAACTGTTTAATATCTTTATGCCGATTTTCAGATGGGCCCAGAAAGATTTATAGACCAATCCAGATTTTCTCATCTGAATAGTCATAATTAAACCCCAATTAAATTCTGGGTGTGTTAGAGATCAAGTATGGTCAGCAGTTGAAACCATACGGTGTTAACAACATATATACTATGATGCATGCATAATGGGGTTTTCACACATTTATGTCCTTAAATATTACATTATGCCCAAATAAGATATTAATAATGCAAATTCTTCTCGATGAACTTGGGTATGACTTGCTGTTCCCCCCATATCCAATAAGTAAATTATGTTTTAAGATTTCTTCTATATGATCTAATTTCTATGGTCAGTTCTATTCATAGTTACATGTTTCCACCATGATATATTAATCACCTAGGAGTTATAGAAAGGAAAAGAAGAGATTATGCCGCACTGGTACTTCAATTGAGGATAGGTAACCTTGTCAGGTATGTGTCAGATACTTGGATAATCATTCCTTGGTGGATACTTGTAGGATACTTCTCTTGATGTATCCAAAAATGTATATCATGTGCGTAATCATGATGTATCTGACACTAAAGAATTTTAAAAAAAGTCTAAATGATGGAATCATGGTTCTGACAATTACATTTGATGCGGAGATACATTATATTATTTCCACTTTCTAAGTATAAACCTATCATTAGTGGGTTAATTATTGATATGTGTAACTTGAAAGTACATTATAATATTGAGCTATATTAAACTTAAACATTGGGTTTTCCCATTCATATTAGTGGCAAAGTTCGCTAGCTTGCACATCAACCTTTATTATCGATGTATCCACTATGTCCATTTATCCTGAATTTTAAAATTTATCACATGTGTATCTATATCCTGGGTATATGTATCCCCTAACCATATCAGTGTAATATTGGTCAGGGACTATCAGTAATTGCAAGAAGATCGGTAGAGAAAAAACTAAACAAAAAAGTTGGCTAATCGAATTGTATTGATGATCACCACATTGTAAACGTGATGCTCTAACCGTTGGATGCATAAATAGAAATATTGTAAGGGAATTGAAGAAACTACTGGACGGTATGTTTTAGTAGAGATTTGGAGTCATTGAAGCAGAAGAGGAATTGATGGCCCATGGTCGGGTGATTTATTAGTGGGAGAGATGAGTTGAACAAGAGTAAAAAAAGGAACATGATGATCAAAGATGCTGCATCAAATTTGAAGATCCATTGAATCTAATTTGTTATCATGATGAGGATCAACATATGGTTTATCTGGACATGAACCAATTTTATTATTGGTGTTTTTATAATAGCAGGGATTATTATGTGGTCCCATGCCTTTATTAGTGGATGATTATTCATGCCTCATCTAACCTCCGAGTAACAGACACATAAAAGTGGGGAAAATGAATTGGGATTTCAATTAGAGATGTCATGGCCAAACATAACGTCTATCCAATGGTAAATAATTTAAAAACTTTAATTCAATTCGATTTTAATGGCATGTCCTCACTAAATCCACACTAAATAATTGTCTGCTCTCAATATTAATTATGTCTTCATTAAATAATTAATAAATGGTTATTGTCCTCATCTTTGTTTAATATTTGCATCATTGCATAAATTAAAATTCGTTGAAGTCTAAAATCTTTCATAAATTTTCAAGTTCATTTTACATCCATTTGTACATGCTTAAAAATCCAGTACTATTTAAATTGAAAGTTGCATAATGAAATATTGTACTACCCAAATTAGTGTATTATGTTTGATCATATTTCCAACATCTTGAAAAGTTATATTAAATATATTATAACAAAATTAGTCGATCTAAATAGCCTTTTCATCTGACTTCCTTTCTTTAAAAAATTGATTGTTTTGCTTATTCACGTGCACTGCATGTGCAAAAAATATATAATATAATATAATTATAATAGGACCAACTAAGCCTTCACTTAACTAATTCAAGAGTCCCCTAAAATATAATTTTTTTTGCATAAAGCATTCCTAGAAGTTAAATTTGAAATAAATCAGCTAGCATTTATGTTTCCAAATATTGTGTTTTTGTGGTATTTATTGACTTGTCTATTTTCTACATAATTAAACAATAGTAACAATAGTACAACCTTGCTCACAGACTTCACGCTCTATCCTTTTGCACATTTACCATTTTTAATTTTGAAGTTCATTTATATCTAACTGTAAATCTGTGTGTTTTTTCATCTTACACGTATTGCATAAGATAAGAATTCTGATGCTATTTTCTGTGGAAACAAAATATATCCCTTTTAAGGAAGCATTCATATGAAGAAACATATTCTGTTCTTGTTTATAGCACAAGGCAATCTTGTCAGACTATGATGTGATAGGCATATAAATGATTTAGGCTAAATTTCAGGAACATCCCTCAACTTTGAGGCGTTTTCAAGAAAACTACCTTAACTTTGCAAAATAAAAACCACATGTGCCATTCAATAAACATCATCTGTTGTTATATGCTATCATTTAATGACAAACATGGCCTTACATTAATGGTAAACCTATTAAATGGGAAAAAAAATTAAAAACGAATAAAATATGACAATAAAATACTTTTCACAAAAATTGCATAAATTTTTTTAAATTGCATATATCATAAAAAATATTTAACTATTTATTGTTAAGAATTTCTAGTAACAAAATTTTTCATTATAAAACTATAGATGATGAAATCATTATTAGCTATGAAAATTGAAATACATTTGTTGAATTTTTATACCAATATTCAAAATTATTCTAAAGATGTCTTGAACCATTAATATGTAAATTATAATGAGAATAAGGGGTATTATATGTCATTAAGTAAACTTTTTTGTTTGGTGACCGAAAAGTCCATTCTCTGTATTTTCTTGGGTATTTTCTAAAATATTGGTAACCATTCATTTTAATCTTCATATTTTAATACCCAAATATACTAAAATCCAAGTGAACCACATGTCCTTTGCTAGTTGTTCTAGGGATGGAAAAAGCTTAGTTGTAAAATTGTTAAATTCAAGATTCGATGCATGGACAAATAATATGAAAGTCACTAGATTCTGTTTGTATTTATGTTCTAGCACATTTAAGTTATGATGGACATTAACCATTGCCCGAAAAACTGCGCAGAGTGATTTTTTGGTCGACATATGAAAAAGTTAACTGAGATGATGTGAAGCATCAATACCTCTTTTTTGATACGCCTGAATCTGATAGGTATCAAATATCGATATGGCATTGATACATCCCGATAAGTGTCCGATAAGTATCAGATTTGTTTTTAATTAAGTAGAAATAAATACGCGATACTTGATACCGATACATGGTTTGTCCTTATTGCAAGATTTTGGATTATTTTTACTTGTTTCTTGATGAGGTGGAGTTGTAAGCTATGATTTTTGTCAACAAAGGTGTTGACAGTTTTTAGTTTTTACAATGGAGGCTGTGTGGCGGTCCTTGTGCATGTCGGCCAGGGGTCAGGACGTATCGATGTGAACCCTTTGTCTTTTTGCTAGTGTTAAGGATGGAAAAAGCTCTGTTGTGAAACCATTAAACATCAAATCTAAGAGAACCACATGGCCTTTGCTAGTTGTTCTAGAAATGGAAAAAGTTCTGTTGTTGTAAAATTGTAAAATTTTAAATTTTAAATGACATGATGCAGAACTAAATAATATGAAAGTCACCTGTTTCTGTTATGCATCTATGTTTTAGCACGTGTAAATCAAGATTGATAGGGACTTCCACTTGACAAGGCATGTGAAGCGGACTTTTTGACTGCCACATAGAAAGGTTTACTAATATACTATGAAGCACAAATACCTCTATTTCGGTGCTACTCATGTATTCGATATGTATTGGACATCATTATGGTGTTGATATGTGACGATATGTGTCAGATTTGGTTTTAGTTAAGTAGAAAAAAATACCTGATACTTGGTTGATACACTGTTATCCTTGTTGCAAGATTATGAATTATTTTTTACTTGTTTCTTGATAAGCTGGTGCTGTAAGCTATGGTTTTTGTCAATGAAGGTGTTGATAGTATTTACAATGGATGATGCCTTGCCTATCATGGCGGTGCTGTTTCTTAGGTCGGGTGGCTACCACCCTTTTAAAATGTGGCAAGCAGCACCTGTCATTATGGGATGCAAGCCTTTTTTTTCTTTTTGGTTGGGTTTTCGGTTTGAGAAAAACCCTAGAAGTCTAAATAGAAAACAATATAAAAACTAAGACCTACATTACATTCTTTCCCACTCTTCCTCAATGTTTCCTACTTAATTAAAAACTAAGAATCAAGTTGCCAAAAAATTCAAGAGAGGAGAGTCAAAGGATCATTACGAATAAAGAGTCAAGAGTTTCAAGGCCGAGGCATATTTTTTCCCTTTTCGGTTCTTTTCCTTCTCGTTTTCTTTTCTTCTTCCCGACACATGGCTACTAGCGACGCTGTTGGTAGTTAGCGATGTTATTGGCGGTGTTTGTCATCTCTACCGCAATTTCTTTTTTCTTTTCTTATCTTCTTTCTCTTTTTCGTCTCCTTTTCATTGTCATCCATTGATGCGGCGGAACGAAAGCTTTAGGATTTTGTAGTGATAGAAATTAGAGACTTGGAGAAGAAATTGGGAATTAGATAAATCTAAACTAGGGATTTTAACAAGAGTGATAAAAGTTCAGGCTTCGACCCGTGTGATTTGCTCGCCTAATCTCGCGTATGGAGAAATTCAATCTCTAGGTTCATCACAAACTAGCAAGAATTTACAAACTCAAATTTCAATTTTTTTCCTCTTCAGTGGTCCATTTTACAATGAAAGGAATAAAGGCTTTTTATAGGAAGAACTAAACTTGACCCTCAAGAAAACTATTCTAAATAGAATTCTAAAAGAATAGACCTTACCTTTTATAAATACTTCTTTGTAAATATTTTTTCGTTGAAGAGAGTATTCTTTTAAGTTTTAACAGCCTAAGGCCTTTCTTGTAAAAGTTGAGGGGGTTCCTTCAAATCGCCTCAATCAAAGTTCAGGGTTTTTAATTTAATTAAGCCAATGGTTTACAGTGTAGCTGAGGAATGAAGATGCCAGTTTGTCAAACGAATTGTAATTAGATTTTGTGGAGCTTTGTACAAGATAAGGGTACAAGCTTGAGATACTCATGTAGAGGTGTTGAGCCTGTTGACATTCTCCTGTATTTATTGGCTGTGCGCCAAGCTTGCTGCACTTGACAATGACATGTCCTGGCAAATCACCTCCCATTACTAATCTGTTCAAAGCAATTGTGAGCTACCTGCACTTCTCTTCGAAATTTCATTTCGATTTGAAATTGAAGTTCTGCGTTACAGCATTTAGTAGTGTCTAACATACAATTTGCACAATGCAAAGATTGGGAAGACGTGGGGAAAAGTAGAGTCATGATTATTTGCAAAATGATTGGATGTATGTTACTCACTGATAATTAGTAAATTATCATGGACATTGCAAGTACTCCCAGAATTTCTGTTTGACCCTCTTTTATGGCGTGAAGAGTGGTAAGGATGTTTTGTTGCCTCTTTTTAATGGATTACCAACCTTCTTAGTATAGACATGATTCTTGTAATGGCAATATGTCATCTTTTAATAGAATATCCTTGGCCCGCTTCTATGCTTAGCCGATTTGACGGGTTATTGGACATCTTGCATGTAATTTTCATTGTTTATCCACCAAGGCCTGCTTCATCTTTTGAATGAAAGGCGAAGTACTATATACTTAGCGCCTCTTAAGACAAACATTTGTAATAGTTTATAAGAGATTGCGTTGATGTGGGATTCTGCACTAGGGTCTTGCTATTCTTGCTTCTCTTACAGTCATGTTCCATTTATTTTTAAGCTTTTGGCAAGAAGGCAACAGCCTGATACCATACTTACACCCTGGTAGACACTATTCCTTTCATTAGTAAAGAAAGAATTAAATAATAGAAGGATGGAAGGAGGAAGAAGACGATGAAGAAGGAATGTGACTTCGTACATAGATGGGAGATATTTTTCCAGATGAATGATTTTTTTGTATATGAAAATGCTTTTACCTTCCTCTATTTTGGATCTTCTTTTTAATATTGAAAATGTTGAATCTTATTATTGCTGCTATAAACAAAACATCATTCCGATCCTGCCTTTCTATGAACTTCCTATACAGTTTTGCAATTCTCAGTTGGTGGGGATGCAAGGGTGGGCTTTTATCACTGAACTTATGTCCTTATTTTTGCATTCTGTGACGATCTAGTTTGTTTTTATGATGTTGCAGAATATGACATATTATAAAATATCACATGTGGATGATCGAATCTCCAACCCTGAGCAGCGTATCGCGAGTGACATACCAAAATTTTGTTCAGAATTGAGTGATCTTGTACAGGAGGATCTCACAGCAGTAACTGATGGCTTGCTGTATACCTGGCGCCTCTGTTCTTATGCAAGTCCAAAATATGTATTTTGGATACTGGTATGATGTTTCCTCTTATATATCTGATTAATTGGGTAACGTTATTGTTTTAGATGTCCCATACATGTTCCAATATGTCATTTTGAGTTCTCACTGTTCTGACATGACAGTAGATTTATTCTATAGTCAGTGTTCACAACTTGTCGAGTCTTAATCTGACATGTCGCTCAATATTTTGCCTGATAAATCCCCAAAAGGGCATTGTACATGTGATTTATACTAGCATGGTAATTGTTTTGTGATTTGTTTATTATTTATTATTTATTATTATTCTTGATAAGTTATTGTTTGTTTGCATGACAAGGACATGTTTTTTAAATTTTTTTTATATTTTGGTTTAACAATTTTATTGGATATAACAATTGTGTTGCTACATTTTTGTTAAATATGTTAATTCTTATATACATTTTGATGTGTTTTACTCATGTATCACGTGACAACAAATTTATTGATTTTATGATAATTCTGAAACGTTGATTTTTTACCACTTTTGCATGGGTAAAATTTTTGTTTATAAGTAGTTTTAATGTGTTATATCATATCCAGTGGAATGAAGTTTTGATTTGGGTTGCCAATTTTTAAATTTGGGATAAAAGTATTGGCATCTTTGATCCTCTCCGGGGGATCCTAGCCAAACTCTCTTTATCTCTATCTTTCTCTTTGTGTGTGATATGCTATGGTGCCTGATATTTACTTAATGTCATGTTATGTCACCCCAATATTCGCTCTCTGACATGGAATACCTCGGGCATTAGGAGTCCGACATCCGCTATTTTGAAGCCGTGTTCACTTTTTTGGGCATTTGAATGAAATGCTACTCTTTTCCTATGTAGCAGTGTTTTTACATAATCAGTTATGCCATATTTACTAATGGAATGTTCTTATCTTTCAGGCATATGTCCTAGGCGCAGGGTTTGTTATTAGAAACTTCTCTCCTGCCTTTGGGAAATTGATGTCCAAGGAGCAACAGTTGGAAGGGGAATATCGGCAGCTTCATTCGCGGCTGAGAACCCATGCTGAAAGCATTGCATTTTATGGGGGAGAGAATAGAGAAGCATCCTACATCAAGAAACAATTTAAGACTCTTGTTAGGCACTTGAATCATGTTCTTCATGACCATTGGTGGTTTGGAATGATTCAGGACTTCTTATTGAAATATCTCGGAGCTACCGTCGGTGTTATTCTCATCATTGAGCCATTTTTTGGTGGCAACCTTAGACCTGATTCATCAACAATAGGACGAGCAGAAATGTTGAGCAATCTACGTTATCATACTAGTGTCATAATTTCCCTTTTTCAGTCTCTTGGGACTCTCGCTACCAGCACCAGACGGTTGAATCGACTCAGGTTCTTATATCATTCCTTGACACTGGGCTTTGGCATGGTGCTTATAAATCAATATTTAACCACATAACTAATCATTCTACTCTTAACATATACTATATTAGCGTTTACAAGTTACAAAACTTTATATATTCATGATTCCTTCAGTCTAAACAGCAATTCTTACAAAAACTCAAATGCACTGCCCTAATGACTAGAACTATATTTGCTTATATGTGCACTTCAGATGGTACTTCCTACACCAACATTACAGATGCTAGACGCTAGACTCTAAACGAGGAGTGCTAGTTTCCTATGTAAGATGGCTTTTTTTACATGATTGACTAAAAACTCCCAAGAGCGCGGTTTTACACCATCTCTTTCCGATGTTTAGATCATTTACTGCTGCTTTCTAGCATTACAGAGAGTAGTGCTCACTGCTCATGTTGTTTTCTTAAATCACCCCCACGCTATTATCGTCCCCCTTGCCATGCCAGCTGCTTTAGCACTTCTCAGTTTGTTTATCTTTTGCATTTTTACACGGTTTCAATCTTGACATCTTTCTGATGAGAACTAGAGGGGATTTGTTGAACAAAAGAGTGATTTTTGTATATTTTGGGGGGAAAATGAAGGAAAAATACAAGATAGGGGTTTCAATTAGAGGTTTCAATTAGAGAGAAAACTACTCTCTTACCCTTTGTTGAAGAGAAAGGGCCAACTCTCCAAGATGCAAACTACCCCCTACTTCTATCCTCTCTTCATCTCTAAATTACACATAACCCAAGTCCAAACTCTCCCTCACAATATAAAGGGCAGATTTGCCCAATATTACAAAAATACCCTCATGCCCGAGAATTACACGTTTGCCACTAAGGCCCAAAATCACAAAATTGCCACTAAGTGGCCACACCCCCATTCCCATCAATACTCTGCTCCCGAAGAACCACATTGTCCTCAAGGTGGTGCATGATGTCTGTGGATAAGCTATTCCAAATGGGGGTGCTTGCCCCCTGTCCTCTTCTCTCCGATGTCTGCATCTTCATCATCTTCAACCATCAGCACTTGCAGCGCACAATCTCGATAATGGTGGCCAGGTCTGAACCTCTCGCCACAACGGTATCATTACCCATTGGCATGCCGGTCCAAGATCTCCTTCTGTATGATATACTTGTACCTGCCCTTCGCTGGGGGCTTGCCACCCTCTCTTGTGCCTCCGACCCCCTGTAAGCTTGTTCTCGACCAGCCGAGCCAGTTTCATCGTCTCCATCAATCTCTTCGCTCTTTGTACGCAAAGCTCAGTTCGGATGCCGGGTCGGAGTCCCTGCATGAAACTTTCCATCAACGTCTCCTCAGAGACCCCCACGCTGGACCAGCCAGCGTCTTAAACCTCTCCCTGAAATCATGTACTGTGCCATCTTGTTGAAGTGCGAGAAGCTGCTCGTGCAGGTCCCCGTCATGGATGTCGCGAAAACGGTCCAACAAACAATCCTTGAACTCTTTCTACGACCACACTTGATGCCATTGCTGCCTCTACAGAAACCAGGATAATGCTCTCCCCTCCAAACATGCGCCAGCTGCCCATAGTTTATCTGCCTCAGAAACGCGGTTTACTACAAAATAACTCTTCGCGCAGTAAATCCACCCATATGGATTCTCTTCTCCGGCATCTTCAGCTTTCGAACCCTGTTCTCGGGGACAAAGATATACTGCTCAGCTCTTCCTCTTGGCTGACTAGTGTGAAGTTGTTGAGGGCCGTCAAACTGTGCTCCGAATCTTTCTCACGGCCCCCACCTGCCCCAAATGTTGTTCCCCCAACCTGGATCAACTTCACCATTAGTAAGGCTCGTGTAGTTTTCCACCTAATCGTAACCTCCCCAAGTGTGGAAGCACATCCGGGTAGTCGTCTTGGGTCCCCAGTGGCATGTTTGCCGTCATCCTAGGAAACATGTGGCCCCGACCTCTGTTCCAGGCCACAAGGGGCCGCCGCCCTTCTTGAACCTCTGTTCCAGGCCACAAGGGGCCGCCGCCCTTCTTGAAGTCCGCGAAAGGGGGTGGTCCATGTGGCCCCGGAGGGGGCTGCTTAGCCCAAGGAAGGGACACGGGCCCCAGATGCTGTGCCTATGTGGAAGGGAGGCCCGGAGGGGGCGCCCAAGGTCGGCGACCCTCCTGGGCCTCCTCCTGGGGTTGTCGACCCCCTGGTAGCAGCGTCGAGGGGTCGTAAGCCCCAGGTTGCTACGCCCAGGGGTCGCAATGCCCTGGGGGCACCGCTTGGGGCTCGCGTGCCCTAGAAGCTAGAGCGCCCAGGGGTTGTAAGCCCCAGGCTGCTACGCCCAGGGGTCGCGATGCCATGGGGGCACCGCCTGGAGTTCGTGTGCCCTAGAGCGCACCGCCTATGGCTCGTGAGCCTCAGTGGTTTGCGCCCAAGGCACGCAACACCCCTGGGTGGTCTCCAGGGGTCGTCGCACCTTGGCGAGTTTGTCGGACCCGGCGAGTTCGCCGGAGGGCGTGGCGGCCCTAGGCAAACTCGCAGGGGCTCGTCGCCCCTGCCAAAGCTTCCCAGGGATAGTGCAGCCCCTGGCGAGTTTGCAGGGGTTCACCGCCCCCGCCATGCTGCTTTGAGATCCTGATCGGCCCATCCTCCACCTCTATGAAGCCTTCCTTGTTCAAATCGACGATCTTCCCCTTTCCTTTGACTAAAGCTCGCTCATTTCTTTGTAGATCTTCATCTTTGGCTTCATCCCCTTTCAGATCTGGGTTCGGAGAGCTCATGTCTTTCCGTCTAGGGCTTCTATCATTCTCTTCCATTTTTTCCATGAAGATCTTAAGATTTGCAGCGATTTCGATGCCAATTTAGGATGCGATCTGATTTGAGAGCCTTTCATCCATTGCCAACATCCTCATGTTCATCACTGAGAAATTTTTCTCCGTCGATTTCTTGAATTTCCCGATCTCGGACTCCAAAGTTTCGACCTTTTTCTTTGTTTCTGCCATGTGGATCTTGAGCTCTGATACCAAATGATGAGAACTAGATGGGATTTGAGGAATAAAAGAGGGATTTTTACATATTTTGGGGGAATGAAGGGAAAATACATGATATGGGTTTCAATTAGAGAGGAAACTACCCTCCTACCTTTTGATTGAAGATAAATGGATAACTCTCCAAGATCTAAACTATCCCCTACTCCTATTCTCTCTTCTTCTTCTCCAAATTCCACATAACCCAAGTCCAAACTCTCATTCACAATATAAATGGCAGATTTGCCCAATATTACAAAAATACACCCATGCTCGAGAATTACAAGTTTGCCATTAAAGCCGAAAAATACAAAATTGCCACTAAGTGGCCACACCCCCATTCCCATCACATTTTCATCCCTCTTCCATTTTGACATCTCAAAACAGAACATGCTTCACACTACCACTCTAGCAATTTTGACTACCATCCTTGTTCAAGCTACTACTTTGATCTAATGTTTTATTGGCAGTTATCCGAAGCCTACATGTTTTGTGTGCATCTATGCGCTTCATTATGATTGTGCCTTTATGAGCAGAATGTCATTATCATCAATACCGGGCTTTTCCATTAAAATGTGGTTTTTATGTGGAAGACAAAGCAATGTAAGAAACCTCACCAAACGAATTGACCAAATTTTACATCGGTTGTCAACCTTGAAACCATGTGGGTGGTGCGAAATTCTCAGTGGGTGCAAAATTCTCAAAGAGAAGGTTTATCATGTAACGCCCCAACTCTCGGGGATTACTAGTGTTAGAGATGCATGTGCATGTCCCGCATGTGCCAGTGAAACAAAGAGAACAGACAGGAAAGTAAAATGGATACTCACATAGATGTATACATAACAGGAATGAATCGGAAAACAAAAGTACAACTCTCAAGCCCGCTCCAACCTACAACCAAAAGTACAAAAGGTGAGCCTCTGGGGAACTCACGAGCAGACCGCGCTCAACGCTTGACGTCCTGGCTCGGGAACTGCTGGCCTGACGTCTCTGGGTAACCCTGTGTGCCACCTAGGTGGACAAAAAAGGTTGCACCATGCTCAGAGGAGTAGACAACATCTAAAACATGCTATTAGTTCCATGAAAGGTAAAGACAACAGCATGCTAATAGTACTACGAATGGTAAAGACAACATCAGTTGAGATAATATGGTACTGAAAGAAAGCATGTGATAAGCATTTTTAATGACTCGACTATTGTGAGACGGCGACAGCTATAGTAAACCAATCTTAGGTCATGACTTATGAAGGGGAGTACAATAAGCATCTGGGAGCTACATTGACCGCGAGGTTGCGACCTCGGACAGAGTCCAAAAGTGTAAAGTACTGTACTGTAAGCTGCAAAACCTGTAGGAACTGTGGCGTTGTGGCCTGTGGTGGGGCTTCAGGACCCATCAAGATGGCTGTCCCTGTCTGCCCCCCCAGGACTCAGAACCCATCTGCATGGAGTCCCCATAACAAGGGAGCTGTAGATCAGGTCCCAGTCGCTCCCGTACTCCTCAATCATAAGGTTCCCCAAACCCGGTGAGTCAAACAGAAAGTAATCATTTTATTAGTTATTGGTGTCGTGTGGTGTCATAAGTGCAATATGGGCCGACTGCGTCGTCCGGTCATGAGACAACCTGTCCTGTCAAGAATCCTGCTCAAGATATTCCACTGTCGGGTACAACAACCCAGAGACCAACATAATGAATCGCAATAAAAACACTCAGAGTACTAGTAGCTCAAGAGACTACAATAATGATACTGACAGATAATAAATAGCATGGATGTTTCTCATGGCATGACATGTCAAAACTGAACTGTAAATAAAGCAGCAAGTATTTATGAGCCAACACAACTAAACAAAGGAAGCAACAACTGAAAATAATAAAAAAGCCCGAAAGTCTAACTCATCATGGACTTAGAGGTTCTAGGCCATTTGGGATCAGAATGGGGGTTTCTCATCAGATAGCGGGGGCACCCATGCCTGCGACAAAATCCACGGGGTTCCTAACAAGGGGCTGGGGCTATGGGTCAAAACATCGGGCTCCTATCCAAGCGAATCTCAGCAACAACCCAAAATCAGCGAGAAAACTCTCAGTCGGGTCTAATGGCAGCAAAAAATCAGCAACCCGCAGATTCAGTCAACACAGGCCGCAAGGAAAAGGGGGCAGCATCAAGTATTTCAGCGAGCAAATTGAACGACAGTAACCAAGGAGCCACCGATCCTAGGGTCAGCAAGTAAAAGGGGCAGACCACAAACCAACGCAACCCCTAGGGCACCCCGGGACTCCACAACGAGCGGGCGAGGGAACCTACCCACTAAAAGTATCGTATGGACTCGAACCCTACGTCACCCCACCTGAATCATCCTTTTCCGTATTAAAAATCCAACTTTTATCCCGAAAAATCCCAAAACATCACCACAGAGCAACATGCAAACCGACCGAAGGAAACGAAAACGAAGAAAAGAGATGAAGTCTACCGTAACCAAGAAGAAACCAGTGTAAGGTGGAAGGACGAAGCCACAGCAATTTGGGTCACAGATCCAGCACCGAAAATCCCAAGTCCACAATGAATCAGCAACAATATTGAAGAGAAAATATCAGAGGACACTTACCGAAGCAACCGAGAGAAGGAAGAGGGAGAGGGGTTAAATAGAAGGTCCAAACCGTCTCAGAGGCTCGGTGGACCCTCACCAGCCACAGAGAAGGACGACGCCTCTAAAGTCGTCGAAGGTGACCGGGGCTCAGAGGATTGCGTCGAAGCCTTGTCGAGGGGCCCACCGCTGCAGCTACAGCGTGCGAGGGGAGGCTCCTCTCCAACCCTAGCGGGTTCGCCTTGCGCTGATGAGATCGCCCGAGAAGCTTCTCGAAGGCATCGAAGCCCTCGTGGGCTTTCGTTGAGCGAGAGGGGCTTTTCGTCGAGAGAGAGATTGCCAGCGAACGAAATGAACGAAGAAAAGGGACGGCCAAAAGAAAAATGAGGAGAAAATAAGGGGGGCTTTTTATTAAAGCCTAGCGGGCTTTGGGCCGTGGGCCTTACATATCATGTGAAGAAAATGTTAGGATCTAACAAAGACAAGATTTTTATTAGAAAAAACAATAGCAAATAGAAAGATAATTGGGCACAAAAGAGGTGTGCCCTCCTCCCAAGACGCCTAGAGGACGTCCGCACTCGTTTACCCTAAGAGTCTCCAAATATCAATTATCAAAATAGCATAGGTAAACAAGAGAGGCTACCCCCTATTTATAATAGAAACTAGGGCATGAGGGGGGTGCGGCATGCGGCAAAGAGGGGGCTGCGGCATGCGGGTGCGCGCGCGCTTGGGGCCCATGCGGGTGTAAACCCGCAGGGGAATATGGGCCGCAGGCCCATCAATACTCCCCTCCCAAAGAGCCACCTTGGCCTCAAGGTGGAAATCAGGAAAGCGCGCCACCATATCATCCATATCCTCACACGTGCTGTCGTGCTCTGATAAGCCCTTCCACTGCAATAACACCTGTCGCACGCCTGTGTCGCTATGGCGAACTCCTTTCAGCAGCTCTGGCTCCATCCTCACCTCCATATCAGCAGTAAGTGACTCAGGCAATGTCGGGTAAGAAGTGTGGGTGCCTATAGCGTGTCGTAGCTGTGAGACATGGAATACTGGGTGAATGATAGATCCTGGGGGCAAGCGCAATCTGTAGGCCACTGGTCCTATCCTCGTCTCGACCTCAAAAGGCCCAAAATATCGTGGTGACAGCTTTTCATTCCTTCTATGAGCCACTGACCGCTGCCGGTAGGGCCTCAACTTCAGATATACCATATCACCCACCTCAAAGTGTACATCTCGGCGGTGTAGGTCTGCCCGAGCCTTCATCACCTGCTGAGCCCTCGCCAAATGGAGCTTCAGCTCCTCTAGAACCCGGTCCCGCTCCGCTAGGTATTGCTCCACATCAGAAACTGGGGTCGTATCATGGCCATAGTGAAGTAAGTGCGGAGGGTCTCTGCCATATAAAATCCTGAAAGGTGTAGTCTGTGCCGCCGTGTGGTAAGAAGTGTTGTGCCAGTATTCTGCCCACGGTGGCCAACGAGCCCCACTCCTTTGGATTCTCTGAGATAAAGCATCGCAGGTAAGTCTCCACACTCCTATTTACCACCTCAGTCTAACCGTCAGTCTGAGGATGATAAGCTGTGCTCCGCTTCAAGGCCGTCCCCTGCAGTCTGAACAACTCCTGTCAAAATTTGCTCTGGAATACACTGTCTCTATCGGAGACTATGGACTTCGGCGGGCCATGCAAACGAATGACCTCTCTTACAAAAATCTCTGCCACTGAAACGACGCTGTAAGGATGCTTAAGCGAGATAAAATGTGCATATTTGCTGAGGCGGTCTACCACAACAAAAATGACGCTGTAACCCCCGACTTTGGTAATCCATCGATGAAGTCCATAGAGAGGTCCGCCTAAACTCTGTCTTGTAAAGATAGCGGCTGTAGTAGTCCTCCTGGGGATATGGCCTGATATTTGTGACGCTGGCACACGTCACACTCTGCCACCATCCTGGCCACATCCTTCTTCTGCCCCTTCCAGTAGACCTCCCGTGAAAGCCGCTGGTAGGTCTTGAGGACTCCAGAATGTCCTCCTATAGCACTGCCGTGGAACTCCCTGAAGATGGTCGGTATAAAAGTAGAAGTCCTTGGTATCACCAGCCTGCCCCAGTAAAGTAACCGCCCCTCCTGTAAAGAATATCCCGGGTACTCAGTCGACCCCTGTAAAAGGGCCTCTCGTATAGCCGCCAAATCCGGGTCCGTATCAACATCCTGCTGTAGTGGGCCCCAATCCTCCAGGATGGATATGGTGATCGCTGCTAACTCTGCATCCTCCTCCCGCCGGGATAACGCATCAGCTGCCTTATTCTCCAATCCCGGGCGGTACTCTATCTCGAACATGTACCCCATCAACTTCCGTAGCCACTTCTGATGCTCCTCCGCTACCATCCGCTGCTCTAGTAGGTACTTCAGGCTCTGCTAATCCGTGCTTACTATGAAGCTCCGCCCCAACAAATATGGCCTCCACTTCTGGACGAAAAACACCATCGCCATCAACTTCCTCTCATACACCGATCGCAATCGGGCCCTTGCCGTCAACACCTGGCTGTAGAAAGCTATAGGTCGCTGCTCCTGCATAAGTACTGCTCCCAACCCGTGTCCAGATGCGTCCGCTTCTACTACGAATGGTCTGGTGAAGTCGGGCAACGCCAATACTAGCACAATGGTCATTGCCCTTTTCAGGGCCTCAAAAGCTGTCGTCGCCTCCTCCCCCCAGCGGAACTGATCCTTCTTCAGTAATTCTGTCAATGGCCAGGCAATCTTCCCATATCCCTCTACGAATCTGCGGTAGTAACCTGTAAGGCCCAAGAAGCTCCGTAGCCCTCTGAGAGTAGTAGGACGCGGCCAGTCCAGCATGGCCGCTATCTTCGCTCTGTCGGCGGCTACCCCTCTTGTTGATACCACATGCCCCAGATACTCCACTTGCGGCTGCCCGAATAGACACTTCTTTCTGTTCAAATATAGCTGGTGGTACTGCAGCTCCTGAAAGACCACCTGCAGGTGGTCCAAATGCTCCTCCAGAGTACGACTGTACACCAAAATATCGTCGAAAAAGACTAGTACAAATCGCCTGAGAAAGGGACGGAATACCTTATTCATGAGAGCCTGAAAGGTGGCCGGGGCGTTGGTCAACCCAAAGGGCATGACCATGAACTCGTAGTGGCCCTCATGCGTCCTGAACGCCGTCTTGAGCACATCCTCCCGTCACATCCGTATCTGGTGATAGCCTGACTTAAGATCTAGCTTGCTGAACCAGGCCGCTCCGTGTAGCTCGTCCAAGAGTTCATCAATTACAGGTATAAGGAATTTATCAGGGTCCGTCTCCTTATTCAGCGCCCTGTAGTCCACGCAGAATCGCCAACTACCATCTTTCTTCTTCACTAATAACACTGGGCTGGAGAACGGACTCACGCTCGGCTGAATCACTCCTGCATGCACCATCTCTGAAACCATCCTCTCTATCTCGTCCTTCTGATGCTGAGGGTATTGGTAGGGCCGCACGCTAATGGGGGAAACACCCTCCCGTAGAACAATGGCATGCTCGTGGTCCCGTGGTGGTGGAAGACCCGAGGCTCCTGGAATATCTCCTCAAACTGGTCCATCAGCTGCTGAAGCTCCCCTGGAATGGGCTGCTCTGTACTGGCCTCAGCGCCCCCTTCCCCTGTCAAAGAGTGCAGCTCTACTAGGTATCCGTCTCCCTCTGTCTGGATGATCCTAAACATGGTCTTCAGAGACACCAAAACTCTGCAGAGGCTAGGGTCTCCCTAGAGTATCACTGCTCTCCCCGCCTCCCGAAACTCCATCCATAGCAGCTTCCAATTTATGGTCATCTCTCCTAATGTCTGTAGCCATGTCATGTCGAGGATGACGTCGGTGCTCCCCAGGTCTAAAAGTAAAAAATCGGCAATAATCTGTATCCCCTGCATGGTCAGCACCAATCCCCTGCAAACTCCGCGGCTGCTCTCCTTCTTCCATGTCCCCGTCATCACACTAAAGCGGCCGCAATCTGTCAGCTAAAGCCCAAGCTGTGTCACCACCCTCCTGGAAATGAAATTGTGGGTGGTCCCACTATCAATCAGCACAGTCACCTCCTGGTCGCCGACCTCTCCCCTCAGCTTCATGGTATGGTTCGGTGTGAACCCTACCACGGAGTGGAGGGACACCTCCGCCACGTCCAACTGCTGGCCCTCCAGCTCCTCCTCCGCCTCAGCGGCCTCCTCCTCGACATCAGACTCGCCGTCGTCGTCCTCCAACAGGATCACCTGGAGCTTGCGCCCCGCGCACCGGTGGCCCGACGAAAACCGCTCATCGCACCGGAAGCACAAGCCCTTCTGCCGCTTTTCCCTCATCTCTGCGTCCGTCATGCGTATGAACTGTCCCCCAGTCACTGGCGTGCTACTCTTCTCCCCAGTCTTCTCCCGGCTCGTCTGGGTTACCCCTGCCGGGGTACCCGCTCCTCCAGCCCCAGATGGGGCGCCCCTCGAAGTCTGACTGTTGTAGCTGCTCCGGACCCGCCTATCCTCGGTCTGTGCATCCTCCACCATCTGGGCCATCTCTATGACCTCTGAAAGCCCCCTGGGCTTGTAGGGTCTCACCGCTGCTCGCAGACTGGGGCGCAACCCCTTCAGAAAGGTGCCCTCCAGTGACTCGTCCGACACACCATGAACGCATCATGCCAGTGTCTCAAATCTCTCAATGTAGTCCCGCACTGGCCCCTCCTGCCTGAGGGCGTACAGCTGCTCGTGTAAGTTCCCCCGTCCCAGACGGGGGTCTCTGAATTTCTCCAGCACCAGGTCCTTTAGCTCCTCCCAGCTCCTAATCTGCTGCCGCCTCTCTTTCCACTGGAACCATCCCAAGGCACGCCCCTCCATACAGATCGCTGCCGCCTCCAGCTTCTGAGCCTCGGTCATGTGATGTACCGTGAAGTATCTCTCTGCAGTAAACAACCAGGCGTGTGGGTCCTCCCCAGAAAATAACGGCATCTTCAGCTTCCGTACGCGGCAATCTCCTCCAAAACGCCCCTGCTCGGGCCTCCCTTCCTCTCTGTGCTGAGGATGGTAATGCTGACGCCTCTCGTCCAGTGTCTCGTAGCGCCTAGGTGGCCCTCCATAGTCTCCACGGCGATCTCCACGGCGATCTCCACGCCGCCCCTTAAAATCATCCCAACCGACGTCGTCGCCGAACTCCGCCTCGTAGCCGCCCCTGTCGTCAGAATAATATCATCTCCCGCGACTGTCACCATAGAAGGGGTCATCAGCTGCTGGTCGACGCTCTGGAGGGTCACCAAAATCTCCCGAAATCCGCCCGTAACCCTCCTCGTACGCTGTCCGCCGCTCAGGGGGCTCAAAAATCACGTCCGGTGGCTGTCCGCGCGCTCCTCTGCCTTTGGACTGCTGCCGGGGGCCCCTGGCCGGGCCCGCTGTAGGTCTCCCCCCTGGCGGCTGCCAAGGGGGCTCCGCCCCCTGTAAATATCTGCAGGGCCCCTCCGGGATTACCGGAGGGGCGGCAGACCCTGCCGGGCCTCTGGCAGGGTCGGCGGGGGACAGCCCCCCGCCTCTGTCTGCTGCTGGCCGACCCCCACGGCTACTGTGGGGGTTCGGCCGGCTCCCCTCGCGAGCGTAGCGTCCCCAGTTTTGGCGGCTAGGGCCTCCGCCCCCCTTTTGGTCCTCCACCGCCTTCCGCCGAACCTCCTCGCGGTAGTCCACCCTCCATGGCTCCTCGTCATCTTCCTCGTCCAATTCTTCCACATAATAGGGTTGATTTACCGGCGGAATCTCCTCCTTCTCCTTCTCCTTCTTCAAAGGTGCCGCCTTTGGTGTCGGATTAGGGTTTTCGTCGCCTTTGGAGTTTGTCGCCAATTGATTTAGGGCTCCCATCAATTGTGCGAATTGATCATCGTGCTTTGCTTGATTCGACGCCAATTGGGAGATGGAAGTAGTTAATTTGGCCATAGATTCGTCGTTTCCGGCCAACGACTTTTTAATCGCTTCAATCTCGCCCGTGAATTTTGCCTCCAACGCCTTAAATTTGTCTTTCGATCTTGTTGAAGCCGACATGGCTCGTCCGCCATGGCTCGTCACGTGCTCTGATACCAAATTGTCAGGATCTAACAAAGACAAGATTTTTATTAGAAAAAACAATAGCAAATAGAAAGATAATTGGGCACAAAAGAGGTGTGCCCTCCTCCCAAGACGCCTAGAGGACGTCCGCACTCGTTTACCCTAAGAGTCTCCAAATATCAATTATCAAAATAGCATAGGTAAACAAGAGAGGCTATCCCCCTATTTATAATAGAAACTAGGGCATGAAGGGGGGTGTGTGTGGCATGCGGCAAAGAGGGGGCTGCGCCATGCGGGTGCGCGCGCTTGGGGACCCTGCGGGTGTAAACCCGCAGGGGAATATGGGCCGCAGGCCCATCAGAAAGCTCGTGTCACCATGGAGCAATCCTCAAGATTCTTCTATTTTTAGAACGAATTTACATGAGTTAGCCAGTGTGACATGATTTACTATTGGGTACTGCATTTACATCTCAGATGCTAATTGAGCTGAATTATATTACAGATGTAATCATGTTTTCGGTTTTTGTTTGGGGGGGGGGGGGGGGGGGGGGGGGGGGGGGGGATATGTTTAAACCATGCAATACTCAAGAGAGGATATTTTAGAAGACTTGCAAACCATCTTTGCAAGATTTGGTTTCTCACTTTGCTAGCATGTAAAATTTTGTGGCGGCTATTTGTCAATATTTTGGTAGCATGATATGTTGAAATGTATATATCCTTACCAAGAGGGGAGGGTCACTGTGTCATCTCGTAAGTATGAATGACCATTTTTGACATTCTTAGGAGGATCAGCGCTTGATGGAGCTGATTACTGAGGAGTGTGAACTCGCTCACGTCTCTGTCTATTTACCATTATCAAGGAATGTTATGTTGTATGAATTGATTAGTGTTGGCACTCTTGAGAAACCATCACCTGAAGCATCTGTTTGCCAGTTGTCAGAGAGGTATTGAGGCTACTTGCATGTGATAGGAAATGTTTTAAGATTTGATTGATGTAGGATTTATCTGCATGCGATGGATTGCAGCTATAAAGCCAACTACCATTTCCTAGTCATGTTCAAATTTATTGGTATAGACAAAGCCACAAGCTACTACCTTTCATAGTCATGATGCTGCCATTCTTAATGGCTGACATCTGGTAGATATCATGCAGGGTCCCCAAAGCCAAACTTCGGACTGTTTTTCCATGTCATACTATTCAATCGAATTACCATCATTTCTGAACCAAGAGTTGTCCATTATCACTTGCTGCTTGAGGATTACATCGAAGTATCTCTAAATGAGTTCATGATCAAATATCTCCTAACTGAGCCCCTTGCAGACCTGCTCAAAAGTTTTCCTCTCATTGTTAATGTTCAGTTATTCTGACAGTTACTTGAGACAATGTAACAAAGTCAAAGTTTTGATACCTTCTATTGTAGTATTGTGTGCCTGTTAAAGAGCTTGGGAAGATGGATGTTCTGAACTATTTGGGTTGAAAAAGCTCTCCTGGATTACTCAATAATATAAGAGAATTGGGCATGAACAATGATAGTATGTTCCCAAAAATAGTTGAGAGATATTGATACTAGCTGAACTTGGTTCAACTCATTTGCAAGGTCAGGTTGTTAGTGGCTCAAATGGTTGACTCGAACTTGAGTTTGATTCATCACTGAGTTGGGAACAAGCTCGACTTCTAGGTTCAGATCACTTTGATTGAATTTCACTTGCTTTTTAAGTTAGTTTTCATTTTGATCTGTACTCTAATATAATATTATAGTTGAGATCCATTTCATAAATATAATAAGAACTCCTAGTATTTGCTGCACTGCAATAAGTAACATTGCGTGCCATTTCAAGATTCCATTGAAGGGGTGATACCTAATATTAAAATGGAATCTAATTCTGGACATTCTAATGGTAGTTTTTAAAGTTAAATAAGAATCAAGGCAGTGGAATTTATGCAATTATTTATCATGTCAAATAAGATAATATCCACAGTAGAATCATATAATTTTTTTTATGCTCGAGTCTGTAAAGGTCCCTACTGGTGTTAGGTGGCAATAATTATGCTGTGAATGAATTTAGCACATGTTCTAAGATACAAGCTCAAATGACTTACGCATCAGCCAAAATTCTTTCTTGTCACTATCCAATTTGCGAAAGGTTTAATATATGGATGCTTTATGTATATAATTAGAAGTATTTCGTCCTGCTTGGTAGCATTAGAAATGGATTTGAGAAATATGAGGATCAGCTAAGCTTGTTCCATAAATTCATGAACTCAGCTTAAACATAAGCTAAACACAAAATTCTGGGAGTTTGGCTTGGTAGCAGCTCATAACTTTGACTACTGCTTCTGTCATTGCTTCAATAGTGGAACGTTTGCATATGGTTGGCTGTGTTACACCTTGGTCATATCACTGCCAATGATTATCGTGTCTGATATATGAGCTATTGAAAATCCTTTAATCATCTTTCTTATTGTTCATCTTTTCCTTCTTGCTTACCTTCACATCCTTCATATTTTCATGGGAATGAACCATCCCTGGTATTCCTTCTTATCCTACATAATATCTCCCATACACCAACTGGGATGTAACCTTCAACCATAAAATGAACCTTCATGACATGATTTAAGCCTACTCATCATCTTCGTCGTCATCCTCCTCATTTTATTTTTGTTTCGAGACATACATATGGGGAGCATGAATCCTCCGGCTGTATACATAATGATCAACCTTCACATAATTAGTGCCAACTTCTTGGCCAAAGAAAATTTGGACAAGAGGGGCTTGCAGTAACCCTAAAATGCCATTTGGTGTCCTGAATTCTTCTAGATTTGGGAATACTTCAAGAAGAAGTGTAAAGGATGTTGAATATGCTATAAGGGATGCATTAATCTCTTATGCACACATAAAGGCAAGAGCCAAATGGAACACGTTCTCAATTGGTTCAGATGATTCTACCAGCTTATCGCTTAAAGTGTTGCGAATATCTTCATGTTCACCTTCATTCATATTGCTCCAGTGATACTATGATGTGTATGTGCTTTTAAGTCATGAAGCAGTATGACAAAAAAAACATGCACACATGAAATCACAACCACAGAATTAATCAATTGACCTTAGTTACCTGTGTTCTTTCTTACATATATACAACTGTCAAATATTAGTATGTGACAGTTTGCATTTGTTATCAAGCACCTCATTAGAAAACTTGTTTACCTCATTAGAAAACTTGTTTCCTAGTTTTTTATTCTGGTTTACGTGTCAATTCTTGGATGGCTGAATGTAAAATTTTGTGCTGCCCAGCTTCTTGTCTGGTTTTTTTTCAACAATTTTTTTTGTTGCAGTGGTTATGCTGATCGCATTCATGATCTACTGCTTGTATCAAGAGAGCTATCGGAGGTGCATGAAAAATCATCAATTCAAAAGAATTTAAGTAAGAATTATATCAGTGAAGCAAATTATATCGAGTTTGCAGGTGTTAAGGTATTTCAAAATTTCTGGAGTATCATTCATTATTTTTTAAGAATTGGTTTTGAAATGTTATGGTTTGTAATTTTTGATCATTATGTCCTATTACTGATTAAAGATTCTTCCAGGTAGTTACGCCAACCGGAAATGTTTTAGTGGATAACTTGACCCTTAGGGTAGAAACAGGCTCTAATCTTTTGATAACAGGTAATTTCCATAACTCTCTTTTCTGTTACATTGCACGATCTGAGTTTAGTACATCAACCCTCTGCCCCACTGGGGTCTTCAATTGAAAGATATGTCTAATTCATCCAGATTCCCTTTGCAGTGATTTGTCTTGAAGTAACCTTTTCATTTCCCCTGACAATGATTTGAGTTTTTTTGGCAACTAATTGAGTTTTGTGTCCTCTCCTGAACTTGATCACAGTAGATCACTGCTGAAGTGCTATCTTTGAGGTTTAGATTTAGTTCACTGTGGATTACAATACTTTGCTGGATGAGCCTGAACTGATCTGACTATGTTCAAAATCTAAATGTCTTGTTACCCTTAATCATCTGGTCTTGTTTATTGTTTTAGGCATTCATTCATTCAGTCTTAAATGACATACATGCAGTGCATGGGGACCCAAGGAAAACCCACACACAGGATGTGGGGCTCACACATAGTGTTAAAGGAGAGGGAAGTTATTATTATTATTTTTTTTGTTTGGGGGGGGGGGTGGGTGGGTGTGTGTGTCTGTGTGTGTTTCGTCGAGGTTAAAAAAGGAGAAGTAGGTGCTAAAACGCAAAAAACAAAGGTGCTCAAAGTGGAAAAAGGCCAATGGCAAGCATGTAAAATAGGGGAGAGAGGGGGTGTTTTGGGGGGTACTTCCTTGGGCTTCCCCAACAACACCAAAAACATCACTCAAACCCACACCCACCCTCAAGTGGGTCCCACCATGATGAGGTGGCCAAACCATGGCCACCACTCTATCCACTCTTTTGTCCTAGTAGGACCAATGTCCCATCATCATCCCTCATTTGTATAAATGCTTTTTGTATAGAATTTATGCCATTTGGTGTGAAAGACATTCTTTTGTATAAGCATCTTTTATGCAGTGTTGACCATGTCTTTCTACCTAAGCTTCCCTTGTTTGTCTTTTGCTCAGGACCAAATGGAAGTGGGAAGAGTTCACTATTTCGGGTTCTTGGAGGCCTTTGGCCGTTGGTGTCTGGCTACATTGTGAAACCTGGAATTGGTTCTGATCTTAATAAGGAGATATTTTATGTACCACAACGCCCATATACGGCTTTTGGAACACTTCGTGACCAGTTAATTTATCCTCTGACAGCAGATCAAGAAATTGAACCACTTTCCAACGAAGGGATGGTTGAGCTGTTAAAAAATGTAATTTCATTCATAAAATTTTATTAGATAAGCAACTCCTGATATTTCTGTCATTCAATTTGCAAAACTACTCAATATAAGTTGCTTCTATAGTCCGTGAATGAAAAACAATACTCGTCCATTTTCAACCTGTCAGGTCGATCTTGAGTACTTGCTAGAACGTTATCCCTTGGATAAGGAAGTAAACTGGGGAGATGAACTTTCCCTTGGTGAGCAACAGAGACTGGGTATGGCCAGGCTATTCTATCATAAGCCAAAGTTTGCTATTCTTGACGAGTGTACCAGTGCTGTTACAACTGATATGGAAGAAAGGTTTTGTGCTAAGGTCCATGCAATGGGGACATCATGCATTACTATATCACACCGTCCTGCATTAGTCGCATTTCATGACATGGTTTTGTCCTTAGATGGAGAAGGAGGTTGGAGTGTTCAGTATAAGAGGTAACAGCAATGGTTATTTGTTCCTTTTTGGTTCTATATGAATCACTAATTCTGAATATTTCAATTTAACTTTATGAAATTTGCAGGGATGATTTGCAATATCCTATGGGTCCTAATATTTTAACATCATCAGAAACCCATCGCCAAAGTGATGCACTGGCTGTTCAGAGAGCTTTTGCTACCGGTGGAAAGGTTTGAGCTTTACAAGTTATAGGCATACTTCATTTTTTCTGCATATTTATTCTTCTTTTGCCAATATCTTCAATCTTGCAGGGAAGTTCTTTTCCTAATTCCAAAGATCTTTCTTATTCAACAAAGGTGATAACAACATCTCCTATCAATGAGCACAAAGCTCATTTGCCTGTTGTTCCACAACTAAAAAATTCTTCAAGAACATTGCCATCGAGAGTTTCTGCGATGCTTAACGTGCTGGTAAGAATTTTCAATTTAAAGAGTGTCAGCTAAGATTCTGACCCCACTTTGATTGAAAATCTAGATGCTGGCTTGTCTCATAGGTTGATTTAAGACCATGTTAAAACCTGGAATTCTTAATTGATATTCAGCAATTCGATTACAGATTTTGTTTGGAATTTGGCCCCATGTGAAGGACTTAAATAAGCATGAGCATGATTTTACTGCTCTTTTCACTTATGTGGTCTGCTTCATATCTAGGTGCCGAGGTTGCTAGATAAACAGGGTGCACAGTTGTTTGCAGTTTCCTTGCTTGTAGTCTCCAGGACATGGATATCTGATCGCATAGCTTCTTTGAATGGTATGCCTAATATTTCTTTATAAAGAAATTCGTGAGATATGTTTTATATTTATTTGCATTTTTATAGGTACCAGCGTTAAATATGTGTTGGAACAAGATAAGGCAGCATTTGTTCGATTGACATTTATAAGTGTTCTTCAAAGTGCTGCTAACTCTTTCGTTGCCCCTTCTCTAAGGTATTATTTTGTTTTGTTGAGGAACTAATGAGCTGCATGTGTAACTGGCCAGTCTTAGATACCTTTTTTTATTGGAGTTGAGTACCGATGCAGTTGTCTAAACGGAAAAACTAAAACTATCTTTATCCGAGATCATTCAGTTTCTCTTTTTCAATCTACCTTTTTAAAAAGATGTATGTGTTGCAAATTTCCACATGTAAATATTTATATGAGCAATTTGAATGGGATTAATGGGTATCAGATGGCACCTGATCAACTTGGGTCAGGTGCGCTGACGTGGCGGCCTCCCATTGGCCGTCCAAATTGTTTTTTGGACGGCCAATGGGAGGCCGCCACGTCAGCGCACCTGACCCAAGTTGGTCAGGTGTCACCTTTTTAACATTATTCTCAATTTGAACAGTGTAATTTAACTAGGATTTTCCAAGCTTTGCTTATTTCTTGCTTCCATGGTTTTTGGTTCATACCTCGGGCTTTCCCTTTTTCTCCTGAAGTATACCCATCATTAGGGCACCTGTATATCTAATGCATATTCTACATATGATAAAATTCACAGTCCATTTACAAAGGGGGAAACCTAGTGTTAAATCGTACCAACTAAATCTTTTGTTGAAAAAAAAACTATGCTTCAAGTTTAGCATGAAGTGTATTTCTGGTCTGTCTAGTTTCAAGAATTCAATAACGGTCCAAGATCATCTCATGCATGGCTATAGCACATGTGTTTTATGTGCAGAAGTGATCCAAGGATAAGCTATAGCCTTTCGACTTAATCATGTTTCCCCATTTGGAAATCGTCCGCCCCATGCCACCCGTAATTCTGCCCGTTGGTCGGAATGGTTTGTGGATTCGAACAGCTAGCTATGATGACTGAACCTAATAAGATAGAAATTACAACCCAAGAAGTGATAAGTATGTGGGCATGAATTTGTAAACCTCCTATTTATCAATTTAAATGCTGGCCTACTAACCAGATCTGTTTCTAAGGTCATAGGCCGATGGAGATGGTAACAATATGAAAGTTATTTACTACATCGTGGTAGGAACATTTTATGGAGAAATTTGTTTTTCAGAATTGCAATGTGGAAGTTGTTAGTTATGTCACAATGCAATTCACTCTTGTTTAAAGTCGGGATAAGTATCACCCCTACTTCTTTGATTATATTTAATAGTATTTGGGAACCAAAAGTCCACTTGAGTACAATAGTGAAATCCAAAATAGACAAAAAGTAAATCAGCCACAAGTTGGCTTATAGAATTAAAACTGAGAGTTTCAAACCAAAATTGGAAACCAGCCCACCTCCTATAAAGTCATGCCAAAATATCCTGTGCATCTGTTTCTCATCACTCTGGAAAAAAAAATGGTTCAGAGCTTCTTGTTGCAAAATGTCACAATGCCCTTGAGTGGTTGATTTTTGCCAAAATTTGACAAGGGATAGTTTGTAGGTTGCTCCGCATTATCTTGAGGATCATATTGTTTCTTTCTAGTTAATTAACTAATTACATCGACTGCAACATCTCATGTTTACATCTCATGTTTCCTACCATGTTGTCTTATCCTTCTGCTCCCCATGTTTAAAGACCTTCCATGAACTCCTAAGAAGGGCATGTGTATTGACAAGGTATGGACACATTCTGCTTGGGTTAGGATCAGTCCTGACACGAAGTATGTCTTTCCATGGTGCATCTTTCCATGGTGCAACGTGATGTTCCCAAGCTGACCTATAATTTCTCTATATGTGTTGAGATTATGTTGGTCACAGACCAAGTTCAACCCAGTTGGATTTGATCAGGTTTGTTCCGGTTGAAATGCTTTGTTCAGGTTGAGTATCTGTGAGTCCAGTGAGTAATATGTCACAAAGAATTATCCCTAAATTTTACCATGCCATGACAAAACTGCTTTGAAATAGAAGTGTAAATGTGTAGAAAAATTAAATCTGATGACTCAGGACTGCCATCCAACCCCATATGAGAAAATTCACAGCTACGGATTACTAGATATTAGTGAAACAATTGTAACGATAACAAAGAACTACCTATGAGAATCCAGTCATAAATTGATAGTCATTTATATTGGAACCACGAAAGATCTAAAGGATGCCAATCACGGTGGCTTGCATTCTTTCTCTTCTCTCCATTCCTAGCATATCTTAATCTAAGAAGGTCGGATGATTCCTTCATGCACGCTTCTATCATGTGAGCCAGTAATGGAAATGGGGGAAGAAAAAAAGGAAGATCCATCTGGATTTGTTTCCAGACTCCAGAGTAAGAAGATGCGGCAGGGGTAGGGGGAGACAGTGGGGACAAACACAACTTTGAGAAAGACTGGGAAGAATGGACAGTGAAGAGTCAGGTCTCAAAAGGGGTGTAATGGCTTTTAATGAATTAAAGTTTTAGACTTGCATGATCTTATAACCCATGGATTGTAAACCATAAAATCTTCATGATAGGTTTTGATTTGTACAAAAATTATATTGCGTGTGGTTCTGTTTCATGTTTGGTTTGGTTTCCCAAACCTAACCTGAAAAGAGTTTGGGTTGTAAAACCTGAACCAGACGGCTGTCCTACTCACAGATCACTGATAGTGGGTCCATTGTCAGCTTGGGCCCAGGTCTGGTTTCCCCAAGCCATTTAAGTCTCTTAGAAATTATTGATACACTGTTTCACTCCCCCCGGGAGCACGTGGTTTTAAGGATCTCACACCTATATATCAAGACACTATCTCATGTTAAAATATTAAAATGATAAATGAGTGGGGTGGCTAGCCAACTGAAGCTTTTACTTTTATCAGGATATTAATCTTACGTCTGACCGTCGGGACTCCTATTGATGAATATATACCAAAAACTTCGCCAGAATATTATGCATTCAGGCAATCTTCTGTAAGCTGGGGGCTAGCAACTAATCTCAACTGCTATAACCCCACCCCCAACTGCTTCACTTACCCTAAATCCAAGACCAGCCTTAACCATGACCTTAAAACCCAACTCAAACCCTACTACATACCGTAATCCCAACTCAAACGCTCATGCGGTTGCAGCATAGAAACAGTTGATGCACAGAAATTTCTTCAAAGTAACTTGGATACACTTATATAATATACTTGCCCTCATATACTTTCTGTAAAGCATAACATTATTTTACAGAGTTTGGAAACACTAATCCATTTTCTATATGAGTCCTAGTTTCCTTCTTTTCTTCCAGATCCTTGACATCGAGGCTTGCCCTGGGATGGCGAATTCGTTTGACTCAGCATTTACTGGAGAATTATTTGAAAAGGAATGCTTTTTATAAGGTATGTACTCTTTATATACTTAAATTACATTAACTTCATTTTATAGTCATCATTTAGCAGCAGAAATTACTTGATCACTTAAGCTTGAGTTACGACTAGAGGTCACACTTATCACATTCACTTCATAGTCTCATTTGCCCATTGCAGATTACTTTTCTTTTGTATTTATTACTTACTACATGTGTTTGTATGTAAAAGATTGGTATAAAGACTTTGCGGCTATTCAATTACATGTGCAATTAAAATCCATTAGCTGCTTTCCATATAGCTTCACACTATGTACTGCAGTAAATTACTACCTTAAGCCGCTTTTTTGTGTTAATCTGAATTGAACTGTCACCATTGCAGGTGTTCCACATGTCAGGTAAAGATATTGATGCTGATCAGAGGATAACACACGATGTAGAAAAGTTAACAAGTGATCTATCGAGTTTAGTTACTGGAATGGTAAAGCCTTCTGTTGATATCATCTGGTGAGTCAACTTATCTTTTTCTTCTAGTACTGATATTTGCCAGCATGCCTTATCTTTTGCTCAAATTCTGCAGGTTCACTTGGAGAATGAAGCTCTTGACTGGCCGAAGAGGAGTTGCTATATTATATGCTTATATGTTACTGGGTTTAGGCTTTTTGAGAAGCGTTGCCCCTGAATTTGGTGAGCTGGCTAGCAGAGAACAACAACTTGAAGGAACTTTTAGGTAGACACTGTGTTCCCATGTTCTGTGCAATACTGTCAAACATCTTGAGGACTATACCTTGCTTCATATATAATTATTGCAACTTATATTTGTGATCATGAAAACTAATTAGTTGGTGGTATTTCATATACCTAGGTTTATGCACTCGAGGCTCCGTACACATGCTGAATCTATTGCTTTCTTTGGCGGTGGTCCTCGGGAAAAAGCTGTAAGTCCTGTTATTCTACAATGCATTTCCTTTGGGGCAGGATGTAATAATATTTGGCATTCCATTCTGAATTTTTTTTCATCTTCCAATTCCTTCATCACTTTCACTTGTTTTTGGATCAGGAAAGGCTAGCCTAAGATTTTTTTTAATGAATCATAGAAGCAATGGGACCTATACCTTTACAAAAAGCCGTCTGAAATTTACTTTATTGGCTTGCCCTACCTAAATGCCTAAGCTTTTACTCTACAGCATACACCTATAAGAAGAAATCACAACGTGATAAATGTCTACAGGTTGAAGAATGTTGTATATTAATTCGATGTTCTAGTTAGCATCAGATGACAGAGCCCAGTTAAGTGCATATGTATATTATCAACATGGAATTGTTATTATATATGCTTGGGGTATTTGACATTTCATATACTCAAAAGTTACTCATGAGGAACTGATTTGGATTTAAAATATTTAATAATAAAATCCATGTGCCCAAATAATGATATTATGATTTTTGACCGATTAATGAGTCTGTTCTGCTAAAATCCATATAGCAACTATTTTGGCATCCCAATAATTTCCTACATTGTATTATTCATATAGCACTCACGCTATCAAATAAATTAAGTACATTACATCCATTTTGTTGTATACTTTGATCCTCTTACCATGTTTTGGTATATTAAACAGACGATCGACTCAAGATTTAGGGAATTGCTTGATCACTCCAAAATCCTACTAAGAAAAAAGTGGCTTTACGGTATCCTGGATGACTTCATCACAAAGCAACTCCCACATAATGTGACATGGGGACTGAGTTTACTATATGCAATGGAGCATAAAGGAGACCGTGCTTTAACTTCTGCACAAGGTTAATGATAATGCGATTACCATAGATCCTTTAGTGGATTTACTGCATGTTGCTTGTTGTTTATGATATTTAATTTTTTTTTCAGGAGAGCTGGCACATGCACTGCGCTTTTTAGCATCTGTGGTATCACAAAGCTTTCTAGCATTTGGTGACATTCTTGAGTTACACAGAAAGTTTCTTGAACTGTCCGGTGGAATAAATCGGATATTCGAGCTTGAGGAACTTCTTGATGCTGCCCAGAAGGGTATTTCAACGAACACTTGAAGTGCACACTAAGTAGATATCATAATTTTGAATGGGTAAATTGCACTCAGACCCCGTTCTGTAGGGTACATGTAACTAAACACCCACAATCATACTAATATTGAGATCCCCTTGAATTATCTCCAAAATTCTTGTTTCATGATGTCTAAGTGCAACTTTCTCTTTATTAGTCAATTAATTCAGGGGTTTAGTGTTATCCTTAAGGGGTCTCACTGTTAGTATCAAAAATTCCGAGTGTTTAGCTACAGATACCCCATAAATCAGGGGGGCCTTAGTGCAGTTTACCCATTTTCAATCTATTCTCTTCTCCACATTATAGCAGATCACTTTACTGTTATTTTTCTGTTTTACCATGTCTGGTGGGTGACAAGTAGTGGAGTTGTTAGTGTCATGTTGATTATTGTTGTTATAATCATTTGCCATCTGAAAGCACTAGGACGGCTTGCAGTTTCTTTATGAGAAGCAGGTCAGTTTGGGGCCTTAAATTAAATTAACATATTAGCCAATTAACATTTGTTTTGTTTGATGTGGCTTGCAGCATGTCTTTTGTGCTTCATGGCTATTTTGGATTGGATCAGTATCTTATATGATCTGAATTTAATCCACAGAAATCTGGTCTCCATTTGATCTGATAATGCATTCCATTTCGGCAAATAATTTTACAACTATCATTTAAGACCATAGTTTTAATTTGCATGAAACTTATAACAATTATGGGAATAAAATCCGTAAAGAAAACATCATTTCATTTTTAAGGACAGACAGAAGATGAGGGTCGTGGGAGTTATTTCCAGTTTGAGAAAGAAATGGAGAAGGGTGCAGAAGGCAATGTGATGGATGAGATGTGACAACCTTTCTGTATCAGGTGACAATTGCTTTGATGGGGTTGAGGACAATCTGCTCCACTTGTGTGTTATCCACTCATACCCACCTCAAAATAATTTTATAACGTGGGACTGAGATGGAAGTTGAACCAGTTCATCTGGATTTGAGGAGGTTTTAATGGTTGTTTGTATTGTTGGGATGGAAATCCGTTGGATTTCGTCTTGGATGAGAATCAATTGGATTGCATGCATTCCTAGAAATCCTTGGATTAAAATTCATAATATTTTGCTTGGATATTGTACCAACATCATCATAAATCATTATTTTTATTTCAAAAGTAGTAGTATGACCAGGAAAATGATAGGATTTTATGGGGTTTTGATGATAAAAATAGGATTTTTAGGGTTTTCCTAGGGTTTGGATGGATAAAGATGGGATTTTGGTGGAAAGGCATGGTTTTTAGAGGAAAGATGTGATTTTTAGGGCTAGAAAGAGAAGACTTTGGGGGAATGGGCTGATTTTATTGATAATACCTGAAAATAAAAGTGATACAAGATGGTTGGCCTCATTTCTAGAGGTGGACCACTCTCACAAGTCGCCGATTCGAGAGGGGCCGCGCTATCCAATAAAATATGGAATTATCTCAATCTCTCACAATTTCCTTCATCAAATCAAGCATGCCCTCTCTAATCCCCATGGGCCATCATAGCCTCCTATATATAATAAACTAAAGACTGAAAATTACAAAAAGACAATAAAATTGAAAATTACTAAAAAGCTCCTATAAATCCGAAAATTACGAAAACATCCCTAAAGGGCCAAAATTGCAGATCTATCGTTGCTCCGTCCTCGAAAATCCACTGTGTCCTCAAGGTGGTACATGAAAGTGCTTGGGCCATCCGCTCCAAGTGGGTAGCATGTCGATGCCTGAGTCTAAAGGAAAGTATAGGTCTCCATGTCTATCTTTCTTGCTCTCGGAAGGACCATAGCATTGTGCGTCTCCTCCGCCATCCAAGTTCCTTATCATCCCCATGAATTTTGGATGGAAGCCACGGTAGTCATCAAGCTCTTCAGAAAGTCCTTCGTGCCCATAATATGATCTCTGGAACTCAGGAGGCCGTCTATGTGCAAATCATGGGCCTTGGGATGCCGCAAAAATGTCGTCGCGCCATGACAAGCCCCGAGGTGCGGCGTCAATCCATGACGGGACACGAAAGACGGCAAACAAATGGTGGCGGGCCCCACAAAACTGTGGGCAGGCCCTGCAGGGCTGCGGCTACCTTGTCGACAGCCTGCAGGGTAGGGGCGGCCCTGCAGCGAGGCGTGGGGCCCTAAGTGGGGGTGGCTGAGGTCCCTGCCCCTCGGGTGTCCTTTTCAGCTTCTTCGAAATCATCCTTCGCGTTGAAAAGGGCTTCTTCTATGGATTCTTCGTTATTCGCCTCTTCCTTCGCCAACGTTGCCGAATTTTGCCCTAGATCTAGATTTTCACCTAAATTTGATTTTTTCGCCAAATTTACCGTCTTTAGATCCGCGAATTGTTGCATCATGGTTTGCATAAGGGTTTTAAATTTGGCATCCATTCGCGCCTCAAGTCCTTCCATCGACGTCTTGAACTTAGATCTGAATTCCTCCATAGATCTCTTCAGATCCGTCGCCACCATTGATGACAAGATCATTGCTCTAATACCACTTACTGGGATTTTTATGGGGGATTGATGATAAAAATAAGATTTTTAGGGGTTTTCTAGGGTTTGGATGGATAAAGATGGGATTTTTGGTAGAAAGGTGGGGTTTTTAGAGGAAAGATGTGATTTTTGGTGGAAAGGTGGGGGTTTTAGAGGAAAGATGTGATTTTTCGTGGAAAGGTGGGGGTCTTAGAGGAAAGATGTGATTTTTAAGGCTAGAAAGAGAAGAATTTGGAGGAAAGGATCTGTTTTTATTGATAGTACATGAAAATAAAAGGGGATACACGATGGTTGGCCACACTTCTAGAGGTGGACCGCTCTTCCAAGCCGCCGATTCGAGAGGGGGCCGCACGCTCCAATAAAAGAGGGAATTCTCTCAACCTCTCACAATTTTCATCATCAAATCAAGCACGCCTTCTCTAATCCACATAGCCTCCTATATGTAATAAACTAAAGACTGAAAATTACGAAAAGATCCTAAAACTGAAAAGCCACTAGAAATCCGAAAATTACGAAAACGTCCCTAAAGGACCAAAATTGCAATCTATCAGAAAGATCATATGAATTAAAAAAAGAAGCGCACAAGACCTCTCCGTTTAATCTAAAGGATTGTGCAACTTTTTGTATTATAGTCCTTGGGATTTGCAATCAAAACATGGAAGCCAGAGACAGTCACTTGTATTGCCCCAATCCATTGTGAAAATGTAATGTAGGATGAGAATCATTTCGATTGGATCCACACAAATATGCCCTATGTCAGGATTAAATTTGGATTGGATTAGGTTGGTCCACCTGCATTCATAGTGGCTTAGCATTTTCAAATGAGCAATTGTTCTTTTTATGGCATGCTGCTTTATCTGTTGATTCTGGAAGCTATATCAAGTGCACTGTGGTAAGAACTGTCATATCTTTCTTCTAGTCGTTCAATGTCAGTGTTAAGAATTGGCTTTGCAAATGATTCCTATTAATGAAGTTTGAGGGCGTCATAAGAAGCTCCTTTAGATTTTTTTCTTAACAACCATGTACTCAAGTTTCAATCCCTTATTTGTTGATTGTTAGAATTATAATAAAATTAGAAGAGTTTCTAATTTAGAAATAAAAATTTTATTTTTCTAGTTTTAGAATTATAGTCAAATAAGGAATCACATATGAATTGTAATTTTAATTATTTTCAACTTGTATTTTTAGCTATATAAACAATATCACTGTCTCAATTTGTGGTTGACTTTTGTAATAATTCTTTTTCCTAGCGACATGATATCAGAGCGCCTCTCCTTCTCAAAATTCCCAAGTCTACTTAAATAAAACACAAATCTTAAAACCTAACTCTAAAATTACTTTACTTTCTCCTTAATTGATTTCTCCGCTTTTTTCCTCCCAATTATTCTACATATATTGTAGCACTACAGTAAAATTGAACGCTACGTTATTGATCTTCTTTGTTGTCGTTCGTGATTGGTTGTCGTTGATTGTTTCTGATTATGTGGATTTGGACTCTATGTCAGTGTTGATACTTTACCTTTTAATTTTAATGAAGCAATATGGTTTTGACCTGCCCATCACAATAAGAAAAGATTACCGAGCATGAACTTCACATCACATTTTGAATTTTATTTCCTACTGTTTTTATTTCTTCCTATTCATATTTTGGTGTTGCTCTTGTTAACATATCTATACCTAAGTTTGTCTCTGCACCTTTATGTCATCTTGGATGAAAAGCTATAATGGATGATAAGATGCTTTGTATCATTCTAATACTTGGAAAGGGTTCCTCTTTCTCCTGATGTTAACATCTTTATACCTAAGTTTGTCTCTGCACCTTTATGTCATTGATAGATTCGGCCTTCTTTTTATGAGTTTTAGGCCCACTACAGTAAAATTGAACGCTACGTTATTGATCTTCTTTGTTGTCGTTCGTGATTGGTTGTCGTTGATTGTTTCTGATTATGTGGATTTGGACTCTATGTCAGTGTTGATACTTTACCTTTTAATTTTAATGAAGCAATATGGTTTTGACCTGCCCATCACAATAAGAAAAGATTACCGAGCATGAACTTCACATCACATTTTGAATTTTATTTCCTACTGTTTTTATTTCTTCCTATTCATATTTTGGTGTTGCTCTTGTTAACATATCTATACCTAAGTTTGTCTCTGCACCTTTATGTCATCTTGGATGAAAAGCTATAATGGATGATAAGATGCTTTGTATCATTCTAATACTTGGAAAGGGTTCCTCTTTCTCCTGATGTTAACATCTTTATACCTAAGTTTGTCTCTGCACCTTTATGTCATTGATAGATTCGGCCTTCTTTTTATGAGTTTTAGGCCCACTAGGGGCATTTTAGGTCTTTTTTATTATTGTAGGGGTGTTGTAGGGGTATTGTAGGGGCTTTTGTGTAATTTTGCAAATTAGGAGTAGTATTTAATCCCCATGGTGTGGCCGGCCCTAGGCATGCTTGTTTTGAGATTAATTTTGAGAAAGAGAGAAGAGAGTTCTTCGTTCTACGGGAGAGTGCAGACGTCCTCTTTAATCGGCTTCTTGGGAGGGCGATAACCCCTTTAATTGTGATCTATGTATCTTTTATTTTCAGTTTATATAATAGAAATCTGATCTTTTCTTGGTTCCTATCAATTTGGTATCAGAGCATGTCGATCTATGGCGGCGGCAACGAGGTCCAAAGATCGCATCGACGCGGTGGAGAAAAAATTCAATGGGGAGATTGAAGGCATAAAGAAAACCATAGCGAAGCAAGGAGAAACCCTTGACGTCCTCATGAAGCAAAGCGAAGCCCTACCGAAGTTGGTGGAAGATCAAGGGAAATAAGGAGAAGCCCTAGCACAACTCATGCAACAATTCGTAGCGGCTAATCAATCCAAAGGCGACGAAAACCCTAATCAAGCAAAAAGGTGTCACCTTTGGACAAAGGTAATGAGAAGATGAAGGATTTTGAGAAAGTTCTTCTCTCCGACGTCGAATACTTCGAGGAGGATGAGGAGGAGCCCATGATGCAAAACAACGAATCTTGAAACCATATAGCTTCAAAACAGCGAGCAGTGATGATTTCGGCAGTAAAACAGGGGGCGCGGCCCCTGTCCGGAGTCCTGGAGGAGCGCCCGCCCTTCCAGCTGGGGCGCCCCTCCAGCTGGGGCGGCTGGCCCTACAGGTGCCTGACCAGGGGCTGTCGCCCATGTCCAGCCAACAGGGGCCCGCCAAGCCCTCCTGGAGGGGCGGCGGGCGCCCCAGGCCCCTGGACAAGGGCTGTCGCCCCTTTCCAGTTGCCTGGGGGGGCGCCAGCCCCTCCATGTTGCCCCAAGGGGGCTGTCGCCCCTCCAGCAGGGGCGCTATCCCCCAGGCACAGGTCAGGGGCTGACGCCCTTTCAACAGCAGCGTCAGCCACCCTGTTCAAAATCAGCAGAATTTTTAGGGCGGCCAGCATTTGGGCAGGTTCAGTGGGCATCTGGGAGGTTGGCAAGGGCACCGAGGGCCCCAAGCAAGGCGTTATGGCGACGACTATCCCTGGAGCCCGGCGACGAATGTGATGAATTTTAAGAGCCACACAGCACTCGATATGCTACACAAAGATGACATCGTCCACGTCCAACTTATGAGGAGTACCCATGAGACTATTGTGTAGAGGGGGACATGGAGTAGGACGTTCAGGGCTTCTATGATGTCGGCATAACTGGAGAGACTATGGAGGCCGAGGAAGGGGCCTAATGAGAGGCTATGGAGATAGGGATGGAGACCCATAGAGAGGATTTGAGAGGCGCAGGGAGAGGTGGCAGTATTACCATCAGCCCAGGCACGCATGCGGACGAGGAGACCAGGGAACCTTTGGGGTGGACATGTTATGGAAGCTGAAGATGCTCATATCTGAGGGGGAAGATCATGTGTCATGGATTTACAGGGTAGAAAGATTTTTCAAGGTGTCATGTATGACTGAGGACCAGGAGTTGGAGGCGGTGGCAGCGTGTTTAGATGGGAAGGCCCTCGTGGTGGTACCAATGGAGGGATGAGAGGCGGCCGTTTTGCTCATGGGATGAGATTAATGATGGATTGGTGGAGAGACTCCGTGATACTCACTTGGAAAACTTGCGGGAGCAGCTACTGTTTCTTAGGCAGGATGTCACGGTGAGGGACTACATGGACAAATTCGAAGCACTGTCGGGGCGAGTGCATGTGGTGTCTGATGAGTTGATGGAGAGTGCCTTTATGAAGGGGCTGAAAGCTACCATTCGCATACAGAAGCATCAGGACCTGATGGAGGCCATTGAGTATGCCCAGATGGTGGAGGATCGATTGGTGAAGATGAAGAAATCTGGAGGAACTGGAGACGGGTCCTCTTCACACAGGCAAGTCACGGGTGGAGGACAGCAGGTGACCATGACAGGGACAGACCTGACCAACCAGGAGAAGATCGGGGTGCCACCGCAATGAGGGAAGTTCATAAAAATGACGGACGCGGAGATGCGGGAGAGGAGGCAGAAGAGGCCGTGCTTTAGATGCGACGACATGTTCACCCCAGGGCACCACTATGGAGTGCGCAAGATTCAGCTGCTGTTAGTGGGCGAAGCAGATGAAGATATAGTGGAGGAAGAAGAACCCGGGGGAGATGGACATCTCCACGTGAAGTAGTACCGTCGCAGACTTCATGCACTATCTTGAGGACAAGGTGGTTTTCTGGGGGCAGAGTAATGTAGATTCGGCCCTCTTTTTATGAGTTTTAGGCCTATTAGGGGCATTTTGGGTCTTTTTGTGATATTTTATTATTGTAGGGGTATTGTAGGGGCGTTTGTCTAATTTTGCAAATTAGGATTAGTATTTAATCCCCATGGTACGGCCGGCCCTAGGCATGCATGTTTTGATATTAATTTTGAGAAAGAGAGGAGAGAGTTCCTCGTTCTACGGGAGAGTGCGGATGTCCTCTTTAATTGACGTCTTGGGAGGACGATCACCCCTATAATTGTGATCTAGGTAACTTTTATTTTCAATTTATATTAATAAAAATCAGATTCTTGGTTCCTATGAGTCATCTTGGATGAAAAGCTATAATGGATGATAAGATGCTTTGTATCATACTAATACTTGGAAAGGGTTCCTCTTTCTCCTGATAAGTTCATTGTTGGTTGTCATTGGGTCTATACTGTCGTTTGTTCATAGAGTGCTATTAAGAAGTTGAAAGCTCACCTGTTGCAAAGGGTTGTAATCAGACTTATGGCCTTGATTATTTTGTGACTTTTTCGATCATCAATATATTCTTTGTTTGACTTCTTATATCATTGGCCATGATTTTTCATTGATAGTGATCAAGAATGCATTTTTTTCATGGTAATCTTTGTGAGAAATTGTACATGGAGTAATCTTCGATGCATGTTACTAAGGAGAGTCTGGGTTAGTTTCTCGTCACAAAAGTTATTATATGATCTTAAGCAACTTCATGTTTATGGTTTATCACATTTAGCAGTGTTATATAGAGTTTAAGATGAAGCAATGTGTTATGGATCATTCTGTTTTTATCAAAGGACATCCATCTGTAGGTTGTATTTTACTAGTTGTATATATACATCTGACTGTTGTATTTTTCTTGTCTTAAAGAAAGTATGTATTT
This sequence comes from Scilla litardierei, assembly GCA_030789695.1. Taxonomy (NCBI): domain Eukaryota; kingdom Viridiplantae; phylum Streptophyta; class Magnoliopsida; order Asparagales; family Asparagaceae; genus Scilla; species Scilla litardierei. The sequence goes on along the minus strand of CM061132.1, from coordinate 34,054,516 downwards.
GATTTATTAACTGAGACATGGATATTAGGTTGCACACCGAGCAATACTCCTATCCTATGGATCTGAAATACCAAACGGTTAGATAATACAGGTTGTTTGAGTTTTGGATCAGGTATAGAAGATTGGTAGGTAAAGGTACTTATCTTATAGTTACTCAATCAGATTTATCTTTTAAGGCAAGTATTGTTAGTCAGTATTTTGGTGCCCCTCGTACTACTCATTAGGATGCTCTAGTTCACATACAATGATATTTGAATGTGCTCTAGGATGTGTGTTGTTATAAATAATAATAATAATAATATCCATATTGAGTACTACACGGATTCATAATGTGCTGGATATCTTAGTGATCGACAGTCTACCTCGGTTATGTTTTTGTTGGAGGAAATTTTCAATATTGGAAAAATAAAAAATCAATAGTCTCTCGATCAAGTGCAAAATATGAATATAAAATCATAGCTACTGGCACGTGTAAGTTGGTATGGTTAAATTATTTGGTTGGAGAACCTGACTTTCAGCATCTATAAGTTATGATTCTCAAGTGTGATAATTAAGCGGTCATCTATATTTGCAAACAATCCAGTATTTCATTAAAGAACAAAACATGTGAAGATTGATTGATATTATGTTCAAGAGAATGCTTTGAATGAGATGATTGAAACGACACATATTAGATCAGATGCTCAGTTGGTGGATTTATTCAGCAAATGTTTGGGTGATTATATGTATAGTAAATATATACCAAATGGTAGCATATAATATTTGTCATTTAGCTTGAGAGTTTGTGTTAGAGTTATTAAAATTAGGAGAGTTTCTAGTGTAGAAATAGTAATTATATTTTCCTAGTTTTGAAGTTGTAGTCATACAAGGAATTATGATATAGGAAGAGATAGATTTAGAGATTTTGTGGAGGATTTGGGGAAGATTTGTTGACGAATTGATAAATTAGGGTTTCTTAACTTCTCACCAAGAGTTCCGAGGCTTCTCACCAAGGAGGGAGACCTTTTACATGTTTTGAGGATTGCTCCAAATTGTATTCATTCATTGATTCATTAATTAATTAATTGATTACATAAAGCAAGTCTTAGGGGTCTATATATTCATTAATTGATTGATTGATTACATAAAGCAAGTCTTAGGGGCCTTTATATAGACGTATAACTCAACACTTTTCATATTCCCATCAGACGTGGGACTACACCCTTTAAAAGATTAAAACTCTTTAAAAATAAATAAGACTCCAAAATAATTAACATTCTAAAACCTATGCAGTTAAGTCGGTGAGTCGGCAATGAGTCGGCCAAGTACCGACTCATGATTAGTCGAACGAGTCGGCGACTAGTCACACCCAGATATTAACATATTTTATTTCATGTATCAGATGTTACTTCTTTTTTTAGGTTTGTAATGGGCATATAATTTTCTAGCTCAGATAAATTCTTTGAAAATTCACTATTTTTTAATCTGTTGCCTGCATATTGTTACAGATACTGTCATGTTAGAGTTCAATGAGTATACACCTGGTTCGCGATGGAGACAAACAACCATCAGTCAGAAGGATCATAAGGAAGCAGGCAATGAGACATTTGGATTCTATAGCGGAATCAGGAAACAATACGCCAAGGATGAGATCTCTACATGGAAACGGATGTGGCTAGGCGCAGTTTTAGAGTGAACATTTTCTAGAGTCCATTACTGATGGTCATCTGCTGAAAATCTCTTCGTGGGGAGAGTTTCAAGGTCTTTTTGGCTTCCTCTTGGAATTTAACTTGATCCACTGTGAATGTTTTGATTATCACGAAGTTAGAACGGGAGACAAACAATTTTTCCTCTTGTATTTTGATTGTAGAAGTATGCTGACCAAGTCGGTCAAAAAGTCGGACCAAGTCGATGCCTAGTCGGTGTCCGACTCACCTCCCGACTTTTGAAAAATTTCAAGTCGGTCCTCCACCGACTTTCGACTAGTCAGCGACTAGTCGACGCCTCGATAACATAGTCTAAAACTTAAAATAAAGTAAAAAAATAAAAAATAAAAACTCTTGATATGATCCATATCATTCTCCGGCTTGAGAACTTCTGGTGAATGACGACAAAAGTAGCATAGCTGAGCATCAACCAATAGTCCCTTGCTGTTAGAAATTTAGAAAAGATATGTCCACAAACTCTAAAGTATGGTAAGATACAGACTTGATGATGAACGTCTTCTAGTAACGTTGCTATCTGCAGTTCTGGTGCGCGTTCAACAGGTGGCTCGAGATAGTGCTCTGACTTGAAATATGGTAGTAGTACTGAATGAAACTCTGGTTTTGACTCTGATACCAAATTGACGTAGGATGAATTAGATTTAGGGATTTTGTGGATGATCTGGAAAATATTTGGGAAAGAACTGATAAATTAAGGTTTCTTGGCTTCTCACCAAGAATTCCGTGTCTTCTCACCAAGGAGGGGAACCTTGCACAAGTTTTGAGGATTTTTCCAAATTTTATTCATTCATTGATTCATGCATCGATTGATTGATTACAAAGCAAGTCTAGAGGCCTTTATATAGGCTTTTACAACTCAACATCTTATTCCCATTAGATGTGGGACTAAACCCTTAAAAGATCGAAACTCTTAAAAAATAAATAAAAGACTCTAAAATAACCAAAATTCTAAAACTCAAAATAAAATAAAAATAAAAATAAAAATTATATCTGATCCCTATCAAGTCAAATATAAAGTGTAATTCTAATTGTATTCGTCTTGAATCTTTGGTTATATACACAATAGCAATACCCCAATTTTGGATTGAATGTTTTTAAATAATTCTTTTTTTATATTAACATTGGCCATTATCCATGTATTCCATGTGCTTCTCGTATATTCGTATCCTTATTCGCTATAACAGATTTGGGATTTGGGCAAGCTCTAACAGAATTGGTGGGGTTGAAAGGTGATAGAAATCCAAATTGGATCAGGTTTTGAGTTTTTAAGAGTTTGACTACTTTTAGGCTTCTTTAGTTTTTTATTCATTTTCAATTAATTAGTCTTCTTTTATTTTTAGAGGTTGAATTTAGTTAGGAGTCTAAATCAATTTGGAGTTTCTTTTTTTGTTATAAATATCTCTTTACATACGATGTGTGAAAGTGGCTGAGCAATTCAACAATGTGCAAGGCGTGAATTTCTATTGCGTTAAACTCAAATACATCATTTATATTTTTCAAATCTACAATTTATTCCACCTAACGCTTCTGTCCTGCCCCACAATGTATAGTCTTGATTTGGTGCTAATGGAGGACTGGTTGACTCACTATTAAAGAAGCTGCAAGGTGTGTCGTATGTTCTCATCCATATTTTTGGGCTGATGTGAAGTCATCAGATGGCAAATATTATAGCTAGCATAGTAATCTATGCCAGAATCATTATCTGCCTAAGTTATGCTTCAATCCAAGTGTATGTAAATACATAATCCTGCAGCTTTTTTCTTGTTTTGATTATAGCCATCTCATTAATTTCATATTGTGATCATATCTTTATTCCTTTCCTTCTCAAATTGGCTTTTAATTACATAATGAGATGTTCTTGTTTATATATACATCACATTTGTATCATCTATGCTGGTAGAGGTGTTTTTTCTCATCTCTTTATGGTAAGCCTTTTAGCCCTAGTATATGATGATATATCCTTGTGGTCATTATTTAATGCAGATATTCCTTTACCTGATGCTTCTCTGTCCTTGGAAGAAAATGCCACCCATTTGCAAGATGTCATCTCCTTCTCTAATGTTGATATCATCACACCATCACAGAAGCTATTGGCTAGGCAGTTGTCATGTGAAATTGTACGAGGAAAAAGCCTCCTCCTTACTGGTTAGTAATTCATAGTCTTTGGTGACCTCATTAAAAAGTTGCTCTGCTGCGGCCTTATAATTCTCTATTATCTTTTGAAGGTCCAAATGGTAGTGGGAAAAGCTCCATTTTCAGAGTTCTTCGAGGTTTGTGGCCCATTGTAAATGGAGAACTAATCAAGCCCTGCCAAAATATTGATGAAGAAGTGGGACAACGATGTGGCATGTTTTACATTCCTCAACGGCCTTACACCAGCTTGGGGACCCTGAGGGATCAAATAATTTACCCTCTGTCGCATGAGGAAGCTGAGCGAAGGATGACCAAAATGGGTGAGAAAGGTATGTTGCTAGAATGGCGATCCTCTTCTCGTCATTGCATATGAATGAAAAGAAAATTGAAACAGATAGAGAATAATTACGGGTGAATAGCAAGTGGCTGGGGGTGTTCCAGGATTAATTTAACAGATATACAATAATTATCCTTTAGTATGCTAGTACTTTGGTGAATATTTTCATCTGTGCAGTTCTACATTTTCAACCATGAAGAAGTTAAAATAAACCTCGTAGATTTTTTTATTACCACAGCAAAAAGAGACTGAATGTTTATTTGAACTGTAGAACCTTAAATTTCTTGGAAGTGCATGGAAATATATCTTCTTCTCTTTAAACTTGGTTTGTTTATCTGAGTTTGTTGCACAGTAGTCATAATCATCATCGTCATTGTATCATTTTCCCCCCATTGAGTTGCACCTGGACATGAAACAAAGGTTCGAAGAAAATATTGGCAAAATTCTACCATGGGAAATTCAACATGAACTCAACCCTATGTATTGGGTACAATACCTATATCTGGCCAAGTAAACTATTCACATGAGATGAAATACCTCAAAATAAGGATGATGGCTTGTGGGAAGGCTTTGGCCGTGCAGCGTAAGCTTGTAAACCATAGAGCAGCCATCCAATCTCTTAGGTTAGTATGGTTTTTTTTTGCAACTAAGAAGTTCATGGCATACGTGTTCATCAGTGTCCAAGGCTGATACAATCCGGTTGATCGTATAATCAAATCAGCGATTAAAAAGTGGAAAAATATAAAAAGTGGAATTTTTATAGAAAAGTTAGCAAATAATAAAAGATAATTGGATCTCCTTCCAGAAGAAATCATGTCTCCTAGCTTTGGATGAACAGATCAAAGCCTAAGCACCTTCACAAAGATACCTAATTGTTCTTCACAAATAAGTATACCAAACAAAACGGCTAGCCCTAGATTAAATAGAAAAGAGGAATTACTAATCTAGTCTGGAAAGACTAGAATACCCATATACCCACTAAACCCACTAAGTCATGTCTCCCCTTCTCCTGCACGGCAATAAGTCCTCCAAGGTGGGCTTGAGTTGTGGCGGGGTTCGGTTAAAGGTGGGCCCGCCTGTGCGGGTGGGGTTTTCGCATCAATACCCCCCTAAAAGAGCCATCTTGTCCTCAAGGTGAAAATCTGGAAACTGCTCCCTGACTACATCGTACGCCTCCCAAGTAGCGTCACAGTCTGGTAACCCCGCCCAGTGAATCAAAACCTCCTTCCGTCGTCCCGCCCACTGACGAACCGCACTCACCATCAGTGGCTCCAACAGTACCTTCATGTCCTCAGTGAGTGTCAGTTGCAAAGTGGAAGAGGCTGCCTGATCTCCAATCGCTCTCCGGAGCTGTGACACATGAAACACCGGGTGTATCGTCGAAGAGGGTGACAACCTCAGCTGGTACGTCACTTGGCCAATCTTTGCCTCAACCTAATAAGGGTCGTAGTATCGAGCTGTCAGCTTCTCGTTCCGCCTCCGGCCAATGATCTTTGCCGGTAGGGGCGCAGCTTCAGGTACACCATATCGCCCTCCTGAAAGTGCACATCCCGACGATGTCCATCTGCTCTAGTCTTCATCACCTGCTGCGTTCTCAACAAATGCTTCCTCAACTCTTCCAGCAGACCATCCCTCTCGCCCATATACTCATCCACCTGCGACACCGGGGTCTGCCTGTCTCCAAACCGCAACAATGGTTGAGGATCACACCCATATAGGACCCGAAAAGGTGTCGTCCCGACTGTCGAGTGGTACGAGGTGTTGTACCAATACTCAGCCCAGGCCAACCACCTGTACCACTGACGAGGTGTCTCCGAAGCGATACACCGTAGATAAGTCTCTATACTGCGGTTCACCACCTCCGTCTGACCGTCCGTCTGTGGATGATACGTTGTACTCCTCTTCAGGACCGTACCCTGCACCTGAAAAAGCTCCCTCCAGAATCCGCTCATGAAGACTTGGTCCCTGTCGGACATTATGGAAGCCGGTACCCCATGCAGCCTGATCACCTCCCGAGTAAAGGCCACATCCACTGAGACGGCAGTATAAGGATGTCGCAGAGGGATGAAGTGGGCGTACTTACTCAGTCGATCCACCACTATGAATATCACTGAGTATCCCTCTGACCGTGATAACCCGTCAATGAAGTCCATCATGACCTCCTCCCAGACCCTCTTCGGTAAAGCCAACGGCTGTAACAACCCTGCTGGCGCCATGTCCATATACTTGTGACGCTGGCAAACATCACAAGCTGCCACCAAACGTGCGATACACCTCTGCATCCCTGTCCAGAACACCTCACAGGCCATCCTCGTGTAAGTCTGCTGCACGCTTGAGTGGCCTCCCGTCATCCAAATGTGGAACTCCTGGAAAAGGACCGGAATAAAAACCGAGGTCCGCGGCAACACCAACCTCTCCTGGTATAATAGCATGCGTCCTGCCAGCGAATAACCCGTTGGTCCCTCCTCCCCGCTCTGTAGCACCTCGCGGATCTGCCGCAGCTCTACGTCCTCCTCTGCTTCCCGTAACATCGGTTCCCCGTCCAACCACCTAGGTAGAGACAGAGCACTCAAGTCGGCCCCGCCTCTCTACAGGACAAGGCATCAGCGGCCTTGTTCTCCAGTCCGGGCCGGTACTCGATGTCAAAGCGGTATCCTACCAGCTTGGATAGCCACTGCTGATGCTCCTCAGTCACCAACCTATGCTCCAACAGATACTTTAGACTCCGCTGGTCCGTCCTGACCACGAAATCTCTCCCTAATAGATATGGCCGCCACTTCTGCACCGTCAAGACTATAGCCATAAGCTCCCTCTCATATATCGACTTCAGCCGTGCTTGAGCTGACAGCACCTGACTGAAATAGGCTAC